>FR989882.1:5000000-5625000 GCA_905404145.2 Biston betularia | reverse complement strand
TACAATATAATTTTACATCCACACTAACTATAAACTTTCAACTATATTCCTATAAAAATACATGTTTACAGCTCAAATATGGCCCGCCAGCCTGCAGAGGCCTACCAGCCTCGTGCGGAGGCAATCCGGCCTCTTGCGCAGGCTAGCCAGCCTCCAGCGGCTAGCCAGCCTCGTGCGGAGGCTAGCCAGCCTCCCGCACAAGCCAGCAGGCCTCCCGCACAAGCCAGCCAGCCTCCCGCACAAGCCAGCAGGCCTCCCGCACAAGCCAGCCGGCCTCCCGCACAAGCCAGTGCAGTGGCAGTGGCAGATTACCGTATACATACGGTAATAAATGTTAAAATAAAATTTTAACATTTATTACCTAAATCATAAACTGCCACTTCTTTTGATAGGAAAATCCAAGAAATCCAAGAGCATTTAAAAACGTAAAAAAACTTCCACTCTTCTACAAAAGTCAACCCAAGGCCTGGATGACTGCAGCTTTGTTTACCGAATGGTATGATGAAGTGTTTATTCCTGAAGTGAAAAAGCACCAAAAATCGGTGGGAAAAGAAGGCAGTAAGGTGCTTTTAATTGTTGATAACGCACCCACTCATCCTACAGCAGAACTGTTGGAAAGAGAGAATGGGCAGTTTAAAACGACGTTTTTGCCTCCCAATGTTACAAGTTTGCTGCAACCCATGGACCAGTCTGTTATTGAAACATTGAAGCGCCATTACAGAAGGCAACTGCTGAGAAAACTGCTGATCGAAGGTGCTGAAGATGAAGAATTGGTTTTGGCAAATCATAGCAAAATAAATTTAAAGGACTGCTAATACATGGTAGCGGAAGCTTGGAGTTTGGTTACGGCAGTGACGCTAAGACGTGCGTGGAATAAACTGAAAGGCCTACCGTCTGAGAAGAACAAAAAAAAAGAATCTGAAGAAAATGAGAAACAAGAATATGGAGAGGATGATGATGATGAAGATGCGTCGTCACTAGAGGAAATAAGAAAAATGATTGTAAAAATTCCTGGTTGTACAGAAGTAAGTGCTGAAGATGTAGGAGAGTGGATGGCTTGTGACACGTCTGACCCTGGTTTTCAAATTCTCAATGACGATGAAATTGTTGTAAGTGTGAGAGAAGATGTTGAAGTGGAAGTGGAAGAAGAACTTTCTGCTGATGTTGAAGTAGACGCTGGACCATCAGCTAGTGAAGCATTTGCCGGCCTCGAGACTGCTTTGAAGTGGATGGAGCGTCAGCCCGAGTGTGACCACTTGCAACTGCTCAGCGTCAAGCGAATGCGTGACCTGGCTGCCCGAAAACGGTTGAAGACCGCAAAACAGCTTACATTAACGGAGATGTTTAAAAAACAATGATTTTTATTTCTAAACTTGTACATAAGTACATTTAGTTCAAAAAAAAATAGTGCAATATCAAAACGTAGCTTTTATTCTCTCCAATGGCAATTTTTAAAAAAAAAATCCGATTATCCGAATATTTGATTATCCGAATGGGTCCCGGTCCCCATTAATTCGGATAATTGGAGTTCTACTGTACATCCAAATAATTTTATTATGTTTACAATGCAATATTTTTTTTTTCAGCACACCTCTACTTGCTGCCACTGGGCAGAGACACCAGTGGCTACGCTGGTTAAAGTGTTGTTTCTGGTAAGTACCTACCTAAATTAAAACAACAATCTGAATGATGCAAACTTTAGCATCAAGTATTTCCCAATGAGTAAATTTGAAAAACCTCAGTTGCAGATATCAAAACTATTTTGATAATAAAAGAGAAAATTATTGACTCGCTACAATTTTGAAAGTGTACAGTTTTGAGCATAATACATTCAAAAGGTCATGTTAGGTGTACCTAAACAATGACTTCCTTGGAGGAAGCTTTTACCTGAAGAGGGGCCTTGACAAAGCCATGTGTAAACTTTTTCAAGGTAGGTAAACACTAAAAAACAGATATTTTTGACTATTGTGGAGTATGGCATTAGATGATTTTGGAAGGGATTGAGTTCCTAGCTGAATCTGGATCCGTTAGTGGCCGAGCTTGACTTTCTACATTACAATATGTACCTATAAAAATGTATTTTTACAGCCCTGAAGAGGAGCCAGAGGAAGCGGAGGAAGCGGAGGAGGAGGAGGAGGTGGTGGGTGCTCGAAGGCCAGTGGCCTACCAGCCACACGATTGGCGGCTGAATTATTATTCAGCCGTCAATCAAAGGGAGTTATACGAGGAGAGGCGACCATGCCTCTCCTCACCAGAAATAAGTAATATTAATAAAGAATGGAAGGCAGCCGTTGAGGTTGCTCTGAAGCGGCCTTGGGGAGCTCTACAGACTAGTTAGTTAGTAGAGCTCCCCAATATTAAAAATTATTGTAAATATAAGCTGATTTGAGTATTAAAAATTATTTTATTACCCTACAATATCTATAACTTACTCCATATCAGTAGGCAGGTCTTTGTAACTACTCTATGTATAAGTCCCGGTAGTGTTAGTTCAATTTAGTTGGTTTGGTTTTAGGTAAGACACTAATATTATAAAAGCGAAAGTTTGTGAGCGTGTTTGTAACTTGTTCACGCTCAGACGGCTGAACCAATTTTGATGAAATTTAGTATGGAGGTAGGTGACACCCTGGATTTAACAAATGCTACTTTTCATCATCGTGCGGATGAAACCGCGGGGCGCAGCTAGTTCTCATGTTGGTTGACACATCTGGTGTGTGTTGCCGCACTGGCGGTGATCCCAGTCACGCCAATGCGGAAAAACACTAAGTGTGTAATCCAATGGTAGTGCGGCTTTTCACGAATCGCGTGAAGTAAACACGGTCTGCGCGTATTACGCACTCGCGTTACTCGTCCGAACGCCAGTGCTGCGTGCGGGTCTAGCGTGTTTATTTCAGCAAGCTTGGTAATTACACAATTACACCTCAGCAGTGAATGTGCTTCGTGCATAATATATGGGGCATGACAAGGGCCTTACATCGCCCGCGCACCATCCCCCATAATTGGTGACCCCTACACTGAATTCGCTGCATACAATGTTCGAGCGGTTCAGCAACATTTTCTTTTCTGACGAAGCCCACTTCCACCTAAATGGGCACGTGAACAAGCAAAATTGCAGATTTTGGAGTGTCAAAAACTCTAAACTAAAACATCAAAGACCTTTGCATTCTCCAAAAGTGACGGTTTGGGCGGCAATGATTTCAAAAGGCATGATTGGTCCATACTTCTTTGAAAATAAACGCGGTAATTCAGTGACTGTTAATTCTGCAAAATATGTGACCATGATACGGGATTTTTTTGAACAATAGTTACAAAATTTTGAAGGTTACAACAGTAGGACATGGATGCAGCAAGATGACGCCACCTGCCATACATCTAATGAAAGTTTACCCGAGATGAAGGAACTGTTCCCTAAGAAACTGATCTCGCGCAGAGGGGATATTCCATTGCCTCCTCGTAGCCCAGACCTTACTCCAGCTGATTTCTTTTTATGGGGTTATCTTAAGAGCAGAGTCTAAGTAAACAAACCGAAAACCATACGCGAATTAAAGGAAAACATTTGTCAAGGAATGGCTAACATACCCAGCGCTCTGTGTCGAAGAGTTTTCGATAATCTGAGGGTCCGGTTTGAAGACTGCCAGCGGCGAGATGGAGGTCACCTGGACGATATTATTTTCAAAAACTAAAATTCCCAAGTATTTTCTTTAATTTAAATAAACATTCATTTATATTCAATGTGTAGCTTATTTTTTATGGTACTTTCAAAAGTGCAAAAACTTTTGGCCCAACCTGTATAACAAAGTGGAGGCAATCAGACTGTATGACAGTGACTATAATATCATCGTTATTGTTATGGTTAATATTTGAAACATGTTTATCTAAACATTTAACTAGCTCATAAGATCTTTTCTGTTTTTGATGTGTACAATAAAGAGTTTCTATCTATCAATTTTTGGAATATGATCAGGCAATACTACGCTCCCCTCAGAGCAACACTGCCATTAACGAAAAAGTACGTGTCGTCAAAGACAAAATTGTCGATCTTTGAGTGCAAAAGTGTCACTTTAGTGTCTAACCCTTAAATGCATCTTGTATCGATATTAATACATCGCATTCTAATCGTTTTTACCGGTTTTTTATTTGAAGGATCATTTTCTTGTCTGTGCTAAGGACATCAACGAGGTGCGCATAATCATAAACTGAGTTTTTCATTTAGCGGCGAAAACGAAAATAAGTCGAATTTTTACCAATAAAAATCCCAAAAATGGATGGTAAGTCCTTCATTTACTTGAAAACATTTGAAATTGCACGACTTTTATGTGTTTACGTGAGCAAATATCGCATTTTATGTTTGTATCGAAAACGATACAGCATGCATTTGATTCCCGCCTAAACCCAATTCAATTGTTTGTTCATAACGGTTTTGCTTGCTTTTAGATACACTAAACTATACGTTTACGTTGTTAAGATATAGCTGAATGCATATTTTTGCTTTTCAGAGCAACAAATAGAGGATATGCTTAGGAGGTTGGGGAATGGTGACATTTCGGAAGATGATTTAGAGTCAGATGGAGAAGATATTTCTTATTACCCATCTCTTGGAGCCTTAGCAGCTGAATTAGAGGACGATGAAGACGTTCTTACGGGACAGGACAATTCAGAAGATTTTCTGGATCCTTCATTGATTCAGGATGAGTGCAAGGCGCACAGTCGTTGGAGCGAGTGGAAGCACAACCGACTGAATCTCTCATGAATTTGAGGAATTTACTGTGGAGAAAACAGTCTTTTCTATTTGATGAGAATAACATCAAATTTGGTGGGTCTGAAGAGTTACCTTCATCTATAATGGAACTGCAAAGTTCGTATCAGTTTTTTACCTACTTTTTCACGAATCCGTTTATGGAAAACATTGTTACTGAATCAGCACGCTATGCTGTCCAGAAACAACCTGACAGACCTGAAATATTCACAGTGGGTGAACTTCGCAAATATTTTGGTATTTTAATATTTGTCTGTTTACCATTATCCGAGCACAAGGTCGTATTGATCTAATAAATTTGGCTTCAGTCACATCAAAGAGGCAATGCCAGTAAATAAATTTGAGAAAATGCGAAAGCTACTGCACTTCAATAATAATGATGATCATCTGCCAGTAGACCACGCGCAGTATGACAGGCTTCATCATTGATCCTCAAGGATCAATGTGGAGCAATAAATGAGAGTAGCAGTGTCGAGTCTCACTCTCCGCTTTGAAAAACTGTGCGAAGATCACCAAGCTCACCCGTCACATTGATTTGATTGAGTAAATATCGTATTTTAGCTTTGCCTTTCTTTTTTGTTACGGTCTGTTTCAATTGTTTTATAATAAAAAAATTCAATTTCAAATCGTAAGCAGATATTTTAATTCCTCTCAACCTAACTACTATCATTACTGGTACCTGGGTAATTCTACCGAAATTCCGAAATTCATGTCCTTATTGATTTTTCTAAGTAGTTATGAATTTCATGCAATGATCATTATTTTGTTATTATGTATGCTATAGTAGATACAAAATACCTACATGACTTTCTAGCAAACTAGGTATCTAAGATTTCTTTTGCTTATGGAAACATCCGAAAATCATTCCCTCACTATGTCCCCAACTCCAGATTAAAATACTCTATGGTCGCTAAATTTACACATTTCGATAAATTTCATGGTCATAGTTTTACAGATCGTTTAAAATAAAATGGTTCTCGAAAAATCTACACATTTAAAAAAAGAATCAACGTTATTTAAATTTACGCATTTTATTTTTATTGTATCCGAAAAAATAAAATCATTCCCTCACACTTTTGTTCGCGTTCCATTTTTGAACGTGTTATTTGTATTACATGAACGCACCCATTTGTTTTTGACAGTTGGCAGTACCGCCAACATTTCAATATGGCGAATTCATCTTGTGCGTGCAAATAGTTTCTGTTAGAACAAAATGTTGTTTAAAATTTAATAAGTTACATTTTCGGCCGTCATTACATCACATCTTATAAAAATAAGGTAAGCAACTTTAACTAATTAATGATTTAACGTTAACGTTAGTTTTGGCGTCTTATAACTTGACCATCAAATTCAATACGATTGAAAGGTTATGTTGTGCGTTTTTGGCGGTTATATTTGATTTCGTCATTCCCTCACCGTCAGTCCCTCATATTTATTTGTAGTGAGGGAATGATTATTATACCCGTGCGCTTTGTTTTCTTTTTATATTCTAGCTGCATTGACGCTAAATCAACCTTGGCTTTTTTGTTTTAGAGCTTTATTAACCTGAAAATGGCTAAAAAAAAGAAATTAACTGACGAACAACTAAAATTGAAGAAGAAAGAGTATGACCGGAAACGTAGAGAAAAAATGAAGAGCGATCCTACCAGTTTAGAAAGGCTTCGCGAAAAAGAAAGACTGAAATACATGAAGAAAAAAGAAAAAGGACAGGTTAGACCTATATCTAATATGAATCCAAGAGAAAAAAGGCTAAAACGAAAGTCTTGGAAAAAAAATAGCCAAACCTATAGGAATAAACAAGGTGTGCTGCAAAAGAATTTAACCAGATTGTTGGATATAACGCCACCTCCAAGCCCAGGGCCTTCTTTTCAAAACGTTCGTGAAAATAGGGAGGAGCAGCAGAGGGAGGAGCACCGGAGACTGTCGTTAATCGCTCAAAGGAAAAGACAACTAAGACGACGTAGAGCAATACTTTATGCTAAAATATCGAAGTTACAAAAATCTGTTGACGACGAAAGAAGGAAGGGTGAGAAGTTTCGCAAGAGATACCAAAGATTAGCTAAAAAGGTGCAGAGTTCTCCTGAAGCTAAAGTTTCAGAGCTACTAGAAAATATACAGGTGCCTAAAACCGTGAAGAAGACTCATTTTTTCAGAGGTTATTTCTAGACAGCTTACAGACCACTACAAAGATCAAAATAAACATAGTGATAAAAGGAATTTTTTTGAAGTAATGAAACCAAGCCTTTTGAAGAAGAATAAGTTACTCAGCTTAGCAAGACCTTTTTTCAAACACGAAACTTACAAAAGAGCCAGGTGCAGAAAATTAAATACTAAAGCGATGAAAGTCAAACAAGACATTACTGAGTTTTTGGAAAAGGATGAGAATTCAAGGATGTGTCCGGGTAAGAAAGATTTTTTGAGGCACAAAGGACAAGTAAAACAAAAACGGTTATTGTGTGATACAATGAAAAACTTGCACAAAAAGTTTTTGACGACTGTTGTATACAAAGTGAGCTTGGCCACATTTTGTAAATTCAGACCTTTTTGGATAACCTGGGCATTGGTCAAAGATCGTAATACTTGTAAATGTGTTATACACGCAAATATTCAATTGATGATCCAAAAACTGTACGAGAGTAAAGCTTTGCCTAGCTGCGACCTAACAAGATTTCTTTCAATTATAATGTGCGACGTACATTCAACAAAATGTTTGTTTAGAAAATGTGAGGGTTGTATGAACAAGTCTATGGAGTATTATCTCCCCCAACCCAACAAAATAATAACCTATTATAAATGGATATATGAAACTATTTCCTATGAAAAGGATGGAAAGACGAAGACGGTGCGCAAACCCATAAAAAAGGCGATTAATATATCAATAAAAGAATTAGTGAAACAGTTAGAAGAGGCACTACCATTATTCTTTCAGCACGCCGGTACCATAGCTCACCAGTATCAGACCATTTCAGAACTCAAAAAGAATTTAACTGCTACTGAAGTCCTCATACACGTAGATTTTAGCGAGAATTATTCTTGTAAATACTACGAAGAAATACAGGCAGTTCATTTTGGTGGTGCTAGGCAACAAATTACACTTCATACAGGTGTACTTTATTTACGTCGCAGTGATGGTGTCAAAGCCCACACTTTTTCCTCACTATCTGAAAATAACAGTCATGATAAGATGGCAGTATGGGCTCATTTAACACCAGTTTTTGAATGGCTTAAAGGCCAGGATTTGAATATTCATACGATTCACATGTTGAGTGACAGTCCAGTTAATCAATACAAGAACAAATTTATTTTCCACATTGTGTCTCGATATATAAATGTTTTATTTCCGGGAACAAGATTATTTTCATGGCATTATTCTGAACCAGGGCATGGAAAAGGTGCGCCTGATGGTGTGGGCGGCACTTTAAAAAGAACTGCCGATAAAGCTGTGGCCGAAGGCCTTGATATCGTAAATTTAATGACACTCAAAAATATATTACTGGAAAGATGTCCTTCAATAATGTTGTTTGAAGTAACCACTGCTGACGTCGTAGGGATAGAAAATTTAGTAAAGCAATCTAAATCAATCGCTGCATTCCGTGGAACTCAAAAAATTCGCCAATTTGTTTTCGCTTCCGATGTGCTCGAGTTCAGAAGTCTTTCGTGTAACGATTGCACTGGAAAGTGTAGTCATTATCATTTAGGATATTACTCATCTTCATCTCATCATTCCAAGAATACGTCGAACAGTAGACAGTTGTCAAAAGTTATCTGTGACACAGAATGTATAATAGTCCCTGATGAGAATACAACAGATAAAGGAACAGTTTATCATATAGGGGATCATGTTATTGTTAGATGGGACGATAAGATTTACCCTGGACAAATATCTTCAGTTTCTGAAGAAGGGGCTTTGGTAAAGTGCATGGCAAGAGGCTGTAAAGCTTGGAAATGGCCCACCATAACAGATGAACAACTGTATCATTGGAATCATGTATTACAGAAGATTCAGCCTCCAAAATTAATAAAAAAGGGATGCTACTTCGTTAGAGAAATGGACAAGGGTGATTAGCCGAGTTAATCAAAAAAATATTCCTGATATTAAGATTTCGTATTTTATTATTCTCTCATGTTGTCTCACATATTGTTGAAACGGATATAGTTTATAAGGTGTTCATTGGCGAGTTGCCTTTTTTATTCAGTATTAAGAAATGATACTTTTTTGATCTCTTTATTAGTTTGTAAGCAACATTAATTAAATCCCTAGTGCAATTAGCAATACTTAAGCGCTGTGATTTCCAAAGGAAAGGTTGTCCATAATTTTACGTACAAAAATTGATATTAATAGTTGTATAAGGAGAAATACTAAGTAAATGTTACTTTATCTTTGTTATTTAAAGTATAATACAAGATTTCTAATGTCATTAAACATGTCTTTTATTGTTGAATTGGCGTAAATATGGTAACACTCATTCCCTCACCTGATGCATCATTCCCTCACTCTCTAATTTTTTATTACCCTCTTTATTCTATAAAAAACTCGTGTATTTTGGGGACCACTATATCGTTGACAATTAGTAACACGAGTACTATAAAATTCATAGCAAAGAATAATTAAATATCAAAAAAAAATTAAGAAATTTTTAAAACTCAAATTTCTGAATTTTGCTGGAATTACCCACCTATTTCTTTCTACTGTATCTTTTTCAAATAGCTAACTAACTAGGGTCGGGCGCCGTGACTAAATTCTAAATTTGTAAAAAAGATTGGAAACCCCCCAGGGGTTAATATATCCAGAAATTAACTCGGTGGTTACACCATACAGCTAATATTCAAACTATTATCACAAAAAGTCATTCAAGTCGGGAACCAAATTTCCCAAGCTGATCGATAAACCTTTCAACGTAGTATATATTCTATAGTAATTTTCGAAATGATACTATTTTTGTCTCGATGTCGAACAGATTGAGCGAAAAGTATGACAGACCCAAGAAAAGGGTTTGTTGCTCTATAAAAAAATAAAAATAAACTAATTTTGAAAAGAACCTACGCCAATGCAATTCATCGGTTAATCTGTTCAGGAACCAACTCGGCGGTTGAACCATATGGCCAATATTCAAATTATTGTCACACAGTAGTGTGATTCATCGAGGCCGATGCCCCACCTCACCTACAAAGGAGGAGGAAGAACCCCACGAACGAAATGTCACACAGTCAAGTCAAGTCGGGAACCAAATTTCCCAAGCTGAACGATAACAACACGATCGATAAACGGCTTGCTAACTAACTTGTAATTAATCGGTTAATATATCCAAAAATCAACTCGGGGGTTGCACCATACGGCCAATATTCAAATTATTATCACAAAAAGTCATTCAAGTCGGGAACCAAATTTCTCAAGCTGAACGATAAAAACACAATCGATAAACGGTTTGCTAACGAGCTAGTAATGAATCGGTTAATATACCCAGAAATCAACTCGGTGATTGCACCATACGGCCAATATTCAAATTATTATCACAAAAAGTTATTTTTTTTTATTATTTTTTTTTAAATTAAAAAAGTCATTCAAGTTGGGAACCAAATTTCCCAAGTTGTACAATGACATGAAATATTATACAATATAAGCCTTGAACATTCGACGCAAAGTAGCTTGTCTATCGGTTTTCTCCTGGATTCACTTTGGAATACGCTTCAGATCTGCATGACCTCATTCCACCGATTCCAATATCGAATAGTCAGCTCCCAAAAGCGACACCGCTTCATGGTAAATAAAGCTCGGACTAAACTTCCCACCTTCATCGTATGGACAACAACAATGGAAAACAACAACAACAACAACAACAATGGAACAACAACAAACAAACAACAACAACAACACAACAACAACAATGGAACAATGGAATTTGCTGCCCGAGTGATACAATCTGGACGCCTTCAAGTCGCGATTGAATCGCATTACCATCACGCCAGATAGCCGCCAAACCTATGTACTATATTCATCGTCATCATACTCTACGTAAGTCGCCCGAGTTGGTTACTGGAAATCTACATTTGCAATATCAATGATACATGATATTGTCAACTCAGAAAAATACATACACAGATAACATCCAGTGAGGTGAGGTCAAACACCAAGCCTGTCACCATTAAAAAATTGACCAAAATCTCTAGAACTGTTACGTCTCTCATTGTTCTTTAACCTAAACCATACCAGAGAATACTTTTACAAAACTAAACAATATCTATATCAAAAAGTAATGAGCGACAGCAATGTCTGGGGTTTTTTACTGGCCAGAGGTTAGGTGTTCGATCACAGCTCAGCTGTAAGGTCTAAGGTGGTAAACATTTAACCTTAAATCTTGAAGGAAAACTAAATTATAAGTGAGGTTGCCGGAATACACCGTTCGTTGCGGCAATTCCTACTTTCTTTTTTTATGCTTAACAGGCTAAGTGTTCGACCACAGCTCGCCTGATGTTACGCGACGGTTTGATCGAAGATTGTAACATAGATAACACGCCTAGCCTGGAATGGAACGTTAGGGTAGTTGCTTGCCAGCAGAGTAATATAAAGTACCCAAAAACCATGCTACGGTTTCCTCACGACGTTTTTTTTCACTGGCAACTCTAGCTTATTGTTGGGATTTGTACCCACGCCCTACGACGTGTGATCCGGCCGCGTTAGCCACTGAGCGCTGTCAACGCGCTCTTATCACTCATACACGTAGTTACACAAAATTAATTAATTTATTTTGACATGTTTATACCACTTATGAAATAAATTAGTATGTATAGTTTTCAGTAACGCTCCAATGGTCACGGACGGGCGTTTTCTCTTACCATCGAAGTTTCATTCATCTGATTACTTTCACATTAAAAAAAAACCATTAAATTTGGACACTAAATAATTATTATAGCACAGTGTGACCTAAACCCGCACTTTACACACGCTTTTCCGTGACTTAAATAGTCCTTTTTTGCACCGCGTAAAAATAAAACGACTAACTTCACAGATGGACAGCAAACGAGAAAAAAAACATTGAAATGTCCTTTTTGACACTTCGAAATTCACAACAAACAAATGACAGAAGGGGGATAGGTTAGCATTTCGTCTGAAAACAATTTCGAGCTGTAGAGAAAGTGACAACGTAAATTTTGACCAAACAAGGCTAACCTACAGTTTGCAATTTGTGAGTTACAACATTTATTCGAAAATGACGAGTTCGGAGAGTGAACTGAGTGAAAATGATGACATAGTCCCGGAAGCTATAAAAGAAATGGCAAAAACTGTGACGCTGAATTTGTTGCCCAGTAAATCGAAAAAACTATATACATCAGCATACAACGGGTTCAAAAAATGGCGAAAGGAAAACAAATCAAATTCTTTTTGTGAAGAAGTAATGCTTGCATACTTCGCTGACTTATCAAAAAAGTACTCGCCAACGAGTTTATGGGCTACGTATTCGATGCTGAAATGCTGTATCAATACCTACGATCATGTGGATATTGGTTGCTACAAAAACTTGATATCTTTCTTGAAAAAGAATAATTTGGGGTACCGGCCGAAGAAGTCGCAAGTCTTTTCGCGAAATAACATTTCGAAGTTTCTCAACGAAGCGCCGGACGATGTTTATTTATGCGAAAAGGTAAGTACAACCTGAACGATCATACACTTAAATGAAATTTTCTAATAACTTGAATTATTTATTCTTAAATATTATGTTCAGGTTGCGCTCATCTTTGGAATTGCTGGGGCATTAAGGAGAGAAGAATTTGTAAACGTCACTGTCGGCGATGTTCGAATATTAGAAGAAAATGTCCTTCTCGTAAAAATTCCGAAGACAAAAAATTGAGTGCCAAGATCATTCACGATAGCAGATGGATTGTTTGACATTTGTTGGAGATATATGCATGCTCGACCGGAAGCATGCTCAATCGACAGATTTTTTCTCCGGTACTACAAAGGCAAATGCATCCAACAAGCCGTTGGAATTAATAAATTTGGATCGATGCCGAGGGACATAGCGAAGTATTTGAATCTGCCTGATGCGAAAGATTTCACCGGCCACAGCTTCCGAAGAACTTCAGCGACTCTTTTGGTGGACGCTGGGGCCGACTTGACTACATTACAACGACATGGAGGATGGAAATCTGCAACTGTTGCTTTTGGATACATCGCTGAGTCCATTAATAACAAAAAAAGAATTTGTGACCAAATCAGTAGTGGAATCGAAATCCGCAAGCGAGCCAAAATAACTGAGGTTGTTCCTGGTGCTGTGGAACAGACAGATCCCGTGGCGTCAACTTCTGGAGTCAATGACACCTTCAGATCGAAGAAAAATCAAGCCGCAACTTCTGAAACTGCTACTACGTCTATTCCGAAAAAAATGCAAAATTCCGAAATTTCCATTCCACCAGCATCGAGGACAAATCAAGAACCGAGCGTCCCCAAAACTGATCAAAATAAACATTCCAGTATTTATGCTGATTCCAATCATGGAAGTTCGGAGGGAGCTTGCGAAGTTCCACTACAGCAGGAACCGAAGTTCCCTTGTTTTTATCACCCCGACATTGGCCTGTATATTGAATGCTCCACGAATCAGGATGCACCTCCGCAGAATTTCATTTTTAACAATTGCAGCGTTCAAATAACAGGTTCTAATAACACTTTTATTTTGAATAATTACACTGTTGAAAATGAAGCTGTGCAGACAGAAAAGAACGGAAAACCACAGTGAATGAACCTCGATACACCGTTTAAACTTTAAAATTGTAATTCCACGTGTTTTTGTACATTGCGTAATAAATGTACGTATATCAAACAAATGTATTATAGTTTTTTTCTATCAAATCTTGAATAAAATTTCAAATTAATACAGACAAATTGTGATTTGATGTTACATGACACAATAACATGTATTTAGTTTATGTGTTTCTTTTAAAATAGTAATTTCATCCCATGTCCATTAATGCACGGCGTTTAGCACCCTCGCTGCGCTCGGGTGCTAACTTCACGCCGTGCAATAATCGACTACTTAAGTCACACGTATCGTAATATACTATAATAAAACACCAGCATAGATACGAGACATCGATAAAAAAACTCACGAGTATATCTCGAGCCGTACGTAATTCAATGCGAAAATCGTATTTTATTAATGCGTTTCCAGTAGTTAATTTAAGCTCAGTAGCTCAGTCGATTACCAAACTTATTCCGCAATTAATTAAAATTAATTTGTCGTGATTAGCGGGGCAACAATATGGCAGTTACGCCGCGGCGGGGTTTGTGATTTGTACGATTAATTGAACGGAAAATAATAGCACTAAACCTGTCGTTTTTTTTTTACTGTTGACACCTAGTTGTTTGACAACAGCTCACCTGATGTTGATAGCCTGAAATAGAACTGGCCCTTAAGTGAGGCTGTCAGAATACATTGTTAGTGTTAGGCGACTGATATTCAACTCAAAGGTGGTAGCTAGCCTGCAGAGTACTAGAGAGTACCCTACCACCATGCAAAAATAAATAAAAATATATAGTTACCATCTTCGACCACACCTTCACTTAACATCAGGTGAGCTATGGTCAAAACACCTAGCCTGTCAACCATAAAAAAAGTTATTTAAATTTTAAAAAGAAGACAACTAAACTATCAATTCAAGTATCCTTCGTAAACTTTAATTTAATTAATAGTTAATAATTGAATCTTTTTATTGTTTATGTATTTTTTGTATAGTTTTTACATACAATGTATATGGTTTTAATTTCAAGTCGATACCTCCACGCGTTCCCGAGGTATGTCTTGACAAATGTGTGGACAACAAAGTGATTCTTTAATGGTTCCATTTTTTCCTTTTGAGGTACGGAACCCTAAAAACCGATGCCCCGAAGCCCCGCATTGGCGAAGTTTTTGGTAAAACACGTTATTTATTTATTCAGTCAATTAGCACCGCACATTTCACGAATTACACTAATGACAATATTAAAAAAAAACTTATTTAAGCTATGAACAAATTATCCACGTTCGCGAAATACTCTCGATTTCTTTTATCGAAAATACCAGACTTGTGTTAGAAGAAACACATAAGTATGGAACGTTATTGTCTTGTATCTATGCTTCCAATTGTATCAAAACATTTTATTACAATTCAAATTATTTACATAAGTTTATTACACTGTACAATTTGACAATTACATATATGGAATTGTTTCTAATAGAGATAAAACAAAAGTTACGAGAGTTAAAAGAAATTGATTCAGGCGTTACTTTGCGGAAATTCATTTTGAGTGTAAACTCAACAACTTAACAACTCAACTCAACAACAACTTAACAACTCAACTCATATAGATAACTTAAACAACTCAACTTATATATATTTTGTGTAATTCCGATTAAAAGTTCAAAAAATCAAAATTAACTTGACGACAATTTTTAAAATCTATCCGATATTACTTGCATACTAATATTGATCAATATTACTCGGGGCGTGGGTTCGATTCCCACTCAGGACAAGCATTTTGTGATATAAACAAATGTTTGTTCTGTGGCTGGGTGTACTGTATGTATTTACAAAAAAGAAAAGGATTTAAGTATTCTATCAGTTATCTATATAATGTCCTATGATATTTATTATTTTATATACCAGGTTATTGGCTTGCTATGTAGGAAGCTGAAAATACGTATATAAGGAGGTTTGATTTCCATCCAAACAAATTTTTTCCATTTATGGACAAATGGAGCATAATTTTACAGTGAAATCACAGCTACTGGTATTTATTTTGGTCTTTATTTGCAGTAAATCACAATTGCTTGAATAAAACAGTAGATTATGCTAACAGTAAATTAAATAAATAATAAATAAATAAATATCGTAGGACATTACACACAGCGCCATCTGACCCCAAACTAAGCAAAGCTTGTACTATGGGAATCAGATAACTGATAAAATACTTAAATACTTTTTTTTTTGTAAATATATACTTATAATACATACAGTACACCCAGACACAGAACAAACATTTGTTTTATATCACAAAATGCTTGTCCTGGGTGGGGATCGAACCCACGCCCTACAGCTCTTGAAGCAGACATGCTACCAATGAGCCAACAGGGCTGTCAATTAGATTATGCTAATAATTTACTGTTTTATTCAATCAATTGTGATTTACCGCAAATAAATACCAAAATAAATGCCAGTAGCAGTGATTTCATTGTAAAATTATGCTCCATTTGTCCATAAATGGCAAAAAACTATTTGTATGGAAATCCAACCACCATAAGTACTTATAATTCTGAACAACTGTTCTTTTAGCGTTTTAAAAAAAATACCTAATAGTTTTCGAGATACAGAAGTTGTAAAAATTTCACAAAAAACAGTTTTTAATTTTTATATGAACACGAAAATATGCCGATTTTGAATTGCGACTTACAGCGTAGACTGGTCATTATTACGTACATACATTTTTTTTTTATGTGACAAATAATGAGACGAACGAGACGCTCTCCTGATGGTAAGAGATAACGCCTGTCCATGACCATTACAGCGATACCCAGAACTTTGAGTAACAAAACAAAGTCCAGGGCATCGCTGCTTTGGTACTCATTACTTTGAGACTTTAGATGGTTAGTCTCAACAGCCCAGTAATTTCGCTAGCTGCAGTACCCTTCGAATCGGAACACAGTAATGTTTACACACTACTACTTAGCGGCAGAATAACTGGTACTGCGGTGGTACCTACCTAGACGACCTCCTGCTAAGGAGGCTCTACTACCAAGTAAAAGCTACAAGCTTTACTTAGTATGGGATTAGTCTATGGAACAGCTGACTTTTAACAAATTGTATGTAACACCCATTTTTTTCTATATTTCAAGCTCCGTAATTTCTCTAACCGCAGTTTCTTTCAGAGAATTACACAACAGTGTTTACACACTACTGCTTGGCTGCGGAATATCAGCCAACCCGATAGTACCTACCTAGTTGAGCTGTTGCTAAAGTGAGTTACCACCAAGTTGCCTGCAAGAAATCGCTCTTAGCGAAAAGGCTCCCAATTGTTCAACTAGCTTTAATTAAGTCTTTCATTATTTGTAATTGGTATTAACAAAAAGATTTATATCATCGTTAGAGTTAGCGTGGTTCGCGTATTTCGGACCGCACTGTGTACACTGTACCTACGTTCTTCTATGATTTTGGCGTCGCATTTTGTGTATTTGCCAGTATCAAGTGTTTTGACATTATCAAGTTTCATAAGTTAAACAGTAGTCAAAGTCAAGTCTTGGTCAAATCCAATCATGCTTTAGTAAAGTAGTGGCGACTTTACTATAAGCTTCGATGGAGTTTTGGAAGCAACACGAAAAGTCATGTTTCACCACATTATATCACTTTTCAACACTCGCGTTTGTAATTCGGTACTTTATGAATAAAACACCACTATTTCTATACGTAAACACTCGAAAAACACTAGTTTTGAAAAAAAAACCAACGGAGCGTCACGACACTTTCCACGTTCCCGCCAAAACTCACACTGTACGTTATAGTCCGTTAGTAGCGGCGCCACTGTCATTGCTTCCCCCGCTTGCCGGGCGGCCTCTGAAGCTGGAAGCCAGAGTCGACGGGCGTCGTGAAGCTCGTGTTGAGACTAGTGTTCGCCACCGGGGTCGCTTGCGGCTGCCACGCCGGCGCTAGAATGTAATAAGTCAGATTAACGAAAAACAACGACAATATAAATAAATAACGTAGTACTATACACACAGCGCCATCTGGCCCCAAACTAAGCAGAGCTAGTGTGATGGAAGTCAGATAACTGATAGTATACATAAATACTTTTTTTTTGTAAATGCATACAGAACACCCAGACACAGAACAAACATTTATTTATTCACAAAATGTTTGCCCTGAGTGGGAATCGAACCCACGCCCTATAGCTCTCAAGGCAGATATACTACCAATGAGCCGACGGGGTTGTCATATAATATACTACTTCTATAAACTACTAGACATAAATCATCTACACTAAATATATATAGGTAAGATTTGATTTTATTTGCTTGATTGAATAGGCTCCGAAACTACTGTGCCGATTTGAATAATTCTTTCATCATTAGAATACTACATTAACAAAGAATGGTGAAAGAATTTTTGAAATCGGTACCCAGTAGTTTCGGACACACAAACAAACAATCAATCAAATCTTTCCTCTTTATTATAGTATAGATACTAGCTAAAAAAATACTATAAATATAAGAATTAAATTGCCTATATTTTAACAGTTTTTAATAGCATTTTTGTTTTAACTATCAATTCAATGAGACATGACCAATTATATTATTTTTACTTTAAAAACTTTACTGTGTGGGTGTTTTGTGTGCGTGCGTGACTATGCGTTAGTGTGTGTGTGTTTATGTTTTATGTTTAAAGGACGCTTCAATATTATATTTTTGTCGTTGTAATACCATACTGGTCTTGTACGTATTTTTAAATGTCGTGCTACTGACTCATGGGCTCACTGGAAGACAATCGCTGGTCATACTGGTTAGTATGACCAGTATTATGGTGAGGTGATCCCCTATTTTGTAACTGTCTGTCTCTGTTTGTTTGTTTTTGTGCTTGTATAACAAAATTAAACAAACAGAAGTGCCGCCAAGCACTTCATGGAGTGTTCCGGTAGCCTCACTCGAGAGCCAGTTCCATTCCAGGCTAGGTGTGCTTTACCATCTTCGACCACATCGTCACTTAACACCAGGCAAGTTGTGGTCGAACACCTATCCTGACAACCATAAAAAAAAACTTTCTTTTCTTTTCCATCAGGTGGCCAATCGCTAGTTTGCCACTTTTTCCCATTACAAAAAATCAGATCATAGCTTTTTTTTGTAAGAAGTAACGAGACGAACGAGACGCTCTCCTGATGGTAAGAGATAACGCCTGTCCATGACCATTGCAGCGATACACAGAACTTTGAGAAACAAAACAAAGTCCAGGGCATCACTGCTTTGGCGCTCATTGCTTTGGGACTTTCGATGGTTAGTCTTAACAGCCCAGTAATTTCGCTAGCTGCAGTATCCTTCGAACCGGAACATAGTAATGTTTACACACTACTGCTTAACGGCAGAATATCTGGTACTGCGGTGGTACCTACCTAGACGACCTCCTGCTAAGGAATTCTACCACCAAGTAAAAGCTCTGTTCACATCTCGCTGAGCGAGTTTGAAAACTGAATCAAGTACGTACCATTATTATCAGCTAAGGGGAAAGGCGACAATCCACCGACGTAGCCGAACGGGGACGGTCCAGCCAGATTCATACTTCCTGTTAAACAAGACGTCAATATTTACTATGGAAATGCAAATGATATTGACACATTTTTGTTTCATTTATTACACACGTTTGATTAGGTTGTATACCGACTAGTGTCAGTTACATCCAGTGATCTTTTTCAAGGAGTCAAGATGGAGCAAGACAAAACTACGCACAACTTTTAGACTTATTTAATCTATGAAGAAATGTTTTGACAGCCCTGTTAGCTCATTAGTAGTCTTATAAGAGCTGTAGGGGGTTGTTTTGGTGGGAACGCGGAAAGAGTCGTGTCGCCCCGTTGTATTTTTTTCCAAACCTAGTGTTTTTTCGAGTGTTTACAAACAAATGTTTGTTCTGTATCTGGGTGTTCTGTATCTGGGTGTTCTGTATGTATTATAAGTATGTATTTACAAAAAAAAAAAGTATTTATGTATTTTATCAGTTATCTGACTTCCATCACACAAGCTATGCTTAGTTTGGGGCCAGATGGCGCTGTGTGTATAGTCCTACGATATTTATTTATTATATGGTGTTTTATTCATAAAGTGCTGAATTAGAAACGCAAGTGTGGGAAAATGATATAATGTGGTGGTACATAATTTTTCGTGTTGCTTTCAAAACTCCATTGAAGTAAAGTCGCCACTACTTTACTAAATGCATGCATGACTGGACTAGACTGACACGGACTGGACTTCGTCTATAACTATAGCTACAAGGCACTTTATTTAACTTTTGAAACTTGTAAATGTAAAACACTTGACACTGGCAAATGCTCAAAATGCGACGCCAAAATCAAAGAAGAGCCGTAGGTTATAGAAATGTTTGTTCTGTGTCTATAAAAAACAAAAGTATTAAAGTATTCTATCATTTATCTGACTCTTCTATCACACAAACTCTGCTTAATTAAATAAATAAATAAATATCGTAGGACATTACACACAGCGCCATCTGACCCCAAACTAAGCAAAGCTTGTACTATGGGAGTCAGATAACTGATAAAATACTTAAATACTTTTTTTTTGTAAATACATACTTATAATACATACAGTAAACCCAGACACAGAACAAACATTTGTTTTATATCACAAAATGCTTGTCCTGGGTGGGAATCGAACCCACGCCCCACAGCTCTTGAAGCAGACATGCTACCAATGAGCCAACAGGGCTGTCGCCATCTGACCCCAACAATTTGGGGTCAGATGGCGCTGTGTGTAATGTCCTACGATATTTATTTATTTTTTATTTATTTATTATTATTAGATACGCACTTTACCCCATCTTACCCGAACTTTTTGTGCGCTTTTCGCTATTTGACCTTGCATGTTTCACAGTATGTATTATAAGTATGTATTTACAAAAAAACAGTATTTATGTATTCTATCAGTTATCTGACTTCCATCACACAAGCTCTGCTTAGTTTGGGGACAGATGGCGCTGTGTGTATAGTCCTACAATATTTATTTATTTATTTTATTATTTTATTATTTTATTTAGCTTATTTAGTTGTGATAGTTGACAGCGTCAATGAAAGGTCGATTTGATAAGTTTTGGTTTTGATCGTGTGTTTTCGCGTTCCCATGTCAGAAAAAACTGTTTAATATTGAATGGTTTCGACTGTATATAGGTGTTCTATCAGTTATCTGGTTCCCATATTACAAGCTTTGTTTAGTTTGGAGTTAGATAGACCTGTGTAAAATTACCTACGACATTCATTTGATTTGTTTATTTTACATGGGAAAACCCATACTAAACAAAATTGAATTCTATAAGAACCATAAACAAAGAGGGACTTTATGTTGTTTCTCAATGCTGTGGGTACCGCTAATTTAAACAATTTAAGGGCAGGTGTGGGTGTGTTGTACTAACCATCATGAAAACGACATCTTCAAATAGTTTTCTTTTTTTTTTTATGGTTGACAGGCTAGTTGTTTTAACCACAGCTCACCTGATGTTAAGTGAAGGTGTGGTCGAAGATGGTAAAGCACACCTAGCCTGGAATGGAACTGGCTCTCAAGTGAGGCTGCCGGAACACACCGTTAGATGCTTGGCGGCAGATTTTCAACTTGAGGGTGGTAGCTAGCCAGCCGAGTACTAGAAAGTACCCTACCACCATGCTATGGTTTCCTCACGATGTTTTCCTTCACCGGCAGCTCAAGCTCATTGTTGGGGTTTGAACCCACGCCCTTCGGCATGCGAACCTACCGCGCTAACCACTGAGCTATCATCGCTAGAAATATATTTACCTAAAGCTGTCCTAGGGTCCGATACCACTGCACTTCCGTCAACAGTGTTACCAGATTTCAACTTCTTTCTGCCGCCGTCCAAGTCCTTTAATATTTGGTCCAGGGTTGATGTTGCTAATAAATTAGAATATGGGTTAGTAAAATTTCGTAATTTTCGTAGTTTACTCAAATTTCTGTACAGTTTAAGCCGTCTTTGATGACCACCAGTCATGGCCACTTTTTTTAACAGTAGACAGGATTGACCACAGCTTACCTGATGCAAAGTGACGGTGGCAGTTGAAAATGGTAAACACACCTAGCCTAGAATAGAACTGGCTCGTAAGTGAGGCTACTGGAACACACTATATCGCGTTTGGAGGCAGATTTTTAACGTTAGGATGATAGCCAGCCATGTACTAGAAAGCACCGTACCACCAAGCGTTATTGTCTCTCGTCGCCGTCTCATTCTTCGATCAATAAAATAACCCTAGATTCCCGATAAGCGCTTCAAAAACGGCCCGAAAAATAAGAGCACAAATACCTTTGTGGTCTTATTTCAACTAAGTATGGCAATGTTAGAACTATGACTAGTTCCAAAATAGAGTAAGCACAAAATTGTCAACAAAATGATTTTACCTTTATTGCTTAGCTGTTACGTTTCATCTTACAATAAATATTTTTGTACATATTCGACTTTTTATTTTCAAACGACGTTTAAAATGTATTGCTTACATTTCTCCGGTGACATAAGGACTTAAATATAAATATTTTACAACCGTAATTAAATTTTATGTTCGAGTGTTAAGGTTTATAATACACTGAAGTTGTTAATATTATTAAACTTTTTTCTATATTTTGGCTACTTGCGGGACTTATTTTTGTTCCTGATCCTTAATCTAGTGTTATTGATCGAAGATCTCATTAGTTAATTATTTTTTTTAATCGAGAATTTTGATTGTTGGAAATACTCACGAGCAGGGTTGTCAAATACATTTGTAGGGTCCTTCAGTATGTATTTCCTAAGGTTAAGATATTGTTCCTTCTGAGCTTCGACGGCCGCATGTGCGACTTGCAATCTCGCCGCCAAACCCACTAGCGATTCGTGCATGCGACGGAAACCCAGGTTCAACTCTGCAGAGAAACATCATACATAGTGAAAAACTTTACACATCAATAATATAATCTTTACACACATCTTTACACTTTGACAGGCTAGGTGTTTGACCGCAGCTCACCTGATGTTAAGTGAAGGTGTGGTCGAAGATGGTAAAGCACACCTAGCCTGGAATGGAACTGGCTCTCAAGTGAGGCTGCCGGAACACACCGTTAGATGCTTGGCGGCAGATTTTCAACTTGAGGGTGGTAGCTAGCCAGCCGAGTACTACAAAGTACCCTACCACCATGCTATGGTTTCCTCACGATGTTTTCCTTCACCGGCAGCTCATTGTTGGCTAACCTAACCACTGAGCTATCATCGCTACAAAATTACATACACTGACACATTGAAATTACGTAAAAAAATACTATTGATTGATACGAAACTAAAAGAATTCTACATAACATTATTCAATATACATCCTACTGAAGACGATACTGTTCTGCTAGTCAAAAAAAAATATAAGTGAAATTAAATAATAATTAGTAACTTATACAAAGGTCAAATGTTTTTGTTCTACGCACCTTGTTCGGTGAGTAATTTGGGGGAGGACTGCATTTGTTTATCAGCGCTGTCCATATGCGATCGAAACGCGATCAGCTTTTGTTCCAACTCTGCTATCAGCTCCTTTACGTACGGCGGCGGCGCCGAGCCTTCCAGCTCCGATCCTGGGAAAAATAAATAAATCAAATAAACTAGATAGAACTAAAGAACTAAACTGGAACTAATTTTATTTGTTATTATTAATCTGTATTTTTTAATTTAAACCGCATTTCAAATTCTGTAATTAATAATATTTAAACATTTTGACCAAAATTTTTTTTTCTTTTTATTTAAAAAGTAATGAGACGAACGAGACGCTCTCCTGATGGTAAGAGATAACGCCTGTCCATGACCATCGCAGCGATACACAGAACTTTAAGTAACAAAACAAAGTCCAGGGCATCGCTGCTTTGACGCTCATTACTTTGAGACTTTTGATAGAGTTAGTCTCAACAGCCCAGTAATTTCGCTAGCTGCAGTACCCTTCAAACCGGAACACAGTAATGCTTACACACCACTGCTTAGCGGCAGAATAACTGGTACTGCGGTGGTACCTACCCAGACGACCTCCTGCTAAGGAGATCTACCACCAAGTAAACCTTGTTTGCCATACCCTAATTGTTGAATTTATTAATTCATTTGTACAAAAATTACTCGAGGTCGTTTTATTTATTTACTATGTTGTTTCTATGGGCATGGTCTGAAATAAATAAATATAATAATAATAAAAAAATTAGGATTTTTTTAAATAGTTTTATTCTGTTTACTTTATTTATTATTATTTATTTAATTTTTTTTGACAGCCCTTTTAGTTCATTGGTAATATGTCTGCTTCGAGAGCTGAAGAGCGTGGGTTCGTTTCCCTTTCAGGACTAATATTTGTGTGACTAACATCGATGTTTGTTCTGTATCTGGGTGTACCTACTGTATATAAAAAGTATTCTATCAGCTATCTGATTCCCGTAGTACAAGCTTTGCTTAGTTTGGGGCTAGATGGCGCTGTGTTAAATGCCCTCCAATATTTATTTATAATGGTTGGCAGGCTAGGTGTTTGACCACAGCTCACCTGATGTTAAGTGACGGTATTGTAGTGACGATAGTGAAGAGTTTTGTAAAAGAGTGCTAATATACTATGAACTAGCTGCTCCCCTCGGTGTTACCCGCGTTACCGTTACATGTTTTCGGGATAGAAAGCTTATAAGTAGCCTATGTGTTAATCCAGGGTCTCAGCTACTTCCATACCAAATTTCATCCAAATCCGTTCAGTAGTTTTTGCGTGAAACATCCATCCAAGCTTTTACGTTTATAATATTAGTGGGATGAACAATAGAACTTATACTGTGAGCAGGCCGTGAAATTACAAAAGAAAATCAGACGTTTCGTGGAAAAATATCTTTGACTTTAAAAAAGTATGGAAATGCTGATGTTTATAATATAATTACGATGACGATAATGCTTAATTTAAAACAGGTTTTTACCTGGATGTGCGTGGTCCCTAGCGGCGGCTTCGGCGGATGCGATGGCGGTGACCACAACGTGCCGCTGGAGGCGCGCCGAGCTGCGTGCACGCACCGCCGCGCTTTGAAGAGATAGCGCCGCACGGAGCGTCGTCTCCGCTTGCCGCGACACCTGGCAACACTCGGTACTAAACTACTACGTCAGATCAACCTAAAGTTTACAGCACGAAGTCTAAAATCACATCGCTCATTGTATGATACATTTAAAATACTTGACAATGGCAAAATATCAGAAATGTCATGCCATTAAGGTGGTTGAATAAAACAGTAGATTATTATTAGCATATAATTAAATTTATGAATTTTGAATAAAACAGTAGATTGTGCTAATAACATCTACTGTTTTATTCAAGCAATTGTGATTTGCCGCAAATAAAGACCAAAATAAATGCCAGTAGCTGTGATTTCACTGTAAAATTATGCTCCATTTGTACATAAATGGCAAAAAAATATTTGTATGGAAATCGAACCACCTTAAACGAAAAAGAAAACCCAGCTTTTGAACAAAATCATATATTTATAATTAATTTTTTTCAAACCTTTTTACTATGGGTTTCTACTACTGACTACCATTTTGAAAACTCAAAGCTAATACTTACAAACTGACGGGCAAAAAATAAATACGAACATCGTATTAGTTTAACTCACCATCAGGGCAGATTAAAAGATAAAACATTTTTTTTTTTTTGGAGGCCTGTGTGTGTCGTACTTGTCGTGTATTATAATATTTTTTTTAAATAATATAACTATTTTTAATTTTTTTTTATTTCAAATAGTATATCTATCATAAAACATTAATGACTTGAGACAATATACATATTTCCAATATCACGGTTTTCTAAAATACATATTAGAAGAAAAAGATTTAAAGACAAATTTACGGCAAAATTACAAAATGGCGGATTGATCGCAAAGTTGCAAAATTCTACTGCTTAACACATTATTTATTAAACAAAATAAAAAATACCTTAAATTATACTATTTACAAAATGTATACAAAAAACTTAAGTCTAAAAGCCCGTCAGAGGAGGGATATGTGGCCAGAATGCTGGCAGCATTGCCACGCTGGATGGCAATGCTTAGCTTTTGACCAAAGTAGATACCAGCATTCTGGTCACCTGAAGCCTCCTCTAGACGTTTGGCCAGGTCCCGATACAGTTCGAGAGCGGCCGGCCCCCACGGACCTAAAGTTTCAACCCCAAACGGCACAAATATAGTTATTTGGATAGAATGTATCTTTTTGTGCCGTTTGAGGTTTTCAGCTTTAGATGCGGCAGCACCAGCTTGTCCCGAAGTCACAGGAAGATGAGACGGCGCCAAGGTGTCGACACAAGTGGCGTCCCACACAAGAGGCCGTCCCATCTTCCAAGGGATAAGGGTCATCCCGTCGGGTCTCTTGCCGTCGTCACGCATCAGTCCGTTTGGTTCTAAAACTGATGGGACGCCGGCACTGACAAAAGCCCGACGGATGACGTCGTTTAAGCTGGCGTGCCGCGATATACGCCCAGCACTCCTACTGCATGAAAGCGCGTGGTGGCCGAGGCGATCCGCTATTTCCCTGCACGAACAGCGATGAGGGACCTGGCATACTGCTCCTAATCTTAAAGACATGACCACCCGGAAAGTGTTGTTATCTAATAGGTTACCAACGTTTTTTGAAGGAAGTGCATGTAACCTGCTGTTAACATGCATGTAACATGTAACTGCTTAACTATTTTATATAATTTTTTTTTAATTGTAATTTAATTAATTTTTTTTAATATCGAATTGACATTTGAAATATAATCTATTTTTTTTTTAATTGTTTTATAACTTATATGTTAGCAATGAAATACTATGACTATGACTAGTATGACATTTCACACAAAATTATGAAACATCTGTATTATGTATAGTAACAATACTATACAATGTACAAGTACATCGTACAGTATTACATAAAAGAAAAAATATTTTATATACTAACCGTATGTAAAGGCTTGACGGACACACGCATTACTTCAGAGCTCAGTGCTTTCTGTTTCTTGACGAAATTCTTGAAATTATCTACTGTGGTCAAAATCTCATTGGGTAACTTCTGTTGCTTGGGCGGGTCACCTACAACCAAATAAAAAATAATAAAGGAACAAGAACCAAAGATTCGTGAGAGAGATGGACAACTCACTGCCGTAAATCACAAAATATGCAGAAGATTTCAGATAGAGAAACAGCTAAATGTCTCTGAAAGGTTGCTTTATTGAGAGGAAATATTAAAAAAAGAAAAGAAAAATAGGAACAAGTAACGGCGTAATTGGAAAAAAACTATTAGGTAGTATATGTCTATGATAAAAAAGAAAAAATCAAGATATATAATAATTAATAACTTTTTATTTATAATAGTAGGTACATTAAATCTAACAACTTATATGTTCTCCTGTTGATAATATAATTCGTATTTAGTTTTCTTTCATACCATATTAGAAAAAAATATTTAACAAAATTAACTCTATACACTTAAAACAACACAAACAAACTATACAAATTAAAATTTAACCCCTCCCCCCCGGCGGATGTAATCCGCCATTTTGTGGTGGCGGCCATCTTGGACCGCTTTTTATGGTAAGATACTACGATGAATGAAACGTCTACGCAATAGAGAACTTAGTGTCAGAGAACCAAAATTTTTTTTTTTTGGGCAATGTATCGACATTTTTTTATAATAGACCTCATCTACGTTTCACATCAGGCGAGATGGCGATCAAGCCTACTTGTTATTAAACAAAATGCATCAATAAATAATGTACTTACTTTTACCATCAGTACCGGCATTTGCTCCAATGCCACTTGTGAGGTTTGTTACGCCTCCTAGACCAAGGCTCGCTGTAACTAAGCATACCACATAATGGTTAGATTTTTTCTAAAAGCATGTAGCATGATGGTAAATCTTTCACGTTTACTTTTACCTACAAGAGCATAACATCCTATGCTCTTGTATAACACAAGAGTTTGGTAACTTTTTTTTTATTATTGACAGGGTAAACACACTTTATCTTATGTTAAGTGGTTTTGGCGGGAACTTGAAAAGAGTCGTGTCATCCCATTGTAACCTTTTATTGAATTAGAAGCGCGAGTGTGGGAAAATGATATAGTGTGGAGAATATAAAGAAATAAACGAGCTTGAGCTGCCGGTGAAGGAAAACATCGTGAGGAAACCATAGCATGGTGGTAGAGTACTTTTTAGTACTGGGCTGGCTAGCTACCACCCTCAAGTTGAAAATCTGCCGCCAAGCATCTAACGGTGTGTTCCGGCAGCCTCACTTGAGAACCAGTTCCATTCCAGGCTAGGTATGCTTTACCATCTTCGACCACACCTTCACTTAACATCAGGTGAGCTGTGATCAAAACACCAAGCCTGTCAACCATAAAAATAAAACTACTGCAGCGATACCCAGAACCTTGAGAAACCAAATCAAAGTCCAGAGCACCCTTGTTAACAATCATTAACATATCCATACATATCATAAAAAAAACTTCGTACGCGTTATTTCACTGGTAGTACATGTGACTTCATTGCCTTACCTTTTTTCTTTGTTAAATTTCGACAAATATCTTTTTTTCTTTTAAAAACACTTGATTTTGACTGAACAACTGACCAAAAAATTATTATTATTTAATTTAATTTACGGACAAGACAGGTGACACTCGCTCCGGCTCGTACTTGGTGCAGAGGTTAGCCATTGTCATGCAACGTGGCAACGCCGCGAGTGTTATGGATACCTTTGCACCGGGTACAGTTAGGGGTGGGTTATTTTCTTAGTTCTGTATTGTGATTGTTTTTTTAGTTTATTTTTGTTTTATATTAATATTGACAGATTTTAATGTAATAATTATTAAAATAATTTATTGTTTTTATTGACTTACGAATTGAATTGTAATTGATGTGACAATTGGTTTTTATAAGTAAAATTAAATGTGACATTTAAAAATAAAGACTTTAGAAAAAATTAGAAAAAAATATATAATTCTTAAATCGTAATTATCTTAAAAATGTAATTGTAATGCACCTAGACATGCATATATTTGGAATGCGATACAGATCTAAAAAATTGTGTATTTGTATTTATTGCATTCTGTTTTGTATGTTATGAAATAAACAAAAAAAAAAGCTAAGAATTAAGTGCTGCTCATATTTTACCAAACTACCCGTGGAGCCCTACAATAAGTATGTGACAAGATATTATCTTACCTGAAGTAGATGGAAGAGTGCCAGTAACTGATGTCGCACCTAATTTAGGACCTGAAAACACAATGACACCAATTTAACACAATTTAGAAACTTTAATAACATTAAATATATGAAAATCTTGTGGAAACTGAATCATTTTGAAAAAGAGATATACCTATAGTGTATTTAATGTAATAAGACCATAATCTTAGCATAATTCAATTAGGGAATAGTTTTAACCATAAATTATGTTTTGACTAGCTGCACCCCACAGTGTTACCCGCTTCATTTTTTCGGGATATAAAGTAGACTGTGTTAATCCAGTGGGTCAGCTATTACATGTATGTATTTACAAAAAAAAAAGTATTTATGTATTCTATCAGTTATCTGACTTCCATCACACAAGCTCTGCTTAGTTTGGGGCCAGATGGCGCTGTGTATATAGTCCTACAATGTATATTTATTTATACCAAATATCATCAAAATTGGTCTAGCAGTTTGAGCGTGAGGAAGTAACAATCATACAAACACACACACTCGCAAACTTTCACTTTTATAATATTATTGTAATAGACTAATAAAAACAATAAATGTGGGAGTTGAAGTTAGGGAAAATGCACATTTTACAAAGTAGCATATAATTCATTTATTTATTTATTTATAATTCATTTATGAATAAGAGAACCAGAGTAAAGAGGCCACTTAAGTATTATGCAAGCATCAAAGGAGGTTAAAACAAAAGATAGCCCTGTTGACTCATTGGTAGTATTTCTGCTTTAAGAGCTGTAGAGTATGGATTCAATTAACACTCAAGACAAACATTTTGTGGTATAAACAAACGTTTGTTCTGTGTCTAGGTGTTCTATTTGTATTATAAGTATGCATTTATAAACAAACAAGCTTTGTTTAGTTTGGGGTCAGATGGCGCTGTGTGTACTGTCGTAGGATATTTATTTACATTAAATATTTAAAATAAAGTCATTGCTTTGATCACTTTAGTTAAAAAAGGGGTAGAGGGGAAGTGTCTAATTATGTCAGCAATATTCATTCTTATACCAATGCTTTTATATACAAAATATATTTTTAAGTTTTTATTCATTTGTGACAGCCCTGTTGGTTCATTGGTAGTATGTCTGCTACAAGAGTTGAAGGGTGTGGGTTCGATTCCCACCCAGGACAAGCATTTTGTGACATAAACAAATGTTTGTTCTGTGTCTGGGTGTACTGTATTATAAGTATGATTTACAAAAAAAAAAGTATTAAAGTATTCTATCAGTCATCTGTCTTCCATAGTACAGGCTTTGCTTAGTTTGTGCTTTGTGTTATGTCCTACGATATTTATTTATTTTATTTAATAGTATGAGCGCCAAAGCAGCCATGCCCAGGACTTTATTTCATGTACATATTAGCTTGGGGAGTAAGCTTTGCTGACGAGTGGAGAATGGAGAAATTGCAGCCAGCATCTCACCACAAGTTGGTGTAATAGTTTTATAGATATCTCGTGTAGCACTCTTGACTGTGTAGCTGCGACTGATTGGTGTGCTATTAGGAGGGATCATTTGGAACGTCTGGGTCAGTGGGATGTTGGCATTGAAAGGGAGCATTGATCTGGAACGAAAGGATTCAGTTTGGATAGCATAATATGATGTTATAAAGAATTGCAGAATACTGCTATTCTGTATAACGATGATAGCTCAGTGGTTAGCGCGGTCGGTTCGCATGCCGAAGGGTGTGGGTTTGAACCCCAACAGTGTGCTTGAGCTGCCGGTGAAGGAAAAACATCGTGAGGAAACCATAGCATGGTGGTAGGGTACTTTCTAGTACTAGCTACCACCTTCATGTTGAAAATCTGCCACCAAGCATCTAACAGTGTGTTCCGGCAGCCTCACATTAGAGCCAGTTCCATTTCAGGCTAGGTGTGCATTACCATCTACGACCACACCATTACTTAACATCAGGTTTTTTTTTTTTTTGGTTGACAGGCTAGGTGTTTGACCACAGCTCACCTGATGTTAAGTGAAGGTGTGGTCGAAGATGGTAAAGCACACCTAGCCTGGAATGGAACTGGCTCTTAAGTGAGGCTGCCGGAACACACCGTTAGATGCTTGGCGGCAGATTTTCAACTTGAGGGTGGTAGCTAGCCAGCAGAGTACTAGAAAGTACCCTACCACCATGCTATGGTTTCCTCACGATGTTTTCCTTCACCGGCAGCTCAAGCTCATTGTTGGGGTTTGAACCCACGCCCTTCGGCATGCGAACCTACCGCGCTAACCACTGAGCTATCATCGCTACAGGTGAGCTGTGGTCAAACACCTAGCCTGTCAACCATTAAAAAAAAACAGCATAATTATGTATATTAGACGATTGGACGCTGGCATGGTTTTGACACATTTTCGTTTCAATATGCCAAATGACAAAAATTGAAAACAGTTGAAAAAAAATTCAAACAACAACCATTCTGTGTAGCCCTGAACAGGATATTTTTTTTACGAAGTTTGTTAAATCTTACAGTCAGTACACACTATTTTAGTCTTGGTATTATAGACAGTGAAAGCAAAAAACATTGAAAACAGTGTCAAATTTGTTCTGTAGCAGAACTAGAGGTTTGCAGTTTTTTGTAGGAATTATTTTATTTAACATGTCAAACGGCCGCTGGGCAGTCAAATTTAATGAACCCAGAGTAAGGTAGTGTGAAGACCTAAATTTTCATGATAGTCACTGGACCACCCAAGCCAAAGACCGAGCAGTCTAACGAAGAAAGTGAGGCCAGTTCAGCAGTGGGACACTGAGGCTAAAGAAAATATATATTTATTTGCCCCTAATGGAACAGTCCATAAATTGTCTATTAATGTTTAAGCCATAGGTTGATAATGGTTCTTTATTTCCACTTTAACATTACTCTGATAAATAATTACATCCAACTTCACAGAGGTGCAATTTATTTATGGCATATACAAAACTATACTTATTCAAAAGTTTAAAGAGGATTTAATGTATACATGATTGACATTTTGTAATTGACCTCATGATATAAAAATTAATCTAAATATGAAATTATTGAATCATTTTATTTCATCCAATTTCTGCAAACCCAACTCTGGGTACAGTCTAAGCGATGTTTTAATCATACATGATAAAACACACATGTTGGTACACCAACATTTTGACACTTGTATTTGGGAAGTACATTTTGATTTTGAAACATATGTAAACTGTCCCTGATTTATTTTAATGTTTGTTTAATGTGTTTTGTATTATAAAATTAAATTATTTCTTTTACATAAAATAATATGTAACTGACAGTACAAAGTGTATCTAAATCTATGAACAGTGTTAATGTTTTTCTTGCTTTTGCTATATGCTTACCAAAAAAACTATTATTAGCAGTAGTAGCTGTGCTAGTGTTATTGAGAAAACTGAATCCCGCTGTGGTCTGAGTAGCTGGAGCCGCGAAGCTGAAACCTCCGAGGCCACCGAGACTGGGTGCTGTTGTAGCTGGCGCTCCGAATGACAGACCTGAGTAAAGAGCAACTTAAAATAGGAGCATATAGGAGCATATACTTATTGCCATGTGAAATCTTTAAAATAATTCTGTCATTTTTTGTAGCGATCATAGCTTAGTGATTAGCGCGGTCAGTTCGCATGCTGAAGGGTGTGGTTTCAAACCTCAGCAATGAGTTTGAGCTGCCGGTGAAGGAAAACATTGTGAGGAAACCATAGCATAGTGGTAGAGTACCTTCTAGTATTCAGCTGGCTAGCTACCACGCTCAAGTTGATGTGTTCCAGCAGCCTAACTTGAAAGCCAGTTCCAAACCAGGCTAGGTGTGCTTTACCATCTTCGACCACACCGTCACTTAACATCAGGTGAGCTGAGGTTAAACACCTAGCCTGTCAACCATTAAAAAAAACCTAGTGGTAAATTAATTAAACAGTGGCCATCTACCAGTGTTCTATTTTACAAATTAAGTGAATTTACATTTATCAATAAAATAAGGTGCTTGGAATCTTCATGGTGTCTGCAATGTGAATAGAAGTATGTTGTTGTTGTAGAAGATTTTTTTGTAAGAAGTGACTTGCCTGTATCATTGTTATTTATAGCTAATAAATATTAATGATTACTAGCATGAGAAACAGTTATGATCTAGTGTTCATGTAATGTATATGCATAATACAAGATCTTCAGCCAAAAGCTCATTTACTCCCGACAGTCTAGTTTCATATTTTATTATTTTGATTAATATACATGAAGATTCTAAAGTAGCCACCAGATTTTTGTAAAGAAATAGCTATTGTAGACAAATTTGAGTTTTCCTTAGAACCTACCTGTGCTTGGTGCAGATGTTGATGTATTGGTACCAGCACCAAAGTTCAGGCCGCCCGTGCCTAGTCCAAATGACGGAGTGGTTGTTGCACCGAATGATGCCCCTAATCCTGTAGTTGCAGTAGATCCTACAGCAAATTAATCACATCTTATTTCACAACTACAGCATGATATTCAAAACTTCTCTTAGCACCCACTCAAATAATGATGATAAGAATTAATGTGTGAAGCAAAAGACCTGTCATTTTATATATTTTGATTATGACAGGCAGATGTATATTGATTTATATGCGAAGACTCACTTGTATGATTCGGAAATGTTATTTTTTTTTTGTAAGTAGGTACCTATGTATGTACATTCATTTGTATGTGAATACTCACATGATTATGAAATAGATTTCATGTAATTTTTTTGTAATACGAATGCAACCAATTTATACAATAAAATTTTGACATGTAAAAATGACTTGTTAGAACTGTTCCACTTACCAAAAGCAGGAGCCGAAGTTGCAGCACCAAAAGCAGGAGTAGTGGTACCAAAAGCAGGCGTCGCGGAGCTTGTCCCAAACGCAGAAGCAGCGGCACCAAATGCTGGCGTCGTATTAGCTCCAAAGGACGTAGAACCAAATGATGGGGTACCAAAGGCAGGCGCTGCTGTTGCCGGGGCGTTTCCAAACAAACCAGTTGATGGTTGCGACGTCACAGTTGAGCCAAAGCCCGGAGTCGCAGGCCTAACAAATAAATTGACAGGAATCAAACAATAAACACGAATTGAGGTTAGAAAGCTTGCAAGAGACAAACGTTTGACAGAGGCTTCAGCTTTATTTGTTTTCAGACAAATAAGTTATTTATGATGATAAACCTTGTTTTTAATTATAAAAGAGTTTTATATACGATATATTGACTTACTTGTTAGCACCAAAATTAAAGCCTCCGGAGAGTCCAGTGGTAGCAGGGGCACTCGAAGGTGTCCCAAAAGCAAACGTAGTCATGTTTGCGGATTATTTTCACTATTTTAACTGGACAATAAGAGTGACTTTTACAAAAATAAAAAAAACGGTCGCAACGCTCATATGTCATGCGTTAGAGCGAGCACCGTAACAGACAGGCGAACTGGCGGACTGGACTGGCACTGGCACTTGGCAGTGGCAGTGGCAGCACCAGCAGCGTTGCCACTTGAAAATTTCGTTCCGTATTAAACGGCGGCGGTGGCAAGAAAACGTACTAAAACGTAACAAGGTTGGATTTTCAAATAATAAATAACAAGATATTATAGTAATTGATGACTACAATCATTTCTTTATGAACACATAATATTATCATAGATTTGGTTAGACAAAATAACGCACTAAATCATAATCATAGAAAAAAGTAATAGATATATTAAAACTGTAATAGATCCATCTACTTTTCGAAAATCGTAATAAATCTGCCAGCGACGTAATAGCGTAATCCACACAAAAAAGTAATAGATCCATTACAATAGTAATAGATTGGCAGGCAGCACTTACAGACGACAGCAGTGTTGCCATGTGATAATACAAAATTCTCCCCAAACTACGTCTAATATCGCCCCAAAAAATAGGTGTTATAATGATAAAATAATCAAAGAAATCACAAATTTAAAGTTTTAAGTGAAAGACTCTGTCCGTAAATGGCATATTTGCACTGTATCGTACGATATAAGACTGGGGTTTTATAGCTTAAGGCTCTAAGTACGCTTATTAAACATTCAAGTCAACGACAAATCACTTCAAAAAAACTGAATAGGTATGGAACAGACACAAAATAAATAAGGCATAATATAATCTATGATTATAACACCACGTGTTATTTTTATTATTAATGTTCTTTTTTTATAGCATTCTAATGATGAAAGAATTATTCAGATCAGTCTTGTAGTTTCGGGGCCGTTCAATACGAACAAACAAAAAAATCTTATTTTACATCTACACTAAATTATAAAGAGATAATTTAGTGTAGATGTAAATGTATTTTGGTCAAGATAATTATACATTTTTCTCCATCTGATTTAGCAAAATACGTTACTGTCTTATTAAAACGGCTTGTTGAAGTGCCGTCTAAAAACGAATATGAGAAGGTCATATTTTATACTAAAATGAAATTTACTTCTCCACGTTATTTCTGAAGCTTCTTTTAATCTTTATTTTACTTGTATGGGCATGAAATGAACTTGACTGTGACTTACTTTGTGTAGCTCTGGCTGTAATTAGGGATTTATGTTACTCGATCCAAGGTATTATAAAACACTTGAAAATAAAACCTACGTAATACAGAAAGAATACAAAAAGTGCGATGTCAAATAGGGATAGTAAAGAAAAATCTACCCCTTTTTCCTTCGGCCATAGCACGATAGTATATTATGCCAATTCTTATAAAAAATCCTCGATTTAGTTCTGATTTACGTACTAAAATACTTACCTTCTCTTTACGAAGTAAATATATTTTATATTAGTAGCATTTACCTAATTAATTAAACCTACTTGTACGTTGCTTTGGAAAATAACTATTGAAATATTTAAAAAAGAAAACCTAAACAAAAGAATCCGAACCAGCAGACAAACCGAAAAGAAATTGTTTTGCAAATATATTTTTATTTTCCTTTCAAAATGAACTACTTGTCTTTAGGAGGGCCACTCGAAAACGTCTGTAAAGCAGTTTTTAAGACTACGCCAGTAAATGTCGGAATACGTTTTGAAGTAAGAGGCTATCCAAAATCGTTAGTAATAGAAAAACGACCACCTAAAAGTTCGCCTCTAGTGCAATTCGATCGCCTATTTACTAATAATATTCGGCATGCATGTGGAGCTATTGGAGTGTCCAAGCCAGGAGGTTCGATAGGTTGTACTTATATTTAAAATTGAGCTTATTTCAATGTATATACTTGAATAAATTATAATAATATACTTTGTGTGTGTACACGATCACTTTTGTGTTTAGCGACATCTATTATGCGTATTAGAACTTTTTGGATACATAGTATAAAGTAGGTACGGTCGCTTAATACTGAGGTTTTGTTTCGTATTGTCTTTTGTTTTGCCATTTTTTAGTATTACTAGTAAACCATAGATGGCAGTATTACTAAACTTCGTCCTTCACTGTCAAATATTTGAAATAATAAAAATTAATTCATATTTTGCGGAATTGTGAAACGTTTTCACAAAAGCCATAAACCAAGAATTGAATTGAATTCAGATTTTGATGAAAACGCGAAAAAATCATATATATATCCATGGATTGTATATTTTTTGAATATTTGATTCTTCGAGTGTTAATGTTTCAAAATAGGACTTTCTATAACAATGCTTTGGACGCGTGATTGTGGGTAAGTGATATAAATACTTAATTTTTAAATGTAGAATGTTTCGTACTACTTACTGCTTGGCGGCAGAAAATCTGGTACTACGGTACTGTAGTTGCTAGTTACCTACCCAGACGACCACGATAATGCGGTAAAAAGACTTTTTGCGTGTTATTTCTAAAATTCCGCGGAAGCATCCAGTAAATTGTAACTATTGTCACTACTACAGCATAGACTGGATTTGAATGTACCTACCTAAGAAGTATTTTATTTATTCAGGGTTTTATTTTATACTAGAGGACGGCTCGCGGTTTAACCCGCGTAGTTCCCGTTCCCGTGGGAATACAGGGATAAAAAGTAGCCTATGCCACCCGGAGATAGTGTAGCTTCCCAACGGCGAAAGAAACTTTGAAATCGGTCCAGTAGTTTCGGAGCATATTCATTACAAACAAGGCTAGCTACCACCCTCAGGTGGTAGCTAGCCGGCCGAGTACTAGAACGTACCCTACCACCATGTTATGGTTTCCTCACGATGTTTTCCTTCACCGGCAGCTCAAGCTTATTGTTGGGGTTTGAAGCTACGCCCTTCGGCATGCGAACCGTCCGCGCTAACCACTGAACTATCATCACTACAAAGTTTATTCGTTACATACAAGAATACACATCATTTCTCTATATAATATTATTACAGTATAGATAGCACCAACCGCGAGGCGTCCGCTAGTGTTTAGATACGCGGATTACGTGCTAGGGATAGGTAGGTACACAGGACGGAGAAAATGGCCAAACAGAAATAAATTAATCGGTAAACTCGAATATATTTTCAGCCAATCCCGCGAACCGCCGAACAAAGTCTGGGTTCTTCTTGGAGCCTTTGACCACAATGTGATCTTCTCCGTAGTCCATATCTTCGTATTTGAACCCGTGCACATAAGCGAAGTTTCCGAAGTAGAGGCAATGCTCGTATTTCAGTGGTTGGAATCCTGTAAACAATTATTATTATCCCACTAACATTATAAATGTGAAAGTTTGGATGGATGGATGTTTGTTACTCTTTCACGCAAAAACTACTCAATGGATTTGGATTAAATTTAATATGCAGGTACTCCTATCTACCCTCATATTTTAAATGTTTATTAGTTTCTTTGCGAATATCGTCTCTTACCATCTTATTATAATGTTTTAAAATTAGTTTAACTAAATTTCCTTTTAAAAAATCAAACCTACAAAAGTTTGACCTCAGCAACAATTAATGTCAAATTTATTAGCTATTATTAATGTGTAAAATTCAGTCTTACAAAGTGATAATTTTAAACTTTTTTTAACTTAAGTTTTTTTAAAGACGAGTATGTAGGTGGCATTAGCCTGATTTTGTCAATTATTGATCTGTTACGTGCATCCTTAAACTGTGTTTAGTTTGTGTGTGAGTGTACTTATTTATGTTAAATAAAGAACTTTGAAAAACAAAACAGTATGGAGGTAGCTGAGACTCTGGATTAACACATAGGCTACTTTTTATCTCAAAACATGTAGCAGGTAACACCGCGGGCGCAACTAGTCTATATTAGACGTAGCGATGATAGCCGAGTGGTTAGCGCGGTCGATTCGCATTCCGAAGGGCGTGGGTTCAAACCCCAACAATCAGCTTGAGCTGCCGGTGAAGGAAAACATCGTGCGGAAATCATAGCATGGTAGTGATCAAAACACATAGCCTGTCAACCATAAAAAAAAAAATATTAAGGTGGTTCGATTTCCATACAAATACATTTTTGGACTAATCGAGCATAATTTTACAGTGAAATCTCAGCTCCTGCCTCAGCTCTCAGCTCCTGGCAAAATTTATTCGTATGGAAATCGAGCGCTCATTTGAACATTCCATGATGGCTGTTGGTAACGGCTTCCACGTCTTATCTACAGTCATTGTAATGCTACATACTGGTGCCTTCTATGCAGTTGTAGAGGTCCATGACACAGTGGTTATCGAATATGTACGTCGAATTGGTCAAACGATCAAATGCGCATATCTTCTGGAAGTACGTTGGGCATATTCCGCACCTGGGGTGAGAAATAAATAGATTTATACTGATACCCTGGACTGACACACAGGCTACTTATACAGGCTATTATCCTGAAATCATGTAGCGGGTTACACCTCGGGGCGCAGCTAGTATACGTATAAAAATAGTGATATTCATGAAGTGCCGAAATACACGCGTGAGTTTGGAAAAGCTTGAAGTTTCAGCAGACTAGTTGGCAGTTCGAAACCCACGGCGCTCACCTGTCTTTTCCAAGTTATGTGCATATTACCGATGACTTCAAACGGTGAAGGAAAACATCGTGAGGAAACCTACGTGTAAAAAAAATCTCGAAGATCTGTGAAGTCTACCAACCCGCACAAGGCCAGCGTGGTGGACTATGGTTTTACTCTTCTTACAATGAGAAAAGGCTTGCGCCCAGCAATGGGACAGTTTATAAAAACAGAGCTGATTTGGGTGCGGAAAAGTGATAGTAAAACATGACTAGGTATTCGTGTTGCTTTCACTCCATCGAAGCTTTTAGCACAATCACTACTTCTTTACTAGGGTATGGCCGGACTCGATCATGACTTAATGACAATGTGTGACTTGGACTGACTTTAATAGGTACTTAAAAATAGTGCGATGCCAAAAACAAAGAAGGTTTGCTTAGTTTGGTACTAGATGGCGCTTTATGTGTTCACTAATATTTATTCAATGAAGATACATCTTTATAGACGCCTTTTGTAAAACGCTTCAGGGCTTGTTCCAAACAGACGCGGCTTGCGGTAGTAAATTGAAATGCCGCTAGCTAAAGTCCTGTTGATACTAACGCTGGTACTGGTAGACGCGTCAACACAGAGATAAGCTTGGTCCACACAAACACGGTATACGTAAGTGGATTAATTTGTAGCTGCCCCCGTGGCCGCCACTGCAAGCCGCTATTTTGAAGGGGGCTTTAATAAGATAGGTACATTTTACACAAAAGCAGATTTTAAAATACAGAGTCTAACTGACCTATGTTCATCGGGAGCTGGATTTTGTTGATATTGCAATCCATGGAGTTCATCATATTCAACATTGTAAGTTGAATGTGTTTCTGAAACATTTACAAAATAATAACAAATTTACAATTTTAAAAAACCGACTCCATGACCTTTAGGCCAACTTAACGCACTGCTCCAATGAAGCAACTTTATTTCACACTAGCGGACGCCTCGCAGTTTCACCCACCCGCGGTTCCCGTTCCCGTGGGAATACAGGGATAAAAAGTAGTCCTATGTCACCCGGGGATAGGGGACCTTCCCAACGGCGAAAGAATTTTTAAAATCGGTCCAGTAGTTTCGGAGCCTATTCATTACAAACAATCAAATCTTTCCTCTTTATAATAGTGTAGATAGATAAACAAACTTGTATATTCGGTTCCAACGCAACGTACCCATAAATATTGAAACGAAAATACAAAAAACAAACACAAACATCATGACAGTACTAAAAATAAATTAGATTTTCTTGTGATTAATTCATTTATCAAATAATACAGTAGGTAACTCTATGGTTATGATGACTGAATTTTCAATTAAATTTTCAAGTTGAGTGAGTTGAATGGTTTTCTCCAGTGTACCTATTTCAATACTACCTATAGTTTGTTTATTCGTCGCTGACGTATAATAATTAATTAATTAATTAATTGTAAATTGCTTTGTAAAAAATAAATCAATTCATAAATTGTATTGTATTGTTGTTGTTTTTGTTCTTAATTTTGTTTAATTGTTTTTGTTTTGAAGCGTGATAGCTCAGTGGTTAGCGCGGTCGGTTCATGCGCCGGAAGGCGTGCGTTCAAACCCCAACAATGAGCTCGAGCTGGTAGTAGGCTCTCTAGTACTCGGCTGTGTTTGTTAATATGTACATATGTATGTGTATGTATTTGTATTTTCTGTATAGAAAGAAAATGATAGAACAATCATTATTATTTCAATGAGTGTTCAAGGTATATATTTAGCGTATTTCCGCTTAAAAGTTGTTTCGTTTACAACAGTGATGAGGATTTCAATTAAAATTTTACTAATTTGCCGATCAGATCAAAAATCTATCTGAACCGATCCAACCTTACTTAATATCTAATATTAAAATTAGAATTAAACTTAAAATCTAAAACTCTATGTATATTATTATACGTGTGCATTTAAAAAAAAACTATTTTAGTGTTCTATATGTTATACGACTTACATAGTACAAGCTTTGATTAGTTTGGGGTCAGATGGCGCTTTTTTTTTGTTTTACAAATACAAATACAAATACAAATACTTTATTGATAACACCAATGTTACAAGTCACTTCAAACTCACTTTAGTGGGGTCATTTGTAATTTGTCCAATAATATGACATGTTATAAGACCTTCGGCGGCAAAAGTTATGAGTATTGAATATCCTAGCCACGGCATTAATAGTCATTGAAACTTTACCCAGAAAATACGATGCTGGATCCACTCAACTGGACAGATAATTTGGTCGGAATTTCCATAGCTCTTTGTCTGTGAGACTGACTCAAGTTTTAAAACTGCGGCCCAACCTCACCCAAGTAATTAAAAAGCCTCAAAGTTGCAGCCAAAGCCTCTAGCGGAAGCTAGTTCAAGTTGGCATAATGGGAACAAAACTGTTGGTGGAATTGAACTGAACTAGTAGCAGTTTGTTGGATATTGAATAGATAGATAATAAATAAATAGTTTTTTTTTATGTCAAAAATAATGAGACGAACGTGACGCTCTCCTGATGGTAAGAGATAACGCCTTTCCATCACCATTGCAGCGATACACAGAACTCTGAGTAACAAAACAAAGTCCAGGGCATCGCTGCTTTGGCGCTCATTACTTTGAGACTTTCGATGGTTAGTCAACAGCCCAGTAATTTCGCTAGCTGCAGTACCCTTCAAACCGGAACACAGTAATGTATACACACTACTGCTTAGCGGCAGAATAACTGGTACTGCGGTGGTACCTACCTAGACGACCTCCTGCTAAGGAGATCTACCATCAAGTATATATTTATCAGGTCAACCCGTCCCAGCTTCACACGGGTGCAATGTATTTTGGCGATTTGATTACAAGTCATTGAATTTCGCTACTCATATAAAATTTTAATTTGGAGAAGGATTTGGGTTCCAATCTCGTGCCACGCACGTCTTTAGTAGGTTATGTGCGTGATTATGGTGAAGGAAAACATCATGAGGAAACCTACATGTTCAAAAGTTCTTAAAAAAAACTTTTCTAAGATGTGTAAAGCTACCAACCTGCATTCGGCCAGCGTGGTGGACTATGGCCTTATATCTCACAATGAGAAGAGACCCGCGCTCTGCAGTGGGCCAGTTTATAAAAAAACAGGGTTATATCGGAAATAAGGAGGACGAAAACGAAAAATAATTATCGAAAGTCTTAAAGTAACGGTAAAGCAGCGATGCTCTGGACTTTGTTTTGTTACTCAAAGGTCTGTGTATCGCTGCAATAGCCATGGATAGGCTTACCATCAGGAGAGCGTCTCATTTGTTATAAAAAAATAGCAGGGAAGCGGTTGGATGCAAACGTGCACATGCCCATTACGTCCCGAACGTAAACGAAGCTGTGCCGTCAGTAGACCGAGTACTTAACGGTACGTTCCGACGAGGACCTTTATCCGGGGGTTCAAGGGGTGTAGACTGCAGAGTCCTAGAATGCTGAGACTGCCATAAAAGAATCCGCAGGAGCCACGGGCCCAGGCGCAAGCCGACTTTCATCCGAAGGGTCATCCGGCCGGCGGATTCCGACAGCTGTGTTCGAGGACTAATTTTGGCTTTATGCTAGGGTGTGTTTATCTTAGACCACACTGTCACTTAACATCAGATAAGCTGTGGTCGAACACCTAGCCTGTCACCAGTGTAAAGTAAAAATAAGAATAGTAATAGGTTTTTAATTTCTAAAAGTATAGGTACCCGCCAGCTCCGCTTGCGGTGTATCTTTTCTCGAGTTTGTAATTAAAAATCTTGAAAGTCAATTTAACTTTGACCGAAGTTCAGCCGAGTTTGCCTTTGGATTCAGATCGTAATGAATTGTGGAAAATCAAACTCCAATAGGTATGGCGGCTGGGGGTTTCTTTGTCTCGGTTTAAACGATCTATCGATCGATAAGTGGCTGGATGTAAATTTTCTTTTGAAGCTATGTAATACAAGCTATATGATTAAAATATTTCTACATTAATTTGTAAGTAGTAGCTTACAAATACGTAGTTACCCGCCGGTGTTACCCGCTACATGTTTTCGGGATAAAAAGTAGCCTATGTGTTAATCCAGGGTCTCGGTTACCTCCTTACCAAATTAAATGCAAATCCGTTTAAAAGCTTTTGCGTGAAAGAGTAACAAACATCCATTCATCCATACAAGCTTTCACATTTTACTTGGTCTACCACCAGGATCATTAGCAGGAGGTCGTCTAGGTAGGTACCACCGCAGTACCAGTTATTCTGCTGCTAAGCAGTAGTGTATAAACATTACTGTGTTCCAGTTTGAAGGGTATTGCAGCTAGCGAAATTACTGGGCTGTTGAGACTAACCATCGAAAGTCTCCAAAGTAATGAGCGCCAAAGCGGTGATGCCCTGGACTTTGTTTTGTTACTCAGAGTTCTGTGTATCGCTGCAATGGTCGTCGCTCGTCTGAGAGCGTCTCGTTCGTCTCATTACTTTTTACATAAAAAAAAAACATTTTCATAAAATGTGAAAGCTTAGAAAGTTTGGATGGATGGATGCTTGTAACATTAGTGGGATTGATAGGATAGGATATCACATCCACACGTGCATACTTTGTTTTTGACAATAGATCAGAAGATCGCAATCTGGGTTTGCTAGCGTGCGATGGAGCGTATTATCTTGGACTATAAACTAAAAATTCTAGTACCTACGTATTTGGCGTGTAGAGGTACCAATACTCTTAAAAGCTTTACACTTTTATTTTATTTCCAGAAAGATTCCCAACGAATCACACTCACCATAATAGTATGACTCATTGGGAATAAAAATCCCAACCAGTAACAGTCTTCCAAGAATGCGCTGACTCCTTTGTTTTGTTCTTCCAGTATTCTGATAAACATTAAAACATTACATAACAATGTAACTGATTTTACACATCAACTTACTTATTGATTTAACTTATAAAAGTAAAACGAAAATCAGTCACTATAAAACTAAGTCAAACTGACTACTTAGTTTAAACTAAGTCGGATACACACAGTATTGTCAAGTTGAAAATTTTCAGCCAAGCATCTAACGGTGTGTCCGGCAATCACACTGGAGAGCCAGTTCCATTCCAGGCTAGGTGTGCTTTACCACCTTCGACCACACCGTCACTTAACGCGACGGTGTGTGTTAAGTGCGAGGCGCGATATACACATACATCTAATATATGGTAAATACTTTTTTCTACGAGGACGCGAGGCCCCTGCAAGAGCGAGGCCTTGACCTTAAATATATAGCTTGGATATTCAAGGTACATGCATGTAAAGCTAAACTTTATTTACTGCATGTCATTTAAATTAACGCATCTCTATTATTCTGTGGAAGCAACAGAATCCGTTGCACTATTATTTAATCTATGTTCTAGGTAGCAACCCTCAACGTCTAGTCGTCTACCGTAAAATCTGTAAACGCAATTAAGTTCAAACTTCACTTGCACATCGCTTCCTATTCAAAGCCACTTTATCGTGACCTTCGTTTCCCACCTTCATTACACAAAAATACGGTCGATTTTTGGCAAACTTTGTGGCATTTTAAATTTGTTGTACCACCCTTTGTTGTCTACTGACTAGACTATAGGGGATGGGGGGGGTTGCGTTTTGTTTTATTTGCGCACGGGCGTGTCTGTGTGCGTACAATCGATGTGCGAGTGTGATTAGACTCTAGGGAGATTTGGTAAAAGTTTGTTAGGTTTGTTATTGGATAGAAAGTATTCTAGCATCTTATAAACGATCTACGTGGATATGGCCAATCCCTTTTTTTTTGTGTTTATTGAGGTGTCGTCTGCCTGCATAGCTCACCCGATGTCAAATGACTGTGCGGTAGGTCAAGGGAAGCTGTCGGAACTCACTTTTCAATTCAGAATGAGTTTTAACTTTTTGTAGCGATGATAGCTCAGCGGTTAGCGCGATAGCTTCACACGTCTAAAACTGTTGGTTCAGATCCCAACAATGAGCTTGAGCTGCCGGTGAAGAAAAACATCACGAGGAAACCATAGCATGGTGGTAGGGTATTATCTAGTACTTGGCTTAAGGTGGTTCGATTTCCATACAAATATTTTTTTCCATTTATGGACAAATGGAGCATAATTTTACAGTGAAATCACAGCATTTATTTTGATCTTTATTTGCGGTAAATCACAATTGCTTGAATAAAACAGTAGATTATAAGCATGAAATCAAATTTATGTTTTTGAATAATACAGTAGATTATGCTAATAAAACCACCATCACCTTAATAGCTGAAAGCAAAGCTGAAAGCGAATAGCTGAAAGCGTCTAGTTTAAAATCTGTCGCCTAGCATATGTATGTGTTCCGGATTCCGGCAGCCTCTCTTGAAAGCTAGTTCCAATACAGGCTAGGTCTGCTTTACCGTCTTCGATCACACCGTCACTATAAAATAAATAAATAAGGGTAAAAAGCATGGGCTGTAGTAAACCGAAAGAAGACTATAATTCTATTTATAAATAATAACAACATTTGCTAAAGCCATAGATTTGAATGATGAAAACCATTAAATTTTTTTTGGAAAGCAATCCTTTTTACAAATTAAGTGAATATATGTCAATGAGGTTCTCGGAATTCTCATTTATGTGTAGCACATAAACGGAGCCTCCGCTGTAGTATGTTCGTTGTTAATTACTCGTATAGGTATAGCTTCATTAATTAAAGTGTAATCGTAAGGTTTTTTTGTACATGTGACTTGCCTTTAACATTATTGTTATTTATGGCCAATAAATATTACTGATTTACTGAAAAATAAATCTGCTGTTTTATACATTTGGCCGAGGGTCAACGTACTTTTTCATAAGTTTCAGGTACAACTATAGGTACAGATAGATGGTTAATGTAGACATAATACATATATGTATGCTTTTCCAAAACTTGCCATTGCAGGCGTAGGTACAAATATTATTTTTCTTAAATTTTATCAATTATTATACAACAAAAAAAAGATATTAAAAAGGTGAAGGTACATGAAATGTCTAAATGGAAAAAATAAAATACATTTTTTTTTTAAATTATTCATAGTAAATTTTTAAATTAACTATGTTCAATGTTTATAGCTGTATGTGAACTGATTATGGATTGGAACAAAATTGCCTTATTCATTCTAAGATAATTAGGTTTAAATATGAATTTAAAGAATGGTCATAACATATTTTCACTGATTAACTAGCTGACTTTTTCATTTTTTCACAATATCTGAGCTGTTAATAAATAAACAAATATTGGAGGTCATTTGTCAGCGCCATCTAGCCCCAAACTGAACAAAGCTTGTAACGTAGGAACCAGATAACTGACAGTATAATTATGTACTTGTATATATTTTTTACAAATACTTATAAGACATACAAACCATGCCCATGATTAAACTTTTTATAATGCTGAGTACAACGACCCCCTTTCGGCTTGTACTACCTAGGCTTATAACCCTTTATAGGTAGCTGCAGGAGTAGATTTATGTGGATCGGGCGGTGCAAGTGGGCGGGTGTCGACCGTCGCGTCGCATCGATCGGCACCTGTGGCCGTCGCGTTTCCCTGTCCGCTACCACCCTCAACCATAGATATCCTAGATATGCCATCAGGCTTTAAAGAGTTTGTCATGGAGAAATGATAAAAAAATGATGATGAAATGATGATAAGCGTTTTGATTTCACATTTTTCATTCGCACAGCGAGTTTGCCGTAGTCTGTGTTCTCAGTTAAGTACAATATAGGTGTTTTCAAATCTAAAGTAAATATGTTTCTTCTAGGTAAGCGTGCGTCATCTTAGACTACACTACTGCTTAACATCAGGCAGAGTGTGGTCAAACGTGAAATTATTCGAAATAAAATAAAAAAATCTTCGCCCAAAATAAATTTATAAAGTTTATGCAACTACAATATACATATTTTTGGTGTGTATCCGCTTAATAGTCGTTTTAGATACAACAGTGACGAGGATTGAATTCCAATACATAGGTATTTGATTCGTTCAAACAAATAACTAATTGAAATAACTGCAAGTGTTTACATCCTCTCCTCACTGCAGTAACCACTTGCTGACGCGTGTTTCGCCTCTACACGAGATATCCTCAGGACGTGTTGACTCTTCGAGCGCTTGGTCGAGAACTTCCGCAAATTAACGCCTGAATCAATTAATTATTTGTTTAGATTCTTTTTTATTTAAGGTATCTTGACTTTCTACATTCTGCCAGTGTCAAATAGTTAATATTTACAAAGTAAAATCAATTAAAAAAAAAATTAAGTCACAGTTAAAGTGACTAACGATAAGACTCAATCCACTTGATTTTGTCACGGGATACTTAAAAATATAATACGATACTGGCTGAATGTAAAAAATACAATACCAATAATGAAGAAAACAATTAATCTTTTTACCCTCTTGAGCAATATAAAATGAACCTATAACTATTTTTTTGTCAATGTTCTGTTATTTTTTCTTTATTTCTTTTTTAAGTTTGTTTTATAATGTCTCGATTGTTGTTATACAATACAGTTTTATTCTATTCTATTCTATGAATCCAAATTGAATCATAAAAACAAAATAAAAATGTCAAATAAAGGAAGAGTTGTAAAATTCCCAACGGAAAGAGAGCCGTGTAAATAAATAAGCGCGTTCTGCCATCAGCGTTTCCGGAATCAGCGCAAATCTATCGCGCCAAGTTTCGTCACTTTGAGTTATATCATAAAGACACCGAGACAGATTGCTGGCGACATCACGCTTTTACTATCGATAAAACGAAGTGTTTCGCTTAAAGCTTTCTACGCAGACGGTACAGTTTCATTTAATCGCAGAAGGTAGAGTTCATTTAATCGAGGGGGCTTGAGAAGTTCAATAACGTTGTCTATTTTTTTTGTTAGCACATTGGTCTCCTAATTCGGTACATAAAGTTTACGTTTCCAAACTTTTTATAGCGATGAAGTCATAAAGTAGGCTGAATATTATATTTGCATGCCCTTGCCACGTGATACAAATAGTATACATAGCTATTTTGACACATTTGATTGACTTTGACAGTTGCCATGAAGGAAAACAAATCTTTAATCTTAACCTCAACAATAATCGATATCAGAGGCCGTAACGTGTAAAGTGAAATAATCCAGATGTTTGTATTAATAAAGCCAATCTACGTACCTACGTACGTGTAATTATGGCTGCCGTTGACTTGACATTGTCAGATTTCGTTTTGGTTTACCATTGCTTTTATAGGCACAGAACGTAGCTCTACACCGCCTACTATGTGACGTCATTAGAGGTCAACAATTAAGTGAAGGAATGTAATATTTCAAAATGGTTTTGGAATCGGTTAAGTATTCATTTCTTTACACACCGAACTGGATGATTAAGTTTTTGCTAGCGTCGAAATCAGTCACACTGTTTTATTTTCGTCACCGTTTTTATCCGTAGGGCGCGGGTATCTTCTCATTGTTAGAAGGGTAAGGCCATATACCACCACGCTGGCCAAGTGCGGGTTGGCAAACTTCACATATTTTATTTATTTAATATTATATGACTCTTAATACCTATTGTACATTAAAAAAATCTTATCTTGGTATATAAAGTATATATTTTCGAGAACTTTTCTTTTAAGAACTCAGGCACGTAAGTTTCCTCACGATATTTTCCTTTATCAGTAAAACATTGAATTACTACTTTCATAAAAGTTTTACTAGAATAATATTGTTTGTGCAAACTTTATGTGAAAATACCTAAATGACTGAGAAAACCTTATCAAAATCCGTGGCGTGGTTTAGAAGAAATAAACGATGAAACAGACAGACGCGGACACAGATACTTCGTTCTAAACTATTCAGAGAAGAGATATTGAGTAGCATGGTCCTAAGCCGAATAAAGTTCATTGTACTCATCATAATAAACAATTTTCACTACAGTCCTGAAATCGCGTAGAAAATCCACATTTTTATAAAAATGTCATTCACATTTTTTTGATGTTAAATCCATTTATTAAACAAAATAAAAAATACCTTAAATTATACCTACTATTTACAAAATGCATACAAAAAACTTAGTCTAAAAAACCGTCAGAGGAGGGATATGTGGCCAGAATGCTGGCAGCATTGCCACGCTGGATGGCAATGCTTAGCTTTTGACCAAAGTAGATACCAGCATTCTGGTCACCTGAAGCCTCCTCTAGACGTTTGGCCAGGTCCCGATACAGTTCGAGAGCGGCCGGCCCCCACGGACCTAAAGTTTCCATTTTTTTTAAATAATAACTTATTATAACTTTATTGACCGTAATGCATAGATACAAACATTTACAGCGGTCCCTGTACTAAGCTAAGGTTCGCACGCAGTTGGCCATACACATATGTTACCGAAGATTTGTCTCATGAGTTAAAATATTAAATATCTATAAAATGTATCTAACTATATATCTATAAATAAAATGTATCTATAAAATAAGCATCATTCGCGTGTGTGTGATTGCGTGTGTTTTGTGGGTGTGGATGAGTGCGCGTGTGGGTGTGTGCGTGTGTGCGTGGGTGTGTGTGGTCGTGTGCAGTTGCGTGTGTGAAAGTGCGCGTGAGTGCGTTGAGCTAACTAAAAAGTTAAGAAGTTAGATAAAATGTAAAAATAATAAGACGAACAAAGCGCTCGCGTTAAATAAGAGATAGTTCCTGTCCATGGTCAGAACTCTAAGTAGACACCAGCGGTACTCAGAACTTTAAGTAACAAAACAAAGTCCAAGGCATTATGTTTTGGCGCTTATTACTTTGAAACATGATCGAATACAAAAGGCAAAAACATACGCGACAAAGGCACAAAATGCGACGGCAAAACCAAAGAAAAAAAAAGTGTTATGTCATCGAAGGTAAGCGTTAATACGAATTTAAAGGGGCTCTTAAACTTACACTTAGGCCGCAAGTCTAAGGCACTATACGAATTCTTGTTCCTAAAACGCGATGGACTCTAAAAAACATTTTAGAAAAAACAATATTAGTTAAAAACGTTTGAAACTGCTAGATTGGAATATACTGTGGACTAACTTAGATTACTGTATGTTACATTGGGGCCGACAGTGTACGACTTGGCGAGATTTTTTGCAAGTTATTTGACTGAAAGACCTGAAACTTTCGCGAAAGGGTGAAGTAAGGAGCAAGTTCAATAAGCTTCGCTTTGGCATTTCAGCGGAACTCGGTGGTTGTGAAAGTATTTCTAGTCGATCCTAATTTGATTGTAACATTTGAAACTAAGTAGGACGTTTACGACGTTTATATGTTGCGTGTTTCTAATTCTTGGTAGAAGAGATCGCTAGATTCTAAGATTATTTTATTCTCTGTAATCTTTTTCTTTTTTCTGTGCAGAATAAAGAGTTTCTTTAAGGATGGAGGTAGAACTGTGAAAATTAATTTGATGGTTTTATAGAGATGAGCCTTTCGTTATTATGTACTCGTAATGACACGAGTTTCGGTCAAAAAGAGGGTGTAACATAGAAATTTGCGAAAAGACTTTCATAAAGATTTTTTATTTTTTTTACTACAAATAGGCTTGACCGCCAACTCAACTGATGTTAAGCAAACCGATTCACTCGCGACTTGAAGGCACCCAGATTATATCTATCAGGGAACACCCACCCGGGCAGCAAATTTTATTGTTATTAGTAGCGGTTCGTACAATGAAGGTAGATTCGAACGGATTAGTTCAAGTTTTTGGAATATTGACCATGAAGCGGTGAAGCAGCAGAAATTTGAAAGTAATGAGACGAGCGAGACATTCTCCTGATGGTACATAGAATAGAATAGAATATAACTTTATTATACACCAGAAACACAGATCACAATTAATACAAATAGGAAACAAACAACAAAAAAAAAGGAAGGTATAATAATATAACAAAACAATAGAATAAATGATGTATAAGGGCGGTCTTATCGCCTAGAGCGATTTCTTCCAGACAACCTTTGGATGGAAAGAAGAGTAAATAAATATAAGGTTGGTGTACAAAAGAAATAAATAAATAAAATAACAATACAATAAACGTATATACATAATTATGAGATACTAAATAAACTAAATATATAGATTAGCAGGCTGATAAATAATGTTTATATACTAAATTATTAAAAATATAAATTGACTTAGCCTGTCTAATAATGGTAGGAAGGGCATTCCAAAGTAAGACAGCTTCCACAGTAAAAGAAGTACATACACATACGCATACCTACGCATACGCATATTTATATTCCATACTTTGTAATCTCTATGGCAGCCCGTACACGTTCCGCGCGATCCGCGATCCGCGATCCGCGATCAATGATCGCGATCCAGACTGATCGTGTACGAAGCGGATTGACGGACTGATGCTCCGGATCGCATAATATCTAGAAATTTTGAAATCATGATCGCGGATCGCGGATCGTGATCATGATTGAACGTGTAAGGCGGCCCTATCCCTGAAGGAATACAGAATCCTACGATACAAGACGATGCTTATTGTAGGTATCTGTTCTGAACTATTTGTTGCTGCAAGTCCAACTTACACAAGTTATGTTATTAATGTCATACACTTTTATAAAATGTGTTAAACGGTTTATACGAGTAACATTGAATTAAAGGATTAAATAATATTCAAGGTATATATTTAGTTTATTTCCGCTTAACAGTCAACACCTAATCTTACTTAATATCTAGAACTAATTTGACATAAACTTTAAAAATATAATTTAACAAAAATGTAATTAAAATAACCACAAGTCTTAAAATCCTCCTCTCTCTGCAGTGACCACTTGCCGACATGTGTTTCGCCTCTACACGAGGCATCTTCAGGACGTGTTGCCAGTCTAGTCAAGTCAAGTCAGTCCTCATCACTGTTGTAACTGGAACGACTGTTGAGCGGAAATAAATTAAATATATACCTACCTTGAAAATTCAAAATGAACTTCCGCAAAGTAACGCCTGAATCAATCGATTAAACAATAAACATATTATGTATATTGAAATGATATATGCTAGGTTATATAATCTACTAAAGTGCAGTTGGTCATAAAGCTATTAGAAACGTGCAGCTATTATCTAAAGCGCCTCGCAGGACTATAAAATCAGATGCACTATAAAAACCGCGGTAATAGAAAACAAAACCGTTCTGCGATCCATTAGACGGAGAGGGAAAATAAAAAACACGTTATGACGGTCGCGGTGATTAAGTACAACGGGGAAGCGTTTGCTCAGCGATTGAATGGTTCGGAGTGGGGCTATAGTTTTAACGATTGTAGCTCCGGCGAAGGAAAACATCGTGAAGAGACCATAGCGTTGTGGTAGGGTACTTTCTATTACTCGGCTGACTAGCTATCCTCATGTTGAAAATCTGCAGCCAAGCATCTAACGGTGTGTTCTGGCATCCTCACATGAGAGCCAGTTCCATTCCACGCTACGTGGGTCTACCATACCGTCACTTAACATCATGCGAGTCATAAAAAAATAAATAGCCATCGATCAAAACAAAATGTTCGTCATAGCGATGGGTTAAGCAAGAATATCGCTAGATCTAGAACACGCTGTCCGCTAATGAAAGAGCTTCAAATCTACGGGCCATTCAGTTTGTTCAAATGCGCTCGCCTATTTCCAAGTGAGACAGAAAATAACTTCAGCTACGATACATCCGGAATGGCCCTGACCTTTTTTCGGAGCAGTTTTTTTGGCTGTTGTTGCCATTGTATTTGTTGTGCTACTACCACTTTAATTTTAAAACAAATAGGGGAGGGGGGAGAGGGGAGTCAGGCAGGTATTTGTTTTTATTATGGGTATTATTGATTGCAAACACATTTATGATTATACCTATATTTAGTGTTTTAGTTTAAAATAGTTGTTTTTTTTAAGTGTTTATTTATGTAATAGTAATGAAACGAACGATGCGCTCTCCTGATGGTGATAGATAACGCATGTCCATGACCATAGCAGCCATGCACAAACCTTTGAGTAGCAAAACAAAGTCCGGGGCATCGCTGCTTTAGCGCTCATTGCTTTGAGACTTTCAATGGTTAGTCTCAACAGCCCAGTAATTTCGCTAGCTGCAGTACCCTTGAAACCGGAACACAGTATTGTTTACACACTACTGCTTGGCGGCACAATATCTGGAACTGCGGTGATACCTACCTAGATGACCTCCTGCTAAGAAATCTACCACCAAGAAAAAAAAGTCTTGGAACAAAAGTTGTTTCGTTTGATGTCGCTAAAGCTGCCCGTGTGCAGTGGCCCGTTGGATAAATATTACCCCGTGTTAATGGTTATTGTTTTGTAAGTAAAACGGTTACATACAACTAAGGTCGGTTCACATGCCGCAGTGCGTGGGTAACAATGAGCTTGAGCTGCCGGTGAAGGAAAACATCGTGATGAAACCATAAGTGGTAGGGTACTTTCTAGTACTCGGCTGGCTAGCTACCACCCTCAAGTTGAAAGTCTGCCCCCAAGCATCTAACGGTGTGTTCAGCCTTACTTGGGATCCAGTTCCATTTCAGGCTAGGTGTGCTTTACCATGTTCGACCACACCGTCACTTGACATCAGCTGAGCTACAGTCAAACACCCAGCTCCTCAAATATAACAAAATATATATTAACTAATAATAATACAGAAATATACATGACATTGTCAGTAACTAACAATATTGACGGCTCAGCATAATTATGTAAAAAATAAAATTAAAAATTCTAAAATAAATGTACGAATATACAATGTCCAAATTATTAATAAAAACAAAACAAACTAGGACGGTAGGCACACACTGCACGAAATAAAAAAATGACAAAATAAGAACGTCAAAATGATCGATATCTTCGTCATTTACCTTGCGCGCTTTCTCCTCGCACTACTTCAAGCACATCGACAGAATACTCTTCCATTCATCCGCAAACAAATCACATTCAGGTGTCATGGCCAGAAGTCCTTTGAAAGCACTGAGAGTGTGCTGAATAGGGGATTGACCATGCGCAGTAGTCCGCCCTGGGGAACAGAGAACAGCGGATGGCGACCTCTACGTGTTTCTGTATTTCACGAATAAGTATACCCAGTCGCCCATTTCGGGCACTGCAAATTATTTAAACGATGATGCGATTATTCCGTGTTCACTGTACCATTAAAGCACTCACGAAATCTTTAAGAAAATTTATTAAAGCAGATTTTTGGCCACGACAAAAGAATAACAGTCTTAATTTCCCGAAGAAATTTTCTGTGTAAATTACACACAAATTTATTCAAAGTGAAATCCGTCTCACAGAATAAATATAAAACCGTATTCAAAGGCTTGTTTCTCTTAATTTATCTACCGCCATTGTGCTGAAACCACGAGGGTTGAGACTGACTAAGTTTGGGTGGGTTCTTTACATTACGCAAAACGCGTTCTTGAAAACTACGTGTCGTAAAATTTGAACGAAAAAAATTGAAATAGTTTGTGTGGTTTGCATGAATTAGGTTGTACATATTATGTTTTTACTTTGCATGTTCTAAATCGTTTAAATAAATAAATAAGTAGAAATAATAATATATAAATATATTTTATGTAATGAGCTGAACGAGACGCTCTCCTGATGGTAAGAGAAAACGCCTGTCCCCATGACCATTGCAGCAATACACAGAACTTTGTGTAGTAAAACAAAGTTTAAGGCATCACTGCTTTGGCGTTCATTACTTTGAGACTTTTGATAGTTAGTCTCAACAGCCCTGTAATTTCGCTGGCTGCAGTACCCTTCAAACCGGAACACAGTAATGTTTACACACTACTGCTTGGCGGCAGAATAACTGCTACTGCGGTGGTACCTACGTAGACGACCTCCTGCTAAGGAGATCTACCACCAAGTCAATGTATATATAATAAACTCATCTTAAAATGTGTATATGGGGGTCAAAACAATTTAAAAAATCGTGAATATGTTGCTTTCCTGAAAATTTTGTTAATTACATTTTGCTTTACTACACAAAATTCTGTGTGTGTATTGTTGTTGTTCATTTCGTTCTGGAGTGGAGACCGTGAAATGGCAAACATAGCGTAGGACGCCTTCAGGCCCGATGGAGTGTCGCTATACGTAGAAGGCGGTGGGCACTAAATAATCGGACAAGACACATGTAGTCACGCGTTGCGCGCACGCGCGTCTTGGTTCGGTGTTTATGTTATACCTAAGTAAATGCCAGATGATGAAGTAATCTTAGGCTCACTTGGGTTGCCTAAGTGTTACCTAAGCATTTTGTGCAAATACTAAATAATTACTAAGCTACGTTTAGCACCGTTAACCTTTACGTTTAGGTCCACCCACAGCTAACTGGGTAATGTTAGAAAATTAATATGCTATACGTCTGAAAACTTGGCTGAGGTAATCCGTAACACTTACAATTGATTATTTTAAGCCATTGTAGATGGTCGAATGCTTTTGTAATATTTATTTTCAGCAAAATATGTTTAAACTAGCAAACAATACTAAATAATAACAATAATTCTAGTAAACTGGACGACGCCCGCGACTTCGTCCGCGTTAACTTTAGAATTAGGATCAGAGACAAATGAAACATGTACAAATAAGCAATAGTCATGAATCTGACATCTGTTAATGTGATTTCGTCAATCTGATATCTGTCAATCTGATATCTGTCAATCTGACATCTGTTAATTGGCGTTCTAATCGTTTCTAATTCATTTAAATAAAACAAAATTACTATTGTATTATCAGTGAAAAAAAAGTATTAACGCGTGTTTATACTATGTATTTACTATTGTGTTTGTAGTATTTAATTTATATTATGACGCATTCGTAAGTCTTTTTATAGTATCCAACCATATGCCCACATGGGATGTCAATTTGGTCGCTATAACATTATTTCCCGTCGTGCCTCGTCATGTCGTGACGTAGTGCGTTCTTACCAGAAACCTTTTGAAGCAAGTTGTAAAATTAACAATGCCGATGCTATCTCCTTTCTCGCCTTCAAGTTAAGAAAACTTCCTTCAGTATTACAAAAGGTACCTAGTTGAGTTTCATTTGACAATGGCGAAAATTAACAAAAAATCAGATATGTATGTATACTTGTACTTGTATTTGTTTTATTAAAATATGTATTAACTTGTACTGTTGTTTCATTCACTTCTCTCGATTATAATATTAACACTCAATATAGGACTCTTCGTTCTAAAACTTTTACGTTGCATGTTTATCACTTATAATACCACAAGAGCTTCAAAATTATCGGGTATTTCCCGATAGGTTCGTTGCAAACAAATGAAGGAGTCAAGTTTTTCAAAACTTGACGACTTTATTTGTTTGCAGGGAACCTTGAGGGAAATGCCAGATAATTTTGAAGCTCGTGTGGTATTCGGGGGATTATTTTTCCGTCCCAAATGTCGGCCAATAGAATTGCACCATGAGACGAAATGTACAGTTAACAAATAAGAATTTCATAATGAATAAAACAACATTTAATTAAGATTCAGGCTAGTGCAATTAAAAATACAATTGTTGTAAACATTGGTGCATGTTTTCTTCAAGTCAGAGTTATCGGGAATGGTCCCAGAAGAGGTAGATGGCATGAGGTTTATGCTGTTGATGGCATTTTCTGCAGTAGGCTCACTCCTTCGCAGTTTCTTGACAATTAATTCGTGGTGTTCCTGGTCGAGTTGGAGATACGGCTTGATGGAGTTACTGTTGGCATGTCCAGTTATTTTGATTATCTGCTGCTCTCCCAGGCCCGATTTCGCTAGATTGGAGACGGCTGTTGCACGACTGGAGTGATTGGTGATTTTTTTGTTACCAAGGTCAAGCCCAGCTTTTTGTGCTGACTCCTTAACCTACTTTGAAATCGTGTTTTGGCCTACTGGGGAATCCTTGTACCACCTAGCGCCTGGAACTTTATTCCAGAATGGATTTTGGGTCAGGAATATTCTGTCGCTCTTGATATTGGCATCTCTCTTCTCTCTCAATTTCTGGAACAGTCTCACTGGGCACTTGTCAGGGATTTCCCGATTCTCCACCAGCCACTTGCTGTCTGATAATTTTTTATCACCACCTTGTGTGGTCTTGCTGAAAATTGGATTGTATTCAATTCTCCCAGTTGTTTCCCCGTCATTTCGCTGTTCTGCCTTGAAGTGATGTATTGACGCCATGCTGCCCTCACCACCTCTCCAAGCCAATTCCACTGATATTATCATGAATAATTTTTTCTGGAGGCCATCAGGAGTTTCCTCGTCCCAAACAGTGGTCATTGCATCCCAATCTTTTTCCTCCAACGCTGCTGCACTTGCCCTCCGTTTTTCCGGAATAGATTGTAAAGCCTTACGCTTGGCATCACGAGCTCCTCGAGCGGTCTTGAATGCAGCATCCGAAAATGGGTTGATTTTGATGTCGAAATCGTTCAAATAGTTTTCTTGAAGTAATTTGGCAGTCTGATTCCACATTGTTTTTATTGTACCTTCCTTATAGTCTTCTCCATCCATTTTCTTCATATTGTAAGCGTAATCTTTCATAATGTTTGCCAATTGCGCTTCACTCGTTTCAGCACTCAATGTGTATTCCCTCTCAGTACAAAAAGTAGTAAATTGGTTCCAAACTGTTTTTTTTGACTTCTCCGTATTAATGGGAACATTTCCTTTGACTTTTTTATCGATGGTGGACAGAGAACAAACTCCAAATCGACTCATTTTCATGCAAAATCTCCAATTTTCACAATTGAATTCAACCTGTCAGTTTGACGTGTGGTTAATTTGACTGGATCATGTTTTGTTTTTTATATATAGCAACTACCAGAGAAAATTTTCAAAAAATTATCAGTATAATACCATATAGGTTGTACCACGTGACGTCGAATGGTGCAATTCTATTGGTCGATATTTGGGTCGGAAAAATAATCAGAATAATATTTCGCCTTATGTCAGAAAAAAATCAGATTCCACCTGCTCTAGTGCGAAGAAAAAAGATCGAGATATGCTTGACAATTGCATGATTTGAAATCGGAGGCATATTTTTGATCGAGTTTTGTTTAATCACTCAAAACTTTTACATCAAATTAAAAAAGTAATTGGTGACTACTAAAACACACATCATCGCTGATAATTTCAAGTATTTGAATTAAAATAGATTGTTTTCTGCGGGATTTGTAGTTTTTTTTGTGAAAAACTCTGACCTATTTTCAAAATTCTATCCGGCTATGGTACTTCTTAAGGATTACACCCATACTCCAATATTTTTTTTTAGTTGCTATATTTATGTTTCTTCTTATAAGAGTGGCATCGAAAATACCCCTTTTTGCGTTTTTCTGGCATTAGGCGCGCTCTTAAATCCCGTTGTAAGAATGTGTCGCCAACACAACTCAAATAGGTTCATTAACGATAATACTTTACCACATCCCTAGTGTGAGGTGTCATAATTATCAAGCTATATTTGACATACCATAATTACGTACCTACAACTGTCCATACATCAGAGAGTGTGGTTAGCGATAACTATAGTAATTAGTTTTCGACTACAGTAATTTAACTGTAGAACCTATAATTCTATAGATATTTCTAATACGAAACCATACTTTGAAAGTCCATCGCTCAAATCGATTACTTGCTAACCGAGCCCGTGGTATTGAACTAAGTTAAACGTTTTCCTATTAATAAGAAAAGTTTTGTAGATCTACAATGAAATTGAATAACTGTTACTTTAACATAGTCATATTCTGTGAGTTTACTTAATATTTTTTTTGGTACAATTTTATTTTAATTTATATTTATCATATCTAATTATAAAATGAGTTTATTAATTGTTTTTTTTTTTTGTGTAAAAGTGATGAGACGAACGAGACACGCTCCTGGTAATAAGAGATAACGCCTGTCGTATCCTTTGAGACTTACCTTTTTCCTCGATTTCAGAGTTGTGCCTATAGTAAATGTTGTTCACAATATTGAGTACAATGGTAAAAAATAGAGTTTAAAAATCTATAACTCGACAGCGACAAAAAAAGCTATGATTAAAAGAAAGAATCTTTTAAAACTAATTTATTATTCCTAATTAAATTTAAACATTTAACTTCAATATATTTTTGTAATCTTTTAATTTCCTTTATTTAGATACGCTACTTGATAGGTATGGGTAATTTTTTTTAAATTAACGTATTACTATTTCGCGTCAAAAATCCATCTTGATTTATTTTAAACCACCCTTTTTTTTAAAACCCACCTCTAAGGACACTTTTTTTTATTGGTTGACAGGCTAGGCGTTTCAGGTCACCTGATGTTAGACGGTATGGTCGAAGATGGTAAAGCACACCTATCCTAGAATGGATTATTGAGACGTATCTAACGAATCTATAATAGTCGTAATCCATTAGGCTGTTTGGAAGATACGAGGTAATAAAGTAATTTATATACATACAAGATACCCGCGAAAAACATGACTTCTTTGGCAGTCGGGTAAAAATGAATTTAATAAAAAAAAATGTATTTCCAAATAAACAAGTTAAATAATTTGATAAATAAACTTTACATTTTCCAAATTTTGTTTCAGTCAATAAAAATACACAGCAAACAACATTCTTTGTTCAAAATGAATAGCTTGCTATTTCTCAGTACCGTCATTTTGAGTAAGAAGTTCGCGTTGCGATCTTACTAATTATTTTCTTTGAAAATTACTAAACTTAATCATTCGTAAATGTGTTTTAAACTGTTGAAGGCTTAATTTGTTTAACTCTAATAATAAAATTAAGTCAATTGTATAATTCTATCCAAATTCTGTGCGTGTTTTGTGTTGTGTTTTTGTATTTTGCAGAGTTCCATTCGGGATGCATCTTCCTTCAGATGCAAGCTAAAATCTTGGCTTTAAGAGACGTTTTTTTATAACTTTGTTGATTATTTAAAAATAAAAGATTATTGAATCTTAAATAAATAGATTTCTATACAAAATAAAAAAGCACAGAAATCAGCCCACTAGTTGCAGAGTAATTGGGCGGAAGTATAATCATACAGTCAAAATTCCGTTTTGATATTAGCTATAAATACAATACAATATCTTCAAATGTAGATTTTAAAGAATTTCCGTTTATGTAAGCGTGTTCCGAACCGCGATAGTTAGACTGTTGAAATTTTCAAAGACGATGTATTTCTGTTGCCGCTATAACAACAAATACTAAAAAAACAGAATAAAATAAATATTTAAGGGCTCCCATGCAGCATACGTGTTTTTTGCCATTTTTATAGATGGTACGCAACTTTTTTCTTTTCTATTTCTGTTATTTAGACAATTTTGTCCGGAATACTGCACGTGAGAACCCGGGTCGGATATTAACGCATATTTGCTAAATACTTTCACGACGTATGCACATAATATTAGGGTTCGCAAAAGTATGTAAAAATTGGGCGGACACACGGGCGGACGGACAGATCCAGAGGCTTACGGCTCCTCCAAAATTAACTGGTTATGATACATGTTTCTTTTGTACGTAAATTAGATTATAAACAACTGATATAACTTTATTCTAATATCTGTATTGAAATTCCGGACTTTAACGCAAAACGACTGTTTGAGGAGGCCTAACCGCTTGTTAAGGCCACCTGCATGGTGCAAAGTAAAGCGTTTCTCATTGTCTTACATATTTATTTAAATATAGTTTTATTTTTCTGTGTTTTGTTACGTATTAGTTATATAGTTGTTAGTTTGCAGAGTCAAGAAAGTCAGCTTACAATGTTATACGCATGGAAATGTTAATTTTTGTTATGTGTATAGTCTGTATAGTAATAAATGATCCTATTAATATTATATAATGTTTATTACTATTATTAATCGTAACTATAATTTATTTCTTTTTTAATTTTTAAATTTTTTACATTAAATATAAAACATGAATAATATAAAAATCTTAAAAACTTGGGTGTCGCCGACAGCGGGGCAGGGCTTAAGCTGCCGGTGGTTAGGGCTGCAGAGTGATGAACCTCCTCACAATGCGCGCCGTGTCAAGGATCACTGGCTTCTGAAGCTGACCCTTGACCTAGCGAGAGTCTCTTAAGATGTTGGTCGAGACTCTTCGCTTTGAAACCGTTTACCGTGACAACTATCGGGACAATGATCGTCGAATCAACATTCCACATGGCGGTTATCTCGTGAGCCAAGTCAAGGTACTTGCTGAGCTTGTCCTTCTAAACATGCACGAGATTCTCATCATATGGGATGGTGATGTCGCCCCCACTGCCCGGCGTTGGGCTCGGTCTACCACCAAGATATCAGGCATATTGGCAACAATCGCACTGTCCGTGATAATAGACCGGCCCCTATAGAGCCATTTTTACTATAATGGTTGGATAGTATATTTTGTGTAATATTCAGATTTATTACTTTCGCTGTATATACGATATTTAACCAGGTCTTATGATCAAGCAGCTTGCATACTAAACTCTCTACCTTAGAAAGCGATCGTCCTCCCAATTAACGAACGGATTTGTCAAACTAAACAGAGGCAAACCATAAACACTTTATGGTCTATTTTACCACTATGTCTCAATAAATCACTTCACGTTTCACCTAGTATTTCAAATCATGGTTACGGAGTCTTACTGAGATAGAGTTCTAAACGATCATGGTATTTCTAAACAGTTAGACATTTTGCACAAACAATTAATAGCTGTGAAATTCTGAATTATTTGCAAGGTACGAATGGAAATTGGAAACTGTGAGGCACAGAATAAGTAATATAAGATATGTACAACACAACAATGCAATACAAATTGTTTATTTCTAAAACGTTGTACATGAAACCTCATATGTAAACTGGTGTGAAGTTAACTTAGTGAGTCAACGCTACCAGAACTCAGGCGCGCATATTTTCCACAAAAAAACACTCTTCTTGCTCACTCTTACTTTTCGTGGTGTGTCATTACCGATAGATTACCTTGAACTCTTGGGTGTCCATCTTACGCCTAATCTGAACTTCGGTTCCTACATCGAGTCCAAAGCCAAATTTGCGCCTAAGCAGCTGGAAATCCTGTAGAAGGTGAGGCGGTACTTTACACCAAGATAGCTTCAAGCTCAGGTTCGATCATGTATGGAGTACTACTGCCATCTTTGGCACGGTTCTGCCATGTACCAGCTTGAGGCTTTGGATTCCATTTAAAGGAGAGCTAAGTGGTTTATAAATGACGATTCGATGGGGAATTTGAAGCCTCAGAGCCTAGCACACCGGGGTGAAGTTGTTATTCAGTTGATTTTTTATCGTATAGGTAATTTTCGGTGAGTGTTCCTGAGAACTACACGACCTAATCATGCCATCGCAGTTTTACAACAAGACGAGCAGACGCTCGACCAAAAGACACCCTCTTACAGTGGAAACTCTCTTCAAACGCATAAAACGTTTCCAGACCACGTTCCTTGTAAAAACTGCTGATGTGTGGCCTGGAAAAGAACTGGCTCTCAAGTGATGCAGCCGGAACACACCGTTAAGTGCTTGGCAGCCGATTTTCAACTTGAAGGTAGCAGCTAGCCAGCCGAGTTCTAGAAAATACCCTGCCACCACGCTATGGTTTCCTCACGATGTTTTCCTTCACCGGCAGCTCAAGCGCTAGCCACTGAGCTATCATCGCTACAACTGTAATGTATAGTTGTCTATCTGTGTCCATATTACTTTGTGGCTAAAAGCGCTTCGCAAGGTGTTTAATTAAAGCCTTACGTTATCTTCAACGCGCGGGTGTTGATTCAAAGTAAAATACTTATTGGGTTTAATGTATTTTTCCTCAGTTAATGTTTTATTGGGCTATTCAAGGACAAAAATTGGAATAAGCTGGAAGAACCCAAGAACGTTAAGAGTGAATACAAATTGTACAACTAAATTTTTTATCAAATATATACAATAGCATTAATAGTAATGATTTATTTATTTGAGCAAAAAATAATACTACAGCGAAGGTAGTAGGCACTTTTTACTAAGAAGACCCTAAATCACAAACGTGGGCTTCCCGTGACGTGAGGTTCAGTGATTCCAACCTTTACTGCTGAAATATTATTGTAGGTTTAATTTATCTGAGTAAAATACGGATCTCAAGATAGTTCGAGCAGTATTAAATAAAAAAGCAATTCAGGCAACAGCATTAACACAACAACAACGACAACAACCGCAACAGCCCTGTTGGCTCATTGGTAGCATGTCTACTTCAAGAGCTGTGGGGCGTGGGTTCGATTCCCACCCAAGACAAGCATTTTGTGATATAAAACAAATGTTTGTTCTGTGTCTGGGTGTACTGTATGTATTATAAGTATGTATTTACAAAAAAAAAATATATTTAAGTATTTTATCAGTTATCTGACTTCCATAGTACAAGCTTTGCTTAGTTTGGGCTCAGATGGCGCTGTGTGTAATGTCCTACGATATTTATTTATTTAACATCAATACATAACACAAAAACAACAACAACAACGTAACGTTCAACATTATTACATAATTAGTGGATTTATCTATTTGATACCCTTTCTTACTTTAACTAAAAATAATAATTTATAGTTTTCAGTCAATAAGTACAATCATAATAAGTTGAGTACACTACACAAAAATAATAATAAAAAAATACTTAATTATTAAAATGTATGTAAAGTACAGGCGAATACTTCGCCAGTGTGCGTGTGTGTTAAGTATGTGTGAGTGCCTTAGTTCAAATCGCAGCACTGAACTTGAACTGTCGGTGAAGGAAAATTACAAGAGGAATGCATAGCATGGTGGTAAGGTACTTTCGAGTACAGCCGCCGGCCGTCAAGCACAGTGTGTTCCGACAGCTTCGCTTTAGATTTAGTTCCATTCCAGGCTTGATGTGTTTACTGTCTTCGACCACATCGCCACTTAATATCAGATGAGCTGTGGTCAAACGCCTAGCCTGTCACTCATAAAAACCGTAAGATGGGAAGAATGTTCTCTAGAGTAGATAGATAGATAGATATAACTCTTTATTGTGCACATCATAAATAGAAAAAAGTACAGAGAACAAATAATATAGAGTATTTTGATGTGATTTTATTGCAAATCCGAAAAAGACGTTCTTATTGCTACGTTATTGTTGCTACGATCGCTACGAAGCTACGAATACATGGACGCTCTACGCAAGTTATTGTTAGCTGACACGCGTATTTCTGTTTATTTGTTGGTTCTATTAAATATTCATCGTGAATCATTTGATGACCAAAAATTATACAAGAAAATTATTTTTTCTGCGTCTGGATGTTCTGTATGTATACTAAGTACGTATTTACAAAATAAGTACAATTATTCAATCAGTTATGTGGTTCCCATTATGCAAACTTAGTTTGGCGCTAGATGTGACGCTGGGTGAAATGTCCTATGATATTTATGTATTTTTAACCGACTCGAAAAAGGAGGAGGTTCTCAATTCGACTGTACTTTTTTTTTGGATGTATATTACGCGATCATCCCGCCAATTATGAATCGATTTTGGTGATTATTCTTTGTTTGGTAGATCACACTTCAGAGGTGGTCTCATTAAAACTTTATCGAAATTGATCGAATGGTTTTTAAAAAAACAACAAAAATCTTAAAATTGTATACATCGATGATATTTTCGTTTACTCCGAAACCTCGCTGTTTCATTGGAGCAGTGCGATTAGTTGGCCTAAGGGTCATAGAGTCGGTTTTTTTAAATTGTAAATTTATATATTATTATGTAATAGAAATGAGACTAAGGAGATGCCGCTCTCCTGATGGTAAGAGATAGCGTCTATCCATGACCAGTGCAGCGATGATACACAGAACTTGAGCAACAATACAAAGTTCTGCTAGCTGCAGTATCCTTTCAACTGAACACAGAAGTATTTAAGTTCTTACTACTGCTTCGTGGTAGAGTATCTGGTACTGCGGTGGTACTTACCTTGATGACCTCCTGCTAAGGAAACCCATCACCAAGAGATTTCCTGATTAGTGGAACGTAGCGTTTGCTTATTTTATTTATTTCTACCAAAATAGAGCGCGGTAAAGTCAACATTAGATCCGAAGAGATACAAAGTGACCTTGCATCATGTAACGTAAGAATAGAAAATATCCAGACAAACAACATATTCGTCAAGACACGCTGAACCTTTTGGAAAATCTTTAAAAGTGAGCAAAATTTGTTATGAGCGATATTAAAACTGAATATTTGCTACCGAAAATTTACAATACATACATGCACAGAAAAACATAAGTTTGACTTTCAGGTGTGCACTTGCTGTATGGCTCTTGAGAGCCAGTTCCATTCCAGGCCAGGTGTGCTTTACCGTCTTCGACCACACTTTCACTCAACATCAGGTGAACTGTGGTCAAACGCCTAGCCTGTCAACCAAAAAAAAGTAAGAATTACGTATTACGTAAACAAGTAACTTGACTCGTTTAAGTACTACGTAATCGATATATTTAAAAGAAAACTAAAATCATTCTTCATCGAAAAGACATATTACCAAATATAAAATAGTTGATTGATGAAAAGGCAAAAAATAATTAGGAAGTGTTAATATTTAAATAAATTGCACTGATTGACATTTTGTAATAGAAATCATGACATATTTAATTAGTCTAAATTTGATATAATTCAATAAGTAATTCTATTTTATCCAATTTGACATTATTTAATAAGTAACTCTATTTTATTTTTATTTTTGCACACCCAATTAAAACGACGTTTGGCATTGTATTTATTTGCTAGGTTCAGGTGTCAAAATGTTGGGTATGTACCAAATGGTACCAACATTTGTTGTACTTAGCAATAACTGTACTTAGCAAAAAAATACATTTTGATTTTTGTTTTGATTTGAGTCCCAACTTCTATAGATCTTTGTATAGTTTACGTAGTAATCTCGCTAAATTGATATGTAAGCTTTTCTTTATCTCTGTTGATGCTCTACTCGGCGGATCTACACCGTTAGCGCTCTCTCGGTCGAGCAAGCTCTACACAGTCCGTAGAGTAAACATTATATTTCACTTTGTTTGACTCTACATTTATAATGTGTGAACTTTTCTATATGGGTTATGTTGTGCGAGACGTGTATGTGGTAGTGCACTTCATTTCGTGCACTGGTTTCTTATTATTACAGTATCTAAAGTAGTTTATTACTCTATCTAAGAGTACATCCGGCGGTAATGTGCTCTACTGGGATGGAACTGACCGCGCTAATCACTGAGTTATCATCGCTGCAAAATTTGGAGAGTGTTTGTTCTGAAGCAAAAATAATTGCGGAGTGTTCCTTTCTTACTGTCGCGTATAAGTATCTTTTTCTACGTTTCGATTCTGTGCAAAACTGTTTTAAAATGGTAATGATAACGTGCAATAAATTTATTTTTGCTTTTAAATAACGCCTCTCGGGGTGCCAACTAACCATGCTACAGAGCTATCATAGCTATAAAAATAAATCTTGTAAACAAAAACACACAGCGCCATCTGACCCCAAACTAAGCAAAGCTTGTACTATGGAAGTCAGATAACTGATAGAATACTTAAAAACTTTTTTTTTGTAAATACATACTTATAATAAATACAGAACACCCAGACACAGAACAAACATTTTGTTTATACCACAAAACTTTCACCCTGGGTGCGAATCTAACCCACGCCCTTGGAATCTTGGAGCAGACATACTACCAATGAACCAACAGGCTAATAAAGAATACGATTTTGAAACCATTTAGACGCTTTAGAAATGGCTTGTATAGACATCAGTTGTGACCTGCATAAACGTTGTTACTTCAGCTAAGGTATCTGAATAAAATATTGGGTCTTATTCAATTAGGTTTCTGTCCAGAAAATTGCAAGACCTAGCTCGTCGCTATTCATCATGCAGACGCGCCCTATTTTATTCGCGAAAACGTTCTAAGGTTATTTATATGCAAATTTTAAATCCCACAAAATATGCAAAAGATACGTTAATGACAGTAGTTTAGTTTTATAGTGTTGCTGTTTTAATGATAGAGTTATATTAATGACAGATACATAATCAAAGTAAATAAACCAAGCAACATTTAAAATAATAACTAATCTAAAAGGCCGCTATCAATGGGAATAGTTCCCAAAACGCTGGCCCCATTGCCGCGTTGTACGGCAATATTCAAACGCTGGGCAAAACAAAAGCCAGCGTTTTGTTCACTTGTGGCGTCGACTAGACGAGATGTGATACGTCTTTAAATGTTTCTTTCGCTCCCGGTCCTCACAGTCCCAAAGATGGCAAATGATTGATACAGTATATAATACAAGTATCAATTTATTACAAAAAAACCACCTCCATGACCCTTAGCCCAACTAAACGCGCTGCTCCAATAAAAAATCAAGGTTTCGGAGTAAACGAAAATATCATCGATTTATACAATTTTTAGATGTTTGTTGATTTTTTTTACACCATTTTACCGATTTGAAACAGAAAATAATTTTTCAAATCGATTCAGGTGTCTTCGAGTAATCAGTAAACATGAAAAAAAAGTTTAGACGAATTGAGAACCTCCTCCTTTTTTAAAATCTGTTTAAAATAAAATGACACGTTCTAGAATACGAGCCGTGTTTGTTTTCCAGTAACCTAAGGTACTGTTTTTCATTCTAAAAGTCTCAGTTACACGCGACTCGTGCAGTTAATTTTGCTCAAAAGTCGTCGACTGATTTATTGAGGTTTTATCGAGACAAATTTATTCGCAAGAGTTGTTCGATAACGTCTAAGGTCAGACGCGCGGATGCGATTTAAAGTAGAGCAACTGTTGTTAGTACGATTTAAAGTTGAGCAACTGTTGTTAGTACGATTTAAAGTTGAGCAACTGTGTATGTCACCAGTGTAACTTTACGCAACTCCAGTTGGTAGTACAATCTTTGTCCTATCTTAGTGTACAGGTGGATATAATATAGTCATTGTGATGTTTAAACTATCGCGATTTCAACACTTAATTATGTGTAATGAATAAATTGTAATGAATGACAACTTTTTCTAAAATTACAAATTGGCCACGCGAGCGAAGCTGCAGGTAAAGATTAGTAGGTGCTTACAACATAAATAATAAACTGACGAATATAGGTGTCAATTGTTATATAATTTCGCGAATCTATGTATGTATATAGATGGTTTAAATGTAATTTTTTGTGTTTATTTACTTATTTAAAAAAACAACTTTTTCCTATTTCTCCTCCATCACCAACCGTAATAATATTGCCATTTGTTCTGTCTGTCCAAAGGTTGTCTGAAAGAAATTCCTCTATGCGATAAAGCTATCGTTTCTTTATCTTTTTGTCGTCGAACAAATCATCTGTGTATAATATACTAGCTGCGCCCGCGGCGTTACCCGCTACATGGTTTCGGGATAAAAAGTAGCCTATGTGTTAATCTAAGGTATCAGCTACCTCCATACCAAATTTCATCCAAATTAATTCAGTAGTTTTTGCATAAAAGAGTAAAAAACATCCTTCCATTTATTCGTCCATCCATCCAAACTTTCACATTTATAATATTAGTGGGATTAAATTGGTTATTGTATTCTGTAGCGCAGTGTGCGGCGGAGCTTATTCCAGTTATCATGATATCTTGCTCTGTGTACTGAAGTGATTTTGCTCGGTTGACTAAGCTACTGGATTTATACGCTTCAAATAAGTTTCTTTCGCAACTTGCCGAGCAGGTGGGCGTTCTATTTTCTTAAATAAAAACCGAGAAACCAGTATGGCACTAGCTGACAACTTAGTTTGTCTGACTAGTTGGTAGATCACTAGGTGGTAGAACTCCTTGGCAAGCCGTCGTCATCTAGGTAGGTACTACTGCAGTGTCAGACATTCTGCCGCCAAGCAGTAGTGTATAAGCATTACCGAGTTCCAGTTTGAAAGGTATCTATAGCTAGCGAAATTACAATTGCAAATTTATGGGCGGGACACATTTGTGGGATGCCTGACGACTGCTGGGCAAAGTTGACCATAGATTGGACCTTAAAATTGAAGCGTCCTTTGAACTGACGACCCTTAACTGTCCAGATGAAGGTAGAGTGCGAACTAAATCGTCATGACAGTCACTGGACTACCAAAACCGAAGACTGGCAACTCGCAAAATTTGGAATGTTTGCCAGCAATACACTAGAGACGGAAAAACAAATCATGTAAAAGTATCCTTAAATTATAAATTGGAATTCTTCGAGTACATTTCGAATATCAAAGTGATCGATGACTTTGATGAAACTATTGTAATCGACACAACAAGTAAACATTTCTCGGAAATTTAATGGCGATTAAGAATCAAAATTCGTGGAATTCGTGAAACCTCAAAATGAAACGCAATTCGGCGAAAGCCACTTTCCTAGAAAAACGTTGACAAACATTTGGAAAAATAATCGGAATTGATTCGATACTAAGTCGAGTTGTCGCAATGCCGGATTGATTTGGAAATCGAATCTGTGGTAATAAATTTCCATACAATTTGTGTACCTACCAATTTGCACTTAGTCCGTAATTCGAAAGAGTAGGTATATGAAAAATCGCATGTGAAGGTAATCGATAGAATCAATTTATCTGGCTCGGATGGGCAATTTCATTTAAGATGTTTGAAATGAGATTCCATTGTGTAGTTACACTGGATGAAGATTATATACGCTTGATCTTGAATTAATGACGCAAGTATTCGACTACGACTTACAGTCCGACCATCTTATCTGTTCAGATGACAGCGGCGCTAGTGGAGAATTTGCTATTGCCACCTAAGAAATTCAGCAGTCTTTCAGGCCAATCTTTAATCTGCACTTATATCATTAGATATAATATAATACTATGTAAATATAAACAGAATAGATATCGTACTGTTGATGAGACTTCGGTCCGGACACATTCTATCAAATAAGTTTAGATACCTGATGGGAGTGACCGATTCACCGAACTGCACTGCATGTGAGATCCTAGAAGACGCACATAATGTGCTGATGGAATGTGTCCGGAACGAGGCGCAAAGGCGAGATCTATTTAGTTATTGTGTTAATAGTATTGTTTATGATGTAGGGTGTTGTAACAGCATTTTGGCGTCACTAGCTTCAGAGGAAGCCAAAATGCTGTTAAAAGTATATAAAAGTAGTGTATTGTAAAAAAAAATTGTAGTTTGTGTTACGGGGGTGACATAGTCGCTGCTGACTCAACCCTTGTAAATTAAATAAAGATTAAAAAAATAATAATATAATAAACTTAAAAAAAGCAGAGTAGATATAATAACGCGGCTGTAGTTCCATTTTTAGTATTATTATAATTATAAGTATTATTTACTCAGGTTTATTATTTGTACACAATAAATGATTTTACAGTTAAATTATCATGTTTCGAGTAAGAGGACATCCGTTCTAATCAGAGTCGCAATCATGAACTAGATTTTTAATACTGTGCTTTTCATTTTGAACATCCAGATCTGTCATAATTAGCTATTATTACAACAAATTTCAAGATTTACTAGATTTTCTTAGCAGGAAGTCATCTAGGAAGATAACAGTAACATAAGTAACATATATTTTGCTACCAAGCAGTAGTGTGTAAACATTACTGTGTTTCGGTTTGAAGAGTAATGCAGCTAGCGGAATTACACAATTGAAATTAAAAAAGAATTAACGAAGACCTACCCGTACTATTAATTTTTTTAATGTAGAAGTAATGAGACGAACGGGACACTCTTCTGATGGTAAGAGATAACGCCTGTCTATGATCATTGCAGCGAATTACAAAAATTTGAGTAGTATAACAAAGTCCAGGGCATCGCTGCTTAGGCGCTCATTACTTTAAGCCATTCGATGGTTAGTCTCAATAGCACAGTAATTTCGTTAGTTGTAGTACTCTTCAAATCGGAGCACAGTAACGTTTACAAACTACTGCTCGACGGTAGAATAGCTAACGTTTAGCGGATGAACACATGCCGAAAAATGCAGATGAAACCGCAGATAAGAGCTAGTGGCTTAATATACAAAATAATATTAAGAGAAAATAGAAGAAAAACTGCAAGGAACGACGAATTCTCAACTGGGCGAGAGCTTGGTACGCAATAAAAATTCCGTACAAGAAACGCTTGGAACGGCAATATATCATTTCAAATCATATCCAACCTTCAAAAACTTTCCAAAAATATGCCGCTGCACCCTCTTCGACATTTCGGCGCCATTTATATTTAATAACAACAACCCCAAGAGCGGGGGCGAGGGTGCAAAAATCGATAGCCCTGTCTGGGAGGGTTCCGGACCCCTGCTGCATCCCTACCTATCTGCATTTCAAACGCACATAGGACCTACCGAATTGGTGATTTGCGTGAAAGGTGGCTTTAGGATAGGATATTTTAGCTATGTTGCTTGCGTTACAAAAACTAGTCTGGCGTTTCTGCTGTGCAGTTTTGTACAGTTTTCTGTTACGCTGATCTTTGTGTGGTGAAGCTAAAATGCACTCTTTGTTAACTTTCAAGATATTTAATGCTCTCATGCAGTACAAGATATAGTAAATACAAAGTAGTATATGGTACACAGTCAAATATGGACCTTGTCGTACACAGCAACGTTTAGAAGAGAGAAGGGAACTTGAAAAATATATCCAAAGTAATTTTTAAATATTTATCAGCCCTGTTGGCTCATTAGTTATCTGCCTTAAGAGCCGTAGGGCGTGGGTTTGATTCCCACTTATGACTAACATTCTGTGGTATAAACAAATGGTTGTTCTGTGTCTTCTATATGTATATAGAATAGAATAGAATGTAACTTTATTATACACCAAAAACAAATTACAATGAAATTTTACTTGGGGGTAGATCTCCTTAGCAGGAGGTCATCTAGGTAGGTACCACCGCAGTACCAGATATTCTGCCGCCAAGCAGTAGTGTGTAAACATTACTGTGTTCCGTTTGAAGGTCCGTACTGCACCTAGCGAAATTACTGGGCTGTTGAGACTAACCTTCGAAAGTCTCAAAGTAATGAGCGCCAAAGCAGTGATGCCCTAGACTTTGTTTTGTTACTCAAAGTTCTGTGTATCGCTGCAATGGTCATGGACAGGCGTTATCTCTTACCATCAGGAGAGCGTCTCGTTCGTCTCATTATTTTTCACATTAAAAAAAAAAAAAACAGATCACAATGAATACAAATATGAAACAAAAAAAAGAATAAAAAAAAAGAAGAAGATATATAATAAAACAATATTATAGATACTTGATGTATAAGGGCGGTCTTATCGCCTAGAGCGATTTATATATAAGTATCAGCCATAGTACAAGCTTTGCTTAGTTTAGGGGTAGATGGCGCTGTCCTTAAAAAAATCATCATGTTGGTTGGTGTGTTAATTATTTTGTGAATTTTAGAGCATTTTCATTTTCTTTTAGTTTTACTATCTTTTGTTCATCTGTTAGTTTTGAAGCAGGAAATTCGGAGTGTTCCTTTCTTGCTGTCGGGTAAGTCACTCTTTCTACCAACCGATTCTGTGCTAAACTGTTTGAGCCAAATGATAGCGTGCAATACACTTTTTTTTTGCTTCCAAATGATTACTCACATTAATGCAGCGCACTCATTCCCTTTCGTAAAGATCCCATACGAGTCCTCGTGTAGAATAAATCGGTTATTCAATATGCATTCGATAATGCGAGTGACGTAGTTGGCGAACCAATTAGCGAATCGAGTGGTCTGAATATTCACTCGGTATATCTCGAATGCGCGGAATCGATTATCATATAATTCGATTCGATGTGGACTCGATTGTTGTTGGTCAAAACAAGTGTCGCTGCACGTGAACGATTGTATTACAATGATCTCACTTTTGTTTTATTTATAATCCAATTTCACTTAAAGATAAGAAAAAGTGTGAATACAGAAAATGAGTGAAGATTCCTTGGTACTAAGTGGGAATGGAACCCACGCCCCACATCTCTTGGAGCATATATGTATAGTACCAAAAGAGCTAACAGGGCAGTTAAAGAAAGGTTTTTTGCTTTACTAGAAACGCCAGAACAAAAAATAATGTAATATTTTTAACGAGAGTTTGTATAATGTTAAATGTAAACGTTAATTCTGTCCCGATATAAATATTCATGGCACTCTGCGATGCAATTAGAGAGATGGACTTCCGAGCATTATGCTAATGTTCACTCCTTTTGGCCTCTACAACTTTCTATGTAGAGTGCTGCTAGTACTATGTACAGAGGCGGGGCAAGACCTTAATTGGATGTGGCCAAGGTCAATTTCGCGAGCCCCTCTTCCGTTCTTCGAAGATGTATATTACTTTGTTCGCTGTAATAAATAATAATAAATATTGTAGGACATTACATACAATGGTAAGAGATAACGTCTGCCCTTATTTTTGCACCATTGCAGTGGTGCCCTGAACTATGTAGAACAAAAACGAGGGCATTGCACTGCTTTTACGCGACTTTCGATGGTTAGTCTCATTAGCTCTTTATTTTCCGTACTAGCGTACTATCAACCAGAACACAGTAATGTTTACACACTACTGCTTGGCACAGAGTATCTGATAAGGCGATGGTACCCACATAGATGCATGGTAGATAGAGTACTTTCTAGAACTCAGCTGACTAGCTACCACCCTCAAGTTGAAAATCTGCCGCCAAGCATCTAACGGTTAGTTCCGGTAGCTTCACTTGAGAGTCAGTTCCATTTCAGGCTGAGTGTGTGTTTACCATTTTCAACTATACCGTCACTTAACATCACGACAATCAAGACTTCCTGCTAAGAAGGTCTACCATCTATAAAAATATATGAAACAGCTGATTTCTTTCGCAATTACAGTAGAAAAAATTGTTCATTATTAATTGTTTTTATTTTTTTTGTTGTATAAACTACAAGTGCTCACCGGAAGACCAGCGCTGGTCATACCACTTAGTATGACCAGCATTATGCTGAGGTGAGCCCCTATTTTGTAACTTTTGTCTGTCTCTGTTTGTTTGTTTTTGTGCTTGTTACAGAATTAATAGTTTTTTCTTTCTTTCAAGAAAATTTACGTACCGCTTAAGGTATTCTACAAAACACATTTCTCATTTAAAATTAAACGTCGTCATAAGGTCTAAGTAAATATTGTGGCATGGTCCGTAGATTAAAGCGATATTTACCGCCGGGGTGGCAATTACTGCCTGAAATACTGACCAACTTAATTATAAGGCTAATTTGTTCCCAAGCTTTGCCTTCGATTAACTTGTATATTTTGCGGGCGATTTCATAAAAAACTATATTTTGGTGCGTATGTAAGTAAAATTTTAGTTTCCAAGACCCATTTCAACATTCTTGAAGTTACAATATCACTGAATATACATATTTAGTTAGCATTTTGTTAAATTGTGTTTTACAAATCTAATAGATTGATACAGGTGTAACTTTGCGGAAGTTCATAAATTTGGTATAATTTCGGTTATAAATCGTTTTTGTTTATAACAATGTTTTTTTATTAATCCCTCACCACTTACCACCTTACGACCTAAAGTCTAGTCAAATCCAGCCATGTGTGTCCACTAGTGGCGACTTTACTATAAAGCTTCAATGGAGTTTTGGAAGCAACACGAAAAGTCATATTTCACCACATTATATCATTTTCCCACACTCACGCTTGTGATTCGGCACTTTATGATTAAAACACCACCATTTTTATACATAAACACTCGACAAAACACTAGTTTTGGGAAAAAATACAACGGGGCGACACGACTCTTTCCGCGTTCCCGCCAAAACTTCACAGTTTATTTTAAGGTGGTACGATTTCCATATAAATATTTTTTTGCCATATACGGACAAATGGAGCGTAATTTTGCAGTGAAATCACAACTACTGGCATTTATTTTGGTCTTTATTTACGGTAAATCACAATTGCTTGAATTAAACGGTAGTTTATAAGCATAATCTACTGTTTTATTCAAAAATCATAAAGTCATAAATTTGATTTTATGCTAATAATCTACTGTTTTATTCGAGCAATTGTGATTTGCCGCAAATAGAGACCAATGTAAATGCCAGTAGCTGTGATTTCACTGCAAAATTATGCTCCATTTGTCCATAAATGGCAAAAATTGATTTGTATGGAAATCGTACCACCTTAAACATAAATTATTATCTATAGTGCAAAGAAAAATAGATGTTTGTAATGAAGGTCACGCTTAGTAATTAGTAGTACCTACTTAATTAATTTGTTCTTCTAATTCTCGAAAAGCTCTTGACCTTTTTAATTCTTGTCACGTGCCAAACTTACCGAAGGCCTTGTAGTACAGTGTGATTCGATTGTTCGGTTCTAAAAATAAACATAAGCACATAAAATGAGCAAATAATTTGTTTTCAAAGAAGTCCAATGATACGCATAATTTTTGAGTTTATAAATTAATTTGCCAGAAAATGTTAAATGATTATCGTAAACAGAATACTCAGACTCAGAGCAAAAATGTGTTTATACCACAAAATATTTGTCCTGGGTGGGAATCGACCCCACGCCCTATGTAGACATACTACCAATGAGCCAACAGGGCTGTCAAATGTTAGTATAAGTTAATTTTGTATATTCTTAATTTGACATAATTATGTAGTTATGTTTAGGCACACTGTTTTGTTAGTCATAACTTAGAAAATAATATTAAGATGCCTTATTGATTGACTAAAATTCAATTTTGACAAATCGATTTAATATAATTCAATCATATGACATAGGAGTTATCAGTCAAATATTGTATTATGTTACAAAAAGGTCACTTTATTAAATGTTCATTTTAATTTTAATGTCAAAACAACAACTTTATTGTTACTTTGAATTTAATCATTTACAAGAACACAGGAAACTGCTAATTAAAAGCGCTGCAAAGTTTGGCTGGCGTGCTCCGCTTGGAACTCGTCAGTATTGTTTTAAATAAAATACATTCTTAAAAAACAAACACAACAAAAAAATTATATTCGCTATATTTTTTTCTTGGTTCATGGTTTCCTGGAAGAAATCGAATCGAATCTTCGGTTTTTGCAATTCATATCTAACTTCTATATAATGTAAAAACAATTGACATTCGAACAATCTAAGGGTTTTTTTAAATTTAGAATGTTAGTTTTCATTTGAAAAAAGATTCAATTATAAAATCTGACACCATGCAGTTTTTATTCAAAGTGACCAGAGCGTGAATTTTAATTAAGGTGGTTCAATTTCTACACAAATTATTTTTTCCATTTATGGACAAATGGAGCATAATTTTACAGTGAAATCACAGCTACTGGCAATTATTTTGGTCTTTATTTGCAGTAAATCACAATTTTTTGAATAAAACAGTAGATCATCAGCATAATCTACTGTTTTATTCATAGTTTGATTTTATGCTAATCTACTGTTTTATTTAAGCAATTGTTATTTACCGCAAATAAAAACCATAATAAATGCCAGTAGCTGTGATTTTACTGTAAAATTATGCTCCATTTGTCCATAAATGGCAAAAAAATATTTGTATGGAAATCGAACCAACTTAACTTAACATTTTTCATAAAGGTACGATAAATATGATTTTTGTTTTTGATAATATCTTGTTACAGGTGCAATCGGAATAAAGCTAGCAAGTGGCTGATTCTCGTTACGGAGTGATTCTGCCGAGCTTCGATCCTGAACTTTCACTGTACATTTCACCTAATTAAATAGTTTGAAACAACCTGAACAATGTCGACGTGTTTTATTCATAGAGAAGAGAAAATTATTTTATAAAGTTTTGTAACATTAAATACTAAAAGCATCCCGTAATTTTGTTCCTTACCTAATCGAGGCTTATCTCGTTTCCAGGATAGTTTAATTCTACACTTTTAGACTAACTAAAATTAAAAAAACTAGTCCAAGATAGGTATCAAGTTATGTTACTAAAGTAGGTATTAAAAAAAAAGTCTTTACTGAATAGCCGCCTTCAAGTAACTACAACTTCATATATAAAGAGGAAAGATTTGATTCTTTGTTTGTATTGAATAGGCTCTGAAACTACTAGACCCATTTCATGTTTTCATTCGAGTGAAACCGCGACGCATCCGCTAGTATGTATAATAAAGTTCTTTTAACTAAATTTAAAAAGAAGAAATTGAAGCGCTTATCTACCATTCCTTCTTAGTTAATAGTTACTAAATAAAGCAGAAACGTAAACAAACTAATTAAGCGTATTACAAATTTAGTAATAAGTAAAACAATAAATATACTAGTTGTGTAAAGTTAATTAATTCAATTAGATAAGTAACTGAAAAACAATGTAAAGTAGTTAATTAATAGGATTTAAAAAAAAGACAATAAATAAAAAAAAACGACGACGGTGTATAAAAGACTTTTTTATTTTTATTTATTTATTTATTTTATTTATTTACCATTCCCATTTACAACAGCCCTGTTTGGTGGAACTTCATTCGGAAACAAGCCCTAGCAATTCCTAGCAGTGGGAAATCTAATTCTATGACTAATAAAGTCTAGCCTATATCATTAATGTTCACGATTAGGAATCCCCATGTCTGTTTATCGGTGCGCAGTACCTATTACTCGTCAATCAATAAAGTGTCAACGACCCCGGTAACTTCCCATGACACCTCTAGCGTGCGAAACGTATTGATTTTATTAGTCAACTAAGCAGGTGTTTCTTGCTCCGATTGGCGCTGTCAGCGTCAACCGAGAAAAATAAATAGGTACGGGAAACGTACGATAATAATTAGCGTATATATGCGATGATTTTATGACTACGTACGATGTTAAAATAATAATAGTATAAGTTTTTTATATTATATATATAGGTATATATATATATATATATGTTTTGTAAATAAAATGTAAAAAAATTAAAAATAAGAAAGAAATAAATAAATAATTATCACAGCACATTACACACAACGCCTGACTCCCAAACTTAGCAAAGCTTGTACTATGGAAGACAGATAACTGATAGAATACTTAAATAGTTTTTTTTTGTAAATACAAACAGTACACCCAGAACAAACATTTGTTTGTACCACAAAGTTTGTCCTGGGTGGGAATCGAACCCACGTCCTTCAGCTCTTGGAGCAGACATACTACCAATGCACCAACAGGGCTGTCAGATAACGAAGATAATAATAATAATAAATCTTTATTCATATTAACAACACAAAGAATATTATAACGATAACATTAGAGAGTGGTAAAGTATTACTAATGATGGTGCACAAAAGCTACGCTTGTAGCGTAGGTAGGTACGTTATTATCGTACGCAGATTGTACGATAATTTCCAGCACGATGCAAAATAAGAGAATTACACTGACAGCTAATAGCCCAATAACAAATACGATTATTTTTTGCTGTCAGCATATTTTTTGGAAATACATGTTGCCGCTGCAATCAATTTAGTGGTTCAGTGGCGTCTGCTTACATTGTTTTGTTACTCAAAGTTCTGGGTACTTACCACTCTCTTACCATCAAGGCAGGAAGCCTCTTTTATCTCATTGCTTCTCGCAAAAATAATATGTTATTAACTATTGACGCAAATTATTTATAGATTTTTAAAACTAAAAACTCTTATTTTCACATTATTAAGTTTATTAAAACCAATCGACAGTGCGACAAAGTTTTTTGTGAAGTGGCCAAATCCTGGAATTAAAAAATGCCAATGTAAAGCTATCACTCTGTAATGAAAATCCGATAATGGCTCCAAAGACTAACTTAACAGATAATTCGATTGCTTGGCGAAAAGAAATCTTTAATTGAAGCAATTCAGCGCCGAAACTAAAGAGACCGGAACGAAATCTGAAAATTGATTAGTACTTAAAGCGAGACCCAATTACTTTAGCTGAGATTTTCTGAATAAAATTCTTCAATAGCCGTGATTATTGAGAGCTACGTAGAACCTAATTAAGTCTCGAGACGAAAATTCATTAGTCTACATCGTGGAGTCTTTTATTTCAAAAATTATATGAACAGAATAAATAGCTTACGCCCGCAACTTTGTCCGCGTTAACTTTAGAATTAGGTTTAGAGAGTAATGAAATTTATTCCTAAATAATTTTCAATAAAACACATCTGTACCAGATTTCAAGTGGATGTGTGACAAATGTCATCCAAATCTGTTCTGCCATTTATGCGTGATCGAGTAACAAACATTTAAACTTTCACATTCATTGTATTAGTACTTTGGAAAGAAAGAAAGAAAGAAAACATTTATTTTGACACACACAACACTAAAACAACAAAACACTACAAATAAAAAGTTTAGAAAATAAAAATAACAATAACAATAAGTAGAAAGTTGTCGCTGTCTTTAGAGATATTTTATTTGTCCGGAATCCTCAAACTCGCGTTTGATTAGGGCGGATACTTCGACTACAGCGATGGCCATTTCGAGGAACCAAAGAGGAGAAGGACGCGCGTGTGATCTCGTCTTATTTTATACTGAAGGCTACCGAGTGTGACGCAAATAACAGTCCAATTATACGACTCAAGTAATCGCATATAAGTTGAATAAAAATATGTTAAAGCCGTGTTAGTTTTCTTGCCTCAGAGTTCCATTCGTTCGTTTTATTTCATGCGACTCGGTTACATTTTAACTGTAATTTGTTTATTTTTATTTCTCAATATGTCTTTGCATCTTTTTGCTAAAAACTTTTATTTATCATAAATACCTACGACATGAAAATACATATGACAGCATTTTGTCGTAATTATGTTACTTTTTAATGTACGTACTACAAATGTATGTTTTATTTTGGTAATATGTACCTAACATTCCTGTGGGATTATCAATGAACTAAAGCGATGTAACCACTTGAAATTTAGTATAGATGTGTCCTTATGGAATATTATTCCAGAATAAACGGTATCCTTTTGTGGTGTATGTACACTAAGGAGTTTTATACTTTGAATTATTTTTTTTACTTTTTTGTTTTGTTTTGTGTTCTGTTAGGAGCGTCGTTTGTAGACAAATGGCGGTTGATAAAAAATTTAATTCTCTGTGCTATTTTTTACCTTTACATAAAATATTGCTATTTGGTTTTTTACAAATGTTTCATTTGACTCTCCGAAGTCGCGCTAGCTAGATAGCATAATAATAAATAATAGTATGAGAGTCAACTTCAACTAGAAAATAACAAATTGATCCGAACTTCACAATCAGACTGCATTTATTCACCAAAACATTTTTACTACCATTGAAAAGCTATTTTTGGATCCATTCTACATATCCCTAGAGTTGTAAATCCAATGTAACTTCACCCCTAGCCCCTGGCTATTAAGGGCCTAATTAATTGCATCGACGAGACAAGTGCAACTTTTAATTCCCTTTTCCCAGACTGGACCCTTTTTAATTGGCACTTTACGGACTTTTATGGAAACGGCCGTAAATACGATATAGTAGGCTTTTGCATGGTCTGAAAGGTTTCATACTATTTTTAGATTTGAATAGGATGAATGAATATGACACAAGTAAGAAATAAATTCAATTTTGTAACGATGATAGCTCAGTGGTTAGCGTGGTCGGTGCACACGCCGAAGGGCGTGAGTTCAAACCCGACAATAATCTTGAGTTGATAGTGAAGAAAAACATCGTGAGGAAACCATAGCATGGTGATAGGGTATGTTCTAGTACTCGGCTGGCTAGTTGTAAATCTGTCGCCAAGCATGTAACGGTATGTTCCGGCAGCCTCACTTGAGAACCGTTTCCATTCCAGGTTAGGTGTGCTTTATCATCTTCGACCACTTAAAATCAGGTGAGCTGTGGTCAAACACTCAGTATGTCAACCATAAAAATGAAAAACGAAAACTCATGTAAATAGAAATAAGGATTGTGTGTATGCCTCGAGCATTCATGCTCACCATCGAAGGCTCCTTCTTGCGGCGGCGTCGTGTGTCGGGTCGCTCTCTTCCCTCAGATATGGTTGAGGAGGGCGATGGCTGGCACATGCGTCATACTCGTGATCGGGTGCTGCTTGCGGGTCGCTGGTCTGCTCGCGGTATACACACAATCTAGTACCTACTTTAACCTTAGATTAAGATCCTACTAACCTCTCCTCTTTTTGTAATGTAAAATTGTAAAAAAAAAAAAAAAAATTGTAACTAAAGTTGACAAATGAATATAGACCATAAAAATGAATGTTTTTTTGATGATACCTTGATGATCTTTTGCTAAGGAAACCCACCACCAAGCAAACATACAGAGTAACTGATTATACATACAGAGATAACAAGCAACCCAAGGTTAGGGTTAGTCACTCGCAATCCGGGAGTATCGATCGTGCGCTTCGCTCCCGAGGGGAAAACTATCGATCTCGGACAACCCTCGATAAGTAGACGTGAATGTGTGCTATGTCGCTCTGTTATATAAAGTTTGTTGGCGTCACAGACTAGAAAAAAGAACAGATACATTGTAGCGTAGAAGATGATCCTATTTCGATTCAAACGTGTGTGTTTGTGTAAACAAGCCTAAAATTGTAGCGTAAAAGTCTGTACGATGTTCTTTCTTTCTTACCTTCTTTCTATAAATAAAAGTTTGTTCTGTGTCTGGGTGTTCTGTATTGTAAGTACGTATTTATAAAAAAAAAGTATTCTATCAGTTATCTGATATCCATAGTAGGTACAAGCTTTGCTTACTTTAGGTTCAGATGGCGCTGTGTGTATGGTCGAACGATATTTAAAAAAAAATCACATTGATGACCACTTTGATGTTTTTTGTTTGAACAACGTGTGTACTTGTTACATGTTACGCGATGAAATAGAAGTAGTCAAGTTACCACCAAGGCGGCTTTCATCCTAAACTTTACAACCGCAACCCTTTCATCAAATAAGAATAAGTATTTTCCTTTTACCTCCTTGTGTGTTTCTCCTCAATGGATTTGGAAAAGTTTACTGCCCTCTTGGTGGTATTATAGTATTGGGTTTAGTTTCATATTTAATTTTTTTATTTATCTTACGTTTTTGTAGACTTTGCATATACAAAGTTACAAGCTTAGGGTGTACTAAACTGAAAGGATCATCGACATCATCATCGTCTACAAAACAGCTGATTGTCTTATGAAATAGTTTATAAAAAAGTTTATTTATCTTTCAACTAAATGTATGGGGCAGCTAATTATTTTTAGTAAATTTTATTCTTTATAAGTAACGCCTGAATCAATCAATTATCATTACTAACAGTTACCCGCAACTTGTGAGCGCCAAAGCAGCGATAACCTGGCTTTTGTTTTGCTACTCAAAGTTCTGTGTTTCGCTGCAACGCCCATGAACAGGCGTTATCTCTTACCATCAGGAGAGAGTCTCAATAAAAAAAAATATAACTATGTGTCCCAAATTCGGATGAATCCACGAACGTTTTTCTTTGTGTAATTAAGTAACAAACATCCAACCATACAAACTTTCATAATTATAAAATTAGTAAGATAATGTGTACAATAACCAATTTTGACTTAGTAAACTCTTACAAGCTAGATTTGATTGATTGACTGATTGATTAATTCTTTATTGTACACACTAAAAATAATACAATGCAGAAGAAATAAACTTAATTAATAGGTGTTAACTTAACTGGCGACCTTATCGTTATAAGCGATCTCATCGATCAGATTTTTGGATTCTAGAGGAATATAATTGTAATCTTTTCAGGTTCAGAATGAATAAGACGTGCTTCATCTTTGACTACATCGTCGCTTACTATCGAAGCGAGTCAAACAAAAAATACAATCATCCATTCAAAGATTGACTACTGAGATGAACTGTCAACTCACACACACACACACACGCGCGCACACACACACACCCACCATCTCTCTCTCTCTCTCACACACACACACATACACACCCACACACACACTCATCACCATCTATCTTTAATTGTAAATGGATGTGTATTAGCTTAGTGTAGGTTCTGTGTACCATCATTATTAATACCTGTTGTTAATGTGAATAAAGATTATTATTATTATTAACATATTGTTGAGTACGTATCTAAGTTCATAAAGCATATTTAACAATTCGTCGTTTAAAAACGATGAATTGTTGAAGTTACTTTTTATAAAAAGTAACTTCAGCATTTCAAAAAGTAAGCTAGCTCTGAATTCCTGGGCGAATCACATATTCATTTCAACCGGTTCACTCGGCGAACTAAAACGCGCCGCTTTCCTCTGTGATGCATTTGAAAATAGTGGTGTGGTGCGAGTCGTACCCACGTATACAGGGTTCCGTAGAGAGATTTAACAGAGATAAGGAAAACCATGTCCTGGCTGTGAAACGTCTTTTCGTGTATTCTCAATCTTCGTTGTAAAGTACGCAGAAACTTTTATTAATGTCAGTGTCGTTTTCGTTAGCTTTGTTTTAGAATTGGTTGGTATTCTGTCATCAAGCAGTAGTGTGTAAATATTGTGTTCCAGTTTAAAGGGTACTGCAGCTAGCCAAATTACGGGGCTGTTGAGACTAACCATCGAAAGTCTCAATAGCAAATTGTTATTGACATTTTATTTATGGACGTATTTTTATAAATAAATAAATATCGTAGGACATTACACACAGCGCCATCTGACCCCAAACTAGGCAGAGCTTGTGCTATGGAAGACAGATAACTGATAGAATACTTAAATACTTTTTTTTGTAAATGCATACTTATAATACATACAGTACACCCAGACACAGAACAAACATCGATGTTAGTCACACAAATGTTAGTCCTGAGTGGGAATCGAACCCACGCCCTTCAGCTCTCGAAGCAGACATGCTACCAATGAACCAACAGGGTTGTCAACAGGGTTTTATGCTGATATTTCAATGTTATTTTTGAAATTAATTGAAATATGACTAATAATTTTGACGTAGTCAATAAATTTATTGATCCAAATAAAAATAATTAATAAGACAGTAAACATTGTACAAAAAATACTTAACATCGTTAAATGTGTCTCGTTATTTGTGAATATATTTGCTGTAAGGAGCAATTACATTAAGATATAAGAAGTCATTGAGTGATCAGGGATCCCTAGAAGTTAAAAGGTTATTAACCAAAAAAAAAAAAATTAATCACATCGTTTTGAAGGAAACTTTAGCAAATTTTCACATTTAGCTTGTTTCAAATTGGAAATGGATCGTATATGGAACATTTTAATAGCGTGCAAACATAATATTCTCTTTAAGTCAGTACAAGAGTTTACATTTCAAAGGGGAAATCATGAATTTTGGAAGCGACGTAGAGGTGTTACAAAGAGCTACGTCTACGTCGTAGCGTTCGTAGCCATGTAATGTTTTTGTTAATATTTTCTATCTAACACTTTAGACTGCTCGGAAAGAGAATGGCTCTTCAAAAAAGTTGACTAACATAAGTTACTTTATTCTATGTCAAACTAAATTGACGTCAATTCTTGAGACAGGCCACTGGATGAGTTTCAAACAGTAATCAGAAAATCTAGTGAAACGTAAATTTTTAAATATTTTATTAGTGTTCCGTACCCAAAGGGGACTTAATTACTAAGACTGCTGTCCGTCCATCTGTCTGTCTGCCTGTCCGTCTGTCACCAGGCTCTCTCATGAACCGTGATAGTTAGACGTTGAAATTTTAACAGATGAAGTATTTCTGTTGCCGTTATAACAACAAATACTAAAAACAGAACAAAATAACTTAACTCCCATACAACAAACGTGATTTTTTTGCTGCTTTTATAGATAATGGTACGGATTGCGTGAAAGGTCCTTGGTGCGTGATTCCGATTAACACTTGGCCGGTTTTATTATTATTTTGTTTTTGGTGAAAAGAAATGAGACAAACGGATTCTTAACTAAAGACGAACTCTTCTAATGATAAGAAATAAACGCCTGCCTACCTTTATATCAATACCAAGAACTTCGAGTAACAAAACAAAGTACAAAGCTTTCCTATTTCCCTATTCGAGACTTTGGATGGGGAGTCTTAACAGCTCTGTAGTTTACCTGGCTACAGTAACAATAAAATAATAAATATCATAGGCCATTACACACAGCGCCATCTGACCCCAAACTAAGCAGAGCTTGTACTATGGAAGACAGATAACTGATAGAATACTTAAATACTTTTTTTTTTTTGTAAATACATACTTGAAACAGTACAGTACAGTATCCTTGAAACTGGAATGTTTTTGTATTGCGTGGCCGCAGAATATCTGATATTATCGTGGTACCAACCAGTAAGCTAACATCACTTCTATGTGCGTATTACCGATAGCTTCAAACGGTGAAGGAAAACATCGTGAGAAAAACTTCAGTGACTGAGAGTTCTAAAAAAAAAGTTTTGGAATATGTGTGAAGTCTGCCAACCCGCACTGGGCCCGCGTGGACTTCTCGCGCCCAGCAGTGGGCCAGTTTACAAAAACAGGTCTGGCTCGGTAGTATATTGGAAATTACCGTTAACTATTTGTTGGTTTAACAAAGTTGAACCTAGGAATGTTCCCGTTTTTTTACCCGGTGGTTTTGCTCGTTTTTTTATTACAATTTTTTTTTTTTTTTTTTTTAATGGTAGACAGGCTAGGTGTTTGACCACAGCTCACCTGATGTTAAATGAAGGTGTGGTCGAAGATGGTAAAGCACACCTAGTCTGGAATGGAACTGGCTCTCAAGTGAGGATGCCGGAACACACCGTTCGATGCTTGGCGACAGATTTTCAACTTGAGGGTGGTAGCTAGCCAGCCGAGTACTAGAAAGTACCCTACCACCGTGCTATGGTTTCCTCACGATGTTTTCCTTCACCGGCAGCTCAAGCTCATTGTTGGGGTTTGAACCCACGCCCTTCGGCATGCGAACCGACCGCGCTAACCACTGGGCTATCATCGCTACAAATAGGCTTGTATTTAACCACCATATCACCTGATGAAAAGCAAAGATGCGGTCTACGATGGAACACGCTAGACTAGAAGAAACCGATTCACTCGCGATTTGAAGGCACCCAAGGCTCGTTTGGGGCAGTAGGTATTCCTAATTTTATCTAAATCCTTATGTTGTGAAGAAATTACTAACATATTATACACCTAGACAGAGTTGGACTCTGTCCGATTTGCAAGTCTTATCTCTTTTTTAATACTTCTCTTTCCAGTGGCTGCTAGTTCCTTGACTATAAATTTTGACGGCCGCTATCTTGGGACTCCTTTTGACGTAAAACGAGCGCGTGACGTTTAATGGCCGTCACAAACGTGACCGGGAAACTATTGCTACAATGCGAAACATACGTGATACGTGACAATGTTAAGTGACGGTGTGGTCGAAGATGGTAAACACACCTAGCCTAGATTGGAATGGCTCTCAAGTGAGGCTGTCGGAACACAGTTATCGTAAGGAAACCATAGCATGGTGGTAGGGTACTTTTTAGTACTCTGCTAAGTACACTCTAGTTGAAAATTTTGCCGCCATGGACCTAAAGATATTCCGGCCTCACTTGAGACCCAGTTCCTATCCAGACTAATAGTGTCAAACATATAAATATAAATATCATAGGACATATCATACAAACAGCGCCGTCTGACCCGAAACTAAGCAAAGCTTGTGCTATGGAAGACAGATAATAGAATATTTAAATAGTGTTTATTTTTTGTAAATGCATACTTGTAATACATACAGTACACCCAGACACAGAACAAACATTTATTTATATCACAAAATTCTTGTCCTGGGTGGGAATCGAACCCACGCTCTTCAGCTCTTGGAGCAGACATTCCAATGTCCCAATGTTTTTTTTATATTATTTAAGGGCTGTTCTATTTGCGGGCAGTTAATTCTATTTCAGCATAACCGCATATTTTGTTTTCATTCAAGTCTATCCATGACCATTGCAAATCTATCCAAAACTTTGGATAACGCAGGACTTCGCAGCTTTGATGCTCATTAGTTTGAGACATTCGATGGTTAGTCTAAACAGCCCTGTAATTTTATTTGCTGCAGTACCTTTCAAACCGGAACACAAACTGTGTACACATTAAGGCGTGGCGGTAGAATATCTGCGCTGGTGCCTACCTAGACGACCTCTTGCTAAAGAAATTTATAACCTAGAACTAGAGAAGGGTAAAGTTAAATGAAACACCCATATCAAACCAGTTTCTTTATTTCGTGTTCATCATTTTGATACAACATACAATTAAAATTATCATCAGATATTATTATATCAATCCTTAACCACTAACTTAACTAAGACCTGAATAACAAGTAGGTTTGTAGGTATTATTTCGAATAAGTAAAATTAGCTCAACCCACAGATTGTGAAAAAAAACCACATCAACAAACGGCCAAAAACTTGGAATGTTTGAATCTAGTCAATTCCGAGATTGTATCTTACGATAAAAAATATATATTAAACACAAACGCACACAAATGTAACTTAAAAAGGAGTTTTATAACTTAAAAATAGAGTTATGTAACTTAACTAAAAATTGGTCTAAAATTTTTGTTACAACATGTCGTATTGTGTGACAGGAAATGTTACAGTCGTCTGGAAACTTCTTGGAAAAGAAAATAGAACGTCCCGTTCTTAACTATATTAGACATGTTTCTACGTTACATAATTTTATTCGCGAACTAGTTTTACTCCTATGTTTTAGAAAAGAAAACATACATACACGTATATGTATTTCAATAATTAAAAAAAAACAGTTTAATTTCACGTGTCTGTTTGTTTGCTTAATTCTTTAAAATTATTTTCACTATTATGTAGACAATTTCTTCCGAAAGAAAATTTCTTTTTATACATATATTCTTATGAGTCTAAGTCAGGTCGATAGTTTTAAGTATATTTTAAAAAGACGTTTCTGATATGAGCTTATACACACAATACGACTTTATAAGTAAAAAAACACATATGGTTAAAAAACCTTTTTATCTCAAAGACAAATGACTGTAACATCAAAATTTTAACTGCAAGTTCTATAGAATATACATTTCTCAATTAAAACATTAGGTACGCAGTCAGTATTTTCGACAAACGTCAAGTAACACATTTAAAATTTCACAATAAAAATGCTTAAATTGAGACAATTGTATCGAGACAAAAATAACTGAGCAATGTATTTGGAATGGTAACTGAGCAAGTCGATACATATTTCATACAAAATATGACGTAAATAAAGAAAAAAAACATCGATTTTCGTGTATCGTTTTCAAAATAATTTTACTAAAAGTATTACGTAGTCATTTAAACTAAAACTTTCAACTGTGTCTAAATAGCTTTTAGTCACGTGAAGGCTTGAAATTGCCTTCAGAAAATGAAACTATGGGAAGAAAGAGATATAACCGTGTTGTTTTTCATGAACCGTTTATCGACTTAGCTGCCCAGAATCACATTCTCGCTTCTTACGAAGATATGTAACAAACTGTCAAAACTCGTGACTAGAAAAAGAAGTAGCTTCTTAAGAAACTCCGGGAAAACAAAATTAAACACACTAATATCGGAAGAAAAAATTTTTACTAAGTTACCAACTTAACTTGCGAAACTACGTCGTAACTTAGGGCTAACCTAAACGAAACTTGACTGACTAGCGTCGACACACAATAACTTAAGCTATGAATAAATAGTTTAATAAATTAGTAATAAATTAAAAAGTAACAATTTTGTGGGAATTTCAATGTTGGGCTAAAATGCTATTGAAATCGCTTTCCCGAAGACGAGCGCTCGCTATGTAGCGTTTGACATCGCCATCATTATACTGTCATATACATATAAAAAAGTTGGCAGTATTATGTTCCAAAAATAGAACGAAAACATTTCTAATTTTGGAAATTACAAGATATCTATACGACAGCACACTGCAGACAATTTTCAATGTAGCACAAAGCTTATCAAATGCATTCAAGCTCAAGGCTTTCGAAAATCTTTATTCCAACTGCAATATGCTTAGGATACCAGTAAAGGAGTGCATACATCCTACATGTTACAGATATACTTTGAGAAATTGCTCAAAAAAACCATAGTCTAACACTAACTTATTCAAGTATCGAGATATGATACTATAATACTTACACAACTTGAAAAATTGAAATTCCCGGACGTTAAAAACTTACTACGACATTCTCATCAATGCGCTATTTCAAATTATGCAAGTTTCTCACATATGAACGCACCCCTTTAATTGATTACAAATTGTGCAAAATCAACGTAGTGCAGAGAAAAGAAGTAATCAGAGTGGGTTGATATCGATAAAGGGAAGTAAGGTGCTTCAAGGCGGAAACAGGTGTACAGTTAATTTCAGAGATTATCGAACTGTCGAATACAATCTAATGTAACATGAACACTAAACAACTAATTCACTACTCGCTCGTCTTTTGAGCCTTGTACTTAATTCAGTTTTTACGTAAATAAAATTCCTGTTTTGTCCTCAAAGAAGTAGGTTTAAAGTATTCTCTGTATATCATGTATCACGAATTAAATTTACAATACCTCACCTGGTTCTTTAGACATAAATAAAATTGTGCTGGGTATTTAAAAAGTACAAGACACAAAGTGACAGTAGTAGTGATGTATTAAAACACACGTTAAGTTAGAATTCCTACACAGATATAAACCTTAAGTATCGATTAGCATTCAAGTTCAATATGAAAAAATATATCATTGGAAATATTTTTCAACTTCTCTCCTTAATTTCAAACCACCCAAGGATAACTTAATTATGCATGTGACAACCGATATTATACCTACATGTTATCTCTAACAACACTTTGGCAACAAATAGTATTTTTTCAAGAATGTTTGTCATTTCGATTGCAACGTTAACATCATCGAAGTCAACATTGGCAAGTTTCTATCATTCCCATTCGTGTATCGATTTTCATCATCGTCTTCATAGATAGAAAGACATAGAAAAGTATCGACAAAAGTAAGTATCGAATGTGACATAAGCGGTAGTCGATAAGTCGTCCGTCCCTTCACTAATTTGGCTATCGAACTTTAAAAACACTATCCAACGTACAATTGTCCGACTACCGCTTTTGCAAAAATTAAAACCTACAAAAACATCATCCTGAACTTTCATTTTTTTTTTCAATTTTTTTAATCCTTTTTAGCATCAGTCTTAAAATTGAGTCATACCAACTAACTAAGAAATGATGAATCCTTATCGTTTGTAATTCTAGGCCAGAACAGACGTCGGAACAATATGTTTAATATTAGTGTAGTGGAAGTAAGAGTTATGAAGGGATTTAAAATGTAGGTGTTGTAGGCGACGATAACTTTAATCAAAAAGATCTTATTATCTTTTTTTTTTATTGACATCGAGCTGTTGTTGCAACTTTCCGTTAACTTTTAACTGTGTTTCAAAGGTTAGTTAAAATTTCATGGTTATTTTAAACTGTCTAAGGAAAAGGCGTTCATAAGGCTCTCGGGGAAACTAAGTTACATAAACCTTAACACATACATTATTGGTTTTTTTAGAGTAATCAACATTTAATAGTTTTTTTAATATTAATCTTATTACTAAAGAGTACAAAAAATAAAGGAATAATTATTGAATATATGAAAAAACAACAAGTTATCAGCGAATATCTTCGCATTTTTCATATAAGAACAACGTTTTTTTTATTCGTTTACAGTAACATTTATATTCACGCTTACAAAGTAGGGTTGAAGTAATAATTTCATCGTCAAGAAGTGTTAGCCGCGCTGACTCCCATCAATACACCCTCACTCAATTGTTTCCCTTCGATTATCCTCAAAGTATCAAAAATATCTGCTAAAACAGCCCTTTCCTTTGAAATCTCGATACGAGTACACGAAACAGTCTCTAAGTGACTAATGAGTAGGTAACAATTACAAACATGTCAATTGGGATATGCACTTCAAGTATTGAAACCAACAATGATTAGGACGAAGTCAAAGCTACTACAGAGAGCTACTGCGACATCTAAATATTGGATACAACACATAAGACATGATTACATAATAATAGTAAAGTTTCAAGACGCACGACGCGCATGGATCTAAACCTGTTCAAACGAACTTTTTTATTTTAAATTTTTTTATCAAAGGTTCAACATATTTCCTTAAATTTTAAGGCCACGGCGCAAAATGGTGTTTCAGTAGAATATAAATAGTTAGATTACTGAATAATTATGTTTTTATGATGACTCTACACTACTGCCTTAAATAAGGTTTCCATCGAAACCTGTTGCTTCTTGAGTGAAGCTCGCGTGAGGTACCGCGAAGGTACGTGCCGAAGCGGGAAATGACGCGGAAGTCAGAAGCATCACAAGTATATTACTGGTACTTACACTAGGATCGTATTCTACAAAGAAAGCACTGCTGGAAACGTCAACACTACATTGGTAAAAAATATCGGTGATACTCACACTGTTTGAAGCTCAAAGTGTGCTTAAACACTAGACTAACGTAGACAATGCAATATCTAAAAATACACACTACTCCGTATCCTAAGTAGAATATAATTTAAATTTAGTTCATCATAAGCTTTGTGTCATTACTGGCAGGATGGCTTTAAATATGTAAAATCGTGTGGACATAAGCATCGTATGACTAATTATAAGTACTAGGTGCGTACACAAGTTACGATTAACATTTACATCTAGAAGCATCATAATCTTGACGAAGTCATTTAGAAAGATTCCAAATTTTAGCTCACGCCCGTAACCATTCAACTAACGAAACAGATTCTGCTATTTAATTTTGTCTATTTTCTTATTTATGTCACCACTAAGTGGAAGATATGTAGTTCCATTAGAAACATTTTCACTATTAAACCTTTTCATTTTCAACATGCGAATAATCCAAATCGTGTTTTATATTGTCAATAATTTCAAACAAAATACGCTATTTATTTCGTATCCTCTTCATACATCACTAACCGTTGCCGTCGCTTCTCATTCGCCCTACAATAAACTTTACTTGATATGTCATTTGCTAAACCATTCTCTATCCTACGCAGTGTATTTGGAATCTTTCCACAAGTAAAAATATTTGTAACTAAAAATCACACACCTTATAGTACATTTCCTAAAAACACGCGATGAAAAATGAATACCTAAAACGCCGTATTGTATTACGCAAGAAATATTTCTTTTCTAATAATACTAAAGACAAATTGCTTCTTACAAAAATACAGTTATGTGTACAAGCAATATGACAATAATGAATAGTGACATCGAATTTAATGATAAATGCTAAATGGTTAAAGTAACGTATGTACTTAATATATAAAGACACTAAATCTACGGTAAATACTATAATATCGTAAGTACAAAATACCTAAGGACTCCAAAACGTCGTCTTTAAAAAAATCGTCATTGAGAAAATAAACACTATTATATGCAAACCTTCAACTAACTTAAGCGTAAGTAAAATATTTATCTTTTATAATAAAATGTATCATAAATTCAAACGTGAATTACAATTTAAAACATTCAGCGTATTCTTTGAGGATGGATGGTTTGTGCATATAATGTGCTTTGTTATTCACCTTAACTTACAACAATCACAATTTTTGAGATTTCGTGGAGACGGAAAGTGAACATTCGACAGGCGTCTGTCTGTTTTAGACGCGGCCGCACCGAGTTACATCCCATCCCACACTTCAACGAATAAGTCCCTAAACTCAACGTTAATTAGTACAGTAAAATCATCGAATATACATATTTCATGAAAAAATACATCAAAAATTAAGTGAAACACCAACGTTCTGTGCAATCCACTTATATAATCAGCGAATTTAAAATTTTCAACAATGACATACATATATACCTTAGCTTACGATGTTAAGCGATGACCTAATAAACATTAAAATACGACAAACTCATTGTGAAAACCTAATACAATTCCTGAGCAATCGTCGCATGTTACGATTTATCTGTTGATGAAACATAGAAGCAGCTATGGCATATATTGGCTCAGAACGATCTTACGCATCACATATATTTTACAAAATTTAACGACACACACAAATAAAGTGACCAAACCACATACAAAACTGACAAGCTAACATCGACATTATATTGACGTTATTCTACCATGATGAATACATTAACAGGTGATTTTACGGTCACAAAATTACCGATATAAACAATGTTTTAGTCATTACAACTATCGATATGGTTAATTTTAAACACTTACGGAATCTAATCCTGACAAATTCGGATATCGTGCAATCAATCTGCGTCAACAAACCGTGTAGTTGTCCTAACTGCTTCCATTTAACAACAGGGCTTCGAACCTAAGTAACATCTTACAAATTTATCGTTGATTGATTATAAAAATACACACTCTCTTTCGTTAACACGTTCTGCTTTATCGTTCCCTCTCTTGTACAGATCCCGGCACACCTTACGCTACAGTAATACTACCAACATCACTAATCTAAATTTTAAAATTTATTTACATAACACTTCCTGGCGAAATTTGGGTTGAAATGAAAATGTTATTGTGTAGAATAAGGATGGGGTGATGAAGCTTGAATTTCATCAATGACCAAGTGTCTCGATGAAACGCTCACTCGAGAGTGCAGGTTCCATTGGGTAAGGAAACTAGGTGGAAACAGCAGCTCCGAAATTCTGATGATAGCGATTGAAATGGGCAATGAATATCGAATGAAAATTTTCAAAGTATTAGAGTAGGAGATCTTAATGTTATTCTTAAGAGAACGGCCGAGTATAAAATTATAAATTTTTGTAAGCCTAGCTGCGCTTACTTCACTAGTAGGTGCTAAAGTTAGTAGTATAATGTTCCCTAGAGTAATTGACTTGGAAATATTGGGTTTGGTTGATTTCAAGCAGTGCTGTTGGGAAGGGGAGCTGTATCGAGAGTCCTAACAGGTAATAGTTGCTACTTTTTCATAGAAAAGTAAAGCTTAGAAAGGATATTTAAGTTCACCTAATTTAGAATACAAATACTTAGATTAATCCTTATTTACGAAGAATTATAGCCTACGTTCATAAGAATGTGTACTTTCTATGTATATTTTCGTCCCGCCTAGCGTTAAGGTTTAGATGTTAGAATGTATATAGATCCTAAAGTTCTTATATGTAATTCCTATGACCACTTCACATCACAAACAAGTAATTCAAATTCATTATTGATGATATTTAACTAAACTAAAACCACATCTTGAGCGAATAAAAAACTTTGAACTTTGAACTTGTTTTACAGGATTTTATTTAACTTGAAATGTGTGTTTGTTTAGATCAAATCTTGTATTATTCCACAATCTTGGAATAATACTTCTTATTCTAGAGAGTTGAAATTTGACACGTTGGTTCAGTTCCGATGGCAATGCAATTGTATGGTAGGCATGGCCTGACGCAGGGTTCGCTCCAGACGGAAGAACTTCTGAACGGTCAACAGAAGACACGAAATTCTGATTGCTCGTTTTAAATTGCTTCGCTATCTGGCTACGGCACACACTGAAGCTTGTTTTAAAAATGTTAGTTTGTTTTTTTTTTTCTATTAATTTATTTGTTAGTCTGTGGCGTGCAGGGCTCACTATCGCTTATCAGGCTGCGGAAATTATTGAAACATGGTAACTTACTCTTGAAAAGTTAATTTGACATAGGTTAACTAATTGCCGTCCCATTCAAAATGTAACACTTTAGAAAATGTTCGTAGCTACTATTTGTAATTACTGTTATATTTAGTATGAGGAATAATAAAATTCTTAATAATTTATAAAAGCTAAATAAACATAAAATAATAAATTAAAAAAGCGGTACTTACGCGTCATGCCTTGTCTCCGATACCAGCTCCGGCAAAAGATAAGTGACTAACAGATAACATGGCATACGTTTTTAAGATGAACTGTCAACTTATGACAGTCGTTAAATTAAAATATACTTTTCCTTTATTTTTGGCATCGCACTGTGCTTTTTGCCAATGCACAGTATTTTATATTTTCAAATGTATCACGATAAAATCAAAGTCAAGTCTTAGTTCAGTACATGCTCTAATATAGTGGCGACTACTAGAAGCTTCTAGATAAATTCAGGAACATTACGAAAATACATGTATAAAACACTACCATTTTTAAATATTAATACTTAAGAAAAAAAACATAGAATGAGTGTTGTGATTGAAATATGCCGTTTCTATATGTACACAAAAAAAAAGTAGATTTTGTAAATACATTTCGTTGAGGATTCAAGTACGTATGCCATATTTTTTGCTAGACTATAATACACACGCACACACTTATATACTTAAAACACACGGGACCACACCGGTTTACGTTTGTGCTAAAGGATGTATACCTAATTTTGTGTATAGACCTACCTACTTATTTGTTTCAATGTATAACTTCAAGAAACTGACTGAAACTGAAAATGTGAGTGTTATTTTATTAAATATTTAACCTAGTGCAAATAACGGTGTTTTTTTTTAGTTTCCGCTGTGCAGTGGAATTTGCTGCTCGAGTGGGTATTCCTCGGTAGTTACAATCGTGCCTTCAAGTCGCGAGTGAGTCAGTTTTTTTTAGGTAAGCGTGCTCCATCGTAGACCGCATCTACGCTTAACATCAAGCGCTCAAACATATAGCGCTCGCCATTATATTGAAAGCTGTACCTACTGTCATTTCATTTATTGCAGATCAAGTGTATTCACCATCTTTGATCACATAGTCACGTAATATCAGGTGAGCTGTGGTCAAAACGCCTAGCCTGACGATTATTAAAAAATGAAGGGATAATCGAATCTAGTGTGTAGGTTCATCCATTAGCACAAATATGCATCGCAATTGAAAAAAAAAACTACTAAAGCTATATTCGGGCAAAACAAAAATAAAACACACAATAAAACTGTAATGAATTGGTATTATTATAAAAAAGCAATTATACAACAAAAATAATTCAAAACAAAACGATGTACATTAATTTAAAGAACAATTGTTTATACAAATAATTAAAAAAAATATAATAATTATAACAACAAACATCGACAAAAATATATTTAAAGAAAACATGTTCAATTTTAATCAGTCCAAGATATTTAAAAAATGCAATTTTAAGAATGAATGTTCCTACAGCAAACTAATTTTTTGACTTAACATTATTATGCAAAAAAAAATATACAAATGACAATTTTGTGAACGAAAGAAAATTAAACGTAGTACCATACCTCTGGTTAAAACAATAATAGCCGACCGTCGTGGTCGACAAAAATTAATTAGAACAAGCACTGTATTAAGAAATAAAAGTTTAGTTGTCATAATCTGCCATTTTCGATAATTCCGAAACACTATACTAATACTTATCATAAATATAATACGTTGAAAATTATTTCAAATAAGTAGAAGCGTATGTTGTTACAAAACAGACTTAGCTCATAAAAAAATATAACGGAATACAGTAGCTCATATTACCAGAATTAAGTCTGCTTTAAGTCTAAAGTATACCCAAATATGTATGTCTGGCGAAACCTCAGCCCATTAAAACGAAGCTTAATGAAAGGTTTAAAATCGTAAATAGATGGGGTAAACTCATTTTGGTCTAGAATTAAAATTGAATGTTATGAATACATCTTAAGTAAATAAATTCGGCAGAATGAACTGAGGTGAGGCAGTTGCGATGGATATCAATCCTATTGTAAATACGGTGTACATATAAACAGTAAGGAAACTGGACCAAGGTAATTCGATCACGTAATTAATATCTTTAACGAATGGTTTAAATGCTAGAAAACTTCACGTCCAGCGCGCGATCGAGTTTGTTATGGATTTTATTTTAATTCATTCAAAGTTGAGTATCCTTACTGGATATATTCTACTGTTAATGTAACCTAAATCATTAAAATTCAGTGGATTGTGCGAAAAACAATCGCTCGTCTAAGGGCAATTTAGGAACAGGGCAGTCTATAGATAAAATCATTGGTGACAAATCACTGAATTTGAACTCTATAACAAGCGCTACAAAATTGTGATTCGCCCAATCCAGCGAGAAAGGAATAACTACTATCGAAGACACGTCGAGACTTCAGGCAAGGTTTGCACAGCGATTCGCGAATAAATACAGGAATTGCGGAAAATCAAAGACCAGGATGCCGAATTGATGAAGAAACTGATCATAGGAATTTTAACAACTTGACAGTAATAAGACGTATTCACAATGAGCATTTTCTTTTGACATGGTTTACTAAATGCTCTTGCGGCAGATGGTAGTGAACAGTGATCATACGCTAACAAAACAGTGTCACAATTAATGTGACGTCAGAAAAACAATGTCATTAATAAGAGTAGAGTTGAGTTTGCTACACAGTTTTCATATTAGGTCAAACTAAAAAGCCAGTTATGCCATCTATTGAGTCATTAACTAGAGTCGAAAACTATTTTTCTTTTTAAATCATCATTGAAAAGCTTTTACTAATTGTTTAATGAAAACATAGGCATTCTATAACTAACGTTTTTTAAGATACGCCACCTTTAGTGAAGTACTAAGAAAGTCACTACAAAATGTCAATAAAAATAGATAGATAGATTGTCAAGAGATAAAAATTCCCATGTACAGTTTCTAAGACGAGTCGGCAGTTCGCAAACGTTATGCTCAGCGCAACACGACTTCGTAGATCTCTTTATGTTTTTAGTTTACGAGTGTTGCACTAGCAAATGGGAAGGTGGATCAGACATTCCTACGAATAAAATTCAGAGTATGGTACATATTTACATAACAAAACTAAATATATCACTTATAAAATCACAACATGATTGTATGGCACGTCTAGCAGGTATAGCGGATGCTGTGTTTTGCAGATATCGCCGGCGTGTCTTCAATTCATCAGATAAAAAAAAACACAGGAATATCACCAAATCATAATACATTAACCTAAATACACTAAACCAGATCAAATTATTTAAGAACGATCTCGACCCCGGAGCAACGGATCGCATCAGATCTTTGTTGTCATAGATTCAGCAAAAAAAATAATAATTAAAACTTACTAAAAAAACATTACCAACTACTAAAACCAAATATCTAATCAAACTAAAATAATTCTGCTAACACACTCAAAACACACGGCAATGAATAAAGAAAGATAATAGCGCGATATTGAAAAAAAATACAAAGTAAACGTTACACATGCACCGTACATCATACTATCACTACAAAATAAAAATGTTTCATATAAAAATATCTTACCAGGATAACAAACTGTATATTTTTGTATACCGAACGGAATAATACTCCAAAAAGCAATAATCGCGAATGTGAAAACGCATCGCCTTATTGGTGTTTCGGCCAAACCAACGCGACCAAAGCGTCACCGAACCGCGAGTGTCAGTTGTGACTCGATGTTGCTAAGCGTACAAGTAGCATTGATTAGCTAATATCGATGCGTGTCGCATCGTGTCATTACGATTCAGCTAACACCTATCGGATAATATTTGGATGTTTTATTTATTTTAATTATATTGCTTTTTTGTTCGATGACGCTGTCGCGTTGCAATAGCTCGGGTTTGACCGGGGGGCTCTGCTAAAAATCTCAAAAAATATTAAAAACAAAATGCTAGCGAGACGAACATTATCTAAAGTGCTCTAATAGTTACTACCGCGTCCGATTGCTACAATTTAAATACTAACATCGAATAAAACGAACAAAATTAATATTATTATCAACCAAATGTTACTAAGTGATAAAAACAACACATGAAACTAACTGTGGGTGTCAGTGACTAGGCGGTGACGACGTTCGAACAGAAATTGTCTTTCGACTCTTTGAACCTGTGGCTTCATCCTAATTCAATCAATTTAAGTAACCCGGAATGATTTATCCCAATTCTGAAAGGTTGATCGATAATTCGATACATAAAACGTTTTGTACTAATCGAGTCGCACAAAACGTTCGACCTCTCCCACGATTGTGATCCTAGCTCTAATTCAGTAAGACTAAACAAGTCATATTTGCAATCTCTAAACGCCGCAGTCAACTATGTCATTGATAAAACCCCTAACATCACATCCCCCTCATAATTTTGTAACTACTAATGGGGTAGTAACTAAAGATTGTCCATATCAGCTCAATCGATTTAACACTTACCTAATAATAATGTAACAACTTCTTAGTTTAGTTTCATAATCGTAATTCCATCGACACAGAATAAGTGCTAATTAAAAACAGGAAGTGCCATTGTGCCGTAGAATAACCTTACAACTAACAACAATACCGCTCGATGCTCTCTTATACGATAAAATCACACTCTTAACGCCTAACAATTTTTTTAAGTAATAATAGTTAAAATATTGGTCCAACAAATGGGCTAAATAATACAAATGCCCTCAATATTCATCCCTAATTAAACGATGTGGGATATGAAAAAATATTACTCAATAGCTCAAAATGATAAGGGTTCGAGAACATCGCACTTTAGATCGCTTCCAAATAATCTCCACTTCAAATAGGTACTCGAATAACAATGACAATACTATAAACTAATCTCATTACAGTTTCGATCGGAAATAATTCATACAGAGATCTCATGCCGAAAATATCGAAGACTTCCCTTCGTTTATCGCGTCGATCACATCGAGACAGTCGGTTATAACACTCGCCACTTACAATTTAAAGAGTCCCTTTCACTTCCCCGGAACTATTACGAAAAATTGACACGCTGTTCCAAACGCTGGAGTCCTTAGAAGAAATTTCGTCGTAGTGTGCCCATTTTTGGTCGATAGTTCGGTCGGCTCGGTCATTCCGATCTCCTGAGGAAGTAGCGTGAAGCTCACATACCTATAGGAGGCACCTGCACATAGCGGTAAATGTAGAGACGGTAGTCCTTGCTCGCTAGCACCACAGACCCGTCATCCATCAGCGCCACGTCAAAGCACTGTGCATGCTTCACTTTGCTCTCGAGAGCAGACACCAGTTGCCCGTCTTGCGTGAATATCGTCAAGTTGAAATTGTTATGGTTGTCAGCAATCAATATTTCTCCTGCCGCGTTGATGCCTACTCCAATCGGGTAGTTCGTAACTCCCTCTCCTCCGATCTGGCGCAAGTAGATGCCCTCATAATTGAACACCTTAACGCAGTGCGCGCGGTTGTCGCTGATAAAGATCTCTTGTTTGTCATTCACTACAACACCGTTGGGGAACTCCAAATGTTTGGAGCAGCCGAATTTCTGCAGTACATTTCCAACCTGATCGAAAATAATGACGCGCATCACTTTGCATTCGACGACCACGATGCGACCCTTGTTGTCGACGGTTACACCGCGCGGGTGTTGGAGTATGTTGGCACCGAATTTGCGCACAAACTGGCCGTATTGGTTGTAGATCTGGATTTGGTGCGTGGGAGATCGCTCTGTGACGATAATGTCACCAGATGTGCGCACGACGGCGACTCTGTTGGGGTATAGTAGCTGTCCGTCACGTTTACCACATTCCCCGAACTGGAACTTGAAGCGACCTTCCTTGTCAAAGATTTGGATGCGGTGGTTGTTGGTATCCGCAACGATGATGTCATTCTGTGCATTCACGGCTACACCACTGGGTTCCGTGAACTGGCCCTCCATCACTCCGAATTCTCCGAATTTGCAGTGGTAAATCATCTTCTGACGTTTGATTTGAGACTTTGGCGGGAAAATGGCTGTCGATATCAACTTGTTCGTCAAATCCAGAATAGGGTCGGGATGCGTAGCAGCCGCCAGTGAGTATGGGTCTGGTGTGGTAGGCGGGAAGAGTGCGTCGCATCCACCGTTTGACCACTTTTCGTACGGGTTGATCCCATTCAGGTTGATGTCTCCAAGAGTTGTGGAGAATGGGCCGAGGCTGGTGACGCTGTTAAAGCGTTTAGAGATAATGTTCGATTCGAAAGGAGACGTAGACTGGCTGGTGTGTCCAAGAAGGCTGCTTGTGTAGGGACGATCAAGCACGCCGTTCAGTCCATTGGGCAGATGGATTCCTCCATTAAGACTGCCGGAGCTTCCGTTGACGCTGCTGCCGCTGGAAGACGAGCCGCCATTCAAAAGAGCCGATCCGTTCGTGGGACGGGCGATAGGTGGCTGCTTCGTGGGCCCGACGTTCGCTTCAGAGCTAGAGCGCACGTATCCAAAAGTGTTTCGAACACCAACTTGAATCGCTTGGTAATTCGAAACAAATTCTAATTCGCATGCCGTTTGCATGCTCTGTTCTGGGTTTGTACTCATCAAAGCCTGCAGTTTTGTATCCAACAGTTTCCTAAACATCAGTATCTCAGCGATGTTTGCGCATTTTGTCAGTCTTTCGACAAAGTCACATGTTTGGTAGATCTTGTCCACAGTTTCTTGAGCTTTCTGTCCGACAACAGTCAAAGCGAGCTGTTTAGTAGAAAATAAGCTCTCCAGTTCTTTGAGCAACTCTTGTTTACGTTCTTCAAGCATGGACCTGTAGAACTGGAACGTGTCGTTGATTTCATTTTGAGCTTTGTGGTATTGCACCTGCAGTTTTCCTGCAGCGTGTTCGACAGTTTTGACGACGTGCCTAATTTCAGTTGCACGTGTTTTGGCCTCGTTCACGGCTTGTTGGATCAGTTCCAGCTGTTTCGGTCCGGCATCGGATAGATGCTCGCAGTCGTGGAGACCGGCGGGGTGCTCCACAATGGTGCATTCTTTGCAGACCGGTACGGAACATGTACGGCAGAAATATTTCAAAATGTCGTTTTTATGTCTCGGGCAGAAAGCGGTTTTGTCACCGCTCGTAGTAATCGTAGTACATGTCCCGAGTAAACCCTTGTCATCTTTGAAGTTTAGGTCTTGGAAGGCCAGCACGCGGTGGCCTTCAAAGCAATGCATAAATTGGTGCGCCATGACACAGTTGGGGCAGAGAAGATTGGCGCAGTCGACGCAACGAGCAACAGCGTCCGATTCCTTAGATTTGCAACCCGTGCAGCGGATAGAAGGTGAGCTTGTGGTGGTGCGGGCAACGGGCAGGAGATCGGCGTCCTGCTCTACAGCCGCTGCGATCACAAGATTAGTGAGGAGCCCGGGTACGCCGGCGGGAGGTAAGTTGCTGTCCACGCGGCAAGTCACGCAGGTCACCTTCTCAGGGTGAGTCTGCTCTCGCTCCAAGCAGCCCCGGCAGAAAGTGTGGAAGCAGTTGAGTACTTTAGGGTCGACGAAAGTTTCTCGGCAAATCGCGCAGATGGTGTCGAGGCCGTCGAACTCGCGAAGGTCACATACGGCGGAGTCGCTCGCAGGCGGCGAAGAGCCGCTGAGAGTGAGGGGAGACAAGGAGCCACGCTCCAGCGAACCTATTGAATTGGCACCGGGCAGCGACTCAAGGGACGGGGTGCGTGAGGCCATCTTCAGGAAACCGGCATCCCTGGAACAACACAAAAAATATATTACACCTTTTTATAGAGGACAGGTTTTACTGATCTTTTGTTATTGCCGAGCTTTTGATGACACGTGCCATAAAATACAGCCTACGTTAGAGCCACGTACGATAGATAGCGGCGAAATTGCCTGAGAAAATTGTATCGACGGTGAAGATATAAAATGGGAACGTATCAAACTTTCATTGTGCGCGAAAGCTAGGCTAACCTGCTTTCAGAATTATCTAATATTTACCGACACTTGACACCTTATTGGGGAAAATTCTTACGTATATAAGAAGTAAATGCATTTTCCCCGTCGGCGTAGTCCTGACCTTAGATACAGGGTGTACCATAAATGTGATAAATAGGGGTGCTTAACTCAATATTTGGGGTGAACGAGTCGATTCGAGAGTAAACCTGAATGGAATGGAACGAGAACTAAAAACATCAATAACTAAGACGACAGTGTAGGCGGAGAGGTGGCCGACCATTTTGCTGGACTATGGACCATTTCGCGGACTATGGACTACTTGAAGCATATATGTTTGTATGTAGGTGTATTTTAGCTATTAACCAGTAAATCGATTCATTATGCTCCGGGTGACATATGCTACATTTTCCCCCTTGAATTATAGATTTTTTTTCTGTATTCGGGTTATAATTTTTCAAAGCTTTTACTCGTATTAAACATATGGAAAGGCAAAGAATACAAAAATATGCATTATTAATCGTGATGCATGCCTAAATTTTTTCATAATTTATGACTTTGTGGTCTCTCTAGTGCATAACTTTTTTTAGATTTAAGTAGACGTTTCTAGTAGTAATGGACGTCCTACGGTGATGATAAAGTTGTAGTATTCGTACTCCACCTTTGCATAGCTACAATGCTTCTTATCCTAGAACTGCTGGATAATCCCGCTAATATCATAGATGTAATAGTTTGGATGGATGGATGTTTGTTACTCTTTCACACAAACTAACAGATTTGGATGAAATTTGGTATGGAGGTAGCTGAGACCCTGGATTAGAGAGCATAGGCTACTTTTTATCCTGTTTGTTAGTTAGTATTTCATGCGTTGCCGTATCGTTCATCTGATTGCTATGAAACTCAATCAACTTATTGCTTGCACTTTGCGAATGTTATAGGCATAGTACAAATGTTTTTCTTTTTTAGCGGCAGTTTCGCGCCGCGTACCAGCTAATAATAATAAAATGTAGCACCATTATAATGCGATTATTTATCAAAACATCCCGGGGTTGCCATGGCGACGCTTGGGGTGACCACTGACTTGGGGCTACGACGTGCCCGAATTGTAGGGTGGATATTTATTACTCCCCCACATGACAACCCAACAAGGCCAACAAAACGAGGTGCGTGATGCATAACAACACGTTTCGCAACTTTAGTTTACTGCATGCTATCTGTTGTCAGAATTTCCTAGTTTATGGACTTTTAAGAGATTTTTTTTACTTGCTTGCTTTAAAAGCAAAAATAGAGTGCTAAGTACCTAGATTTAAGACCACAATTTTGTTTACCTATTTCGTAAGAAATAAATGAATTATGAATTATTATTTTTTCATTCGTATATATTGAGTCTTGAGATTACTTTTAGGACAGAAAAGAAAACAGCAAATACATCAATAACATTAGTAATAAACATATTAATTTCGTAGTTAGCTTACAGGTAAAGTGTAATGCAAAACGGGTTCTAAATAAAATTGCAAATATGAATACTAGTAATTCAACTGAAACACACATTACAACGTGATATTTCTTTAAAGAAGATTAAAAACTATAATCATAGTACGCCATTTTTTATGTAAAAGTAATAAAAAGAACGAGACACTAACCTGATAGTAAGAAATCAACAACAGTACCCAGAACTTTTAATAATAAAACAAAGTGTAGGGCATCGCTACTTTGGCACTCATTACTGTGAGTCAGTTAAAGGTTAGTCTCAATAGCATTGTAATTTCGCTAGCAGCATACCTTACAACCGAAACAAGTAATCCTTCACTGATACTTGGCGACAGAATATCTGTTACCTACCTGATAAAAAGATCTACCACCAAATTCTACTACTTTTCTTGGCTCTTTAATAAAAATCCTATAAGGTAAACTCCGGGATGTTTTGGAGAAATTACTTCTTATTTACTCTCGGAATCCTCATTTATGTGTAACACATAAACGGAGGCTGCATTGTAAGCAGAAGTCTGTTCGTTGTTAATTTATTATTAAATTATACAGCTTCATTAATTAAAGTGTAATTGTAACATTTTTTTATTGTATAAGTGACTTGCCTTTAACATTATTGTGATTTATGGCTAGTAAATATTACTGATTTATTGATAAAAAATTAGTGAAAACAATTCATTAAAATCAAACGATAGCTCCTAGTCTCGAATTGCAGCCTAAACCGGCTAGCTTGTTTTTACCTTGCAGCGGCGTCTCGAGGTTGCCATGACAACCCCAGGGGCGACCGAGGGGTACTTTCGAGTTAGGGTGGATATTTCGAGGGAGGATATTTATTTCCACTCCCCCATTTCACCTTAGGGGAGTTATACGCGAGGTGAACGGCCGGCAGATCGTTTAAATTTTGAGCTGTAAAGCTGTTTTAATGTCTCTAATTTTAGCTGCAATTCGGTTGCAAATCGCAATTTTAGTGCTGAATTTATAAAGTGTATCTGGTTGCTTAATAATTTTGCTCTTTGCGACGTTCTAGAGCGGTTGAGAGACGAGATAAGTTTTGTTTATAGCGTGATTTAAAATTAAGATAGTGTCTAGTGGACCGAGCGAGATAAATAATTTTAGTATAAAACATTAAGCACGATCTTAATTTTGCTTAATCGAGATAATTGAATAAAATTTAACAACGTTGCAAACTTTTTGATGCATTATTTTTAAGTACTTTTGTGTAGTTTTTTTATGACGTCAAATATTTCTTTTCAAATGTAGAAAGTGTCGTACAATTTTCTGAGCTAAATTTAAATGCGTCGGTTTTACAACATGTGGCGATGATTTCAATGGTTAGCGCATACCGTAGGGTATGACTTCAAATCTAAATAAACAATACGCTGAAGGTAAAAACCGTGAAGAAACCTAGGGTGCTTTCTAGTATTCAACTTGATAATTACCACCCTCAAGTTGTTAATCTACCACCAATCACCTAACGGTGTGTTTCGTTTTCATTTAAGAGGCAATTCTCATTCCAGACTAAAAGTATTTTCCATCTTCAATCACACTGTCACTTAACATCAAGTAGGCTATGCTCAACCAAGCTTGACAACGATAAACAAAATGTTGCCATCTCTAATATAAGACTAAAAAAATAAAAAATAAAAAAGATACTCAAAAAAGTTTGGGTTAGTTAATCACACTAATATTAGAAAGGAGAAGAAAAAGTTTATGAGCGTGCAAGTGTGTTTGTTACTTCTTTACGCTCAAACGGCTGAACCAATTTTGATGAAATTTGGTATGGAGGTAACTGACACCTTGAATTGACATAGGCTACCATTTAATCCCGACAAAAATTTAGTATTCACGTTGGAAAAGCGGGTAACACCGCGTGGCGTAGCTAATGAAAATGTTAAAGAAAATAACTGTAAATTCAACGTCTATATTAAACTTATTCTATTCTGCTAAGTTCAGTTGCGTCAATCAAGTTGTAGATTTCCGATTACCACGTTATTTCCCTGTACGTCGATATACATGACATCACAAAGCGCAACGTCCGTATAATACCGTAGGACTGCTTACGTATGCGTCCATCACGTAATTCCCGTATAGGCCCCCAGCTAGACATTGCGCTACGATGCTACGCCGTAGCACGTAGCGGAACATGATGTATTGAATGGCTACGTTTGATTACGTAGCCATTTGTAGTGCTTGGATATTGTCACAAATAAAACGTTTATTATTGTTCTTTTGAAACTTAGGTTTTAATAGGTTTCTAGATATTAAGCCAGTTGCATTGTATTAATACATTACACTAAAACACAATTAACATACGCCTGTGTTTGACTTCCATCTTTTAAGTGAAGGTGCGGTCTACGATGGAGCAGTTTTTTCATGTAATCAGTGGTAGTACAGAAACGTGAGATCGGTACACATTCCACTTGGTGGTAGATCTTCTTCGCCGGAGATTATTTAGGTAGCAATATCTGATACCATCAACTAATTAGATTTTTTATTTACTAAATTCTGGTTTGAAAGAAGATAGTAATGTATCAAAGTAATGAGCGCTAAGTTACTCAAAGTTTCGAGTACGGCAGGAATGACCATGAGCAGATTTTTTTAGAATGGACAAGCTATGTGTTTAGCCACAGCTCATCTGATGTTAAGTGACGGTGTGGTGAAAGATGGTAAAACATGCTCAGCCTGGAATGGCACTAGCTCTCAAATGAGGCTGCCGGACCACATTGTTTAATGGTGGTAGATTTTCAGCTTAAGAGTGGTAGCTAGCCATTCCAGTATAGAAAACCATAGCATGGTGGTAAGGTACGTTACCTTACCACCATGCTATGGTTTTCTCACGATGTTTTCCTTCACCAGCTCAAGCTCATTTTTGGGGTTTGAACCCATGCCCTTTGGCGTGTGAACTGTGCGCGCGAACCACCGAGCTATCATCGCTACAATGAATACAATACATAATTCAGTAATTTATTTAATAATAAATTAAATAATCAAATTTAGCTAACATACTTGGTTCAGCATAACAACAGTAGTTTTTATGGTGTTCTCGGTCGCAAATCGAATGGAAACTAAATCGAAACTTCGTAAATCGAATATCATAGTTCAGATACGTTCCCAAAGGCTGAAACACAATACCTTATCTGAGTCGTCGACTTGGCCTTAGGGACCTCTCTCCCTTGAGAATGGACGACAAAAGAGCACAATTCCTGCCTATTGCCACAATCCGATACGAACCGATGTGTATTGACACAGACTAATGGCCAGAGGGCCAACTCCTAACAAAAGAAACGGCAAAAACACGTCACAGATTATATTTGGTGGTAGATCTCTTTAGCAGGTCGTCTAGGTAGGTACCACCGCAGTACCAGATATTCTACAGTAATAATAATAAATATCGTAGGACCTTAGACACAGTGTGTAAACATTACTGTTCTGTGTATGGCTGCAATGATTTTGGATAGCCGTTATCTCTTACCATCAGGAGAGCGTCTAGTAACATAATAAAATATATACATACAGATACTACTGAGATAGAATTTATGAGAATTCTTAACATTTTGCTAGCGGCGCCGTATCGCAATGCAGTCAAGCTTACAGTTTTGTTTTTATGATTTCAAGTGCACAATAAAGAGTTTATACTTGTCGTATCATGTTAGTTAAACGGTAGTCCGAGTTTTACTCTCTTTTTGAAGTTATCCTTCGGTATTTCTTTATTTTGTGATATTGGTGTCCCTTTTACAAATTGTACCGGCCTCTGATAAAAGTTTGTTTCTATTTCAGATGTATTGAGGGTACAATTGGGTTGTACGTTTTACTTTACGGTGAAATCTTGTGAATGGAGATGTTTGAGTTCTGTTCCGAAGTGTTTGGAATATTTTCGATATTTTTCATATGAAAATTTGTCTTATGCTACCGACAGGTCTTGTATGAGGTACGTAAATTTAAGGGGGAAATATATTTTACGTTACATATGCACTCACAAGATCTTTTTAGGAATTTCTATAGTTGATTTATGTAGAAATTCTTTATCAGAAATCAAAGAGAACATAAAAAGTAAAATATCTTGAGATAAGTGCCATAAATGGCGGCCTTATTTATTCTTCTAATACTAATTATTTATTTATTGCTATACAACTAAATAACACGTACAAAAGATTGTGGGACAAACTTAACTCTGCCTTTGGAAAACTGTTGTCCCCAAATACCAACATAGGTGACGGTCAGTCAACTGCAAAAAAGTACGATCGCATAAAATAAAAGTGCTACAATTCTTGGATATTTCCCTCTACGTGTACTAAGTGAGGCTACTGGATCACACCATTAGGTGCTTGGCAGCAGATTTTTATCTTGAGGGTGGTAGCTAGTAAGCAGAAAACTATAAAATAACCTATCACTATGCAATGGTTTCCTCACGATGTTTTCCTTCAGCAGTAGCTTAAGTGAACCGACCGCGCGACCAATATATGTCTCTATGAACTCCCAACTTATCATACAAAGATATAACAAGTACACAAACCAAATTCCATCGCCTTGCTAGGGACGCCATTAATTGCAATCGGGTTCGTAGCAGATTACCTCGCCCCAAAAGGCTTTCGAACTACACTAAATCAAGTGACAACCTTCAACTGAAACCAACTTTAACCTAATACAGATAAGAGTTAGAATTGTTTGGGTAGTTATTCGACAATTGAAACATAGGCAGGTTCGGGATTGCGGTCGACCAAAGGCGCAAGGTAAGGTAAAGACTTATTTTAGGGTAACATGTACTAATTTCGACCCATTGTTCGACGCCTATATGTAACGAAGAGGAGGAGGGAAAGGATACCTTTTGGTTAATGTTGTGGGAAGTACGAGTCCATAGGATGAATTTCATTCTTAGCATTGTGGCTAAAGAGATTAATAATACAAAATTTACAATTAAAAAAACAGACTCCATGACCCTTAGGCTAACTAAACGCACTGCTCCAATGAAACAGCGAGGCTCGGAGTAGGTATACGAAAATATCATCGATGTATCAAATTTTTAGATTTTTGTTACTTTTTAAAAACCGCTCGATCGATTTCGATAAAAAGAATCATCTAAATCGATTCATAATTGACGACATTATCGCGTAACATACATACAAAGAAAAAAATACACTCGAATTGAGAACCTCCTCCTTTTTTGTGTCGGTTAATTAAAAATTTAGCTTTAATGACTAATGGTACTATCACATTTTAAATTAATCATACTAAAGCATGACTGGATTTGACTGACACGGACTGGACTTGACCAATACCGGACTTTGACTACATTTTATGTATTTTTTGATTAATGAAAAAATGTCAAGTGTTTTGATATAATATCAATATCATACTACTTCATACTACTCTCAAGATGAATCTCACTAAAGTAGTGCAATAATACGAATAAACTATAGTGATTTGTCGTTTACGACGAATTGTAGGATTACTTCATTTCCGCATTATATCCAAGGAACTTTCTACAGACTACATAAATATTGTTTTCAACAAGCGCACTAAAAATGATATTCGAGCGATATTTCACGCGTATGTGGACAAGTTTAAAGCTTATTCTGGACAGACATTTATAACGTTTACCTTAGCATGTGTTAACAGTAAGGGCTAATCTGCCAGTATACATTTACAATTTAAAAAAACCGACTCCATGCCCAAACACGGCTAGGTTTTAGATATAAAGATCAAACTACTGAATCGATTCTGATATTTTTACGGGGACCAATCTAAAGGATCTCGTTTCAAATAACAAGGAGTTGTACCTTCCATCATCAGCTCACTTGAATAACTTAAATAACTTAAGTAGCGGTCTCTACGAGCCTATAATATTTAATAATAATATCGTAGGTCATTACACACAGCGCCAACTGACCCCAAACTAAGCAAAGCTTGTACAATGGAAGTCAGATAACAGATTGAATACTTTTTTTTTGTACATACATACTTAAAATAAATACAGTACACCCAAACACAGAACAAACATTTGTTTATCCCACAAAATGTTTATTCTGGGTGGGGATCGAACTCACGCCCTTCAGCTCTTTGAGCAGACATACTACCAGTGAACCAACAGGGCTGTCAAGGTAGTTAAGGAGTTATATTTTAGTAAACGTATAATAATACATTGGACGTCGACATCCTTACTGTTTTAATTTATAGCACGTGCTACTTAGTAGAAATTCCACGAACTCTTACTGAAACGGCTGTTTTCTTAGGAGAGAACTTCTTGGTAGAACTTTGTGATATTTTTAATGTATTTCCTTAACATATTCATCGTAACATTATTTTGATTAATTATTATTTAATTTATTTTATATTTTAATTTAACTAAGAAATTGAACTATGAATTAACGGGAAAAATGATTACCCGCGGCCCCGAGGTTTTCGGAATAAAAAGTAGCCTATGTGTTAATCCAGGGTGTCAGCTACCTCCATGCTAAATTTCATGAAAATCAATTCAGTAGTTTTTGTTTGAAAGTGTAACAAACATCCATCCATCCAAGCTTTCACATTTATAATATTAGTGAGATAAGCATATTTTTATGTACAATTTTAAAAATATCCTGAACTGAAACTTTTTTTTATTCTAAACTAGCAACCCGGCTTCGCATGAGTGCAATGTAGATACTACTATGGTGCATATGCAATATGCATGTATACATATAAACCTTCCTCTTGAATCACTTTTTCTATTGATGGAAACGTCATTAAAATCCGTTGCGTAGTTTTAAATATCTAAGCGTAGAAACGGCGCGATGCGACTTTGTTTTAAACTATAGCGAGCTAGGTTCGCGTTTGGCCACATTTTGTCTGATGTAAACTTACGACAGATCAATTAAACTTACATAACAATCATTTCTTGAGCAAATACCTACCTGTTACGTATACGAGTCCAAATTAAAAATATATCTGAATAAAACTATGTTACATAAAAGTTATTTTCGTCAAATATGCAAAGTTAATCAACGTTTGAATCAGGATTGTATTTTGATGAGTGACCTTTACAAAACTTTTAGAGATGTAAAGATCGAGTTAAAGTAATGTACAAAGAGGTAGTAAAACTGGGGCGTTTCGGATTATCATAATCTCCCCTTTCTGATGAAAGCATCAAAAAAACTGTTGAGCATAGTTTATTGATTCCCGCGATAAGGGTTCCGGGCACAGAATAAATACAGAACAAAATGTTCTCAAATTTAATCTGTTACTACCATCTTTTGTTTTTTGGTAACGGTTGACAAGCTAGATGTTTGACTAGAGCTCACCTGATGTTGAGTGACGGGTTAGTCGAAGATGGTAAAACACACTTAGCCTGGAATAGAACTGGCTCTCAAGTGAGGCAGCCGGAACACACCGTTTGGTGCTTGGCGGCAGATTTTTTATACTAATATAAAGAGGAAAGATTTGATTGTTTGTTTGTAATGAATAGACTCCGAAACTACTGGATCGATTTCAAATATTCTTTCACCGTTGGGAAGCTACACTATCCCCGGGTGACATAGGCTACTTTTTATCCCTGTATTCCCACGGGGACGGGAACTACGCGGGTGAAACCGCGAGGCGTCCGCAAGTCTATCTATCTGTACGAGGAAAGATTTGATTGTTTGTTTGTATTGAATAGCCTGCGAAACTACTGGACCGATTTCAAAAATTCTTTCACCGTTGGGAAGCTACACTATCTCCGGGTGACATACTTTTTATCCCAGTATTCTAACGGGGACGGGAACTACGCCGCTGAAACCGCGAGGCGTCCGCTAGTTAAATAAGAGTGCTAGAATCACACTGTTTGTTTTCTGTGACAAGCTCGCGTGCATTATTCAAAACGCCCGGTCTCTTCTAAAGTTAAAATTCATGAGGGCATGTACAACAGGGACAAACATATTTCGGGAGCCGTGCATTTATGACGTCACGTATCAAGTTAATGCACGCTGTTCGGGAGGTTCTTTTTTAATGTAAATAATGTGGACCGAGCGCTTTTAGGAATCCCTAGTCTAAAAATGAATCCTTGTTTTTTTAATACGACTAATGTAATAGATAGATATAACTCTTTATTGTGCACACTATAAATAGAAAAGAGTACAGAGAATAAATAACCTTTGACAGCCCCGTTGGCTCGTTGGTAGTATATCTGCCTTGAGAGCTGTAGGGCGTGGGTTCGATTCCCACTCAGGGTAAACATTTTATGAATAAACAAATGTTTGTTCTGTGTCTGGATGTTCTGTATGTATTATAAGTATGTATTTACAAAAAAAAAGTATTTATGTATTCTATCAGTTATCTGACTTCCATCACACAAGCTCTGCTTAGTTTGACAGCCCTGTTGGCTCATTGGTAGCATGTCTGCTTCAAGAGCTGTGGGGCGTGGGTTCGATTCCCACCTAGGACAAGCATTTTGTGATATAAAACCAAATGTTTGTTCTGTGTCTGGGTGTACTGTATGTATTATAAGTATGTATTTACAAAAAAAAAAAATATTTAAGTATTCTATCAGTTATCTGACTCCCATAGTACAAGCTTTGCTTAGTTTGGGGTCAGATGGCGCTGTGTGTAATGTCCTGCGATATTATTTATTATTTATTATTATAGTTTGGGGCCAGATGGCGCTGTGTGTATAGTCCTACGATATTTATTTATTTTATGAACTAGAAATGATGATGTAATGTGTCAGACCAAAAAAATAATAAGACTAAGACTTTTTATTGAACTCGTGTTTAAAGTGACCACGCGAGTGAAGCCGCGGCGTGATACATATTTTGCAAATGTGTGTGTGTGTGTGCGCCATCATACAGAATGTCATATCTACACTTCTACACTAATATTATAAAGAAGAAAGATTTATATTTTTGGATTTTTATATGTTTGTTATTAACTCAAAAACACAAACAAAAAGGTACACTATCCCCTGGTGACATAGGCTACTTTTTCCCTGTATTCCCACGGGAACGGGAACTACGCGGGTGAAACCGCGAAGCGTTCGCTAGTTTATAATATTAAGAGAAATTTGGAAGTAACACACCGATTAAATATACTCGTAAATACTTTGTAATAAATTCGGGTTTAAAAAAATACGGAACCAATATTTGCGCGCAGTTCGACGTACACTTGGCCAGTTTTCGCAGTGTTTTGACGATGGATCAGTGTAGATTTATAACGTAGATTCAAAGGGATTCGTGCGGGAATCCCGCGTAATGGCTCGGATATGAATTTTTTTGTAACGTTTGTTTTATAAGGTATTGTCGGTGTTGTTCACCTAAATTAGTGGTCGGATTAACTGTTGACTGAGAACTGATTACTCTGTACTTGAACAACGTTGACATTTATGATGTCAGGATGAGCAAGTCTGTTTTTTAACCTTTATATGTCGATTATTAGAAGTTACCAATCCGTGGATCCTAACTTTGATTCAAATCATCCCACTACTATTATAAATGTGAAAGTTTGGATGGATGGATGTTTGTTACTTTTTCAAGCAAAAACTACTCAATGGATTTGGATGAAATTTGGTATGGCGGTAGCTGTGTAGCTAGTGTAGCTAGCTAGCTTTAATTCTTTTGTATTTTCTCTCTTCTTTTTATATTTTACTAACGACCCGCCCCGGCTTTGCAAGGGTGCAATGTAATTACTAATGTAGTATGTACTACATGCATGTATTATACATATAAACCCTCCACTTGAATCACTTCACTCTGTCTATTGGTGTAAACCACATTAAAATCCGTTGCATAGTTTTAAAGATCTAAACGTACAGACGGCGGGAAGCGATTTTGTTTTATAGTATGTAGAGATGTATTATTTACATTAAAAAAAATAAAAAAAATATTGTCGATTTTTCTCTAATGATTTTGTCAATATCACACATCTGTCAAATTCGCTTAATCCTCAAAATTAGCAAAAAGAAACACTTTAGCGCAACTTACACAAGTGCTAACAAAAAAAATTAACTCCCAAAACAGAATGTTGAAAGTTCATAAAGTTTTCGACATCAATGAAACTTTTTTAATATCCAATCGGAGTTTCTTATCTATTCTGGTTCACACAGTTGCAAACAGTTTTACATTTTATATTGCGTCATTTTACCTAACATTGAAGAATATCTAAAAAATGTCCTTCAGAATTTAATAAAGACACTTCAAGTCTTATGACAAAAGTTTCCAAAGCGGGACTACATTGAGATAAGTTTTAATTCTTTTAGCTGCTTCTAATATTCAATCTTTACGCTTTACTTTTGTAATTTTTTATCTAAGTTTTTTAATATTAATTACGTCATTCTATGATACTAGTAGGTACTTTACTAGTAATACAGTAAGTAGCTCGAAACACACAGTTCGAAGTATATTGTATAAGACATATAACCACCGTCACTTAGCATCAGGTGAGCTGTGGTCGAACACCTAGCTTGACAACCATAAAAAAAAAGAATAAAAAGTAACAACAAAGCGAATACAAAAATAAATAAATAAATATCGTAGAAGCACACACAGCGCCATCTGGCCCCAAACTAAGCAGAGCTTGTGTGATGGAAGTCAGAAAAAAATAACACAAAAAAAAACAAAAATACAATATAACGTTTTATTGGAAACACCAAAGTTACTAGTTATATTTCAATTCATGTCAAAAATATTAATAATTATTATTAATTTATTGAAATGTCTATTAATAATAATAATGGCTTGCAAGTAATTTATTAATCTCTTAGCTTTAAGTAATCATCCAAGTCGTAAAACAAGGTCTCTATCAAAATCTCTTGGTTTGAACACATTTTTAGTGTAAAATCAATCTTCCAGAAAATTCATTCATGTTAAAAATAAATGACCACGCATTTAACAATAATACAACGCCTATTCAGAATTTTCAATTTAGAATAATGTAGGCAACAATAATTCATTAGGTATTTATCCAGCGGCCTATTATCTATTTGACTATTTGCCCAAAAGCGTATCCGTTGTTTCACTGTTTGTTCAACAGCGCAACAGCTATTTGTCTAACAGTGCATCAACAATTTGAACGATTGTTCAAAAGCGCATCATTTGTTCACAGAAAATAGCAGTTAAGTGATGCAATACCGATTAACTTTTCAACTGACAACACAATAGAGCAATCTATTACAATTTACAATACTAATTATACCTTCTACGGCGCACCCACATGGAGAATTTCAGGGTTGTCAAAGCAGCACACATATATATCAAACTCTACTTCCAACGAAGAGTGAATAAAATTATTAACAATCGAGTCTCTGGCCAAGTCTCGAAAACACATTTTTGACTGATATTATTTATCATAAAAAATGTAAATGCAAAAGTGTATTACGTGTGTGTTTGTACGTGAACATGTGGTTATGATACTATATTACGCTGTAACATAAAACGTCGGCAAAACCGCATCTAGTAAATCTCTACATAGTATAAAACAAAGTCGCTTCCCGCAGAGTTTTTTTTAAATAATGTGTAATGAAGCGGCCGCTCTATTGATGGTAAGAGATAAAGCCTGTCCATGACCATTGCAGCGATACACAGAACTTTGTATAGTAAAACAATGTTCAAGGCATCACTGCTTTGGCGCTCATAACTTTGAGAATTATTGCGATGGTAAGTCTCAACAGCCCTGTAATTGCCCTAGCTGCAATATCCTATAAACCAGAACACAGTAATGCTTACACTTACTGCTTGGCGGCAGAATATCTGGTATTGCTGTGGTACCTACCTAGACGACCTCCTGCCAAGGAGATCTACCACCAATTACCACCTGTACGCTTAGATCTTTTAATCTACGCAACGGATTTTAACGCGGTTTCCATCCATATACTGAGTGAATCCAGAGGAAAGTGTTTATAAATAATACATGCATATGCTCCACATTCGCTAGTTTTTTTAATAGACTTTCGTTTGACCACGCCCTGCCTGATGTTAAGCAGGTTGCAGTCTAGGATGGAGCATGCTTACTGAGTAAATTGTTTACTCTACACATGAAGACGCTCAAGTTGTACTTCGCAAATACAGACGCCGGCAGAGAGTCGTCAATAAAAATGTCTGAATGAAAATCGGAATATCCGACCAAATCAATCTCGAGTATATGTAAAACAAAAATTTATCAAATCCTCATTCAATTTCTTAGTAAAACTTGAAAAGACTTGTTTTTATTCAGTAGAATACTCGTATTATCAGTCAACCCTATGGTCACTGCCGCGCATACATGCGGCTTCCCAGACCGGCGGTCTACGGGGCCAGAGCAATGATTAATGAAGGATTAACGCAGTGCGACTCTTGCCGGTTAATCATGTACATAGACGTCGGTGATGACCTGGTGGGCCATAACTTAGTCATATCATTCCGAGTGAGCTGTGTTGTCGGAGCGACAGTTGACATCTCATTCTGATAAGCGCTACAACAGCGAAAATCTCAACAAACTGACTATTCCAACATCTATTACATTATTTCAATCATTCTTGTCTATCTTTTGCGGGATTTACTTTTGATTTGACGAATAACTGACAGTAGTTCCTAGTTGTACTATTGGTACTATTGTACAATTTTTTCTACGTCAGCATGTACCTAACGACAAACTTTGCATGCCGCAAGGCAGAATATGGCGCTCTTTAACTTATTTAAACATCTATTATACTCATACAGCCCACATAGCCCTGACAGCTCTGTTGGTTCGTTAGTAGTATGTCTGCTCCAAGAGGCGAAGGGCGTGGGTTCGATTTCCACCCAAAACAAGCATTTTGCGATATAAACAAATGTTTGTTCTGTGTCTAGGTGTACTGTATGTATTTACAAATAAAAAAGTATTTAAGAATTCTATCAGTTATCTGTCTTCCATAGTACAAGCTTTGCTCAGTTTGGGGTCAGATGGCGCTGTGTGTAATGTTCTATATATATTATTTTTTTATACATACTCGATAAATTATGATTTCTCACGTATGTTTATGTCAAATTTTAGTCTTAGATATTAAATAAAGTTTCGAATAAGTTTTTAATTATTAAATTAATGTCAAGTTAGTTAAATTTTAAATTCTCAAGACTGTTAAGTGGAAATAAACTAAATACATACATTGAGTATTCAGATAGATACATATTTATTTAATATTGTATTTGTTTATTTTATTAGACGAAATAAAAATGTGATTTTCTAGATATGACCTTAAAAGAGAAACATACAGATCCAATAAATGAAAAAAAAGAGTCACGGACAAACGACTCTGATCGGCAGAGGTCTAAGATTTTTCCAAATTAGGGTTACAATGTTCCGACAAAGTAGCCTGTTATCTCAATATACTTACGCTACAATAACGACTTTTCTTTATCTTAATGAAAGGCCTAAGACATATAGAGTCTCCAAAAATACATAATAAATGTACACGTCGCATTTTCGCTTTGTTTCGTCGCCTTCTGCCTCATACATTATTAATTCTACGGCTCAACATTTGCATTTCTCAAGTTTCATATCTCATCATTCAATATTAAATTAGGTTTGTTTGGTTTTGCCTTTATTTGCAACTGCCGTTACACGCGGCTGTTCTGTCCTAAAAGAATCTTTTTTTTTTTTAATGGTTGACAGGCTAGGTGTTTTACCACAGCTCATCTGATGTTAAGTGAAGGTGTGGTCGAAGATGGTAAAGCACACCTAGCCTGGAAAGCAACTGGCTCTCAAGTGAGGCTGCCGGAACACACCGTTAGATGCTTGGCGGCAGATTTTCAACTTGAGGGTGGTAGCTAGCCAGCTGTGTACTAAAGTACCCTACCACCATGCTTTGGTTTCCTCACGATGTTTTCCTTCACCGGCAGCTCAAGTTCATTGTTGGGGTTTGAACCCATGCCCTTCGGCATGCGAACCTACCGTGCTAACCACTGCACTATCATCGCTACAAAAGAATCTCTTGTATAAGGAAGCCAACAAACATTATTGTATTCGACAGACCTGTTGGTTCATTGGTAGTATGTCTGCTCAAAGAGCTGAAGGGCGTGGGTTTGATTCCCACCCGGGACAAGCATTTTGTGATATAAATAAATGTTTGTTCTATGTGTGTACTGTATGTATTATAAGTATGTACAAAAAAAAACTATTCAAGTATTCTATCAGTTGCCCGACTTCCATAGTACAAGCTTTGCTTAGTTTGGAGTCAGATGGCGCTGTGTGTAATGTCCTACGATATTTATTTATGTATTCATTTAGAATCAATTCAGATATTGAATACCTTTAACAACGAAATCTATTACTCGCTCCTAAAAGAATTTTTTTTAGTATTGAAAGGTTAGGTTTTTGACCACAGCTCACCTGATGTTCAGTGACGGTATGATATAAGATACAGCATGGAACGAAAGACACTAGACTTCGCGACATAGGTTTTCCTAGTGTGAAGTCTAAGTTACTTGCCCAACTACCTAATTGTTATGCTTTAAATATTCAGATAAGATAATGTATAATTGGTCTTTAAGGTTCCTATGTTATAAATATCCCAACGATGAAAGCTGCTTTATAACTTTATATTGCTCTCGAATGTTCTTTTTTTTTTTCAATTATTATATCTAGCCTAAATTGGAACAGGCTCTCGTGTGAGGTTGCCGGAACACAACCGGTTAGCTGCTTAACGGTAGATTTTCAAAATAAGGATGGTTTTCAAGTTAGCTAGCCGGGTAAATACTCTATCACCATGCTATGGTTTCCTCACGATGTTTTCCTTCACCGGCAGCTCATTGTTGGGGTTTGAACCAACGCCTCTGGCGTCACAACCGACCGAAATTATAAAAACTGGGCTGGGCTACTCATGAGACAACAATTTCTCTCTAAGTGACAACGAAAATAATTCGAAAATTTGTAGACTTGTAACTTAGATTTGTAACTTAAATGTACGAAAAATTACACAATTTTACATTAAATTCAGTTTCTTTTTGCACCCGCCAGAGGCGCTGACCCATTTTCCAAACATTTTAGTATCAGAGACAAGGCGTGAGTTTTGCCCATACTGTCACGCTAGTCGCCTTGTTGTTAATTCAACTGATTTAACTTAAGACTATGAGCGATCCCTAGTGTTGCAAGAATTAGATTGAATTTTACAAGCGACTGAGCTCCGTACTTATTGTTATCACTCAACGATAATCTTATTACATCAGGATCGCGTGGTTAGTTAAATCTCAGTTAAAACTCGAATGCGTCAGTTAATCCCGGTTAAATCCCATTTCAAAAATTAAGTTGCTCCTAAATTGCTTCCTCGTTTCCACTGCACAGACAAATTTAAGTCTTAAATCATACAGTTAGAGTTTAAATTTGAAATGTAGCAGGTTGCGAGCTAATTTCGAGTTGAAACCGCGATGTCGTGTCATTCATGAAATACCAAATGTGAGCGAAACCGTAGCGGCTACGAGATCTACGGCGTAGCACGACGGTCTGCTACGAAAATGAAGCATTTGAGGTGTAGCAAAACTCTAGTGAAATTTGGAAACCTCTGACAAGCGCATAAATTAGAAAAGTGACCGCGAGTAGCATTTGCAAATCAGGTAAAATATTTGGTCGCCTATTCTTATTTCCTCAATTTCTCTAATATTAATTAAAATTCAAGAGTTATCTCCAGCAATTTATTACTTTACATAACTTAGTTTCATTTCCCATTTAGGCCGTATTTCCTCGTAAATTCTCCAGCACATAATCTCCATTACTCATGTAATATTAATTAGGACAATTATTGCCACCCGTAGCCTGTTACGGTAACGATAACGTCACATGACAACGTGAATTGGCGCCGTTAAATTTAACGCCGTTATCTTCAATTGTGTAACGGCTGTCGGCGTTAAAGATCTTTCGAAGAGTGCAAGAAGTCTGCTCTAATAGTAAAAAAATAAAATAAAACGAGTTTGTTTCAAATATTTAGTACTTTTTAAGCTGCCGGTGAAGGAAAACATCGTGAGTAAACCATAGCATGGTGGTAGGGTACTTTCTAGTACTCGGCTGGCTAGCTACCACCCTCAAGTTGAAAATCTGCCGCCAAGCACCTAACGGTGTGTTCCGGCAGCCTCACTTGAGAGCCAGTTCCATTCCAGGCTAGATGTGCTTTACCATCTTCGACCACACCTTCACTTAACATCAGGTGAGCTGTGGTCAAACAACTAGCCTGTCAACCATTAAAAAAAAAAAAAACTTTTAAAGTCTGCATCTATCTAAACTATTTTTTACTAGGTGTTCGTCCACAGCTCGCTAGATGTTAAAAGATGTTTTTTTTTTAATTTTATTTAATAGCAATGAGCTGAACGAGGCACTCTCCTGATGGTAAGAACGCCTGCCCATGACCATTCTTCCAGTTACCAGTCTTGTCAGTCTTATCAGTCTGTCAACAACAATTTATGATAGAATACATAAATACTTTTTTTTTGTAAATACATACTTATAATAGGTACATACAGAACACCCGGACAAAGAAAAAACATTTGTTTATTCACAAAATGTTTGCCCTGAGTGGGAATCGAACCCACGCCCTACAGCTCTCAAGATATACTACCAATGAGCCAACGGAGCTGTCAAAATATAAGAAATATATAAACATGTATTTTATACAGAAATACAAAAAAAAAGAAATATCTAATTAAGCCAACTCACTGAACCAAAGTGCTTACAAAAGCTGGAAAAATTGCTAAAATATGTTTCCGCCTACACGATATCTCGGATAATTGCCATACGGGTAATTACCCCAAATTACCTTCGCTATCAGAGCAACAAATCTTCCCTAAGACAATCTGGAGACAATCGGGAATATTTATCAACCAATTAAGAGCTTGAGATATTTGGATAATGTAAATAGACGAACTAATTGTAAACTAACTTGGGGTAATTGTAAATAACTTGAATGTATATATACTATATATATAAGTATATAATTCTATGGACGAAATGGTATTTGTAAGAGCTGGATTCGTAATTATACAGCTTACATTGTGTTTGTTTTCTTGATTAAAGATGACGAATGAACAGTAAATACCCGGTGTTTTCATTTAAAGATACGTATTGTAATTTAAACTACATATAAGTTATGTTAATTATTAGACTGCATATTAGATAAATAAATAAATATCGTATGACAATACACACAGCGCCATTTGACCCCAAACTAAGCAAAGCTTGTACTATGGAAGTGGGTGTTCCCCAATGAATATATTCTGGGTTCCTTCAAGTCGTGAATGAATCGGTTTCTTCTAGGCAAGCGTGCTCCACCGTAGACCGCATCTTCGCTTAACATCAGGCGGGATGGCGGACAAACGCAAGCCGAATACTTAAATACTTTTTTTTTGTAAATACATATTATTATACACACAATACACCCAGACACAACCATGTAACCTTATTATAACCTTGGCAAGGGTCACTACTTATTCACCATTAAGATGTCACTTGTCAGACACGACTGGCACTTGCTAGTCACAAAAAAAAAATCGTAACTTAAGACCATAAAGGTTCTACAATTTCTAAATTCTAAGCTAAAATATATTGCGAGAAACAACCGTATTCAATCTTTCACAGGTCAAGGAATTAAGGTGTCACTGTCAGTCAAGACTGGCACTTGCTAGTCATAAAAATATCTCTACGTAAATAGAAACCTGTAACGGGCACATTTCACGTTTTTACTCTGTTATTTACCTAAACAACAAACGGAAACTTCCTACTTCCCCAAGTATATTTGTATGTTTTCACCGGTTTGATTGACGTAACGCTTTGAGGTCATCGCATATCATACAGTAATCTCACCACAACATCGACTGTAATCAAATGTATGGCGGGTTTGCAAACATTCGTTTGCAAAACTTATACAAAAATAAAAATAATATAGGAATAGCCAAAACAGCGTTGGTAGGATCATGCCAACAGTGTATACACAGATTATATGAACACGGGCAGTGTAGGTGACCGTTAACACATATTTAAAGGGTAGATGACGTAGATGAGTACAGTAATTGTATTCATATTTATATTTTTTAACACGAATAAGTCTGCGTTTGACCACCTACTCGCCTTAGAAGATTATTTTTTGTGACCTTGAAAAGGTCCAGATTATATCTCTCAGGAAACAAAGAGGCTGGTAGCTTGTTCCATTCCATGGCCGTATGGATAAGAAACGTAGAGTCAAAACGTTTCGTACGTACCCAAGGATTCCGTATGAGCGTACTAGAACTATTGGAAATTTGGAAACATGGAAATACAGATGAGTCATAGCTACAAACATGCGTCACATCGCCATTACTGCGATATGGCGTATTTTAATAAAATAAACTGAGCTTGTTGAGGTATGCATGATTGAATTATAATCATCCATTTTCCAATCTATTTTACAAATTAAGTGAATATATGTCAATGAGGTTCTCAGAATCCTCATTTATGTGCAGCACATAAACGGAGCCTCCGCTGTAGTATGTTCGTTGTTAATTACTCGTATAGGTATTGCTTCATTCATGAAAGTGTAATCGTAAGGTTTTTTTTTGTACATGTGACTTGCCTTTAACATTATTGTTATTTATGGCCAATAAATATTACTGATTTACTGATATCTATTCGTTGTAAATGGGCTGCTTTGCTATTCATGATATTAATGAATAATGCTATAAATGTTACATTTCTATACTACTCTTTTCATGTCGGCTCCGTGTGGTGCACAATTACCTGTTTTGTTTTTACTTTGATTGACATGTTGCTTTCACTGTCTGCCGCTGCCTGAAGCGGTCTGGATACTTACCTGAAAATAAATGAACAATTTCATAAATAAAAATAGGTAAAAGATTTTATCTTTTAATATTAAATGCCGTTCCTAACTAATCGTTAAGTAAAATTGTTTTTCAAAATCCATACACATTTATATAAAAAATTGATGTGTATATGTTTTATATGGACTTCAAAACGGCGTGACAGATTATGATTAAATTTTTACACCATTTTCAAATTATGGCAGCGGTCGATCCTGTGATGTTTGATAGCAATCGGAATAGAAGAAACTTTATCTTCGTTTTTTTAACTGCGTGTAAGTGGGGGCCGCTAGTCTACACTAATTATAAAGAGGAAAGACTTTTTGTTTGTATTGAATAGGCTCCGAAACTACTAGACCGATCTGAATAATTATTTTATCATTAGAATGCTACATTATCACTGAGTAACATAGGTTATACTTAAATAGAGTTTATTTACCCGTGCGCAGCCGTGACGGGCCGCTAATGATTTAAAAAAATACGTAGCTGCGAGTTCTATAGTTAATTAGATATATGAGTACATAAAGTAGGTAACCCAATCTAAGTAAAGAATTAAAAACGAAACTCAATAGCGTAGATACATAAATTATTCGTACATTACCAAATAACATAGACTGATGATGATAATTATTTGCCTATTTTAATGCGCCCCTGTCACAATGAAGAGAGGACGGCGTCCATCTGTGAGACAGTTGATACTTTTATATATAAATATATAGGTATATTAAATGTTGGGTACCTACCTACTTTTAAAACTTTTAAGTATGGAATACAAAAGCCGATAATTTCAATCACTTCTAAACTTGAAATACAATCTATACATGGCAACTTTTTACTATGGAAACTGACGTGGATTTAACACATTTCTTTGATTTTTTTTGCGCATCAACCGATGTTTCCACTGGGCCACGCGCGCGTTGTAGTCAGCTATGTCTCCATGAGGAAGGCCACCGGAACTATAGTCGGAGTATCAGATATACACATGAGTATTTTCGCATAAGCCAAGTTTTATAATAAGATTTTTTTTTTCAATTATGAGTTTTCATTTAATAAAATTGCAAATTAGACAGATATAGCCAAGGACTAAACCAAAGTTGCCAACATCAAAAATCACCACCGCCCCGGGCAAACTTTAAAATTAAAATTCCTGCCGAGTGCCGAGTAATATTAGCCTTAATTAAGCCAAACAGACCTAATTAAGGGAGACGATTTTTTCGAGATTTCGCTCAGAATATGCAACGAGATCCGATTGGGGCGACGGAGTTATGACTTGAGGGAATTTAAAATTTCGGTTAAATTTGGGGGATCGTGTTACGCGAGAACAAAACTTTTAAATCGATAACTTCGTTAAAATATCTGTTATTCAATATTTTGCTTTATGATTAGTTTTGGACAAAATATGTCGAATTAAATCGATTTACTTATTTGTATTGAATTCGATTTAAATTCGAGAAATGGGCTTCGACGTGGTATCTTTAAACTGTCGCATAGCAATGTGTTTTTATACTACAATATGGTCATCAAATTGGCATTGGCATTTTTCGTTAGATCTTCAAATGACGCGTCACAAAGTTCTAAAACATACCAAAGACATGTTTTTCTAAACTTTCGTTTTTTTTTCATGCAAAGGAAATATCTTTACTCGAATATACTGATGTTTGCTCGTTATATTGTAGCTTTGAACTTCGAATTAGCCCGTTTTACGAACAAATGAACTCCGGTTCCAAATACAAACTAGACATTTTAATTCCAATTTCCAAAGAAGCATTCGAATTTCCAGCTATTCTAAAATTCGAACGTGTCATTCGTTTCTAGTTTAGGAGGGAGTTGTGAGTGTATAACGAGAGTTCCGGATGATTACTTTTGTTCGACGACAACAGATGGCAGTAACGGCGGTTGATCGCATTTGTTCCGAACTAATCGTTCAGCGAAACTGTTTTTGAAAATAATTGGGAGACGTGACAATGACTTATGAAAATATTTAAACTAAAAATATGAGTAAATATAGCCAATATAAATACAATGTGCGCAATAAATTAAAAAACTTGGCAACATGAACTGATGATGATACACCTGTAAGTAAATGAGTAGTACTCGTGTACTTAGATTTAGGATCTTTTCCTGTTTGCAATAGGTACTAATCAAAACTCGATATCGCTTACTTGCAAATAAGTACCGATCTAATTTTTTGTTAAATTAAAGATGAAGCTAGTGTAATTATGCCAGCCATGTTATCAAAACAGTTTTATTACTGACATTATGCACATTATTACACATACTACTAACGTCTACTGGCGGGTTTGATGGGTGTGCACTGTGCAGTTTATGGGCTTACTGTAGTTAATTCATACTAACTTTTTTATTATTAAATGAACTTGCGTTTGACTGATGTCTTGTGTAAGATACTCGACCAATGTTTTTTTTTTTTTTTCTTTAGTTTTGGCGTCGCGTTTTAGCATTTGCCAGTGTCAAGTAATTATATATTTTCAAGTTTCAAAAGTTAAATAAGTGCCATCGTAGCTAGTTTTAGTCAAAGTCGTCTTTGTCAAGTCCAAGTTTGTGTCAGTTAATTCCAGTCATGCTTTAGTAAAGTAGTGGCAACTTTACTACAAAGCTTCGATGGAGTTTTGGAAGCAACACGAAAACTCATGTTTCACCACATTATATCATTTTCCCACACTCGCGCTTGTAATTCGGCACTTTATGAATAAAACACCACCATTTTTATGCATAAACACTCGACAAAACACTAGTTTTAGAAAAAAATACAACGGAGCGACACGACTCTTCCCGCGTTCCCGCCAAAACTCTCGACCAATGTTGTCGACTGTGGTGACGAGTATCTGTTGACATTGACAGTGGTATCGCGAGTGACACTGACGTTGATACATATTATGCGACAGATACTCGTCACCATGGCCATCTCGATTGGTGGTAGATAGAAGAGAACAAGAATAATTAAACTAAGTAAAAACTAAGCTTTATAATAATCGTCTCATTTCTGAGATAGAAGGCTAGGCCTTTATACTTGTCTGATGTTAAGTTAAAATAATAATAATATAATAATTTATTTACAAATAAACACTGCTTAAATATGAATTAGTAAAAACTACACTCATTGGAGGCCCTAGTTTCCGCAATAGGATGCCCTGGGTTTGTAGGAGCTAGATGCGATCGACGATGGAGCATGCTTGCCTGGAACCGATTCACTCGCAACTTAAAGACACTCTGATTGTATCTATCGGAAAACGCTCATTCGGGCAGCGCATTTTACTGTTTAGCGATTCGCAGAAAAAAGTGGAATCGAATCGTTTCATACGAGTTTTTGTTAGCTCTGGTCGAGGTCGAGCTTCTGACCGTTCGTTATTAGAACAGATCCTTTGCACTAGTGCCAGATGATGTATCTTTAGGAAGTTAATTGCATCCAAAGTCCCAATTGTTAATACATAGTGCTACGAATAACAGCTGCAATTATTCGTAGTAGCTAAGTATTCTTTTCCTAGAGTTGCAGACTGACTCTAAAGCAGGCTATCGCTCTTTATCCTAAGAAGGGAAGCTCCTGTCCCGTAGTGCGACAATCACACTTATTTATACTATTATTAAGGCGAAAGTGTGTGAGTGTGTGTGTATGTTACTTCTTAACACTGAAACTACTGAACCAATTTTGAAATATTTTTTTATGATATTTGGTATGGTGATACCAGACACCCTAGATTCACATATAAGCTAGTTTTATACCAAAAAAAATGTTGCAGGTAATACCGCGGGGTACGGCCAGTGTTTATCTACAATTTAATTTTATTCAGAACGAAACTCGTTAAAACTTTGATAAATAGTGACGCAGTGCCTGGTGACAAAGGTGCTCCAAAACATACATCACTGGTATCGGATCAGCTGACGCGCGTTTTTTTCGCAAATAAAAATATTGCCTTGCCACCGTGAAATATCGCTAGTTCGGAAAAAAATAATAAATAGGGTTACAGTGACGCTAAAGGGTTCTGTCAACATAAATTAAAATAAATAGTTTTACTTGTAAAAAAAAAACCTTTTGTTTTGACGAAAACACCAAAAATAAATGTCATCATATTGTATTTTTTTCCATAACTGTTTTTTTAAATAATGGCTTATTATACACGTGCTGAAGTGCATGCATGAGTGTGGGAAAGTGATACGATGTGGTAAAATGTGTCTTTTGTGCACCTCCCTATACTACGACGACGATTTCAATAAAGTTGCCATTAATTTACTGGGACATGATCGGACTTGACTCTGAGTTACTTATTGATATTGACTTATTTTATTTAAAATAATTGACGCCGACAAAATGCATAAACTGCAAAGCGAAAAATAGAAAAGAAAACACTGTAAATGAACGTTGCTAAACTTTTAGACACTCAAAAGAAAAAACAAGAATCCCTGAACTTATGCGTCTTTTCATACGAGCCACGGATTCCCAAAAAAAAAAGCTCGGATGGCGCTCACTTAACTTGCCAGCTGTTTCCGCTGCACAGCTGATCGAACGGATATTGGTTGTTAAACTACCGTCTCGCTCACACAATATTAATAATTTATAGTGCCTTCTCGCTCGCACATCATTTTGTATCTACGTCCTGGCTTTTAATTTTTCACTCAGCGCGTTGAGAGACATATTGTCTTTGACATATTATTATCTGACTTATACTTTCATTTTTAAAACCTATTGGAACTTGGCTCAATGCAAAAACTGAGTTAGGTCAAACAAACTTAAAACATCATATAAGCCAGTGCCCTTCATCAACGTTTGAAATTAGAATTTTGTCCTTTTTTTATTAACGGCCCCTTAACTTTTGAAAAGAGATTGGTATCCATTTTGTCAGTTGATTATAACTTTATATTGAGTTTTCATAGCACTTTGCGTGAACTTTGAAATTCTCCAGTGTTATTGAACTTTCACAACGCTAGTTCGTACAACAAATTTGATAAAGAAATTATTCAGGTCGAATTAACAACAAGTAAATCTAAAAAGGAAATTAACACGACTTGTTTGAATAATTTTCGCCGTTTCGCGTGATGGAAAACTGGAAACAATGTAAAGTCTGGCTGAATAATACTACTGCCCCGAGCCTCGTGTCATAAAAATATCACGCGATGCGATTGCGGCGTTCGAATATTTGAAATTAAAAAGTTTATGTACATAGATAACATTACTTTGTCATTCTTCAAATGTCATTTAGTTTTGATTTTTTATTCATGTTTTTACTGCCTATTTTAAAGGCTAGGCTATATAAAATTGATGTTACTACATTATTTTATTGTGTTACTTTTTAGCAAGGATTTATGTCTGATTAGCTGCGCCCCGCGGTGTTGCCCGCTACACTTTTTCGATATAAACGTATATATGTGTTAATCCAGGATGCCGACCAAAATTGGTGTAGCCGTTTGTAACAAACATACAAACACACTCACAAACTTTCGGCTTTATAGTGAAAATTGGCAAGACCTTTTTAGTAATTAATAACAATTTTATGAACAGAATTATTTATCATGGCAACGTTTTGACACAAACAAAATTGTTGTGCAATTTTCGCATCAAACCCGAAAGCAAATTAGGTCTAAATTACAAAGGCTGGAATGGCTGGTGTGCATGCGATCAGTTTGATATATTACGTTTTACCTTTTACTGATACACTTAGCATAGCGCCCGGACGTCGAAAAATTTTCATGAAAACGTTTCTTTATTTTTTTTGGCATCGCACTTTTTGGATTATGGCCAGTGTCAAGTATTGTTTTTAAATCTTGTTAAACAAGTGTTAACACTCAAAGTAAGTTAGAATCAAGTGCAGTCATGCTACTATTAAAAGTGTCAATTTGCAGCTCCTATACAGTGTTAAAAGAAACACGAAATAAAAACACAAGTTTTGAAAATATACATACAGTGTCAACCCTGGATTAACACATATACTTTTATCCCGAAAAAGTGTGGTGTTCCCGTGAGAACAGCGGGTAAAACCGCGGGGCGCAGCTAGTCTTACAAATACAAACAATTTTGATAGATCGATACGAAAATTAGATTACGAGATGTAATAAAATCAATAGTTGAAAGTTCAACATTTCAACAATTTCAGCGTTTAATAGTAAATAGCGCAGATCCAAAAGCAAGAAAGTAAACAAACCGGAACAAATCAAAACAAAGCGACTTACGAAAAGCTTTCTCGTCATAAATCAAGCATCATTGTTTACCAACAAACATCAATTCATTAGTCCGGTGAAACCAACCATTTTGTCCATTAAATATTAAAACTTCAACTTTGCAGCCTGTAACCGCTGTCAAAACTTAACACTTAAACCCCGAGTTTCAACCAACCGAAAATACACCCTGCACATTTTACTATAGGGTTTAAATCGGAAGTGATATGGTGATGATGGGATTAGTCCAGTTTCGGAGGATTTTGTTTCAGTAATTAAAATGGAATTCTGCATCGAACCTTTGTTTTAATTGGACAATGTTTCAATTGTTGGAGATGAAACAATTGAATTTCTTTTTTGACAATTCAAAATATACAGACATCCTAACTAATATTATAAATGCGAGTGTAAGTTTGTTTGTTTGTTACGCTTTCACGCGTAAACTATTCAAAGGATCTAGGTGAAATTTTGCATATAGGTACTTTAGGCTCTGGAATAAGACATGGGATACTTTTCATTACCATCATCCATCACCACGCAGGTAAAACCGTGGGGCGCAGCTATTCCTACTATCCTACTTATATCATAAATGTGCGAAAGTTTGTGAGTATGGATGTATGGATGGATGTTTGTTACTCTGTCACGCAAAAACTACTGAATGGATTTTGATGAAATTTGGTATAGAGGTAGCTGAGCCCCTGGATTATCACATGTATTTAAACAAAATAAATAAACCCCATTCAAGCCATTTCACATCGCCATCTAGCCCCAAACTAAGCAAAGCTCGTACTATGGGAACCAGATAACTGATAGAATACTTATATATACTTTTTTTTGTAAATACATACTTATCAATACATATAAAACACTCAGACACAGAACAAACATTTATATAGCCACATAAATGTTTGTCATGGTGGGAATCGAACCCACGCCCTACAGATTTTGAATCAGGTATACTAACCAAAATGAGCTAAACGATCAGTCAGTATAATAATAATTATATTCTTAGTGCAAAAGTATGTCTATTTTTTACTTTTACGCGGTGTAACGGTTACTGTTTTTGATGAAATTTGGAATGCAGATAGTTTATATCGTGGATACAACGCAACTATGTATTTATTCTGGAGAACGCGAGAGACACAACGAGGTGCAGATGTTCAATAATGATGACACCACATTCACGTCTCTACGATAAATGGCGGGTTATTGAGCCAACAATATAACCTTTTTCGTAACGGCTAGTTTTTGTTCCGTACCCGTATTTTTCAGTGAGATTACAAAGATGTTTCACGTCAAATGTATGTAAAAAAAAACAAAACTGTATAGTATATCTGAAGAAAATAGGACAACCCTACAACACAATATTTTCGACACACCTACTTCAGATATAATACGCGTTATCTATATTATCTTTCCATTAACACTATCAGCCAATTTAGGGTTTAAAACAATCTAAACGTTTGGTACTCGAAATATACACACACATAACTCAACATTAAATCATCCGAAAAAAAAAGCTACAAAACAAGGCCTAGAACACAGATTCGCCCAACCTTCGAATAAGTTCAATAAAATCTAAAACCCATAAAAAACTTACTCCAAAAAACATCAGCAAATCAACAAAGCAAATAAAGCACGTAAACAATTCCAAATAAAACTTACCCATCTGAACAAAAAGAATTATTTAGTTTAGATAAAAGAGAAAAGACGAAACCGCAGACTCCAAAATGGCCGAACAAATAACATAAGAAAACAGTGAAAAAAAGCAAAGAATTACTTGTATCGAAAAATTGGAAGAAATGGCCTTCTCCGTTAGGGTTGTGGTACACATGACATTTTTAATATTGGCGATAAACGATATTTAGGCTTAATCTAATTTTCGACAACATTTCATTTACCAACAGTAAGGAATGCGCCAATTAGTAGGTATTAATTAAGCAGTTAGCACTTCTTTATTTATTTAGTGGTAGATTTCCTTCGCAGGAAGTCGTCTAGGTAGGTACCACCGCAGTACCAGTTATTCTGCCGTTAAGCAGTAGTGTGTACACATTACTATGTTCCGGTTTGAAGGGTACTGCAGCTAGCGAAATTACTGGGCTGTTGAGACTAACCATCGAAAGCTTCAAAGTAATGAGTGATGCCTTGAACTTTACCACAAAGTTCTGTGTATCGCTGCAATGGTCATGGACAGGCGTTTTCTTTTACCATCAGGAAAGCGTCTCGTTCGGCTTATTACTATTACATTAAAAAAAAAATGTATGTATTTGTAGCGATCTTAGCTCAGTGGTTAGCGCGGTCAGTTCACACGCTAAATGGTGGTTCAAACCCCAACAATGAGCTTGAGCTGCCGATAAAGGAAAACATCGTGAACCGTAAGGGTACTTTCTAGTTACTCGGCTGGCCAGCTACCACCCAAGTTGAAAATCTGCCGCCAAGCATCTAACCGTGTGTTCCGGCAGCCTCACTTATGAGCCAGTTCCATTCCAGGCTAGGTGTGCTTACCATCTTCGACCACACCGTCACTTAACATCAGATGAGTTGTGGTCACACTTAGCCTATCAACCATAAAAAAAAACTATTACGTATTGTTAACGTTAATTTCTGCTTCTTTAATTACATTACAAATTGACCATAGACGCTTTGTTGAAAACCCCTTCCAACTTTGTTCCTTCACAAAGCCAATCGTGTAAGTGCCATTCTACTGTGACCCGACTCATCCTTTATACAATTTTATTGGTTTTCTGGGCTATAAAACTTTGGCCAAAAGAATTCGTCACTCTGAAGAGAAATAAAATGTCGAATTTCGAATCGGAGGCACCTACGATTTTTTTTTTATAGCTAACGATTTTTTTTAGCACTAGGCGAATAAGTTCGATATTTTTTTAAGGTTCCGTACCTCAAAAGGTTTAATAAGCCTAAGTATATTTGCTTGTCTGTTTGTCATGACCCCTTTTCGAAATATCAAAAATTTTGGTCTGCAATTTGGAGCTGTGAAAAAAAATACATTTTTCAAGTTAACGCAATCAAAAGGACCGTTTACGCGCTATGGTTTCCTTCACCGGCAGCTCCAGCTCACTGTTGGGTTTGAACCCACGCCCGCGCGTGCGAACCGACCGCGCTAACCACAAAAAAAGTACATTTGAAGCGAAATTACAGAGCTATTGAGACTATCCGTATAATAGAAAAAAAAAATAACATAGGACACAAAGCGCCATCTGACCCCAAACTAAACAAAGCTTGTACTATGGAAGTCAGATAACTAATAGAATACTTTTTAAACGTCTCTAAGTAATGAACGCCAAATCAGCGATGTTATTATAATCTGGTAATCAATTATTATCGATTCCATTAACACAAATTAAATTTTAATATCCTAGTCAGTAACAAATACTGAAAAAGTACTGAGGCTATTTCAAAGAATCATAGGAAAGTTTTAATGGCTTTTCGCGGAATAACCCGAGTTACAGAGTTCACGTAAAAACGCGATTCCGTTAACGATACACAGTTTAACTCTAGCTTTGCGTTAAGGGTAGTTCACACTACTTCAGAGGTTAGTGTATAAAGTTCTTATGATACTTATCTCGCTATACGTTTGAACGTGTATTTCACGCTGTAATGGCTGAACAGATTTTGCGTCAATCTGAAATGGCTGGCTATAATACAAAAATACTATGAATGCAACTCCCAAATTTTCCAATTCTTTTATTTTTTATTGCATACTAACAGACGTCCGCGACTTCGTCCCCGTTAACTTTAGAATTAGGATCAGAGAGATATGAAACATGTAAGAAACAAATAAGCAATAGTCACAAATCTGACATCTGTTAATATGACATCTGTCAATCTGACATCTGTTAATATGAGATCTGTCAATTCAATGCGTTTGACCACCAACTCGCCTGATGTTAAGCGAAGATGCGGTCTACGATGGAGCACGCTCCGCCTAGAAGAAACAGATTCACTCGCAACTTAAGGGCACCCAGATTACAATAGACAACACTTTATTTGGGGCATAAAACACATTTCAACATAATTAACAATACATACGTATACAAAAAAATAACAGACAGACTAAATGTTTCACCACAGCTCACACGATGTTAAGTGGTCGAGGATAGTTAACACTGCCTCGAATGAAACTGGTTCTCAAGTGAGGCCGATCATTAGAAATTACCCTATCACCATATTGTACTTCCGTCTCGTAACATTCCGTCATGTCCAACTCAAGCTGGGATTTAAACCTACACACGGCAACGTACGATTCACACTTTTACTTGGTGGTAGATCTCCTTAGCAGGAGGTCATCTAGGTAGGTACCACCGCAGTACCAGTTATTCTGCCGCTAAGCAGTAGTGTGTAAACATTACTGTGTTCCGGGTTGAAGGGTACTGCAGCTAGCGAAATTACTGGGCTGTTGAGACTAACCATCGAAAGTGTCAAAGTAATGAGCGCCAAAGCAGCGAAGCCCTGGACTTCGTTTTGTTACTCAGAGTTCTGTGTGACGCTGCAATGGTCATGGACAGGCGTTATCTTTTACCATCAGGAGAGCGTCTCGTTCGTCTCATTATTTTTTACATAAAAAAAAAACATTCACTGAGCCATCATCGCTACAAAAAAATTCCTTTATACATAAAAAATGTTCGTACTTATAAATACTCAGTACATTGTGGTAGCCCGCACCATAAACCTTTCGCCCTATAACAATATCCTCAAGAGCTCTTAGAGCTTGGCTGTCAATTAAATAGATATACGGTATGGGGTGGCATGGGGTTACTTAGTAACTGTTATTTAAACTGCGGTTGGATACGATGCCTGATGGTATATGTTTCACGCTGTAGGAAGGAATAGAATGGTGAGAAAATATTGAGGAAATGGCTGCAATCGTGCGTTTCACTTGGTGGTAGATCTTAGGAAGAGATCGTCTAGGTACCACTGGAGTACCAGATATTCTGCCGCCAAGCTGTCGTAAAGTAAATATTAAATGACTAGATAGACATCATCAGCCCTTCGCTGTCCACTGGACGTAGGCCTCTCCCAATGCACGTCACTGAGCTCGGTCGATAGCTTTCTGAATCCATTGCTTTCCTGCCGCTTTACGCAGGTCGTCACTCCACCTGGCCGCAGGATGTCCTACACTACGCTTGCCTGCACGCGGTCTCCACTCAAGAACTCGTCTACCCCATCGGTTATTTCTTCGAGAAATGTGGTCGGCCCACTGCCACTTCAGCTTACTAATTCTTCGAGCTGTGACGGTGACTTTAATTCTATGTCGGATGACTTCGTTACGAAGACAGACATACATTTGACCGTAGCTCACCTGATGTTAAGTGACAGTGTGGTTGAAGATGGTGAAATTCACTTAGTCTGGAATTGAACTGGCTCTGGATTGAGGTTGGCGGAACACACCGTTACCCGCTTGGTGGCAGATTTTCAATTTGGGGGTGGTAGCTAGCCAGCTGAGTACTAGAAAGTACCTCATAATCATCATCATCCACAGCCTTCTTTATCCCGCTGCTGGGTATAGACCTCTCTTTTTACATGCCATCTGCCTCGGTCCTGCGCCAATCTGGTCCAGGTTCGACCCGCGACGGTGACAATATCGTCGACCCATCTTGCGGCTGGACGACTGACACTCCGCCTACCTACCACCATGCTATGGTTTCCTCACGATGTTTTGCTTCACCGGCAGCTCAAGCTCACGCTGTTTATTTATTTATTAATAGTACAACAGAACACATATTGAAAATTTACAAACACATTGCAAAGAGTTGTTATAAAAATATGTAGATAAAATACATGCATATGCACCACATCTACTATAGTGTAGTATCTACTATATTGCACCCGTGCGAAGCCGAGGCGGGTCGCTAGTACTTATATAATATATATTCCTAGTATCTTTCTAAGCTACCATCTTTCCATGTAGCAGGGCAATAAGGCTCATATCCCATTGGGGCCGATTAGCTGCATTGCGGTTGTATAACTCTGTGTCACGCGACCTAAACAACTTCTTGCCATACTGAGGTGACGAATTAGTTCAAATTATTCCGAAAGTTTCAAAAGTTAATTAGTTTCGACGTTAATGCCTGTTTTCATTTTAAACTATTTTTCTGTTCGATATACAAGGTCCGCATACATTTAAAACTAATAAATTATTATTTTCGCGTTTCAACTAATACTTATATCGTCGACAGCCCTGTTGGTTCATTGGCAGTATGTCTGATCCAAGAGCTGAAAAGCGTGGGTTCGATTTCCACCCAGGACAAGTATTTTGTGATATAAACAAATGTTTGTTCTGTGTCTGGGTGTACTGTATGTGTTATAAATATGTATTTACAAAAAAAAAGAGTATTTAAGTATTCTATCAGTTATCTGACTTCTATAGTACAAACTTTGCTTAGTTTGGGGTCAGACGGCACTATATGTAATGTCTTACGATATTTATTTTTTTAGTTACCTTCATTTCACGAGATTGTGAGTCAAGTTGATATAGTCAAATTTCATCCTTATGTTAGTGGGATTAAAATCGCTTTAAGTAAGATACATTATTATTTCATTATACAAATGTGTTTCAGAACTCATCCCGTCTTGTGTCTCAACCCTGGTGAAAGTGCATTTTTTTTTAATGTAAAAAAATAATGAAACGAACGAGACGCTCTCCTGGTGGTAAGAGATAACGCCTGTCCATGCCCATTGCAGCGATACAAAGAACTTTGAGTAACAAAACAAAATCCAGAGCATCACTGCTTTGGCGCTCATTACTTTAGAGACATTCGATGGTTAGTCTCAACAGCCCAGTAATTTCGCTAGCTGCATTTACTGTGAAATTCACTTTAGTAAACAAATAGAAAAACACGAACAACGACACGAATTGCACTCACGGAACTGAGACAATGAACAACGCGAGAATGTCGCATATTAAAACTTAGAGCCGTAATAACAGCTCTATGTAAATTCCTACAGATGTCGCTGTATTTATGGAACCTAAAGTTTTGTATAAAAAAATGTTATATGGTTTTTATTCAATGTAAAGTAAAGAGACGAACGATACGCTCTCCTGGTGGTAAGAGATAACACATGTCCATGGACCATTGCATCAATATTATTCATATTAATTTATTACCCACGACGAAACGGAGACGATATATGCGTTTGGACGTTTGTTTGTGCATATTCATGTTGCCATTTTTCTCCAAAACTAGTCCTATTTTAATGCAGTTTTCAGTTATGGGTTCGGGTTTGATTTGTCAATGTTCTTATTTCATGAATGGTGTTTAAATGTCACAATTAAATAGCAAATTAAATTAGATTAGATTACAATAATTATACTATAAGTATAATAATTTTATATTTAACAATAATAATAATACAATTTTTTTTAAATGTACAATTGTACCTACGTTCTTAGGCTTTATGGTGAATTAAATCTTTATAACTGTAAAACAATACCCAGAACTTTGAGTTGCAAAACAAAATCCGGGACATCGCTGCTTTGGCGCTCATAACTTTGAGATTCGATGGTTAGCTTAGGACGCCCCGAGACTCAATAGTGACGATATACGTAAGATAGCTGGCGGTAAATGGAAGCGAAAAGCTGAAGATCGGGCTTAACGGTGTGTGTTGGGTGGGCCTATGTCCAGCAGTGGACTACGATAGGCTGATAATGATGATAATGATTATATTTAATTTAGGCTTAGTAAAATAATAAACGATATTATTTTACATCCGCATCAAGAAGTTATTTAGGTGGCTAACATAGCAATATCACATATTCTGCCGCCAAGCAGTAGTGTGTAAACAGTAAACTGTTCCGATTTGAAGCGTAAACTAAAGGTTACTTAACGCACTAGTAGATATCGCAGCAAGGGCACTCTGTTATCTCTTACCATCAAGAGAGCGTCTCGTTGGTCACATTACATTTCACGATCAAAAATTAGATTCTGTTGCAGTTTTACAAAGAGACGGCTAAATCAAACCTCTTATAAAAATTGAGTTTGGGTAGTTACATTAAAAATGCTCGTAACCTATAAACCTTATAGCCTGGCAACACACAGACAGCTTTAAAACCTGGTATTGCCAGCTGTAAAACCAAAACCCAAGTACAAGACACATTAACTGATTGAATTGCATCGTGAATTGTCAGCGAGTCGGTTCGCATTGATCCAGTGCCACAGACTAGATGACAGTAACTGCCTCGCACTGGACTGCAATAAAAATGGCCATATAATGCTTTCCACGTAGATAGTGATGTGAACCATTAAAATTTTGTGGAACGTTCATGAATATCGATTAGTTTTGTATTTTTGAAAAAAATACAGAACTATGAATTCGTGGAGTGGAGATTCAATGTAGTGATTTAGAGATAAAATATAAGATTGAAAACAGTGCATACCTAGCAAAATAGAAGACAGAATAAAGGCTGTTCCCGCCCATTTCATAACTTCTTCATTAAAGAAAAAAATAACTAAAAAGATGGGTATTCTTATATACCATGTATTGGAGGTACAGCATTCATCAGCGATCTGCTTGCAAACAACTGGAGTAGTAAAGAAAATTATAAACATTTGTTCTATCTGTGGTGAAGATACTAAAGGATTTCAATATTTCAAAGCTTTAATGTTTTATGAAATCTTAAAGAATGACTTTATGATCCATTTATGATGACTGGCGCCGTTTTCGAATTGATAAGTATTTGTGATAGTTACTGGATGGGTTTAAATTGTCATTATGCAAATGTAACCAGGAAAAACCTGGCTCGGTTCTGTACCCGGCGTGGGCCCAGAGAGATTTGGCTGTCACGAATTTTCCGCTAATTCCACGCCAGTGATGCTTGATTAAAGGGACAGAATAAATTGAGTGTTTGTTGTTTTTTCCAACCCCTGATCCTGTTTTTGAACGAGGATCATCAAAACAAGAGCGCCTAATTTAGACGAATATTGTGCGAAATCTTTTTTCTGTGTAAAAATTACATATTAAAAATTTTATTTTTTATTACACGTGAGGTACAAAAAATATGTTAAAAAAGTTATTCAACAGTACAATGTTCAAAGTTCGTGTTAATTGAACAGATAGTTCGAGTTTCTCATATCACGCAAAAATTCACGCTTATACAATCACGTAAAGCAAACAAAAGCAACGCAGCGAAGTCTATTGGCTCTACAATCGAACGCCAGGTCTAAAAATTGCTCAATCCATCATTCTTGTTCATCCATCAAAAACATTCAACAAGTAAAAACAAAATGTTATCAGGCCCAACCCTAAAGCAGTGACTGTCACACAAATGGGGCAACACCCTGACGCACACCTATGCAAAGGTGCGTGCGTAAGTGTGCGTAAAGAGAGTGCGCTAGGGTTACCAATCTCATAATTACGTTTACAATAAACTAACTTATTTTTAGGATTTAGTAAATGATTTTATTTTTACTAATTTAGTTTTTATAGTAAAAAAGTATAACGGAGATGTAAGTAACCATTTTAGTAAAACTACAACGATAACCTGACATGAGGCGTAATAAACACATAACATATGTACAAATGCATGCTGCAATTTAAACTTTTACGATAAGAACTGACCTAAATAAATAATCTACTTAGTTTGTAACTATGCCCGGTGAAAAGGTGCCCGAAGCTTTGGCCGCACTGCATTTTTTTTTACAAAGTAATGAGACATACATGACGCTCTTCTCATGGAACGAGATAACGTCTGTCCATGATCATTGTAGAGATACACAGAACTTTGCGTAACAAAACAAAGTCCAAGACATCGCTGCTTTGGCGTTCATTACTTTGAGACATTCTATGTTTAGTATCCATAGTAATATCGCTAGCTACAACACAAATCGGATCACAGTAATACTAGGCTTGCTATAATAGTAGAGTAACTGATGGTACCAACTTAACAACCTTAATTTGGTGTTATTAAATATTTGTTTTTTTTTGTAGTGTGTTATTATTTTGTACATTACAATATTTTTTTTTTTTTATATGGTTCATGTTATATGAATTAAATCATTTTTTGAAGCGATTTAGTAAATGTAAATAATAATCGTTTAATTTTCGTTACATAATAATTTGATTCCCATCTATTGAATACCAAGAAATAAAAATGAATGTTATCAACCCTAGGGTGCGCACGCCGTGTTACGACTCGGTTCATATGTGTGCGTACTAGGGCTGCCCGGCAGATGTGCGTTGGGCACAGCTGTCGCTTCCCCAAGCTTTATTGCACGGCACGCGCTTTGCTTTCACGTAATTATGCATTATTATTATGCTTTTTTTAACTTTATTATTAACCAATTGTTATTTTGTTTCTGATGCAGTTGCTATGCGCCTTTATGGACGTCCGGTGCGTGGAACGTAACAATGTTTCAATCAATGCTTTTATTTCAATTGGATACAACCAGTATGTACCCGAATGAGATATACGACTGCCTTGTTAGCTGGTTTGGTATCTACTTCACGAGCTGTAGGGTGTGGGTTCGATTCCCTCCAGTACGAACATTGTAATGATGATAAATGTTTGTTGTGTCTGGGTGTTCTGTATGTATTATAGGTGTCTATATACAAATCTATATGTATAAGTATTCTATCAGTTATCGGAATATAAAACAACATCCTACGTTATTCATAATTTTGTTTATAGCTAAGTTGATAAGAATATAGGTTAGTGACGTTCTAGTAAAAAGGCAAGTATATCTACCTACCTAGCCTGGAAAGGGTAATGGCTCTCAAGTAAGGTTGCCTGCACATACTGTTGGATGCGGCTAGTTATCAACTTAAAGGTATTAAAAAGTATCTTACCACCGCAATGGTAGTCTCACAATGTTTTTCTTCACCGGCAGTTCAAAGATCATTATTGCGATTTGAACCCAAGCTACCCAGCGTGTGATCTGACTGAGCTAACCACTTAGCTATAACTTCAATAAAATATTTCTCTATATTATTAAAACAGTATGGGTAGTTGCAAGCGATAAGCCGAAAATTGGAATGAGTGGGCGCGTCTTTGGATGCTGGAATTATGACAGGCTGATGATGATGATTACTTGGTGGTAGATTTCTTTAGCAGGAGGTCGTCTAGTTAGGTACCTCCGAAGTATCAGATATTCTGCCGCCAAGCAGCAGTGTGTAAACATCACTGTGTTCCAGTTTGAAGGGTACTAAAGCTAGCGAAATTACTGGGCTGTTGAGACTAACCATCGAAAGTGTCAAAGTAATGAGCGCCAAAGCAGCGACGCCCTGGACTTTGCGTTGCTACTCAAAGGTCTGTGTATCGCTGCAATGGGTTTGGACATGCATTATCTCCTAAGAGATAATTCATGTTTCACGGCCTTTGGAGACCTTACTACAGTCCCCACGAGACGAGCAGGGCAGCTCAAACAGATTCCTAGGAACCTGGCGAAGTCTGACAAGCTCACTCATGTCATGGGCCCCACAGTGTATAATAAACTACCGAGTGAAATAGTCGCCGCTCCGAGTGTGGCTTGCTTCAAGTCCCGCTTGAAGCGCTGGCTTGTCGATCAGACGTCTTACAGTTACAAAGATTTTCAAGCCTAGGAATGTAGGTACAATTGTACAATATATTCCTTTTAATTTTATTATTCTTATTGTAATCTGATTTAATTTAATTGTGACATGTAAATACTATTTATGAAATAAATGAATATGGAGAGAGTGTATCGTTCGTCTCATTACATTATGAGTATAAGTATGTATATTGATGTATTACGACCATCAATATACATACCAGTATAAGTATGTATATTGATGTATTACGACCGAGGCGTGCATAATTCCTTCCTACTTATCACGAAACACTTCCCGGCAGTACACTGCATCGTAGAAACCAAAGCGTATACTCCCTACATACATAAATTTTCTTAATGTTCACGTTTTATCATTCGCATCCCCTCCCTCATATAGTTCTATCCCTTTCTAAAATTAACGTCCGCAAGTCCCTTAGTCTATTCTCGCAAACAAGCTGTGAAAAATTACCTCTCCATATAAACACGACAACCAAGCAGTAAGGACGTTTTAGTTTTATAAGTAACACAATGGCAACTGGTTGTTTGGTCGACAAAGTGCCACTGAAAAATGTTGAAACTCAAGACTGAATTTCCAACACCAAACACATTTAACTGGGATTAAAATTTTCGTATCTATCTCTACATATAATTAAACAAAGTCGCTTTCCGCCGTCTGTACGCGTCTGTGTTCCGGCAGCCTCACTTGAGAGCCAGTTGCATTCCAGGCTTGGTGTGCTTTACCATCTTCGAACACACCTTCACTTCACATCAGGTGAGCTGTGGTCAAACACCTAGACTGTCAACCATAAAAAAAAAACCAGCAGACTGCTGGGTGGCGGGGAGATGGCAGGATGCAAACGTACTAACGCACGTTGCATCCCAGTTATATATTTATACGTGATTTGAATACATGTTTTGATGCGCGCCTACAACCATATCTTATTTACTGAGGCGATGGCAGGCAGAAAATGCTTTAGCATTGAGTCCTCCCTTTGTACATGTTTATCTTTATAGTGTGCAAAACAGTACTAAATAAATAAACACCCTTACTGACAGCCCTGTTGGCTCATTTGGTAGCATGTCTGCTTCAAGAGCTGTGGGGCGTGGGTTCGATTCCCACCCAGGACAAGCATTTTGTGATACAAAAACAAATGTTTGTTCTGTGTCTGGGTGTACTGTATGTATTATAAGTATGTATTTACAAAAAAAAAAGTATTTAAGTATTCTATCAGTTATCTGACTCCCATAGTACAAGCTTTGCTTAGTTTGGGGTCAGATGGCGCTGTGTTTAATGTCCTGCGATATTTATTTATTTATTTTATTTACCCTTACTGCTTTCATTTGTACTGTGAGGCAACTTTTATGTGTATCGCAGTGGTATAACATAATATCAGTGTAAGTGCGTAAACATGTAGACCATATATCAAGGGTATAGTCAAGAGTATTCGAAACGTTACAGTATTTCAGTGTTTGTGTGTTACCTAGACATTTAGAAACAACATTTGTACAATAAGTGGAATACCTTGTAGAAGAAATCAAACAATTCCTTTATTCAACCTCAACCTCCTTTTCTTGGTCACAATATAATATAATTTTGTAGCGATGATAGCTCAGTGGTTAGCGCGGTTGGTTTTTTTTTTAATGTTTGACACACTAGGACCACAGCTCACCTGATGTTAAGTGAAGGTGTGGTCGAAGATGGTAAAGCACATCTAGCCTGGAATAGAACTGACTCTCAAGTGAGGCAGCCGGAACACACCGTTAGATGCTTGGCGGCGGATTTTCAACTTGAGGGTGATAGCTAGCCAGCAGAGTACTAGAAAATACCCTACCACCACGCAATGGTTTCCTCACGATGTTTTCCTTCACCGGCAGCTCAGCATGCCGGAGGGCGTGGGTTCAACCCCCAACAATGAGCTTGATCTGCCGGTGTATTATTTACACTGTAATTGCTTATCAAATTTGGATAACATTTAGAATGTGGATAGGTTGGCTACATTTTTTTTCAGCGCAACTGCGACTAGTTACTCAAATTACGCTCAGGTGATTTCCATTACAAAGAGAGAGATTTTTGTAGCTAGGCTAGGTTTTTGACTACAGTTCACTTGAGTTTAAGAGATGGTCTAGGATGGTAACTACATCTATCCAGGAATATAGTTGGCTCTCTGCCGAAACACATTGTTAATTTTCAACTTGAGGTTGGTATCTAGCCAGCCGAGTATTAGAAAGACCCTACCATCATGCTATGGTTTCTACACGATGTTTTTTTCACTGGCAACTCATGTTGGGATTTGAATCCATGCTTTTCGGGGTGAGGTTCGACCGCGCTTATCACTGAGCTATCATCGCAGCAAACCTAAACTACGCTACAGGTAATAATACTTATGGTTTTACTATCAACTAGTTTTTTTTTTCCAGAAGGTTAATATGTCAGGGCCACTAATATAGGTTCAATCAAGATAAGTACCGACATAAATATTCGTAACACTATACAAATACCGTAAAAATTGTTTTGCTTCAAAAGCTTCATGAAACGCCTTAATTAAAAGAAATATAGTGACAAAGCAAACAGTGAAATCGATAAGAATTTGGTAAAAGAACCATAAAATATAGAATACAGACGATATAACACGGTCAGAATTTGTGTCGCCGTGTGTAAACAAGGCATGATATTAAAGCGTGGGCTGTCGCGCCCTAATGATCATGTTACAATCGATATTTCAATAGTGAGGGGAGCGACCCCACGCTTCTATCGATATACAACGCCCCTCCCTAAACTCCACTAGCTACTATTCGAACGAGTTCCGAATGCTCGTTAGTTTATAAAAAAAAACTTATACGTCATTTGTTTTCCGAGGATGAAACTTTTGAAAATGGAACTTTGCTGTTGATTGTCATAGCAAGCGCGAGTGTGGGAAAATGATATAATGTGGTGAAACATGAGTTTTCGTGTTGCTTCCAAAACTCCATCGAAGCTTTATCGTAAAGTTGCCACTACTTTACTAAAGCATGACTGGCACGAACTGACACGAACTGGACTTGACTAAGACGACTTTGACGATAACCATAGTTAAGATACAGCAGAAATATCACTGAAGACGAGGCAGTATGGCTTTATAGCTTTAGCCTACCCGAAAGGGCAAATTAACGAAAAAAAAAAAAAAAAAAATTGATTGTCATAGAAAAGTTCAGCTAAATATCGTTTAGGGAAATTAAAGAATAGATGTGAATCGAAGAATTGGGAATCTTTTTTTCAATCTTTATTTAATTTAAAGGGTTTAAGGGGGTTGTAAGTTTACTAATCTACAATAATATGTAGTTATTTTTTATTAAAAATTTACACAACTTTTTTTCCAACAGCAGCAGCAACACCTTCACTTAACATCGGGTGTGTCAAACACCTAGCCTGTCAAACATTAAAAAAAAATACTTTTAACAGGATTTTGGCTTCCTCTGAAGCTGGTGAAGCCAAAATGCTGTTACACCACCCTCCATCATAAAGAATACTGTTATTAAAATAACTAAATAAATCAGCCCCTCGTTCTGTACGAATTGGGAATCGAACCCACGCCCTACAGCTCTTAAAGCAATACTATAATACTACCGGAGTAGTAAGTCGGAGAGGTCGGTATACATTCTGGGGCCCGCGGTCTACAATCACGTACCCGTTTCCCATTCGGGATGCACCTTCCATCGCGTGCTTCAGAAGCAAACTAAGATCTTGGCTTCAAGAGACCTTGGTTTATGACTTCGACGATTATTTAAAAATAAGAGATTATTGAATTACTTGTAAGTAATTTTAATATTTTTGTTTTTATTGACATTCAATCATCATCATCATCATCATCATCAAATAAATAAATAATCGTATATCGTATAAATTCTTCGGCTTTTCGCTTCCATCCACCGCCAGCTGTCCTACGTATATCGTCACTCCACCGAGTCTTAGGGCGTCCTACGCTACGTTTGCCAATACGCGGTCTCCACTCTAGAACACGTCTACCTCAGCGGTTATTAGTCACTCAATCATATTGACACAATTATTTTATATGTGACATATTATTTTTTTGACATTTTCATTGTATTGACGTAATATGTTATGATTATGATATTTTTAAATATGAATGGAAGAATGACATGTTACTGTGGTGTTATTAATAAAAGATTTGTATTTGTACCAATGACCCAACAAGGATGTTGAGATTGTATTGCTCAGTGCCTAAAGTGCAAAAAAAAGGCAGGCCACACGATAGATTACAAATTGTGTGTAACAGATCCCAAGGTTCGCCTGTAAAATGGATTGGTTCGGATAAGTTATTAACTTGGCAGAGTGCATGGCTTGAAGTTTTTCCAACTATAAATTATTCATGACAAGCAAAGACGGCGGGTTTGCTTGCACGTACCTATTTTGTGTAGTTTGCAGCGCAATATGAACTACATACATCGTGACCAATTTATCTTTAGTGGTTGAAGTTTCAGTGGTTGGTAAACAGTCTGGCTTCCAATTGTGAGGGTTCGAATCCTACGGCACGCCTGTCTTTTCTAAACGGTGATGGAAAACATTGTGAGGAAATTATACATATTAGGGTACTGCAGCTAGCGAAATTACTCGGCTGTTGAGACTAACTCTATCAAAAGTCTCAAAGTAATGAGCGCCGAAGCAGTGATGCCCTGGACTTTGTTTTGTTACTTAAAGTTCTGTGTATCGCGATGGTCATGGGCGGGTGTTATCTCTTACCATCAGGAGAGCGTCTCGTACGTCTCATTACATTTGATTATATCTATACTAATATTAGGAAAGGTTTATATTTTTGTATGTGACGAATAAACTTAAAAACTATAGGACCGATTTCAAAAATTCTTTCACCGTTGGGAAGCTACATTATCCCAGGGTGACATAGGCTACTTTTTATCCCTGTATTCTCACGGGAACGAGAACTACGCGGCTGAAACCGCGAAGCGTCCGCTAGTTATATACAAAAAGAGGTAGACACCGCACAAGCGCGCACACAAATTGTTGCAGACGAATTCAGACAATTGTTGCAATTTGATTTGTACTAGTGTATTTCTAGCGCAACTTACTACTTATAGCTATCTCTTTCTGTATCATACATTCCGTATTATCTATCGCATTCGCAGTTGTAAGTGCATTTGTAGTAACAAATCTGAACGCCGCTCAGTATAAACGTAGCATATTTTTATAATATCACTAGCGGACACGCCTCGCGGTTTCACCCGCGTAGATCCCGTTCCCGTGGGAATACAGGGATATTTTTTTGAAATCGGTCCAGTAGTTTCGGAGCCTATTCAATACAAAAGTATAGATTGCATGTCTGAGAGTTCTTAAAACAAAAAAAGTTCCCGAAGATGTGTGAAATCTACTAACCCGCACTTGACCAATTAGATGGATTTGTAGCGATGATAGCTCAGTGGTTAGTGCGGTAGGTTCGCATGCCGAAGGGCGTGGGTTCAAACCCTAACAATGAGCTTGAGCTGCCGGTGAAGGAAAACATCATCGTGAGGAAACCATAGCATGGTGGTAGGGTACATACTAGTACTCGACTGGCTAGCTACCACCCTCAAGTTGAAAATCTGCCGCCAAGCATCTAACGGTGTGTTCCGGCAGCCTCACTTGAGAGCCAGTTCCATTCCAGGCTAGGTGTGCTTTACCATCTTCGGCCACGCCGTCACTTAACATCAGGTGAGCTGTGGTCAAACACCTAGCATGTAAAACATAAAAAAAAAAATGGACTATGACCCTATCTTACAATGAGAAGATACCCGCGTCCAGTGGGAGAGTTTATAAAAACAGGGCTGATCTGGTAGGTAATAATTAAGAATATTGATTCAGCTTTGTATTACATTGTAGTAAATAAGTAACCAGTGAACATCAGACTGTAATGAAGTCGTTAAATGATGTCCGCAAGCTAAAGAAAAAAATAAATTAAAGTAGCGGCAAAAGGGCCCGCATTGAAGACGCCCGGCTTGATGGGTGACTAAGCAGAAAATGGCGATTGGAGCAAATTGCATCCTGCCCATCTGTCGCTAGAAATGGTTCATTCATTCGTATCAATTAAAATAAAATAGAACACAAACTCAAATTTGGAACGGCGCGTTGTTCTCGTCGGAGAGCGCGGGAAAGTGACAGCTGAATCTGGAATTGTCGCTCGACACCATTAAATCGCGCGTATTTTTTTTTGGCTACACGCAATTTTACTGGCTTGCGTTGGTTTTTTTTTTTAAATGTATAAAGTAATAAGACGAACGGGATGTTCTCCTGATGGTAAGAAATAACGGCTGTCCATGACCATTGCAGCGATACACAGAACTTTGAGTAGCAAAACAAAGTCCAGGGCATCACTGCTTTAGCGCTCATTACTTTGAGACTTTCGATGGTTAGTCTCAACAGTCCAGTAATTGATAAATAAATAATAGGAGTGCAACGTTGACTGCCATAAAGATTCCTTGAAAATTACATAAAAAAGGAAACTTAAAATGTTATTAGGACATTAATTTCAATCTCGTTTGAAATATGCATTGCAGAAGTTTTTTTTTAATTATTTTGACATTGCACCACTAGCTTATATAGTCATAATACATAGCAAAGTACATATGGTTAAAAATTTATGTTGTTGTTTTTAGTTTATCCCATAAATTACATAATTAAGTTTTAGTACGAGAAGTGCTTAATAACTATTATTTACTATTTGACTCACGTGAATAAATTCAGCATAATGCGGTGGTGATTCAAACACGCGCTTACCAAGTTAATGCGGAATTTTCGCTATTGGAATTAGCGTTTCTTTATTTTTCGCTTACGTGTTTCATAATTGTGCTTGAATAGTTTGCATATGTTTGTTTTCTTTGGTTAAGTTGAAATTTCATTTCATTTATTCAAAACCAATTTACATCTATCATTAAAGTATCTCATAATTATGTATATACGTTTATTGTATTGTTATTTTATTTACTTATTTCTTTTGTACACCAACCTTATATTTATTTACTCTTCTTTCCATCCAAAGGTTGTCTGGAAGAAATCGCTCTAGGCGATAAGACCGCCCTTATACATCATTTATTCTATTGTTTTGTTATATTATTATATCTTCTTTTTTTTTGTTTGTTGTTTGTTTCCTATTTGTATTAATTGTGATCTGTGTTTTTGGTGTATAATAAAGTTATATTCTATTCTATTCTATTCTAAAGGTGTTTATCCCAATACAATAGTGGTAGTCTGGTAGTACATTATTATTTAAGTCAATTATAATTGTTATACATATCAATTATTATTAATGTCAATTCTTACCATATTATCAACATATTCAATTATGTAACATGTCAATTAAAAACAAAAAAAAAAATCGATTGGCGATAACGCCAATAAAAATCTTTAAAATGCTACTTTACTAAAGCATGACTGGACTTGACTGACACAGACTGGACTTGACTAAGACTGGACTTTGACTATAACTAGCTACGAGGACGCTTGTTTAATTTTTGAAACTTGAAAATATATAAATACTTGACACTGGCAAATGCTAAAACGCGACGCCAAAACTAAAGAATAAAGAAGAAAGAATGTACGGGATTTCTTTTATTTTTCGGGATTCACGGGATTGACATATGCTGTCAAAGTGACATATATACAGAAAAAGACAGAGGTGCTTGCCATGGCATAAGAAGCCAAACGGTCTCCCAGTTCCCTGCCGAATTTCTAACTTCAATTATTACTTATCCAATTTTTATTCCGCTTTAATTGAACTTAATTTTAATGTAAATAAATTAAAAGCATTGAAGATAAAAGATCTGGCACACATGTGCCAGGCAGTAAGGATTCATTTATAACAATAAAAGTAATAAAACGATTCCATATAAAACTTGTAACACTACATTTGCCGCCATTTTCGATCCAACGCTCCTTTGTTGCCTACCCTCGCAATCCGGCTTTACAGATCCTCTTCGTCACTCGTGTTGATTGCGAAGTATGTATGAAAGAGAGATGTGAAAGCCGGGCTTAGAATACAAAAGGCAAATTGGTTTCGCCCCTCACTATCTCCCGGATTTGTCTGACACGTGGCCAAGGGTTGGATTTGAAGGGATGATGTTTGGCCAGTTGGTGAATTGCATATTTCGGGGATGTTTATATGGTAATCGCGATTGATGATGGTTCGCGAATGTTCTATTTAATCGGCAACGTTTTACAATTTTCTTTTTTAACATAGCAGCATCAGACATGGTTTTGCCACAATTTAATTTCATTTAAGAGGCTAGTCTGGTGAAATGAAGGCAATGTATGTGTTTTTGTCTTTATTTTATCTGACGTTATACATTATGTGGAGGTTTGAAATTAATAAATACTACAAAACATAATCCTGAATTAGTATACATGATGTTAAAAAAATAGTTTATTTTCAATTATTTTGAACCTTTTTTAATATACCAATTATTTTCAACCCGTAATCTTGACATCAAAATAATTATAGAAAAGCCGTATTTTAAAAGACGTTCACTTTGATGCAGATACATAGGCATGATGATGTTTTGTTTATTCTATTAGCAGATAACCACAGATAGTTTGATGAAAAATTCTGATGGTGCCTGCTGAAAACATCTTGTGCGTTACGTGTGTTGCTATCATAATTTGCTAGGAGTTCACTCGAGCAAAAGAAAAAGAAAAACTTCTTCTATTGCTTTCTCCCTCTACGGAGAAGAATCTCTAAATGGTAGGGACCCCTTACTGCCTGCTTATATTCTTACAAAAAAGTGTATCAGGTTTATTTTACGTTTAATTTTTCTTTGCTCTGCAAATAATACCAGGGGTTTACATTTTTTTATGTAAAATTATTGAGGCGAACGAAATGCTCTCCTGTTTGGTAAGAAATAACGCATGCCCAAGACTATTGCAGCAATACACAGAAGTTTGAGTAACAAAACAGTCCGGGGCATCGCTGCTCTGGCGTTCATTACTCCAAGACTTCGTTAGTTAAATCTCAACAGCTCAGTAAATTTGCTAGCTGCAGTACCCTTCAAACCGGAACACAGTAATCGTATACACACTGCTTGGCGGCAGGAAATCTACCACCAAGTAAAACAGAAACCACCACGACCTTTAAAACGGAATCTGAAATAGACAAGTTGTAATGATGACCAAAACTTTGTTAATATTGAAAACTTTCGCCATCGCCTCTCTAACAGGCGTATTACGCCTGACTCCAAAATTTAATTGACTCGAGCAAGTAAGATTATCTTAATATCAAGCTCCTAAGATATGGGGTCATCAGGATCAAAACAACAACACTCATTTGAGTTCTCGAGCCAAACTTCGAGCGTAACTGCTAACGATCGCTTAGCAAATATACCCTTTCAGAACAACCCTGTAGAGAGCTTAACATACTTGCGGATTTTTGTATTAAACTCCAATAAAATATGGGCTATTCTAGCACACTACTAAAATTTCCAAAATACTTCTCCAACATAGACCGATCTTGAAATTGGCAAAATATATTAGTTCTCGCAATAGTTTTATAGGATTATGAAATAACATAACAAAACATGTATAACCCTTCTTCAACTTAGCAAACCCTTTTCAACCTACCCTTTAGCACATCTAAGTTATATGATAAAATAAACTGGTCTGATCCCTGCGGAACCCTCGCGCTGGCACGTGACTCGTTCTTGATTAAACGCTATGATTACTAACTCGTATAGGCAGTGAGAATTTTCTAAATATTGGGTCCAAACTCGAGGGTCAAGGGTCGAGGGGAAATTACGTTTTGTTTATGACCCACTCACAGCGCCCGATACGACAGTCGTAGGGTGGACAATGCCGTATAAAGCGCTTAACATCAACAAATACATATATCGTAGGATATTTCACCCACGAACCAGATAAATGATAGATTACTTCTTTTTTTTTGTAAATACATACAGAACAAACATTTAACATCACACAAATGTTTATCCTGGTGGTAATCAAACCCACATCTTACAGCTCTTGAAGCAGATATTCTACCAAACGAGCTACCAGGGCATTCAAAATTTCTCGCTTAGTGAGTGGTATTTGCTTAGTTTTTCTATTTCCTTTGCACCAATATTGTACTCAAATGGTATTGTGGCGCTCTTTGAATTAATACAATATCTATTATCTACGGAATAGATAGCTAGTATAATTGGCCTCGACGACATGCCCTCTGCTATAATGTATCTATTATATGTAGTTTGGATTGTGCATACATGAGAAATCGTCAAGTACCGCTTGCATTTCTACCGCATCGGATCGATCGAACTTAATCGGATCGGACGCTGTGTGTAAGAGCAATTTAGGCCTGTAATAAAGCAAACAAATAACCGATTTTCATGTGCCGAAAGTTTGTAAGTTTTGTAATAATTAACAGTTTAGCGATTGATTGCTGCTTTAGAAAATTAGATGTGAAATTATAAAATCTAAATTGAGCGTGAAATTCTTGAGATTATAGATTTTTTATCTCCGTGTGTCATAGGCTACTTTTTTCCCTGTATTCCCACGGGTACAGGAACTACGCGGGTGAAACCGCGAGGCGTCCGCTAGTTATTTGTATTTATGTAGTGGTTTTGACATCTCTCGTCATATTTTTTTTAACAATGCCATATATCTTTTTTACCTCATTCCATTTTTTGGTTGCCTGGAAGAGATTGCTTTTAGAAATAAGGCCGCCATTTGTGGAACTAGATCTTAAGTCTCTTGTATATGTTATATTTTTTGGGAGTTCTGATGTTCACAATATAGAGTTATCTATCTATCATAGATAGTAGAAAAATATGACAGCACTTTACCTGCTAGAATGTTATTATGAAATAAAGCAGCTCTGTTCTATTCCTTCTAAATAAAGTGGAGACAATCCTTCATTACCCACAAATAAACGTTTAAAATGTCTACAGAAGAATAAAGCGGAATTCCGCATGAGTTGTATCAAAAAGGATATTAATTTTCTGCTCACTTAAATTGTTTCTTTTGGTCTGAGGGTGGAGCATTTGGCGAAATGCTTAACCTGTCACTGAATGAATGAAAAAGACATTGAAATTAGAATACACAAGATTCGCTTTGACAACTTTCAACTGCCATACACATTAATTCTTAGCGACAATAGCATCGTACGGAAACTATAGCGTAGTGGTAGAGTATTTTCTAGTATTAGGCTGACTAGCATAGTAGCGGCTAGACGTTTGACCACAGCTCACCTGATGTTAATTGACGGTGTAGTCGAAGATGGTAAAGCAGAAACTGGCTTTCAAGTGAGGCTGCCTGAACACACCGTAAGGTGCTTGAAGGCAGCTTTTAAACTTGAAATTGGTAGCTAGTCAGTCGAGAAGTACAAACAAACAAAAATCTTTCTTTATTTTACATGAAAAAATGTTGTGTAGACACAATCACTATAATATGTATGAAGTACCTATAGTCACCAGCATTTACAAGGATTGAACCTCCTCCCATCGTCGCGACCTCGGAGCGCCTATCCGCCTCCGACCTAAGCAGACTGCTTGTGCTGCCACTAGAAAAACGTGCCATGGCAAGACAGGTTACACTATGCTGGTCACAACTAATTATATTCCAGTGATCTAAAATCTATCCTACCACTACACTATGGTTTCAGCTCAAGCTCATTGTTGGGGTTCGAACCTACGCCCTTCGGCGTATGAAGTGACCGCACTAACCACTGAGCTATCATAGCTTCAAACGCACGCTTCATTCCACGTAAATGGCTTTAAGTTTGTACCTTACGCCTGTTAAATACAGCTATACCCCGGTGAACTGTTTCTGCCACCTGTCATGACAGATACGAAGGATTTCGGGCCCTTTACGCTCAACTTGTCTTTAATATATTCAATATTTGAACAGGAGCAACGGAATCCATTTTGGATTTCGTTTTATTCTCGAGAAGGGGATCGGAGTACACTTTTGAGAGTAGCTAGTTTGAAAGCTGCGGTTTTAGCTGTCATTTACAATTATTTCTATATATTTTTTGTAAAATGTAATTAGTTTATGTATTGCAAGAAATAAGCTACTTAAGAACGCAAAATGTCAATAGAAATGCCTTAACAAAAACCCACATTCGTGCGTACAATTCGGTACTTATGTTTAAATACAATTATTTTTAGACACAAACAAACAAACAAAACGGACATTTTGGAAAATAATACAATTCAGCGACACGATTTTTGAGCATTCCAAATAAAACACCTCAAATAATTGAAAATCAAATTTCAGATAGATACAAGTACATACCTAATAATTATAACGTCAAAACAAATTTAAACAAACGAACACAGAACAAAAGGAACCAAAGCGATATATTTAATTAAGTTGAAATAAGAACAAACATAATTATTCGAAAACTTGGAACGAGCTACGAAAAACTTCGCATCATCGAAGGAAGCACAAACAATATCGAGAATTTGCAAACTCCGCAAAGAATTCGAATATTCGAAAATTAATTAACGTAATCGAATCGCGAGTAAACACCTAAGCTGAGAATGAACGATGTAAGGGCAACAGCACACATGACAATTATACACGTTCTGCAATTTGGTATCGCGTAGTTCCCGTTCACGTGGGAATACAGGGATAAAAAGTAGCCTATGTCATCCGGGGATAGTGTAGCTTCAATTTCAAGAATTTTTGAAATCGGTTCATTAGTTTCGGAGCCTATTCAATACAAACAAACAATCAAATCTTTTCTCTTTATAGAATAGAAGATAGATAGATTTTACTTAGTATGGAAACAGAAGTATTTTTAAAAAAGTAATTTTAAGAATGGGTTAAGGCTCTTAAGATGTTTTGTAACTATTCGGTTTTTGAATAAACAATTTTTACTAAATCTTTATTTCTATAAGGACTTAGAAGGTGTGATTTAATTATTGATAATTAAAAGGTACACATACATGATTTCGCACTGAACTCGTCAAAGCAAAATGCAGCAAATATGTAGGTGATTATTTACATAATTATAGAAGGACAATATCGCTGATATTGTAAATAATAAGTGAGCCGTGACCCTTAGCTGGGAATAAACGATATAATTTCAAATTCCGAATTCCGTTTGGCGCGAACGATAATTTTAAATTTCGAATGCCGGCGCCGCGGTAAAATAATGAGGAATTCACAAAACGCGTTTCGATATAAAAAAAAAGGTCGTTTCAAGCGTTTTTATAATTGGATGTAGGGAGGGGATGAGAATTTGTTGTGCTTTTTCAATAAAACCCCCAATCAATATTATGGAATAAAATTCAGAAGTCAATGATTATGGCAGTATGGCTGTTTACTTGAGCCGCTTCGCTCAAAACGAAAAATCACGTCATCTAACTCACGTGGAATTTAAACTTGAAATCTGTCGGCGCGTTGCATGAACGAGGCGTGTTTACGTGTTCATGTAAGACTCATAGAGCCCACTTTTAATAAAAATGGTTAGTCTCGCAAAAACTTAAAAATGGATGCGATTTGAATATTTTTTTGTTTTGTTCTAAATAGGGTGATTAATGAAAAAAGGTGAGATGTGATCAAAGACCTAGCCAGTCAAAAAAAAATCGCTTTTTGATTTCAAATTAATTTTGCGGTGATACGAAAGTTCACCAGGTCATATTTTAGTCTAAAGTAAACATACTCACTAAAGGTCAGCGGGTGGAACCGCGTGATAGAACTAGTATCCGTATAGGTAACAATTTTGCAGATGTTGGTTTGATTACATCAGTTTGTAATGCCCGCTCTCCAATTATGTTCCTTCAGCTACTTACCTGAAAAGAAAATACATTTTATTAATTGGTGTTTACACTAATAAAATTATAAAGAGGAAAAATTTGATCCGGGGCTGGGCATTGCGCTTTGTTACAAGTGGAACAAGTCTCATTAGAGTCACACAAAGTAAGTCAAAGTCGAGTCCGATATTGTCCTAGTAAACTAGTTGTGACTTTACTACAAGCTGGCTGGTAGATCATCTAAGCAGGAGATCTTCTAGGTAGGTACCACCGTAGTACCAGATATACCAGTCAAACAGAGCTGTGGTCAAACACCTGTCAAATCAAAAAAATCTATTATATCTTATTACACAAATAATTACATTATCCCACCTCTGTTGGCAATAATAGGGCTTAATTGTATCGATATATTTTTTATAAAAGCCTTAATTATTTCTTTCGAATTTAAAATTTTCTTATTGGAAAGCGCGCACATCGGGCTCAACTTAATGGGAATTCCTTGGAAACTAATTAATTTTTCCCCGCAAATAATTCCCGATAGGAATGTTTTAATAATTTTCTATTTGTTTTAGCGGTTCGAAGGTTCTATCGGGTGTTCGAATTTGCAATCGACGCGATTGTCGAATATTCGGGAATAATTAGTTTTTGATTGTGTTTGCGACTAGATATGAAAGTATTGTGTCATCGAAATGAGTAGATATATATGGGATTTACTAAGCAAGTTTACTGAAATTGAAAAGAGAACTAGAAATAACATATCAAAATAGTCTAAAACAGCCTCAAACTGTTTCTTCGATTACTTGTAGCCTGCGTGCTTCATTCTCGATCATATCATCGCTTACCATCAGACGAATTGGTAGTCAAACGCGGACTTATACGTGTTTAAAAAACAAAACCAGTTTGTTTTTTTTAAACCGCCAAAATTTAATGAGTAGCTAGTAACTACCTAACTAACTACTTATAAAACATATCATTTATATTTAAAAAAATATATAATTCTTTTTTATGAATTATAGGCTTGCGTTTGATCGCCATCTCTCCTGATGTTAAGTGAAGAAGCGATCTACGATCGAGCACGCCTAGAAGACACCGATTCACTCTCGACTTGAAGACACCCAGATTGTATCTATCAGGACACCCACTCGGGTAACGTATTCCTCGCTTTTAAAAATACTACAATACTAATAGTAATCTTTTCTAGAAGTCTTTCGCGATCAACTTTTTCGCTAAATCAGCAAAGCTGTTAAGAAGCACTATAAAAGCGAACTATTTTGAGGGTAGGCTGTAAAACGCGCCACCGGTCACACCTGTTGCTCCCTACTACAATTTAGATGGCCTAGATATTCTTTTTACGAAATAAAATTTATAAAATATTTTTGAAGTCGCTCCAAAAAAATTGAAATAAAATGTTCAACGTCAAGTTCAAAGAGTTCCTGAAAATAAAAAATGTTTTGTGATATTTTTTGCTAAAAAAATTTGGACGAAAAATTCTTTACACATAGCAGTTTTTTGTGATTAGAATATAGTTTATGGTTCCATCTCTTGCGTGTTTTAAAAAACCTACTGACGTCAATACTTCGATAAGCCTTCTACATCGATATACGCGTAAAATTACCAATTCTTGCAAAGGTCATTGCGCGGAGTTGAATATGAATCATCAAAAACCCTATTGTGACAGTTGTCCACAGGCGATGGTGAACTTATTATCAGCCAAAACGTCAGAATGTTTGTCGCTCTTTATAAAAAATAAAATGTCGTATCAAATCTCATAGTGTGTTTATGGTGAATATATATACCACAAGCTATGCCCCGCGGTGTTACCCGCTACATGTTTTCGGGATAAAAAGTAGCCTGTGTTAATCCAGGGTCTCGGCTACCTTCATAATTTCATCCAAATCCGTTCAGTAGCTTTTGCGTGAAAGAGTAACAAACATCCATTCATCCAAACTTTCAAATTTATAATATTAGTGGAATATATAGGTACAGATATAACTTTGTCTCTTTTATTTTGGCTGTAGTATTTTCTATTTCTATAGATAATCCTACGAGAGAAGTGAGAGATGCCATGTGCTTCAGATTCGCCACTACTGAAAACATACTTTTTTGTTTACCGTAACAATGAGTACCTACCACAGGGCAGACTTTATTAGATCGTGTTCAATTTCAAATAAAATAAACAAAAGAAATGGATTCAGGATCTCATAAACCCTAGAACACATCGAAGATAACTAGATTTAGAATCGACGTACGTTTTTTATTAGATCTCGATACCAATCGAGACACACCTGCGATTCAAATCCTAAGGTGAGTGGAGGACGAACGCCAGAATAAATAAAGCAGATACATAACTACAGAAACAGTTTAAAATGACCGGCTTCATTTTTTTATGTAATTGTTATGAGACGTATTAGACGCTCTCCTAATGGCAAGAGATAACGGCTGATAAATATTTAATAATATGCAAAAAGTATCGGGGTTTGGCTATGTTGTGGAAGGCCGTATGTATACGTACATATAGTTATAACATGTGTACATTTTTTTTTTCTTTTCCTTCGGATTTTCTTATTTTTTATGTCCTCGTTCAACGTAACAAATGCTTAGATCATTTTGCTAGTGCTGCAATTAAATTTAGGATGTAGATTTTGTTACCAGCAGTTTATCAAAATAATTCACAATAGAGAATATTGAATGACGTTAATACATCTAGTCCACAATACAATTTCACTTGGTGGTAGATCTCCTTAGCAGGAGGTCGTCTAGGTAGGTACCACCGCAGTACCAGATATTCTGCCGCCAAGCAGTAGTGTGTAAACATTACTGTGTTCCGGTTTGAAGGGTACTGCAGCTAGCGAAATTACTGGGCTGTTGAGACTAACCATCGAAAGTCTCAAAGTACTTAGTGAGCGCCAAAGCAGCGATGCCCTGGGCTTTATTTTGTTACTCTAAGTTCTGTGTATCGCTGCAATGGTCATGGACAGGCGTTATCTCTTACCATAAGGAGAGCGTCTCGTTCGTCTCATTACTTTTCACATAAAAAAAAAAGTTTTTATGGTAAAAACCGTACGGCAAATTTGTTAGGTTCCTTTAAAAGTTCTGAGATGTTATTCTGTCCTTTTTTAGTCTTTGGTTACAAATATTCTGAGTAAAAGGTTAAATAAAAAAATTGGATGTTCTTTTTATGGGCATAAAGAGCACGCACCATTTTCAAAATTAAATAAATTTTAGTTGTAGGAGCAATTTCGGAGTAGTCTTTAGGATAGCATTTACTTTTATTTAAACGTAGCAAAAAATGTAATACAATTTATTGCTGGACCCATGAGTAAGTTTTGAACTAATTTCTGAGAAAAAAAATCTATTCTACGCCTTCTTTTCTCATACAAAATTAAATCAAAGCATGCACTAGCATAAAAAACGAGAAAAATTTTAATAAAGAAAAAAAACAACATTAGAAAAAAATCAGAAGCACATTTACGAATACAGCCCGATTACAGCCAAAACGTTCGTGCTTCGTTCCGTCACGTACAAATGTTAGATAACACTCAGTATTTAAATCATGCTCCGTAAACGGATGGCAACTTCCCGCGCAAAGATAACCATTTAACTTGACACTCAACCGAGGCGCTAGTTTCTTCGAAAACACTCATTTTTACTAGCAATTTTTTTAGTGCCCATTTTTGACATTCGCGTAGTTAAGTTTGTAATAGAACCGTTATTGGTAGACACCTGAGGTGGCGCCACTTTATTCATAGCTTGTATTTTTAGTTAGGTTTTTTGTAGTATCTAGAATGACCGTGGATCTTGTAATACTGTGAGGTTGGCAGTGGGTTTTAGGAAGTTCATTAATTATCTTTAAAAATGTAGCCTAAAATGGTGGGTTTCTCAAAATAGCAAGGGCTTTGCAGAGTTTTAATAGTGAATACATAATATTATACCTATGTCATGACAAACTAAGTCGACTGCCTTGTAGTGTAATAAATTAATAATATAATCTACAAACTTTAAACGCGATGTTTTTTATGAAATTTGGCAGCTTAAGTAAAAATTAAATTTCACAAAAAATTTAAAGTGCATTTGTAACATTTTCAAAATGGGATGTTTTTAAGTTTTAGTTTTATTTGTTTAACTCGACGTTTTTGTGGTCAAGACTTGACCGGAGCGAGTAATCTCGGATAAAAATGAGATTAAATTTCTTTTTGCTCCCGATGATAATAAAGAAATGTTTCAAATAGCGTAAGTTTGAAAGTCAGCATAAGCGAAGGTTCGCTGCCTAACATTAAAACGAAGTTCTTATTTCAAATTTATCAGATAATCTAATACGAATTGAAAAACTTATATGGAGCGTAAATTCGGGTTCCGCATGCGGTTCGGCTGAATTCGCTGATAATTCGCATGAGTGAAGCCGAAATTCGGTTTCGGACGGCGGACTTCATTTTAATCCGATTTATAAAGTACAACATACTATTTCAAAAGGTTTTTATATTCTGTATGATTCTTTCAAACAGGGTAATTTTAAGCGCGAAATCTAGTTCGCAAACATGAGGATAATGTCGATTTAAAGTCCCCACGCTCACAACCTACCTACTAAACTTGAAACATCTCCTGTCTATTCTTAAGATATGTCGTGTTTTCCATTCTTGATTGCCTGTAAAAGATCGCGCGTGGTACTAGATTATAAGTAATACATTTGGTGGTAGATCTCCTTAACAGGAAATCGTCTAGGTAGGTACCACCACAGTACCAGATATTCTGCCGCTAAGCAGTAGTGTGTAAACATTACTGTGTTCCGCTTTGAAAGGTAGCTAGCGAAATTACTGGGCTGTTGAGACTAACCATCGAAAGTTTCAAAGTAATGAGCGCCAAAGCATCGATGCCCTGGACTTTGTTTTGTTACTCAAAGTTCTGTGTATCGCTGCAATGGTCATGGACAGGCGTTATCTCTTACCATCAGGAGAGCGACTCGTTCGTCTCATTATTTTTTACATAAAAAAAAGATTATTTTGTTTTATGTATTTTTTTTATATTTTTGGCATGTGCAATAAATTGTTAAGTGTCTATCAATATATCTAAACTAGAGTGATTAATTTGAATAAATCAAATTACACACGACAGATCAGCACCTGGCCCACAACTAAAACATAATATTGCCGCTTAAATCTAAGATGAGAGATGTATCATTCCATTTGATTGCGCTGATTAAAGGGCTCGCCGTAACAGCTATGCTAATATTCTAATTTGCGTTAACGTAATTTTTTAAGTTTCTACAGAAAACGTTAATCCCGCCATCTTGATGACACACACAACTCTAACAATTTTCTTATCTCTAATGTAGGAAGTGATTAAATGATCGAAATAAAGCTATAATCTTCTTATGCGAGGTTAATGAGATTACAAACAAATGGAACGTGGGACCTTTACGTAATATTATGTATACTGATAGGTCCTTTTACGAATATAAGATAACTGTCAATTTTGTATGGACTTTAAAAAAAATACAAACACTATTCATTGATCTGTAAATAAAGTAGGTATACAATGAAAACTTCATATTGGATCACTGGATTTCTTGCACTAGTAATCGTCCTAAGAATGAAACGCCGATGAAGCAGATCAGACTACAGAGCGCCTTCAAGTATTACTTTATCGACCTATGAATGCGTCGATAAAGCAGATCAAATTACTTCGCCGACAGTGTTATGCGCGGCATACCCTTAAAATATAAAAATTAAATTAAAGAAAGATATTTTCATTCCATGAATACCAGACGTGTGGTACAAAGGAGCAAGTCGGAGACTTAATTTTCAACCTTGACTCTTTTAAATGCGTTCAAAGGATTTCGGCTCCAGTCTAGTTGAATCTGGTTCAACATGTTTTTTTATGGTTGACTACAGCTCACCTGATGTTAAGTGGCGGTGTTGTCGACGATGATAAACACACATAGCCTGGAATGGAACTGGCTGTCAGAACACACCGTTAGGTGCTTGACGGTAGATTTTTTTAGTTGAGAGTGGTAGCTAGACCGCCGAGTACTAGACAGTACCTTGTCACCATGCTATGGTTTCCTCACGATCACTATAGAACAGCTGTTTTTTTGTTGTGTCTATAGTTAAAGTTGATCATAATAATGAACCCCTTTTGGCTTAGTTTACAAAGCCTACGTTGAGATCCAGTTCCATTCCAGGCTAAACGTGCTTTACCATCTTTGACCACACCGTCCTTAACATCAGATGAGCTGTGGTCGAAACCTAACTTGTCAACCAAAATGTATGCTATTATAAAGAGGAAATATTTGATTGTTTGTTTGTATTGAATAGGCCGAAAATACTAGACCGATTTCAAAAATTCTTTCACCGTTGGGAAGCTAGACTTTGACATGACAGGCTACTTTTTTATCCCCGTATTCCCACGGGAACGGGAACTACGCGGGTGAATCCGCTAGTTTATAATAAAATGCTTGAAAAATGAAAGTTTAAATTTGGCTATTAATACACTATGGCACCGAAAAGTTCTACCTACCTACATTCTACATTAAAAGCTAAGCATTAGTGATAACTACAAAAACCTCTTTCATCAATTCCAACTCACACCAACAAAATTATTCGCAAACAAAACCTCGTGCTTACAACGTAGAACGCACACAAACAACAAATCTAAAATTAGGGTATAGCAACAAGTGCCGAACATTTGTCGCGAATTGCCTGTTTGTCGAAGGCGTGCCTTATTTGGTAGAAAGTGACTCATTGCCAATTTCGGTCGGGTACAATTAAAAGTCTGGGCGCGTGGAATTTTTATTTCACCTAAATGTCAGAATTTCTTGATTCCCCACCTACCTGATTATTGTTCAATTTTTTTTTTTGGCATCGCAATTTTTGCATTCTATCAGTGTCAAATGTTTATATCACGCATACATATAATTCCTGAACACTCGAAAAGACACAAGTTTTCATTGCAAAAGTGTAAAAAAAGGGATAACTTTGCCTTGTATTTATTTGTACTTCTTTTTTGTGAGATGGAGGCAAAGCAAGCGGTCCTCCTGTCGTCCAGCGCGCTTTGCAATATATTTGTTTTTTCAATTCTGTTCACATTTTACTTAAAAGGGCCTAACTTAGCGGCCCGGGAAGGAAGGGGAGGGGAAGAACTGCTGCTAGGTTCAGATATGTGACCTAGTACAAAAATTGAGTTATTACATAAAGTTCGTAGACATTTAAAGACGGATGGCATAATCTTATAATTTTCAGTATAGATCTCGAAATAAAAAAACAAAGGAATTAAACCGTGTCTATAGAACAAATTAAATGTAAATTTAACCAAATTCAAGTTAATCGTGTGAAATATTGCCAGATTATTGTATCCGAACTCATAAAAACAATTTTATGAATGCGCGTTCGGATACATAACTTATAAATAAAATATAAAAATAAGACTATAGCTTTATAAATTATGTTTAATATTTGTATCCAACCAAAAACTATGTAACAAGCTGTTTTTCTATTCTTATTCCCGATAAACAAGTAAATAAATAAGACTTAATAATTGATTTAATTGTTAGGACTAAGTACAAAGTCTTAAAATGTGGTCAATGTTATATGAAACAATCTTTAAGATGTTATAAACCAACAACCTTTTCCAACATAATTAATGTACGCAAAATATTTTATCAGTTTATCCGATTTTGGACTCTATTTTCACGCTTAAAAGTCCTCGAAACGAAAAACGATAACAGGAGAGAATCGCCAAAACACCCAAAGCATCTTTAAAAGTACGTCGCTATTTCAATAAACTCAACTTCACTCTCAGGATATTAACATCCAAAATTACTTCCGCAAACTTTAAAATGTTCTCGTGTCGTACGATAAACATAATGTACTTGGGCAACCCCTTCCTCGGCGTAACTTGTTCGTCAACTTAATTTTACAGCTTCTAAACACGTAACCGTGATATTCTTTACAACGAACTTAGTTTTATAGGGTGCTAGATGTCGAGCTAGGGGTTGCCAAGCGCTTTTCTTTTTAATGACGCAATAAATATTCGGCGTAGGTAGGCCGCACTTGTTGTTTTGAAAATTTAACGTTGCGTCATTCTTTTCTTCGAATTCTATTTTTTTATTTGAGAAACCTTAATATAAATAAAACTTAATTACGGTAATTCATTTCTATTCACTCTCTTACAGGAATCGCGTCTTGTTTCATGGTATTTTTAACTTAAGCCTCTAGAATCAAATCAAAATGATTTATTTACGGCCAGTTTTGCCTAAATTCTTACGTTAATTTGTTTCTAATCCGAGAATTTGAAATTGGAACTCCAGACGCCATACAAAATCCACATTACTTGTGTGAGAAATATATTTTGACACATATCAACACGAGTAAAACGAAGCTAAATAACATTTTACATACCCACATCAAACACCACATCTCCCTAAACTTCTTAAATACACCCAGACAACAAAAGGTTTTGATGTCTCAACAAAAGATTCGACGAAAACCGTTACCGCCGCCATCTTGGTTTCTTTTTTCTTTTCTTGGAAGACAGGTCCCTGCATTGTGGAGAATTCACCTGATCGTGGGAATAGACAAATAGAGGGGACTAGAAAAGGCAAAGTATAAACAGTAAGGGTATTTGTAAGCTTTGCTATTGAGCTATGAGATACGTTAATCCATTTTGCACGCACTTTTATAAGCTGCTTGAATGCGGTATCGTTGTTGCTATTTGCAAATGGGCTTGTTATCTTTTGGTACCATATTTTTAGTCCCAGAAGAAAGTTAAGTACGAGTTATTAATATTTACGGTGATTAAAAGAATATGTTAATACGGTAACGGTTTCCCAAGTTCGACTTTAGTAATAATAAATATGTAACGACATTTTTTATAGTTCGATAAAATACGAGTATAAATAAAAAAATCTATAAATAAAACATAAATAAATAAATATCGTAGGACTTTACACACAGCGCCATCTGGACTCCAAACTAAGCAAAGCTTGTACTATGGAAGTCAGATAACTGATAGAATACAGTTTTTTGTTCTAAATAAGTACATACTTATAACACATACAGTACACCCAGACACAGAACAAACATTTGTTAATAAATCACAAAATGCTTGTGGGTGGGACTCGAACCCACGCCCTTCGGCTCTTGAAGCAAGCATACCTACTACCAATGAACCAACAGGGCTGTCAAAAACAATAAATAACAATATCTTTTATTGTAAACGATTCCTTTTTAGATTGACATGTTGACTGTGACTGGGTTTGTGACAGCCTTCGATCGATTGATTAGAGCCAATCAGAAGTCTGTTTTTAGGATTCCTCATACTTATTCCGAGTTTAACATTACAATAATTATTGACAAAATAAGTATTCTTTATTGTTTTTCGGTATATTTGAACAAACAAATCCATTAAAAACTTAGCACGCACCAAAAAGACCCAATTTAAATAAAGCAGTCACTTCTCACCAAAAGGGTCTGAGAGTCCTTACTGTTAACAATACAATACACAAGGGTAGCCATAGACGATAGTTTTAATAGTTTTAACGGTTATTCAGAGGTCTGTTACGACTTTTTATGTGAATGCGCTGCAATAGATCCTAATTTGTGTATGACACTATCATTGTGCGTATATTCTCGTGAGAGCTTATTTTACGACTTTATATTTGAAGGGTGTTTTTTTGAAGCTGAGAAACTAACATACTTGCACGCATTCTCTCTTAAGGGTAGTCACACACAAACATGTAGTGTAGACAAGCATTAAATAAAAAAAATAAAAAACCCCCGGAGGTGTATAGTATTCTACTAGTCAAGCCCTTTCATTTGATACCCATATCAAGGGAGTTATGAAACATATGTACCTAATCCGCCATTTTGTAGCGGCGGCCATCTTGGACCGATTTTCATCAAACATAGCTCAATAATTCACCTTTCAAACAAAAAAAATCAAAATCGGTTCATCCGTTCGGCAGCTATGATGCCACAGACAGACACACATACACACATACACACATCAAACTTATAGAACCGTCATTTGTGCGTCGGGGGTTTGGTTCCCGCTCAGGACAATTTATTATATGGCATAGATTACCACCGACATTTATTTTTAGTTAGGTATAGGCTTGCGTTTGACAACCATCTCTAACGTTGAGAGAACTCGAAGCGCATGAAGAAATATCTGTAACTATCGTCAGACATTACTCACAGCGCCATCTAGTGCAAATTCAGATGAACGATTCAAAAACAGGACCCGATCTTACCTTGCCAGCCAAGTTGCACTGAAAATACCCCCGATAGCTAATTCCCTTCAAGTAATGGGAAGCTACCTAACTACATTAACTCGAAACTTCGTTACACGCTAGTCATCTCTCATAAGTGAGTTACCGACGTACAGCCTTGTAATATGGCCTGATATTAGTTATTTGATGTATAAAATATAGACTAGGAATTATACTCCGATGTAAAAGTCGCTCGTTTAAATGTATTCTATCGGATACATTTAAGAAAGAAAACATTAATTTTAATACAACAACCCAATGAAAAAAAATAATGAAATGAATAAATGATAGAAAAAGACGTTAAAGATAATAAAAAGTTGTCGCTGTAGTGTCCAGTGCGACAGAAAAAAAAGAAAATTAATCGAGATGTTTCGCTGAAAAATCCATGCCACCAAACTTAAAGAGAAAAAAAAAGAGTTATATCTATCTATCTTACAAACTTGTTTCTTAAAATGTCAACAAACAACTTGCTAGACTTTTTTCCTACACTTTTTTTTGTACGACGCGCTTGTTTCAGTAAAGTCACGCCACAGAATAATCCACAGTTAAAACTAGACATGATAATAATTATCAAGCTCATAATGATTCTTATGCCCTAAACAGACGGTTCGAAATGGTTTGTACCACATGAAATTAAGCTTGGCACTCACGGTCGGCAATGAAAGTAATTAACTTGATTAATCTCGAACGTCTACGAAGAGTTCCGCCGATGAGTAATGGGGTCTATTTCTTGACATGAGCTCTTTAGGAACTTCTAAATACAGTACAATAGACCCGAGAATCGCAGAAAGAAAAATGTTAATGAGTAAAGTCACTCAATTGAGTGTGATTTGCATGTTTACTTTGAAGTAACATTCAAAGAAAGAAAAGGTTTTTTTTTTTTTTAATGGTTGACAGGCTAGTTGTTTGACCACAGCTCACCTGATGTTAAGTGAAGGTGTGGTCGAAGATGGTAAAGCACACCTAGCCTGGAATGGAACTGGCTCTCAAGTGAGGCTGCCGGAACACACCGTTAGATGCTTGGCGGCAGATTTTCAACTTGAGGGTGGTAAGCTAGCCAGCCGAGTACTAGAAAGTACCCTACCACCATGCTATGGTTTCCTCACGATGATTTCCTTCACCGGCAGCTTAAGCTCATTGTTGGGGTTTGAACCCACGCCCTTCGGCATGCGAACCTACCGCGCTAATAAGGTTGCGAAAACCTTACCACAGTGACGTCTGGTTCCTTCTACATTTTGCCGTAGAACTTGTCAAGGCTCAGTTTGCGAAGCACTAGTTGTATCTGTCTATAAGGGGAAACAAACTAATTCAACGCATTCCATTGCCTTGCGGTGCAATGATCTAGTATCAATTAGCATTGGACTTTGACTTTGAATAAAGTCACCGTTGGGATTTCCTTTTTTACACACGTCTGTTGACCTTCATGCGATCGCACGATCTAATTACAAGTCTCGGATTTATTCGTTTTAATTATCGAAATGTCAACGTTATGAGTCATGGCGAGTATTCGCCAGAGATTAAACAGGCTGCGATTTATGGCTATTGACCGAGCCAAGCGAAGGTATCAACGTGGAAGAAAAAGGGTTATTTACGAACGCTTGTTTCATGAATACTGGACTAAAACCGTAGATTTGATCTACATAAAATTATAGTGGTACATATACATAAAACAGGTCGTCTAGGTAGCTACTTTTAATTCTACTTGTGAAAACTTTTAATTGGCCTTCCAATCTTATTTATTGTAATTCTGTATTGTAGTCTTTGCACATAGCTGTAAATTTTCCTATGATTATTAAAATAAAATAAATAAGTACCACCCGCAGTACCAGATATTCTGCAGACAAGCAGTAGTGTGTTAACATTACTGTGTTCTGCTTTGATGGTTACTGCAGCTAGCAAAATTACAGATTACAGAGCTGTTGAGACTAACCGTATAATGTCTCAAAGTAATGAGTGCCTAATCAGCGATGCCCTAGACTATGTTTTGTTGTTCAAAGTTGTGTGTATCGCTGCAATGCTATTTCCTTCGTGCTATTTTGTAACTGTTTGTCTCTATTTGTTGTTATTTTTGTTGTTTTATGTTACAAAATAAAATGATTTTCTTACTTCTTTCTTTCTTTCTTCAATGGTTTGACATTCGTTATACCATCAGGAGAGCGTTATTCCGTCTCATAGCTTTTACATTAAAAAACTGCTTTTGTTATATTATTAGCTTAAATATATTATACAAATCTTTTATTAATAACACCACAGTTACAGCTCATTCTTTCATTATTCATACATTTTTATTATTAGTGTTACAACATTTCCCGTCTGTTTCTTATGTCATCTATTGTGTTTTTATATTCTTGGTTGCCTGGAAGAGACCGTTTTTACATACCCCACGAACGCACTAAGAGCTGTAAATCTTTGTTTATCATACGAACAGTGATGAGGACCTGTACCAGAGTTTGCATTTCTTTTAAAGTACAAATTGAGTGTCCTCAAATCAAGTGTGAAAATGTTTTAGGTAAGCGGGCCATCCTAGGCCGCATGACTGCCAGGATGTGGTACGATCCAGTCTAGCCTTGCTTTGCTTGTTGCCCGCGCGACCGACTTTTCTTTGGTTCTTAGCGATAAGGCCGCCTTTTATGGCACTAGCTCATAAAATTATTTTGTTCTCTGTACTTTTTTTCTGTTTATGGTGTGCACAGTAACGTGTTTCTATCTATCTATCTATATGTAAATTATCTATTTATACAGAAATTTGCGATAAATATCAAAACAGGGCGTTTAAGGGCGCGGCACGAACTTGATTTCAATGGAGTACGAAACATCATGTTACATGTAACTAATGTATTGAGTCCGATTTGTGAATCTCAAAACATCTGCTTATTATGTCATGTCTGGTCGAAAACTAATTTTAGTAAAGTTATTTTTAGACAAACTTTGCTAAAAGATTTACGTAAACAGCTGTAAAGCCTACATGAGTACTAAAGGGTCTTGAATTTTTTGTTCTAAAGTTTATAATGTACAAGTAAAGTAACTACCTTGATGATGGTAAGAGTTAACGCCTGTCCATGACCATTGCAGAGATACACAGAACTTTGTAAAACAAAGCCTAGGGCATTGCTGCTTTGGCGCTTATTACTTTGAGATTCTCGATGGTTAGTTTCAACAACCCTCTAATTTCGACAGTACAATTCAAACCGGAACATAGTAATGTTTACGTACACTACTGCTTGTCGGCAGAATATATGGCTCTGCGGAGGTACCTAGGCGATTTCCTGCTAAGGAGATCTACCACCAAGCATTTATTTACCGAGCAAAGCGAGTCTCCAAATTTACTAATCGTAACGATAGATCTCTTTAAGACTATGACTATTCTTTTTTTCTAAACAATCTCGAGGCTCGCGAAGTGCAGCGAATTTTTCAAATGTTGCATAGCATATTGACTTCTATCTACATAATATAAAACTGTACCCGAGGCAAAATAAAATGTTGGACGCTCGTTTTATGAACATAAATATGCTGCAATAATTGAGCGATTCGCTATTTCGCATCCAGTGCGGATCGTGCCTTAGGTTAAACGGCTAGACTATCCAGCATAAAAAAACAAACGATTACGCGCCGAGGCAACAATTATAGCAGTTACTGTCAATAAAGCTTTAAAATTAATTTATTAACAACGAAACACAAAGTTGAGTCCAAGGACACAAAACGTATGCACAACAGTTCGGACTTAGTTTCGCGTTGGTTACGCAAATCATTGCATAACTACCCAACCTAGCCAGCCTACATCTAATTTATCTAAAAATAGATTTATATTTCTAACTCAGTGTTGCAAGCACAGATAATATCAGATTTTAGTGTTTAGCATAATATCCGATATTTGATAACAATCTACGTAAAGAGTTTGGAATTTTAAATAGTTACGAAATTTGAATGATGGCAGACATGCTTTTAGGACAGATGGATATTCCTGATAAAACTTATATAACGTTACTTGTCAACACGCGGTACGACTCAGGCGGTAGACGACAGCGCAAAGGGTCATTTTAGCGGTTGAATTTTAGAATCATACGTATAACGATTCTAAAATTCAGCTGCCAAACTGAACCCTTATGTATACGAATATAACCAACTTTCAAACAAAATTCAGAAGTTTATATACCCACAAAGGATACATTTCGAAGTGTGCCCGGGAATTACACAACTTAATTCCGCTTTCTACTATCAGACGCGACTAAAGCGTCATTCGTCCATTGAACATACCCCACGTACGCACTAAGCGCTGTGATTCTTCGCTTATTCTTACTAACAGAGAGAATGAGGAACTGTACCAGAGTGCGTATATCCTTTAAAGTACAATTTAAGTGTCTTCAAATTAAGTGTAAAAAGTTTTAGGTAAGCGTGCCATCCTAGTCCGCATACCTGCTATACATCAGACAGGATGTGGTACGATCCAGTCTAGCCTTGCTTTGCGTGTTGCGCGCGCGACGTATTTTTCTTTCCCTCCTCCTAGTGTCGTGTTCCTCATGTCTGAGGGTCGTGACGTCCACCTCCCAGGAGCCGTTCATGCACGATGTTGCGCCATCTACGCCTATCACTGGCGACATGCAGCGCGTCATACACCGATGTGTCGAGTGTGATGATTGTGTGTGTGTGTTCTTTGGTTCCTTGAAAAAGGTCACCACACAAATGTAACCAAAACTATTTGAGTATTCGACCTAATCGAACGCAGAACTGATGGCCGATGGGGCTGCAAAGTTCTGGAGTGAAGACCATGGACTGGCAAACGCAGTGTAGGACGTCCACCCACAAGGTGGACAGACGAAAGACCGCAGGAACTCGCTGGATGCGAGCCGCTTCCAACCCGGTATTTATAGAACTCAATGGGGGAGGCCTATGTCCAGCAGTGGACGTCCTACGGCTGAAATGATGATGATGATGATGAACGTGTTACGTGAGTAACCCCGTATTGTTAAAATAAAAATGTGTCAAAACCACGTCTATAAATTACGTTCGATACTGGCACTAACAATACCTAGGAGTCCAATTACAAAGTCAGGTAGCAAATTGTCTCTGAAAAAATATCACCTCTTCATCCCTGTTACATTTAACGAATAAATCGCAAGGGACTTCTCGAATGGTCGAAATCCGAATGGCGAGTTCTATCACTATTGTTCAAATAGTTATTAGTGCAAGTTCTCTGTCTGTAGCTAGGTGGAGGGCATAGTGCATGAGCGGAGCGACAAGCGAATTTAGAATTGTGCTAAGTTTGCACATAGGTCTTTTGCAAAATCTGTTTTTTGTTATGTCAGGGCAGAAGAAAGCGCAAAAATTGCAATTCTTTACTGTCACCTATTATGTACTTAATTACTTTATTTATTTACCATAAACATGTAATACTTTGTTTCGTGATATATGTATCTTGCAAGCAACTTTCAGTCTTATGCAGTTGTAAATAATTGTCAAAACAATTAAATATCGCAAACAATTATTATCACGAGTTATTTAGAGTCCTGGCCAAACGTTTACAGGAGGCGTCGGATGACCACAATGTTGGCATCTACTTCAATAAAAAACTTAGCAATGACAACCAGCGTGGCAATGCTGCCAGCATTCTGACCATATTTCTCTCCTCTTGTGGACTCGTTAGATTAAGTTTTATTTTGAAATAGCTTTTATAGTGTGTAGCATATTTTTATTTTTTTTATGTAAAGTAACAAGACAAACGATACGCTCTCCTAATGATAAGAGAACACAAACCCAAGACCATTGCAACAATACACAGAACTTTGAGTAGAAAAACAAAGTCTGGGGCATCGCTGCTTTGGCACTCATTACTTACATATCCACTAAGCATAAATTTATGTGAATAAAACCCACTGATCATCTCTGTAAATAAAAAAAAAAACATTGAATGAGAAATTTGATCATTTAGAATTTAATCGTTTTATTAAATCGCTCGTCGCTATTCTCATCAGCACAACTTTTCTCTAACCTGTCGAGGATTTGCTATTCAGATTCAGTTAGATGCTCCTATTTGATTAATACCCCAAATATCGTTCACTTCGTTAGTGCTAGGTTTCTCGTTAGGCTTATGTTGCATACACCTAACGAAGTATGCCTTGAATTATGCATGGCATTCCAGAGTATTAAAAGCACTGGCTTATTTTATTCACACATCCATTTTATGGTTAACAGACAAGGTGATTGTTCACAGCTCATCTGATGTCAAGTGACGGTACAATCAAAGATTGTAAAGACATCTAGTTTGGAACAGGTAAAGGAAGCTGTCATAACAACAATTTGAATTTGACATGTTATTTTGTTTTTGACATTTTGTTATGTCATTAATTAATGTATAATTTTGTGACACAAATCATCTCCATATAAATTAATTAATTAAAAAACCGGCCAAGTGCGAGTCGGGCATCAAGCCATTATTTCAAATACCCATTGAAATAAATCGTGCCTACACTGGACATCTTTAAAAGTCGTATTAGGCAGCACTATCTTTCTTTTCGTTTTAATAGGTTTTTTTACACCAACCTGATATATCTTTTAGTTTCTTCTCATCCAAAGGTTGTCTGAAAGAAATCGCTCTAGGCGATAAGGCCGCCGTTATTTATTGGTTAGTTATATCCTTTATCTTATTTTCATGTTTCATATTTGTACGTTATAATGTATGTATGTTTGCTGTGGAATAAAATTGAATTCTATTCTATTATATCTTTCGATGTAGCTATGATGATATCGTTATGTTATTCAGTATTATTTATATACATAGGTATATATATTTTGATATGCATTATTGTAAATTGTTTCAAATAATTTGTAACTTTTAATTGTAGCACACACTGTCCTTTTACTGTTACCACAAATCCTTTCCATGTTAAGGATGTCTGAAATAGATCACTTTAAGCGATAAGGTCACCAGTTGTTACACTATTATTAAACTGTATCTGTTATTAATATTTTACGATGTGAACAAGAGTTAATTTAGCACAAAATAATAAGAACTTAAGATAACTTGTTGGAGTCGAAACAATCACAATTCTAGTTACATTGTACAGTATAGTACAATAATGATATTCACAGAATATACACGAAAAAATAAAAAAAAACCCAAAATTCTATTTTTCTAATAAGCTAATAAGCCAAAAACAATATCTCGGACTTCGTAACAAATCCTTTCAGGTAACGTATAGACAGGCAATCGTAAACATCACATGGTTCTGACAAAAAAGAACTATAAAATAAAACTGTAAATGGTTCTGTAAAATATTTACAACAATCACAATAACCAAACGTGAACACAGAGCCCTTAAATAACGTATTTTCTTCCTACCCCCATATCTAAATCAAGTCATTCCAGCTTACGATAAGCTTCTTGATGGGGGTATATTTCTTTACAATTTATATTGCTCGTAAAATGCTTGCCGCCTCTTGGAAGTAAGCTTCGACTAGAGCTACCTGAGCCTTTGCTTTGTTTACTTTGAGCACGAAATTTATTTCCGATGTTCTTTTTTTCTTCGAATTGAGTTTCTATATATTCGAGAAATGTATACGTATGTGTCCATATTATAGTACGGTATCATCGCAAAAACACTACATTGTCTTAAATTAATCCCACTAGATCCCACATTTCTGTCTATTGCAACTATTGCAAGCTACATTGAACATATTTTTGTTTACAGTTTGAAGTTAACGACAATAAGCACAACATAAGCCACGGCAGCCTAGTTCGGAGCCTATCTGACAATCTGGAGGTCATCAAATATCCACGACACGAAATACAAAATTTTCAAATTCATATATGATCCAAATCCTAAGGTCGCAACGTCACAGTTCGGGGCGAACAACTAGAATTTTTTATCTAAAAATGTGGATGTAATCATTTGATGACCGGAAATTGCGTTATATTAAATTAGATTGAAATAATTTAGGTTTATTTAAGTCATCTGACAATAAATCAAGTTCATCTAAATACGTGTTTAGAAATATCAGCGTGAGCGATTACTAAAAATGTTTAAATGCAATATTTCAAGATCCGATGCGAAAATAATTCTCACTGATATCTATTCCTTGAATTCTAGTGTTGTGATATTTTATTGACATTATGTTGATAAGTAGGAATGTCTGACTGCTGATGCCTAAAAGATAAAGATACATAACATATAGATTATGAATTTAGTTATTTGGTTTACCTTGAACAATGTTGCAAGAAGCTAAATACGTAACTCAGATATTATTGAAAGAATAGTCAAAGTTGCAGACACTGTTTGCAAAAATATCGACACAAATAATTTAAAAATAAAATCTATTATTGGCTACATTGATGAAACAACTTAGAAATATATTGATTCAAAGGACATTTCAAACATGTTTACAGAAACTAGTCAATTATTTCATTTACGAATACATTTCGCAACAATAACAGCCGTCATAAAATTCAATGTCGACAAGAGCGCAGATGTTCAAAACGCAACGGTTTTATGATAAATTGTTAAGTGCTTTACTACTTCTCTTATAAATATTACAAATAATAATTGCATGACAACAAATACAAGTTACAAACCAGAATTATTAAAAATTACTGTGAATTCCGAATTCTTACCATAGCAATCCAAATCCGTTCATTAAATCAGTCTTTTTCACAATGTAAGATAAAACACACAACCGTTATTCTAAATTTAAAACTACACGCTAACACACTAATAAAAACTAATTTGGACAATGACTAGAATACAGGAGAACCCGGGGACACGACCGTTCGCGTCGATCGTCGAATCATAACTGACGAGTCGACGAGTGAGGGTCAACATTCGGAAAAAATGAGCCGCTGCAGGCAGTCAGTGGCACCCATACGTTCCGGGCGAGATCACTACAACAAAAAAGAACCCTAAATATTATCGAAACACCGGTTCCCAAACTTAAAGCACTACCTGAATTAAGATTTTAATCATTTTGTACCTGCGGGTGGACGAAATATCATCTTATTTGAAATCGGGCTTCTTGGAATTAAACCACATATTTTAATTTCAGATCTCATTACTTTATTTCTTTTGAAATGTTGACTGAGCCCTCTTGTAATATATATGTATGTAGTACTGACTACTCACATTACTAACGTTGGCATAATTTTTTTCTAAGAACTAAATTTCTAGAAGTATTTACAAAAAGTAATTCAATTACGTTAAATACAAGATAAAACTGATTTATAGGGTAACAGATAATAAGCTTCAATATACAATAATAATGTTCGAAATCCAATAACAAAGTGCTCGAGCCCAATTGTATGATTTTTCGAGATGCTTTCAATTTGATAAAATGAAGTAACTATGATCTCATTCGAATGCGAAAATCGTTTTTTTTTATTCAATAAATACGTGCTTTCAAGGCGATCCACGTCCGTTCATTGTACTCTTTTTATTACCTGTCGGTATTAAAATTATTTGAAACAAATAACGAGTTGTGAACGGCTTTTAGTTTGAATGTTCCATGTGGTCATCGCGGTCAATGACTCGATTTTCAACTGCTGATATTTTATCTTTTTATCGTAGTTATAACCGACAAATCTATTTTAAATATTTATATTATTATCATTTATTCAACATTTACAAATTATCTGATCTTTGACCTTAGATCTAGAGCGTTAAACTATATGTCTTTAGTTTAGACAAGTTCACTAAGTTCTAAGAGCGTTATTTACTATTATTACGAGTACGATTAAATAAACATATTATTATTTATCAAAGTTTGAGATCCACAGACGAGCCCTGCAGCTGCTGCCCTGCACACAAATAAGAACACGCGTAAACGCCACGTGTGCGTTAATGGATATACGTGTGTGCGTGTGCGTGCCTGTAGGGTTGTACGGCAATTTATTTCTTGTGATTAATTTATTTTTTCCCATAAAAGTAGTAAAAGTAGCAGCTTGCAATCAGCTGGACAGGGATAAATGTGAAAATCAGAAAATAACGTTCTTCACAGAAGGCTGGCGGAACACCTTGTGAAGTTAGGACTTTACCCGTTGCCAAATGGGTTTTTAACGAAATGATTTTTATCTTATCGACATTTTTAGCATCTTCTACAACGGCTAGTATATCCTTGTTAGAGCCACTGATTGTGGCCTAAATCAAGAATTTCGAAGGTCATTAAAAATGTTGATATGCCTAATACCGTAGTCGTCTAGCTTCGTTACAAATTTCATCCAAATCCGTCCAGTTGTCACAGCCTGTAGAAGTAACATACATACAATAATTTGCTTTTATAATATTAGTGTTATAAGTATATTACATTTAAAAAAGTATTTAAATATTTCTAACAGTTATCTAGTTCTCGTAATATAAATTTTGTTTAGTTTAGGGATTGAAGGTACTGTGTGAAATGTTTACCAATGTTTATTTATTTACCTAAAAACCCTTACACGGGTTTACATTGAAAAGTGTAGTTTCGTAGTTTTTGCGTTTGTACACCAGCTAGCCTGTTGGTTAGGGACGATATGGTTGAAGATGAAGCACGCAAACTTATTGGTTACCTTTTCAATGTGATTTTAAAAATATCTACTTTTAAGTATCCCAGGAAAGAAGGCCACTGGAATCTCACAATATGCATTTCTACAATTTTTTGGACAAATTAGAGAAATAAATAAATATCGTAGGACATTGCACACAGCGCCATCTGACCCCAAACTAAGCAAAGATTGTACTATGGAAGTCGGATAACTGACAGAATACTTAAATCCTTTTTTTTTTGTAAATACATACTATATGTATGTGTAAAATAAATACAAAACACCCAGGCACAGAACAAACATTTGTTTAAACCACAAAATTTTTGTCCTAGGCGGGAATCGAAACCGCGCCCTTCAGCTCAAAAAAGCCCAAAAAGCCAAATAAGAGTCAAAACATTTGGCACGTAATTACAGCATACCGGATCGACAATATACTTTTTCTAGTAAAAGAATCAAATCATAAGCAAGTTTATGTATTTGAATTTGAAGTCATAACTTCGACACAACAAGAATTCTCAAACGATTTCATCTAAATATAAAACTTACGTAATTTACTGACCATAATACGAGGAAACGTTATACAATAACAATTTTGTCGCAACAATTTCTAAAAATAGCAAATTTGATAGAATTCAACCCTTGAGCAACAAACCGGGCAGTTTACGATTCTAAGTTACACAGTGACATTGTCGACTCAACAATAACAAACCTAAACCTTATAAAATTGTATTTACTCTTTATCATTTCTTTGGAATAAAAAAACCGGCCAAGCGCGAGTCGCAGTCACGCACGAAAGGTTCCGTACCATTATCTATTAAAACGGATAAAAAATGACGTTTGTTGTATGGGAGCCATCTTAAATATTTATTTTGTTCCGTTTTTTAGTATTTGCTGTTATAGCGGCAACAGAAATACATCATCTGTGATAATTTCATCTGTTTAACTATAGTTTGTCACGGTTCTGGAGTGGAGACCACGGAACAGCAAGCGCAGCGTAGGCCGTCCACCCACAAGGTGGGCAGACGACCTAGTAAAGACCGCAGGAACGCGCTGGATGCGAGCCGCTTCCAACCGGCCTTTATGGAAGTCAATGGTGGAGGCCTATGTCCAGCACTGGACGCCCTACGGCTGAAATGATATTGGTAATGATGAACTATTAATAACTTACTATGAACTATTAATACTATAACTTGTAGCGATGATAGCTCAGTGGTTAGCGCGGTAGGTTCGCATGCCGAAGGGCGTGGGTTCAAACCCCAACAATGAGCTTGAGCTGCCGGTGAAGGAAAACATAGTGAGGAAACCATAGCATGGTGGTAGGGTACTTTCTAGTACTCGGCTGGCTAGCTACCACCCTCAAGTTGAAAATCTGCCGCCAAGCATCTAACGGTGTGTTCCCACAGCCTCACTTGAGAGCCAGTTCCATTCCAGGCTAGGTGTGCTTTACCATCTTCGACCACACCTTCACTTAACATCAGGTGAGCTGTGGTCAAACAACTAGCCTGGCAACCATAAAAAAAAAAACTATCACGGTTCACAGCTTGGTGACAGAAGGACAGACAGACATATAGATAGGGTCCCGTTTTACCCTTAAAGTACAACGAAAACATTCATTCACATTCATGTAGATATGTACTTACTTATAACTCAGATTACTGCTTTCAGAACGATTTTACGAGCAATAATCCCGCGGGGTAAATATTTATCCCGGTTTGATGTTTACAGGTAAAACAAATGGGTTTATAGTTCTAGGATTAATATGTATATTAATCCTAGAACTATAAACCCATTTGTTACATCTTATTTCATGCAAAATGTGAGAAGAGATGTACGATCGAATCACCTTTAGTTACTATTCAAATTATTCTGAGGTTGGTTAGGCCAGTTACGGCCAAGGCCATTTATATGCAATAGGCAATAGAATGTAAGGTAATGTTGCCATGGTACCTTGGACGTGACTTGAGATTGAAATAAAGATCTAGGTGTATATCCTACTAATATTATAAATGTGAAAGTTTGTATGTTTGTTACTCAAGCACGCAAAAACGGCTGAACGGATTTGAATAGAATTTGGCATACACATAGTTTATTACCTGGATAGAACATGTAGAATACTTTTTACAACAGATTTATTTCATTTGAAAGTTCATTTATTCATTGACGGATTGACAGATTATAGTTAGATCTTTTTTTTGACATCTCAGATTCATGACTATTCCTATTTTGTTACAAACTTACACGTTTCACGTTTCTCTCCGATCCTAATTCTAAAGTTAACGCGGACGAAGTCGCGTGCGTCAGCTAGTTCGTAGATTGCGTTATCCAAAACTGATTCAATATTATTTTTGTTTAATACTTTCTGACGATGTTAAGACAACGGAATGAATGAATTAAAATACAATTGTGTTAATCTGGAACCTCTATGCCAACTAATGTAAATTTTTTGAACTACAATAATAATATTGTTACAGCATCTTCTGGCTGTTCTTAAGTTATATCGTGTTTTCTATTCTTGGTTGCCAGGAAGAGATCGCTCTTAGCGATAAGGCCGCCACTTACTTTTTGTATTTTTTTACCCGACTGCCAAGGAAGGGGTATGTTTTTCGCGCGTATCTTGTATGTATGTAAAATTCTTTATTACCTCGTATCTTCCCAACGGCCGTATTGCTTACGCCAATTAAAGTATCCTTAGATTCGTCTCAATAACCCAAGTGTTCTTTGATAGGTTTGTAAAAAAAATGACGGATTTTTGGCGCGAAATACTAAAAAGTTAATATAAAAAAAAATCTATCAAGTAGGGTTCCTAAATAAAGGGGATTACAAAAATATATTGAAGTTACCTATATGTTAAAATTTGATTAGAAATAGTAAATTGGTTTAAATTTAAAAGGTTTTTTCCTTTCGAATTTTTTGCCCAATAAAGAATTTATACAGCAAAATCCGAGCTATCGGATATCAGAATACTGGTTTCTTCGCATTAAATGTGCAATCAACTTTATACAAACCACCTGTCAGCCAATAAAGCCGCAGCATAGCAATCATCAGAATACAAACCATGCACTATGCAGACACAGTTGAGGTAGGGCAGATATAGATACCAGTGTACCCTATAAATAGGACCAAGGTGCCGAGTTCAAAGACCCCGAGGTCGACGACCTTATGATGACTACAGTCATCTTGGTATTCAGGGATCAGCGGGGTGAGACCTTAAACCTCAGACCAGTTCATATTTTATCGTAAATATTATTATAGTAGAAATTTAGTTTAGTAACATTACTCTTATGGTACCAATTTTACAATCAATCAATATAAATTCAATTTTGGCAGCCCTGTTGGTTCATCAGTAGCATGTCTGGTTCATCAGCAGTATGTCTGCTCCAAGAGCCAAAACGCGTGGGTTCGATTCCCACCCAGGACAAGCATTTTGCGATATAAACAAATGTTTGTTCTGTGTCTGGGTGTACTGTACGTATTTACAAAAAAAAAACAATTTAAGTATTCTATCAGTTATCTGACTTCCGTAGCACAAGCTTTGCTTAGTTTGGGGTCAGATGGCGCTGTGTGTATAGTCCCACGATATTTATTTATTTATTAGTTTGGGGTCAGATGGCGCTGTGTGTAATGTCCTACGATATTTATTTATTTTAAAAGTCCAACACAATGTACACCAATACATTAAAAATTAAATTACCAAATTTCGAAATGGCAAGATAAGTGTCACAGCAATTATAGGCGAACACGGCATGCATTACTATCAAATATTCAGTTAATACTCAGTCAAGAGCAACAAATACGAATACATCATTACATGGACAAAAATAAACTAGAACAAATCAACAATACAATAATTTAAATGTCATCAGCCAAGTCAATATTGCGGATAGCCCGCGTGAAACTGCTAACAGTGCTAGTAAAAGATCCAAGGAATGTTTACTATGTAGACTATTCAGCAGCGTTATAAGTCTACTTCTTTCTTTTCTTTTATTTAAAAAGTAATGAGACGAACGAGACGCTCTCCTGATGGTAAGAGATAACGCCTGCCCATGACCATTGCAGCGATACACACAACTTTGAGTAACAAAACAAAGTCCAGGGCATCGCTGCTTTGGCGCTCATTAGTTGAGACTTGCGATGGTTAGTCTCAACAGCCCAGTAATTTCGCTAGCTGCAGTACCCTTCAAACCGGAACACAGTGATGTTTACACACTACTGCTTAGCGGCAGAATAACTGGTACTGCGGTGGTACCTAGACGACCTCCTGCTAAGGAGATCTACCACCAAGTATTTACAGGAATGTACATATGATTAATGCAGTTAGAGGAGGCAAACGCTTAGAAGAGGCTCCAGGTGACCAGAATGCTGGCATCTACTTTGAATGCTGGCATCTACTTTGGTCAAAAGCTTAGCCTTGTTACTCAAAGTTCTGTGTATCGATGCAATGCTCATGGACAGGCGGTTATCTCTTACCATCAGAAGAGCGTCTCATTCGTCTCATTACTTTTTACATTAAAAAACAAACACTTAAATTGGCCTAAGAATACAATTAAATTGTACAAGGTTCGGTACGTGTTACGTTTCAGCTATTAATAAAGGCAATTACCCGAAAAAAACTAACAATACATTGTTTATTATCTTTTAAAATTTATGTATCCAAAATTGAGATGATGACCAATTTACTACGGAACCCACGCCACGAATGCGTCACACGATACCCATAAAGTCTTACAAACACCATGAATCATAACGTTCAATGTACGCAAATAAAGAAAAAAATCTTTGCAATACGTTGACCCGGTCAATGTACATACGGTCGAGCCATGTGGTGTGTGCATGGAGGTTTGAATCTGCGCATTTTTTATAGCAAATAGGGCAAGGCCTGATTCGAGGAGGTCCCATTACCTCCCACAGACTTTGCGAACTATAGATATGATGAAATCTAGAGCATTTACCAGCGTGTGGCTAGGTGCTTGATCTCAGTAGGGGGGCGTCTAAGGTGTTTTTTTAGGGTGTAGGGTCAAACGGGACCCTATTACTAAGACTCCGCTGTCCGTCCGTCTGTCACTAAGATGTAACTTAGTAGATTTTTATTTTATATACAAGCTGATCCCGTAGTTTCACTCGCATTTCTGTCTGTCTGTCTGCCCGTCTGTCGCCAGGCTGTATCTCATGAACCGTGATAGTTAGACAGTTGAAATTTTCACAGATGATGTATTTATGTTGCCGCTATAACAACAAATACTAAAAACAGAATAAAATAAATATTCTATATCTTAATAAAGATAGTATAATCTGTGAAAATTTCAACTGTCTAACTATTACGGTTCATGAGATACAGCCTGCTGACAGACGGACAATGGAGTCTTAGGAATAGGGTCCCGTTTTACCCTTTAGGTACGGAATCCTGAAAACTGAATAAAATAAATATTAAAGAGGGCTTTCACACAACAAACGTGATGGTAGCCGAGACCCTGGATTAACATTTTATTCCGAAACATGTAGCGGGAAACACCACGAGGCGCAGCTAGTTTTCCGTAAATGTGGGTAAGTTAACTTCAACGGTGGCTAATTGTTTCCCATCAAGGCATTAAGTATTAAAACATGTGCAGAAAATTGGAAATAGAGCTGGAACAAGCGAAATAAATATAAGATTCAATTCAACACCCGCCCTCGGCGATTTCAACTCGATTCATTTCAAATTCGATACATTAACGAATCGAATAAGTAAACAAGAATCGAGTTATGTACATGTCGGAGTAATTTATTCCTTTGCCGGCATACGCAAATGAAGTAGACGATATACGGAGCCGAATTTCCCTGATGATAATATTGACGGTATTCTTAACGAATAAAATATGAACAAAGAAATATCTTTTCTTTAGGCAAAAATTATGTGATGATCAAAACGCTCTCCCGATGATAAGAGATAGCGCATGTCCAAGTTTACTATCGTGCGTAACTTTCACTAATTTATTTAACGTCTATTAATAAAATAAACAAAGAAAACGTACTTCAGTGTTATTACGCGACTGTCCATAAAAGGAGTGTAATATTTTCAGGGTTCATGTATGTAAATATGTGAGTCTCTTTATTCCACCATAACTTTTAAACGCCTAAACAGATTTGGATATATAGGTTTCGTTAGCATGCTTACATCATCTCGATTGACAATGGCTAAAAATGTTTTGAAAAAAATAAAACTTTCTAGTTACTTAGTGACTTACTAGTTTTCACAATTTTTTTTTTTTTTTTTTATTGTTGACAGGCTAGTTGTTTGACCACAGCTCACCTGATGTTAAGTGAAGGTGTGGTCGAAGATGGTAAAGCACACCTAGCCTGGAATGGAACTGGCTCCCAAGTGAGGCTGCCGGAACACACCATTAGATGCTTGGCGGCAGATTTTCAACTTGAGGGTGGTAGCTAGCCAGCAGAGTACTAGAAAGTACCCTAACACCATGCTATGGTTTCCTCACGATGTTTTCCTTCACCGGCAGCTCAAGCTCATTGTTGGGGTTTGAACCCACGCCCTTAGGCATGCGAACCTACCGCGCTAACCACTGAGCTATCGTCGCTACAGATAATTAAACCTGTTTTGAGCGCTACTGTAAGGTTTTTTTCTATTAAATAAATTTATACGTGTTTCGAAAACAACGGTTCCCTCACACATTTTATACGTTTTAGAAATAAACAATTTGTATTTGTATTTAAAAAAACCGTTTTATCGTTTTAATACATTTTTCTGCAGCTTTAAAATGCATACATTTCACCAACAAAATGTATTGCGAAACCATTTTGACTATCAACAGCGTCTCAAGTTATTTCTTTGTTACATATTTTCTACTCGGCAGTGTTTCCGACATGTCTTTTGAAAGGAGACTTGATTGCGTATAACAAATGTCACACTTTTCCAATACACACTAGATTCGGTGTTTGTTATTCATGGAAATTGTGATTTGGCAACGTATTCCTTACTCAAATGTCACTTTCTTTTTCTGAGATACATTTTTAGTTTTTCTTTTTTGTAAAATTTACCCTAGTAGGTATAAAAAGTCATAGTTATCATCTTTATACATCGATATTCATCATACAGTACGACTGGTGAGACACCTACGATACTCGACGACTTGATATTTGGCGATCATAATTATACGAAGAAAAAAAAACATTAAAAATAAATCATAACTGAATACTAGGTAAACTTAACTGAAAGTCATCTAATTAATTACGCAACGCGTGGACACCGCGCGGACGCACGTGCTGGACGTTGTGAGGACGCTCAACGACGACTGGCGGGGCAAGCGCGCACTTGTCGCGTGATTAAAACATCCTTATCAGCGTCGGGAGTGTATCCACGCTTCATTTATTTATAGGGAAATATGGCCAAAAATGGTCATGGTTCTAGGTGAACGAGTTCAATCGATAGGAAGAATCAACAATCCAGTAACTAGAACAGAAATAAAAGAGCATACACGCCCGTAGGTAACATTAAACACGAGTACCTGCTCTGAACATCGCACTTTGTCTTTGTCTGGAGGTTTCGTCGAGAATTCGAACCATGGATATCAGAAAGCAATAGTATGTGTTTCGTCAAAAGTATGAGCATTTGAGGCAAACGTGTAATAGGAGATGATTTTTATTTTATTTGATTAACAGTGAACACTTTGGCGGTGTTAAATAAATAAAATTAAGCTATATTAGAGTTTTTAATGAAAGTGTTATAACCTAATTTAATATGCTACTACGTACTATTTTCTTCTGTTCATGATTCTAATTTCTATACTATAGAAATTACTACATTATTACGTTGTAGTAACTATTCTAGAGGTGGCAAACCTTTACTATAGTGTACGCGCCATTTTCTACAGAAAAAATCATAATATAGCTATGATGTCCTAGAATGTCCATTAAAACATTTTACTAAATTTACTTAGTAATTAAATAAAGTAAGTAAATAATCATATTAATAGAAATAATTAACTAGATGCCATTAACTGAAAACCAATGCGCCCACAATATGTAAAGCAATTGCAAATTTAGAACTATTTTTTTTTTCATTTCAGAAGAAAAGATTATTTCCATTATAAATTAGACGCTAGGTACTTTATACACATACATGCCTGCATGATGTCAAATACAATTATAGAAATCCATAACGTATTTAAATAGACCTGTGGCGTGTTAGAATTATTTTGTCACGTGCCGCCATTGGCACGCGTGTCATAGTTTACCATCCCTAGACTATTCCATCAAATAGAAGTAATCTGTGGCAATAGCCATTTCGGTCAGTAGACAACGCCGTGAGGTATCCGAGAGAATTCGATTTCGCAATGAGAAGGGATCTAGTTGGTCGAGAGTCGCAGGACTGTCGTGTAGACAAGCGGTAAGAAAAAAAATGTGGTTATAATGCAGTGGTAAGCGATAAAACGGTAATGTGATGCCAATGAGAGATAACGATGATGAAGAAAGATGATATGTGATAGAAGTGTGAGTGTAATAATAATAATAAAGGCTGATGAAGACCGCAAAAAAATAAAATAAATCCCAGTAGCTGTAATTTCACTGTAAAATTATGCTACATTTGTCCATAAATGGAAAAATTTATTTGTATGGAAATCGAACCACCTTAAACCGAAACTATCAAACCGCTTTTGATGAAATTTCTATAAGACCAATCTGAAAGTATATGTTAGGTTTTGTATAAATTTTGTAAATAGTATTAATTTAAGGTTTTCTTTTATTATGTTTAATAAATTATATGGATAGTATTTCTTTATAATATAATGTTTGACATTTAATGTCATGACCGAAAAAAAAAGGTTACCAAAGATTACGAGCAATGCAGAATTATTAACTTTTCGTATATTCTGCGAACTGAACAAACATTTTTTTTGTTTTAAATTCCTCGCGGACGCAGAAGCGAGCAGCTTGAGATTGTATAAATTCTAAAAATTCTTTTCTTTCTTCAGTTCACAAAAGAAACGCGTTCAACAGTGAACAAAACTAAACAAAAGCCCTAGTCTAGATTAACTTTGCGCTTTACTTAACTTACAAAGAAGCAGTACTTATCTAACAAAAAGTTGTCCAATTTATCGATACCTAACAAGAACTTTTTCAGTACGTAAAACCTTTTCAGGGACTTTGTGAGTTAATAATAAAACGGCTTATTGCTGTATTTTATTCGATGTAAAATTAATAGATTTTGTAATCACCTCGGAAAGTGCATTTGCATATAAACCCTGAAATAGATGATAACCTGTAATTTAACCGACTCCGAAAGAAGGAAATTCTCAATTCGTTTTTTTATGTTTGTTACCACAAGACTCCATTATTAATAAATAGATTTGTATAAATCCTATTCAAAATAAGATTACAATAAAACGAACCTTACTGAAATTATTGATGTGTAAATAGCGTAAGAAGATATGTCTTTATATTTCGACTGATCCCCGGTTGCTTACATAGTTGACAAATGTTTGAAAACTAAAAGTAGGTGCGAGAAGAAGTTGCTGTCAACTGTTATTTTTGTCCAAACAAAAATAGTCTGTAATGAACTGCAACAACAATTTCAGGGAATTTATACATATCCAATGTCTACATAATAACTGAATTTCTTGTATGAGATTGTGAAATGTCAATTTGTTCTATACACGTTTACTTCGCGACTGTACCTCAATAACGCGGGATGCACTTTAGATAAATGTTAGAAGACTGATGCGGCGAAATGCACCGTTTTAAATCTCATTCATCATTCTCAGGATGCTTCTATTTCCTTCTCTTGGCTCGAATCAGAGTTACTGTTCGACTGTCTACGCAGCTGTTTCAAAAAGACAGCGCTACCGTGCTTGGCAGAGCTGTCTTTGGCAGCGCTACCAATTATACAACAGTAGTAGGTCCTAGTGTCCTCTCGTCTCCGTCGCTACCCGGTACGTGACGGTCGCGCGCTGTCGGCGCCGGCGCCGGTGATGCCGGCCCCGGCGACGATGTCACTCTTTCACCGGCTACCGCAGGAGTAAGATCAGGTTGTACTTGCACTCTGGCCGGTGAGGAGGACGGCAAATCGTTTGTCGGAGGCGATAATGTCGGTCCGGAAGTCGGTAAGTAAGTATCTTGTTCTTCCGGACTTCCATTGATCACAACACCACTTGGAGAATTCACAAACTTTCTTATTTGATCTAAATGTCTCACGCAGTTTACGTCATGGTTTTCGAAGTAAATCTTAAAAAGCCTATTGCCTATCTTTTCAGTAATTTTACCTACCATCCATTTAGCCTTCCGAGCAGAAAACCACCTCGCCCATACAACCTCGCCAATCTCAAAACATCTTGCTTTATTCAATTTAATATTATTATTATTATTATCTGCAAGATGTGTTGGTAAAATTAAATCCAATCTTGACCGTAAGTCCCTGCCGAACATGAGTTCGGCGGGGGTAACGCCGGTACTGCAATGTTTTGTGTTGCGGTATTCAAATAGAAATCCTATTAATTTGTCATGAATTTGACGAGATGCTGTATTATAACCTTCGTCTATTATACATTTAATCATTTTTTTGCAAGTTTTGACTGAGTTTTCTGCCGGTCCATTACTAATTGGATGATAAATTGCAGAATTTAAATATTTGATTCCATTGTTTTCACAAAATGATTTAAATTCTTTAGAACATATTTTTACATCATTATCTGAAACAATCACAATGGGTATTCCAAAAGTTGAAAATAAACCCTTCAATTTTGCAATTAATGCACCAGTGGAGGTACTCCCATTCATATTAATGCATTCCAGCCATTTACTATACGCGTCGATTACGATAAGATACATCGCCTGCCCTATAGCCATATAGTCTATGTGTATGCGATGCCAGGGCGCCGGCGGGCGCGGCCAGGGCGCGGGGGGGGCGCGCGCCGGCGCACTCTGCACACTCGCGCACACGCCGCAACTACCTATGTAACGTTCAATATCTAAATGAATCTGAGGCCACCACATTCTAGACCTAGCTGAATTTTTAGTTTTAACAATGCCGAAGTGAGCAGAATGTAATTCTTTCAACATTTCCGTTCGAAAAGTTGAAGGAATAATTATACGATGCCCGCGAAATAGACAACCATCAATTACTTCCAACTCTGTTTTACACTTGAAATACGGTGCAATAGATTCACACTTAACATTACGTGGCCACCCTCGGTTCATGTACTTCATAATAGTGTTTAATACCCTGTCGTCTGCAGTGGCACGTTTAATCCGGGCGAATGAAACCGGTTTGGTATTCGCATCGAGGAACAGGAGGGGTATAGGCATGTCTGTTTCGCTTGACTCCTCACTCGCATGACTCATACCGGCCTCTGCTGATAACGGCGCCCGGGAGAAATAGTCAGCGACTACATTGTTTTTTGCACTTATATATTGCACTGTATAATTGTAAGCTGATAATATTATCGCATATCGTTGGAGGCGGAGCGCGGCCGTTACCGCTATTCCGTCTTTTTTACCAAATATTGAAAGAAGAGGCCTATGGTCCGTTCGCAAAGTGAAAGGTACTTGACAACCGTATATATACTGATGGAAGCGCTTGACGCCGAAAATAATAGCCGTAGCCTCTTTTTGAATTTGACTATAATTCTTTTCGCTTTGTGATAAGGAACGCGAACCGAACGCGATCGGCTTTTCCGAGCCGTCCGACATCACGTGACTGAGAACACACCCCAAACCTTCAGGACCACCATCTGTCGTAAGGATTAGTGGTAATCGCGGGTCGAAGTGTGCGAGAACGCGCTCCGAGGCTAGCTCGCGGCGCACCGCATCTAGCGCCCGCTGGTGCTGCGCCAGCCATTGCCACGACACGCCCTCGCGTAGCAATTGATGTAGCGGATGTAGCAGCGCAGATGCGTTTGGAATGAAATTCCTGTAGTAGTTTACTACGCCTAAAAATCTTTTCAATTCCGTTACGTTCGTAGGTATCGGGGCATTTAAAATCGCTTGTATCTTATCAGAGCATGTTCTTAAACCGTTTTTATCGATAGTGTACCCCAAATAAGTTACACTTTCTTGAAAAAAGGCACACTTATTTTTATGGAGTCTTAGTCCCGCGTTCTGTAATCTGCTCAGTAGCTCGCGAAGCCTAGCTATATGTAAGGTTCTATTGGGAGCTGTTAGACAAATATCATCGTACCAGCAGGAGACGCCTTCAATACCCGCTACTAACGTTTCTATCGCGCGTTGGAAAATTGCTGGCGCATTCGCAAGCCCATAGACGAGGCGGGTGTATTTAAAAAGTCCTTTAGGCGTATTGATGGTGGTCAGCTCTTGTGAAGATTCCGACAAAACGAATTGATTATAAGCATTACTTAAATCTAGCTTAGAATAGTGCTGACCGCCACCAATCTTTGCAAAGACTTCTTCTATGTGTGGAAGGGGGTACTTATCAATTTTTAATACTTTATTTAATGTACACGAGAAATCTCCCGCTATTTTAACTTTGCCGTTATCTTTTGGTACCGGAACAATAGGTGTTGCGTACTCGGAATATTCAACTGGAACTAATATACCTGCCGAAACTAGCCTATCTAGTTCTTCTTCTACTACCTCTTTAAGTGAAAATGGCACAGGGCGTGGTTTAAAAAATTTTGGAACTGCATTTTCTTTTAAGTGTAACTGAACTTCGAATTTATTAAAACACCCGAGTTCGTCTTTCCATAGATCAGGGTATTCGCATAAAACTTGCTGAACCTCCGCTGGCGCGTCTATACTTATGTTATTGTTATCGCACATTGGAACTAAGCTCAAATTAAACTGGGACATAAAATCACGCCCTAATAGTGGTGGTCCACCTTCCTTAAAAACATAAAAATGCATATATTGAGTTTTCTTATTATATGAAACTTCACATGAAAAACAACCTATTGGCGCAATTTTATGTTTCGTGTATAAACAAAATACGAGGTCAGTTTTTTTTAGCTTGAACTTTCGAAAATGTTTTAAATAAAAAAATTCTGACATAACACTACGTCCCGCACCACAATCAAGTTCCATAGAAAACTCAACACCATCTACTGACACATCTATCATAATAGGATCGTACTTGACATACCTCAGATTGAATAGGTCGCATTCCTTACAGTCGTGTTCCTTAACATCATCTGCCACGTTATTTAATGCGACGCTATCCTTCTTTGCACTGCACATTTTCTTAAGATGCCCCGTAGCATTACAAATTAAGCACTTGTAATTTTTGAAACGGCACTTGTTTGGCGAGTGATTTCGTAATCCACAAACAGCACATCGCGCTCCAGCTGACGTCGAGGTGGTGGCTTGCGCCCGTGGCGCCTCTTGCGTCCGGCGCTCACCGACCCTATACACCGGTTCTTCCTTGACCTGGTGTCCCCCGGCTCCATCGCAGGCACGTGCAGCTCGAGCACATGCCGCCTGCTGAGCTATCTCCAACGCTTTAGCGAGCGTTAGCGATTTCGAGTCTTGTTCGAATAAACGATCCTTCTCTCGGCTTGCTTGCAATCCTAGCACAAACCTGTCCCGCAGCAGCGTCTCTAGTTCGGTACCAAAGTCGCAGTAGACGGCTAGTCCTCGTAAGCGTGCCGCCCACTCTTCGAGACTTTCACTCTCGGATTTGGTAGCTTCATAAAACTTTGCCCTGTCCGCAAATGTAGATCTTTTCGGTAGGAAATGGCCGTTGAGCACTGCCACCAGGTCAACCCACGGAACTGATTCAAGGTTTCGCGGGTGCACCAAGTTTCTTGCCAACCGGTACGATTCATCCGACAGGTGCGTTAACAAAATGGCGCACCAATTTTTCTCAGGCACATTGTTCAATGTGATAAAATTCTTGATTTTGCCCAGAAAAATTTCGAATTCTTGATGCCGGTGGTCGAAGGTGGTCAGACTGCCTATGTAATTCATTGTTGCACTGGTTCTATTTACCGGAATCGTCGCCAGATGAAGTATTTAGAGCTTCCTACCTACTTGGTTATAAATAAAACGCGCGTGTACTCTGCTGTGGTATCTTTATTACTGGCGGCCCGCGGCTCGCGCGCCGTCATATACTCCACTGACGAATCGCCTCTTTAATCAGTGCGGCCTGCCCACCATGACATATGGTGCCGAGACATGAGGCTCACACATGAGGCTGTGCACAAAATTAGAGTCGCACAGAGAGCCATGGAGAGGTCCATGCTCGGCATTAAACTCCAAGACCGAGTTCGTAATACCGATATCCGGCGACGAACGAAAGTTCGAGACGTCGGTATCGCAATTATAAACCTCAAGTGGAGCTGGGCAGGACACGTTGCTAGGCGAAGTGATGACAGGTGGAGTAAGGTTGCAACAGAGTAGTGGCCTAGGTAAGGGAAGCGGAGCGTCGGTCGTCCAGCCGCAAGATGGGTCGACGATATCGTCACCGTCGCGGGTCGAACCTGGACCAGATTGGCACAGGACCGAGACAGATGGCATGTAAAGAGAGAGGCCTATAGCCAGCAGTGGGATATAGAAGACTGTGGATGATGATGATGATGAGTAGGTCCTACGTGGGTACTGTAAGTATCTTACGTATGCCCGCGCAACAAGGTTCAAAGTCGCTTCTCTCCGTAATAAGTTCATACCGAGATAATAAAGATCATATGCTCTAAAACTGCATGTAAATCGTAAAATCTAAGAATACATTTACTCACTACTAATATACCTACTAAAAGATAATACATTTACTTTTATGGATAGAGCTAAGGTCAAGAAGAGACAAAGGTCGAGTTCACAAAAGAAAATAGACGTTTTTGTGTAGACGTAATTATGTTTGTCACCTTAGGGTTTTAATCGCGCACAAAACACAATAAAATAAGTTTTAAAAATTCCGTTTTTTTGTGTAGCTAAGTCGTTACGTAGTTTGTAGGTAATTAGCATTTCAATTGTGTTATTGCCAATTGTGTGTCAATCTGATTTTTAAATTTACGCGATATGAACACATTATGTCTATCATCGGGACTTAATCGCGCATAAAATATGTACTATGAAATTAGCTTATTTATCTCGAGAGATAAATAAGCTTTGAGGTTATGTTGCAAAAGTCAAAATTATTTCGACAGCCCTGTTGGTTCATTGGTAGTGTGTCTGCTTCGAGAGCTGAAGGGCGTGGGTTCGATTCCCACTCAGGACTAACATTTGTGTGACTAACATCGATGTTTATTCTGTGTCTGGGTGTACTGTATGTATTATAAGTATGTATTTACAAAAAAAAAAAGTATTTAAGTATTCTATCAGTTATCTGTCGTCCATAGCACAAGCTCTGCTTAGTTTGGGGTCAGATGGCGCTGTGTGTAAAAAAAAAAAAAAAATTCATAGTATTTTGTACTCGATTAAGTTCCGGTGATAAACTTAATTTCGAATATGATCAAAATAAGTTATAGGGGTTGCGAAGATAACCTCGCATGGTCACCATTCGAACATAATAACTGCCTCAGTGGTACTTCTCTATTGTGTGGGATCCGAGTTGAGTGAATCGATTTTTTTCTAGGCATCGTAGATCGAATTTTTGTAACATCAAGGGAGGCGGCTAAACGCAAAATTATTGGTGTTAAGTACTTAAAAAAGTGTTCCTTTGTCATTTTCTTTTTTTTTTATTTGAATAGGTTCGCGTTTGACCCCATCCTGCCTGATGTGAAGCAACGATGCGGACTAAGATGGAACACGCTTACCTAGAAGGTACCTGTTTACTCTTGATTTGAAGATACCCATTTTGTACATTTCGGGAAACAGACTCCGGCAAAGAGTCATGATAATTAAGTTTCAGTTTACATAGTTGAAAGACGGATACAATTCTTGCTTTTATTATTTGTATTTCCACCATATAAAGTAATATAACTGCCTACAATGTGGCAACCTCAACGTCCTGTGTCCTAGCAATCGATACAAATCTATAAAGTATCGAGTTTCAGACATCGAGATGGAAACTTAACGCCGGACGGAAGGACTTGTGTCTCAACACATACATAAAAACGTGCGATTAAAAACAAACATACTTTATGTACTTTGCACTCTGGTGGGTTTTAACAGAATTTTCTAGAATGTTAAAGTTGTTTTTTTTTTGGTAGGAGCTATCATTAGAGATGCAGAATTTCGCAAATACAATAACTAAAATTACGCATTTATTTCTATTTAATTTTTTGCATAATTGGTTACTCGTGTTGTTAGCATACGAGTATGATGTACCTTTGAATACTAAAGTCTAGACATATTTTGGTAATAAACTATAACTTTAATAGTGAAAAATATAAATTCGTATGTTAAGACAGTTTTCCACAAAAGATCGTCTTTTATTTGTTCATTATATCTACTAGAATATTTCAAATCTTAAATGTTAAGCTTTATTCGATTTATCTTTTTAAGGGAATAGGATGTACAGCGATGCAACTTCATCAAAGTGAAACAAGACAAAGGCGCGCGCAATGTTATTTTCATTCATTGAAAAAGTTCCCCCGGATATGAACAAAATTTTAGTCAGCGCATCCAGCTAAATTAGATGTAATTCTAATATAATTGGCGCTAAATATACAAGGTTTTAAGTTTGGGGTGTACCAAGTCAAAATGAGGATTGTTATTACTATAAATAACATTCGTAGCGATGATAGCTCAGTGGTTAGCGCGGTCGGTTCACACGCCGAAGGGTGAAGTTCCAAATCCTAATACTGAGCTTGAGCTGCCGGTAAAGGAAAACATGGTGAGGTAATCATAACGTAGTGGTAGGGTACTCTCTAGTACTCGATTGGCTAGCTACTACCCTCAAGTTGTAAATCCGTCGCTAAGCACCTATAAGTGTGTTATGACAACCTCACATGAGAGCCAATTCCATTCCAGGCTAAGTGTATTTACCATCTTCGACCGCATCGTCAATTAACATCAGGTGTGCTGTGGTGAGGCCTGTCGAACATTAAACATTTTTTTACTGTTGTCACGACTCTAAAATCTGTTGACACGTCGAAAAGCCTTAAATATTGTATAAGCCATCTGATTGGATTACATTTCCCAATAATCTTAAAGCTGCTGTTTTCATCGGACAATATCACAAAGAGAGGTGATCCACGTATTTTACAAAGAAAATTTGATTTGTACCGACAAAGAACTTCTTACGAGAGAAAACGGGGAATGGTATTTAAGGAAACTATGGGGAAACTAGTAGATTTTGTATACAAGCTGATCCCGTAGTTTCGCTCGCATTTTCCGGGTTACATGCTATGGTTTCACGATGTTTTCCTTTTACCGGTAGCTCATATATCAAATCAAATATTGTAGGACCGCACAGCGCCATCTGACCACAGACTAAGCAAAGCTACTATGGCAGTCAGATAACTGATAGAATACTTTACAATTTGAAAGACTTTTTAAAACTCAAAATGACATGAGTAGACATAATGATAGGTATGAATAGACCAAGATAATTTATAAATATTATAGATACATATAAAGGTTATGCGTTTTCTTGTACGTGACATGTAATTTTTATAATTATGAATAAATAAACATAGTTTTTTTTGTAAATGCATATTTATAATACATACAGAACACCCACACACAGAACAAACATTGCCCTTGATAGCAAGCTTTTAGATTAGTACTTCTAAATAAAATTACTTCTTCTGTTGTATACTGTCTTTCTTACAATCAATAAATAAAATTTATCGACGCCGTACGCGTAGTTGCTGTATAATTATTTATCAGTTAAACAGGTAGCAACATTAATTCCGAGAAATGTGTTGATCACAAAACATCAAGTTATAACGTATAACAAACCATTACCGACTGATCGATAAATTAACAACAAGGGGACAAAAGACCGAATATAATAACAGAAATGCGGTATCAATTACCGAATTCGCGTGTCCCGAACAAAGAAACGAATATACAAAGATATAAACCGATATAGAACCTATTCGAACAAAGGAACGAATCTTGGTTTGATGGTACAACCGCTCGAATTAAAAACGGACGCACGCGATCTAATTCCGAATTTAATTAACGCTGACTTCATAATATGGGTAATTTAAATAATTCTATCGGTAAGGTCGATAAATAAGTATTGAGAAAAAATAATTGAAGCATGTTTGTCTTTTACTGAACCTATTATGCTCGAGTGGTTACACCGAACTGGCGGCATGCGGGTCGGCGGATTCTCGAACGCCTTTGAATTTCTTCCGCGTCAATAAGCACGGTTCCTCAGTTTTGTTTTCTTCTTTGGAAAGTAAGGAGGCAAGACGAGACTAAACTTCTTAGATTCAAGTTAAGGGCATCTTGAGGCGCAACTTGCAGCGTAGACGCTAATGTTCTACGATATTTATTTTCATTCTCAAAACGCTAGCCCCTTTGCCGCGTTGTATGGTAGGTACTTCTTTGTATATAGCGATATGGATGTCCTCAATTTCAGGATAAATATTTTTTTTTAATTATTCATGTTTAACAAGCTAAGTGTTTGATCACTGCTCACCTGATGTTAAGTGACGGTGTGGTCCAAGATAGTAAAGCACACTTAGCCTGGAATAGAACTGGATCTCAAAAGAGTGTCTGAACAACCATTAGTGGCGGCAAATTCTCAACTTGAGGGTGGTAGCTAGCCAGCAGAGTACTAGAAAACCCTACCACCATGCAATGGTTTCCTCACGATGTTTTCCTTCACTGGCAGCTCAAGCTCATTGTTTTAATCCACCCATGCCCTTCGGCGAACTGACAGCGCTAACCACTGAGCTATCATCGCTACAGATGTTCCTTCTAGGTAGAAGTGGTCTATCTTAGACCGCACTACTGCTTAATATTAGATAGGGTGTGGCCAAACGCTAACCTATATTGAAATACAAAAAGCAACTTTAGCTTTATTAATTTTATAATTGATTCTTCCATACAAAATACACTATTTAGGAAGTAAATACAAAGCTAGCCTGGCAGAAACCCCTTTAGGCGATAATGCCCTTGAACAACAAAATATATCATTCTGATTAACTTTCAGTCGTATTACACTTTTAGTGTTTCGTTTTCCGGTAGCTAAAGCTTTGGGATTTGAACCTACGCCCAAAGCTTTTTAAACAAAAGGAATGCGAGAACTTGACCTAAGTTTAAAAGCCAATTTTTCATTTACAAAGAATATTCGACAAATAATATACACATAACACAACAAATCGCATCAACAAAAAAAAGCACTGTTTCGATATTTTTTCGGTTGTGTAATCTTGGTTGCCTGGAAGAGATCGCTCTTAGCGACAAGGCCGCCACTTGTGGCACTAGCTCTTAAGATTCTTAGGATCTCTGTACTTTTTTTCTGTTTATAGTGTGCACAATTTATTTATTTATCTATCAATCTAAATGCTCTACTGCGAAGTGCGTTCTTTAAGATATTCGCATTCTGAGTTGCCATATCAATCAATCTTCCTAAACACTGGGAGTGCATCCCCGTCATGTAAACACTACACAGGGAAGCGCATCGATCGATACGGCGGGGTAAACAGGCGGTTGGCATGGCAACCGAACGGGAGCCGGGAGATTTCGTCACTTCCGCCCCTCGCCACCCTGTCTGACACCCTGGGGTTGCTGTCCGCAGCACGCGTGGTTTGCCCACAGTATCAAAATATGCAGTGGGAATTAGTGTATGGCAATAATACAGAGCTGTAAGCCTGGGTTATATTAAAAGTAAATTACTGCACTATTAACATAAGCAGCGGCCAGCAAAAGAGACATTAATGGACGAACGTGTAAATGTGAGCCGAGGCACACATACGAAAGTCCATCAATGCCTAGTTGTGGCCAAGGCTTGTATGGTACTTTTCTCAAATAATCCGCGTAAATTAGCTTTCTATTTGGAACTCAGATAAATAAACAATCCCAGTATGCTTGACGATTTGCAAGCCAGTTTGAAATTTAAATAAAACCTTTGATAAGTTACCTCCTTGGTCGCCATGTTTTGGAGTAAAGGATCGATCCATTTTCAAATTACACGTCAGATATGAGTTTACTATGTAATTTGTTATGCCGCTATACCACGACAGTTCCATTGCAGGCCAGGTGTTTTTACCATCTTCGACCACACCGTCACTTAACATCAACTGTGTCTGGATGCTCTGTATTTATTATAAGTATTTACAAAAAAGCCTTTCGACCAGCTCGCGGCTTCGTATATTGGCTATTGGTAGGTACATTGGAAAATATTATTAGATTATGATTAAATAGAATTAAAAACATGTTTGACCGCCAGCGTTCTTTAGATAAAACGCGAACAATTTTTTTTTAATTTTTTTTTATTGTTGACAGGCTAGTTGTTTTACCACAGCTCACCTATTTATTTTACACTTATCCAATTTCCATAGTACAAGCTTTGCTTAGTTTCAGGTCAGATGGCGCTGTGTGTCTACGATATTTATTAATTTATTACAAGCGGATGCCTCGCGGTTTCACCCGCGTAGTTCCCGTTCTCGTGGGAATATAGGGATAAAAAGTAGCCTATGTCATCCGGGGATAGTGTAGCTTCCCAACAGTGAAATAATTTTTGAAATCGGTCCAGTAGTTTCGGAGCCTATTCAATACAAACAAATAAACAATCAAATCTTTCCTCTTTATAATAGTATAGATCTATAGATAGATTAAACACTTAGGCAGACAAATATTTAAAAAAAATTACCTACCTAGACGATCTCTAATTCAGGATTTAGCTAGTAAGATTTGTGTACCGCATTATCTCTACTGTGGCAAAAGCTTTACGCGCTCAGTTATTTAAATCGTTTATTACTACGCAGATAGGTACCTACTATAGGTAATTGTTACTGTCTGCACCAGTTCCTGTCTACTGATATGGCAACACTGACGACATTGAACTGCACTGGTTGGTAACTAATAGATTCAATTTAATACGGATTGGGTTGTTATGTAATCGTTCGCCTCGTTTATTTACTTTCGATCCGCCCCGGCTTCACATGGGTGCAATGTATACACTAATGTGGTACCTTTTTTTTTTAATCTAAAAAGTAACGATTCGAACGAGACTCTCTCCTGATGGTAAGAGATAACGCCCGTCCATGACCATTGCAGCAATACACAGAATTTGAGTAACAAAACAAAGTCCATCACTGAGCATGAGTGATAGTCGAATTTAGAGTAATATTTAAAGTTATGAATGAATTAGGAAAATGCGGTCGCGCATAATAGTGACGAAAATCCAATAATTATGTTAAACAAATAATGTTGCCTTGTTGAATATAATTTTGACTAATTAGGGCATTTTGTAGTTCATTAACTTATTCTAGCTAGACAAGATCGTATTCTTAGTGAACATCGATCAAATTTGTAGTTTTGTGACGCTGTATACAAATGTATATTTATGTACTTGTATACTTATTGTTGTTCATTGTAAATCATTTCTTTTATTCAGTATTTTGTATCATTCATTTGTGTTGTGAGCGAGACTGAATTAAGGTACAATTCTATATGTTTAATGTAATGCGAAATTTCATTTTTAACAAATCTAAATATTTGCTGATATTATTGACAGTGAATCACTTTGAATTAGAAATGACCTAGTAGTTGAATGTATATGCATGCAAAGTTAGTGAGTGTAATTACAGATTTTCGCCCGGTCCTTACTGTGATATAAATAAAAGAAAGGATAAGAATAAAGAAAGATGGATAAAATGACGATTGTATTTTCAATTTGCCTTATTAACCTTGTCAATTATAAAGTAGAAAGGGCCGACGAAAAAGAAAATGGCTCATATTGAGCCAAATGTGGAAGAAATTAGTAGTTTAGATACAAACGAGCCATCATTTTATTATTTTGTTGAACTAAACATTTAAGGCGAGGCATATAATATCGGTACCTAATGTGAAATATTGTAATCATCGCGAGTCGTTGAAGCAATGAGAAATAAAATTCATCAAATTCATCACTGCTTTGGCGCTCATTACTTTGAGACATTCGATGGTTAGTCTCAACAGCCCAGTAATTTCGCTAGCTGCAATACCCTTCAAACCAGAACACAGTAATGTACACACTACTGCTCAGCGACAGAATATCTAGTATTTCGGTGGTACCTACCTGGACGACTAAGAAGATCTAGAAGATCTACCATCATACCATCAAGTGGATATGCATGTATTATACATATACACCTTCCTCTTGAATCACTCTGTCTATTGATGGATTTTAAATTCAATCTTTATCAATGAAATTTCATTATGTTAGTTTTGTATTCATTCAAAAAATATTATAACAAGTTTCTATGTACGTGAAAAGAAAATTTTAAGCTACAAGAAATCAAGACAAAGGAGTAACGACTTAAGGAAGTAGTTTATTTCTAAAACCTTTTTAGACTTCCTCCCGCCAGAGGGCGAAGTGGGGTGAAGTCGCCAACTCGTTACTTACCTGGAACATAAAGAAACATAATTTAATGATGTTATTTGAAATTAAAACAAAAGCCTTGGCTAGATTTAGAAACCACGCTTTTTTTAAATAAAAAGTGTATTTATTTCACTTATCATTTTACCTTTCCAACTCGCTATCAGCTTGAGTCAATGAGATATTTTTTTTTTTACTTTTCACGGTTTTTATTAATACTCATGTTTAATGTCAAAGCGATTAATATTGCAGAATTACTGACGTTAAACCAAGCAGTGTTTTTGAACGTTTACATTTTATTTGTAGTAAAATCAAAATGTGTTAAAACCACGTCAGATTGATCTTTTTTTTTAATGGAGATTTAGAGATATAAATTTACTTTGACAAAATTATGCATCATGTAATTATTTCATAAATTATAATTATGCTAAGATTAAATGAACTTAGATTATATTAATTATGTGTGTCAGATAACGTCAAATCAAATAAAACTAATAAGAAGAATAACACTAGATATTATATATAAATTTACATTAAAAAAACCGACTTCATGACCCTTGCAACTTGAAACCAACTTTCATTGCAAAATAAGCGAGGTTTTGGAGTAAACGAAAATATCATCGACGTTTAAAATTTCTTGATTTTTTTAAGAATCGCTCGATCGTTTTCTATGAAATTTATATGAGACTAACTCTGAAGTATGATCTACTAAGCAAAAAAAGAATCATCAAAATCGATTCTAAATGCACGGAATGATCACGTAACATACATAACTCTTTATTTTGCACTCCAAAAACAGAAAAAAAGTACAGAGAACAAAATAATCTTAAAGTAGTAGTTTAATCAATAAGATGAGACGTCATATGATGAGTAAAGAATAAACGTCACTTAACATTTTAAGAATCAAAAGTACACATTCCAAATAGCTTCTAATTCGCTTAACACAAGGACATCGAACATTTAAGGGCATACAAAGGCTTTGTAGGGCTGGACAATAGCGCCCCTTTCTACCCTCTCTTTCAATTGGAACGTCCTATAGCCATGATTATCCGGGAGATAAAATTGTTACCATTGTGCGAGGATTATGAGTAACGGGCGTTATAAGTTATTTTAACGTTGTCATTAATTAGGATTCGTTTAAAAATGTATTATCCTAACAACGTGTTATTTATGCGTTTGACCAAGTAAAAAAAATCATAATAATAAGTTATTTTTAGGTGATGATTTTTTTAAAGTGGTGGTATCGCGACAGTTATGTTAAAATATTGCTCTGGAAACATTATCCAGGGAGAAAATAGGGGAATACATTTGTCTGGAAAAACGCTAGCGTTCCCTTTTAAGGCTCAGGTGTAAGAATACCCGACTGCTACACTAAGCTTAGTATACCTATCTACGTTTATATTTCTACAAAGCTTTCAGTATCGAGTGGAAACAAAGGTGTCTTGAAGCCACTTTCATCGACAATTTCTCAGCTAAAGTTACAACAGTAAGGCAATTTATAAATAAGCGTGTATGATTGAAGTTGTGAACTATTCTGATTTCTATTGAGTGTTTAGGGACGTAATGTTAAATTTAGGTATATTTTATCTGTGATGAAACGAGCCAGATATTCGAACGATTAGTGGTTTGTGAATTTGAATTAGCTTAATTACGTTCGTATTAGGGAGTTTTGCTGTTTTTTTTCTTTATATTAGAAGGCATTTCACATAGCGCCATCTAGCTTCAAATAGCTTCAAACCAAGCCAAAAGCTAGGAACCAGAAAAATGATATTTTTTTTTAAATACATACATTAATTTAGAATACCTAGACTGAGCATAAACTGTCTGCGTCTTGTCTTTTTCTTCTCGTAATCCTATTCATCTTAAGGTTGGAGATAAAGGAAGAGATCGCTTTTAGCGATAATCTAGCCAGTTGTTACACCTTTTCATTCAGTTTGTTTTCCTTTTTTCTGTATTGTGTAATTCTTGGTGTGGAAGATAAAGAGTAATTAATTTTTTTTAATCTATTGAAAAGTAATGAAACGAAGGAGACGCTTTCCTAATGGTAAAATATAACGCCTGTTTATGACCATTGCAGCGATACACAGAACTTAATGTTTACACACTACTACTTGGCGGCAGAAAATCTAGTGCCTACTTAGACGATCTCCTGCTAAAGAGATCTACCACCAAGTAAAAGTATATCAATCAATATAGGTTCATCAATCAATCAATCACTGTTCGTCATATGTTTGTCCAAGATGGGAATCGAACTCACGCCTTACATGTCGTAAAACAGAGCTACTATCGAAACCACCTGTCTATTAGAACGACGCCTTAGATTTCAGTATTAACCGACTGCACAAAACTGTTGACTGTAAAGCCAGACCTTCCTTACTGACTGAACAACATTTCAAAAGCGATTTGTACCTCTTTGTCTGATAGTAACAAGATCGCGTGGAAAATATGTACTTTAAAATGTACTAGAATTGCGAACACTTCAACGCCCTTAACTTGTTAAAGACAAAGGACCTCTCACTCTCTCGCTTTTCAATGACGGCGTACATTTAAAGAACAATTAAATTATGTACCTACTTGTACATTACATTCAATTTTTTTACGTTTTCTTTCTAAACTAAGCTAAGAGATTAATTTAATGTTAGACATTAATTTAAATCGCATACTTGGGTAGTACAAATTTATATTAAGGTTATGTGACGATTGCTTGGAGGTAGATCTCCTGACAGGAGGAGATAGGAATCAGATGTTCTGTCGCCTAGCAGTAGTTAATTAGTAGCATTTCAATACAAACAAACCAAAAAATCTAATCGTCTCTTTATAATTAGTGTAGATTAGTGTGGATAACAAAAACTATTTAGGTAAGTATTGTATTTTGTATTCGACTTCCATAGCTCAAGTTTTGCTTAGTTTGGGGTCAGATGGCGCTGTGTGTAATGTCCAACGATATTGCTTTATTTTGTTTATGTACATGATTTATTATATGTAAGACCAGCAGTTCGCCCCGGCTTCGCACGGGAAAACAAAACTCGATTAACAATATAAATTTATCGATCCAGTAGTTTCGGAGCCTATTCAATACAAATAAACAAAAAAATAAATCTTTCCTCTTTATAAGATGTAGATCACAACTGTAATCGTAAGACATATGATATTGCGGACTTATTTGTAGCTGTCAATTTGCTCTATAAAACGTCACTTTATTCTATTGTCAATAGTTTTCGCTGCGCATGCTAAGTAAGGATTTTTTTTAAAATTTCACAGCTTGGGTTACATTATTGAATTTTCCATACGGATCCCTTATTGTTTTTTAAATAAAATATAGCCTATGTCCATCACGGATAATGTAGCATTCTAATAATAAATTATTAAGATCGGTACAGTAGTTTCGGAGCTTATTCAATACAAACAAATGTTTCCTCTTTATAAATAAATAAATATCGTAGGACATTACACACAGCACCATCTGACCCCAAACTAAGCAGAGCTTGTGCTATGGAAGACAGATAACTGATAGAATACTTAAATACTTTTCTTTTTTTTTTTTTTGTAAATACATACTTATAATACATACAGTACACCCAGACACAGAACAAACATCGATGTTAGTCACACAAATGTTAGTCCTGAGTGGGAATCGAACCCACGCCCTTGAAGCAGACACACTACCAATGAACCAACAGGGCTGTTATAATAGTATAGAGATAGATAGATCTCGACGTCAAAGTCTAAATGTACGCGTAAGATATATTCATATGTAATCAGAATAATTTCAAATTTGTCACACGTATATGTAAACGAACAAGGCCTATAGTTTAAAGTGCAAATTTGGGTACATTAATTAATACGTAGTCGTATAATTGAGATTCGTCAAGTGTGTGCAGAACATTAGCATATCAGTAGAGACTGGAGTGGCCATGATTTAAGATTCAAAAGTCATTATTATTTTTTATGATTTTAGCCTACTTTGTCCCACTGCTGGGCAAAGGCCTCTCTCCCGTAAACGACGAAGACCGACCATTATTCCTGGCGTAGGAATAATGTTTTTTTTTTAATGTAAAAAGTAATGAGACGAACGAAACGCTTTCCTGATGGTAAGAATAGCGCCTGTCCACGACCATTGCAGCGATACACAGAGCTTTGAGTAACAAAACAAAGTCCAGGGCATCACTGCTTTGGCGCTCATTACTTTGAGGCTTTCGATTAGTCTCAACAGCCCAGTAATTTCGCTAGCTGCAATACCCCTCGAACCGGAACACAGTAATGTTTACACACTACTGCTTAGCGGCAGAATAACTGGTACTGCGGTGGTACCTACCTAGACGACCTCCTGGTAAGGAGATCTACCACCAAGTATATGATGTCACGATTCCTGGAATAGGACAAAATTGATTAGACAATGGGAAAAAGGGCTGGAAATGTGGAAATAGGGAAAGGAGTTAGTTTATTGTTTTCAAGTTTTGGGTTCTGATGGGACGTATAATACGCTTTGCGCTGTTTCACTGCCTTACTAATTATTATAAAACGATTGTGTTCTTAAATAATGGTTTTGCATGTCAAAATAATAAAGCATTGAATCATTTTTCCAATCGATCCTAACGTATTGCATTCTTGCCTGGGGTAGAGCTGCATAAACCATCATGATAAAAGTTGAAAGCTCAGAGAGCGATTCTTATTTTTCGTAAACCTTATAGATTATTTTTATTATTACTATTTTAGCCCACTTTATCCCACTGTTGGGCAAAGGCCTCTCTTCCACGCCTCTCTGTTTTGTGCTATTGAGGTCCACTCCGTGGTCATCGAGCTCATCTTTCCACCGTCTTCTAGGCCGGCCTGGTGGCCGTTTAACCACCGGGACCCAGTCGGTGGTGGTTTTCGCCCATAGCTCCGCTGGCATTCGGCAGACGTGTCCAGCCCAGTCCCACTTTAGCATGGCAGCTTTTTGAGTCACGTCAATGATCTGAGTATTCAAAAGTCATACAAAACATATATTTCTTTTACATCTATCGAATACTAGCTGCGAGTCTATAAATCATTCCAGCCGGTTTAGAGGTAGGGTTGGATAAAATGCAGGGCATTCCGCCCACATTGAATTCCCTCATTTCCAATTCGGTGAAAAATCGTTCTCTCGTTCTTTCTTTTTAAGATTGGGTCGCTTCGTAAAAAATCCTCCTGCTAGTTTTTAAAGTAGCACTTGCTGCGGCCCGCGATGTTACCTTAATCCAAAGTCTCAGCTATCTCCACCAAATTTCATCCAAATCCGTTCAGTAGTTTTTGCGTGAAAGAGTAACAAGCATCCATCCATCCATCCAAATTTTTACATTTATAATATAAGTGGGATTTAGCATAACAATATCTATGAATTTAGTCTTGATTTGAAACTTTTTTTTAAATATATACAGAACACATATTATACAATATTTTTTTTTTAATGTTAAAGTTGTGAGATGAACGAGACGCTCTCCTGATGGTAAGAGTTCACGCCTGTCTATGTCTATTGCAGCGATACTCGGAACTGTCAGTAACAAAACTACGTTCAGGGCATCGTTGTTTGGCGCTTATTACTTTGAGACTTTCGATAGTTAGTCTCAACAGCCCAGTAATTTCGCTAGATGACTCTTCAAACCAGAACAGTTATGTTTGCATACTACTGCTTGGCGGAATATTTTGTACTGCGATGGTAACTAGACGACCTCCTGCTAAGAAGATCTACCACCAAGTAAAATCTGTATAAAGTCTATCTGCGTTATGATTTAAACATGTATAAATGTTGCTATTTGCAATGTACAATTTTTATTTTAAACTATCTGTTCCAGATATTTTTCGTACCCAGTGCGGTAGCGCTCGGCTGTCGACGTCGCATCTATAATCTATGTGATCCTCATTCGAAATATCACTCATACACACAGATTTGTATGGGCATCGTACCACCTTAACGATAACGTTGCCAGTTATTGCACTATTAAGTTGTATATAGCTGGCAGCTGGAGGCGTTGGAGTCGTGCTAAAAGTCTCATCTGCAACGACTCCCTCGTTAAAACTAACCTTCATAGTCTGGAACATCGTCGCAAGGTCGATTTTTTATCGGATTCATTTTGGAGAGTGTTCTTCGGATCTGCATACTCTAATTCCCCCATGCCCATTTTTCTATCGGACGGCCAGAAGCTCGACAGCGACATCGTTTCATCGTTGACATTCCAAAAACCCGTACGAAACGATTTGAATCTACTTTTATTATGCGAACGGCTAAAGCGTAGAATACAAAAAAAAAATGTAAAATGTTAACATATTTTAAAAATCACTTAGTTTTTCACTAAAATTATGATTTTTTTGTCATGTCATTTTTATATTGACCATTATTTTATATTGACAGTATTTTTATACCGACAATATTTTTTGTATTGACATGTTTGTATATTGACATACCTTATTTTGACATTTTTGTGTTGACATATAATCAGTGTTTTAAAAGTCATTTAATTGACATATTTAAAATTTTGAAGTGACTTGTAACGTTGGTGTTATCAATAAAATATTTGTATTTGTATTTGTATTTGTAAAATGTATGGCAACCCTACAGAGAGCTGGTACTGACGAAGTTTTGACGGGACGTGATTTGATTTACCCATCCGAAAATGAACCCTAACATTTGACATTTAAGTTTATCTTAGAATGTTAATTCATGGATTCGTTAGGAGCTTTGCTATAGAATTACGTAAATTGACTACATGTCTAGCAATGCTCTTTGGTTTCACCTGCTGTTCTAAAGGAATTTCATATGTTTATTTTATTATGTACTTTAAATTTGATCTATATTGTTAAAAACTATAATGATCAGAATAATTTGGCCTTGATTCGATAGACTTGTTATTGAAACATTGTTTGTTTTAATAAAAATTTAGTAACTCTGTAGTATTTATGTTTTTTTTACAATACATAAAGTAAGTAAAAAAATACTTAGGAAAATTATAACAGGAGATCTTGTTTGTCTGAATGTTCTCGAAGATGTGTGTTCTGTTATCCCGCACTTGGCCAGCGTTGCTTGGTATTACGCTCCTCACAATGAAAAGAGACCCGCCGCCCAGCATTGAAACACTTGAGAACCTCCTTTTTTTTGAAGTCGGTTAAAAATGAAGTCCAGGTTATTGCTGCTTTGGCGCTCATTAATTTAAAAATCATTTAATGATTAATCCAATTTTGCTAGCTTCAGTACCCTTCAAACCGGAACATTGTAATGTTTACACACTACTGCTTGGCGGCAGAATACTGCGGTGATACCTACCTAGACGACCTGACAAGAACATCTACCGCCTAAAGGTTAATAACCCTTGCCTACAAATCAATCCGACGTACATGATACTTCACCTAACTCAAGCTTTTCCGAATTCCACACCAATTCGAATCTCGAATATACGGTAAAACGGCCACATTTGACATGTCACTTGTCAGATTTGCCATATTTGGCAAAACCGCGGGAGCATAATTCAATTCTGGCGCGTAATTAAACCGGAAACGGAAATGGTTGTTGAACAGAACGAGGCTGTCTCCGGTAGACTGAAATATTGAGTTACCTGCAATCTTTGGAGGGCGTAAATATATTCCTAACATGAAAACATTGACAATAAATACATGGTAGTTATTCCATACCATAATGTATGTAAATTGGAATACCATAGAGCATAATCGAAAACTATTTTCCTTGTACAAATTTTTTAAAATTAATAATACCAACCTTTATAAATATTATGAAAAATACTTGGTAATTGTAAAAATGTTTACTTAGCAATTACTCTTTAACGTGCAAATCCATGTTGTCATTTTTCTCCAAAACTACTACTCGTAGTCCGACTTTTTTGTCAATTCGGTATGTAAAGTTTTTTTTGTATTTATTTTATATTTTTTACTGATAATAAACTTTATTTTATGAAACCAATTTGAATATTTTGGCTTTCTATGCGATAGTTTATTTTTAATACGTGTTTAAACTTTTTATAGTTATGACGTCATGACGTAGGCGGAATATGTGAATATGCCTTAATAAGTATACAAATACATTTGACACATTTGATTAACTTTGACAGCAGAACTGACAAGTTTTTTTTAACTAGCCACATCAGGCAGGTTAAAGCTGTAAAGCGTAATTCTGTCACGTCTTCGGTTTTTACAATTCATGACATGAAGTAAACAAATCTTATATCATAAAAGCGATATCAGAGTCCAAATAACGTTTAAAGTAAAATAATCCAGATATTTGTATCAATAAAGCGAAAAACAACTCACACAACTCGTATGTGTATTGAAGAGATTATTATGACCGCCGTTGACTTGACATTGACAAATTTTGTTTTGGTTTGCCATTGCTTTTTTAGTCTATGTAAGTTGCCCTACGAGGTGACGTCATGAGACATCAATTGAAAGTCAATTTTGATTTATGTATTTTATTAAACTTTACAGAGTTTTAAACGTAAAAATATTGTTCGAAATGGTTTTGGAATCAGTAAAGTGTTTTTTTCTTTACAAACCGAAATCTTACTTAAACAAGGTCAAATTTGTATGTCTATTGCGCGTTTCGTTCAACTGTTTGTGTCCTAAATGGGGATGAATCCACGTTTTATTTAGGAGGCAGTACCGACTAAGCTTATGTAACAATGTTGGCATAACAGTTTTAAATACTTCTTTTGTATTAAAATGGCTGCTCCATTTCAAATGTTACACAAGCACCAACTGGGCGTAGGGGACTTGTTTTGCTTACTCCTGATGACGAGACGGTCTAAACGGTGATGACGTCAGCAAAATTTATTCTCGACTTTTCTTATTTTTATTCCAATGCTTATGTAAGTACCAGCTGCGCCCCGCGATGTTACCCGCTCTTCCCAGGTGAACATTACATTTTTCAGGATAAAAAGTTACCTACGTGTTAATCCAGGTTCTCAACTACAGCTTTCACCTTCATAATATTACTGTGATATCAATGGTTAAAAATACTAAAATTCTGCTAACATAACACTTGAACGGCCCCAATGTGATAAACAAGCGACGGGCCTGATGGTAAGTGATCACAGCATTGTCGGCTACCAATCGAAATACTTGACATTATTTAATATTTTGATTGACATTCTAACATTAATTTGACACTTTATATCACTCACTGGATATTATTGTTAATACTTGTGTCAGTCAGTGACATAATTATGTTGATTTGTGTTCTTTTCCTTTTATAATTTTGTGTAATTTTACTAATGAAATTGTAATTTTGACTTACTTAGTGTAACATAATTATTTTTTTATGGTTGACAGGCTAGGTGTTAGACCACAGCTCACCTGATGTTAAGGAAGGTGTGGTCTAAGATGGTAAAGCACACCTAGCCTGGAATGGAACTGGCTCTCAAGTGAGGCTTCTGGAACATACCGTTAGATGCTTGGCGGCAGATTTTCAACTTGGGTGGTAGCTAGCCAGCCGAGTACTAGAAAGTGGATACTTTCTAGAACCACCATGCTATGGTTTCCTCACGATGGTTTCCTTCACCGGCAACTCAAGCTCATTGTTGGGGTTTGAACCCACGCCCTTCGGCATGCGAACGTACCGCGTTAACCACTGAAATATCATCGCTACAAAAATACATATATGTAGTTGAAGCTGCTTCGCTATCAGCCATGTCGCTGCAAACCTTAAATGCTTCTCGTCATTAATGCCTTTAAATATTCCACCCATCTCACTGGAGCTACTATGCCAGCGGCCCAGAGCCTCGCTCCCGTACTTCAAGGAGCTGGGTTGGCTCGGGAAGACGCTGGCAGGGGGAAATGCACAATACACCACAATACCCAAGCGGGACGTCAGTGCAGGACTCTACGCCCCCACTTAGAATAAGAATATATTATATGCAGTTATAAAGCCAATAAAAATATTCTATTCTATTTCACTGAAGTCGTTTATTATCATTTAAATATTAACATTAAGCTCTTGAATTACGCATAGTTCCAATAAAATCACTTCTACGTTCATGCGATTTACAAAACAAACAATAAATCAAAATTCCAATACAATATAGTGGCGGCAAAACCCCAGGATTCCAGTATATTGAAGCGGTCCCATTTCGCAAATATTACTTATTGACATGCAAAACAGCCTGAAACGACGAAAGGATGTATTTGCGTCGAGATTTTTAATCAGTGAGCAGTGGAATTGGCAAATGCCTCTTACTGAAAGAAATGTCGATTATTGTGGTTGAAAAAAGTGTTCTTTATCTTGGTTGACTGCTTAGACTGTTTGCTACAATTCACCTAATGAACCTAACCACAAACCCTACCGCGCGCAACGATCTCGACGGCGTGTTCATTTTATAGTAAATAAATATCGTAGGACATTACACACCGCGCCATCTGACCCCAAACTAAGCAAAGTTATGGAAGTCAGATAACTGATAGAATACTTAAATAGTTTTTTTTTGTAAATACATGCTTACTATAAAACAAAAACAGTAAATCTAGACACAGAACAAACATTTGTTTATACCACAACATGTTCATCCTGGGTGGGAATCGAACCCACGCCCATCTGCTTTTGGAGCAGATATACTACCAATGAACCAACAGGGCTGTCAGTAGGATAGTTTATTTGTTTTGTTTATTTAAATGATTTTGTTTGCATATTTAAATTATTGGTTAAAAATTAATAAAGTATTGTTTACCTAACCATGCGCTTTGGTTTTACATAAACATTTTTGGTTTTAAACTACAAGGGCTCACCGGAAGACCAGCGCTGGTCATACCGCTTATAGTATGACCAGTATTATGCCGCGCTGAGCCCCTATTTTGTAACTGTATGTCTCTATTTGGTTGTTTTTTTCTAATCTTGGATGACGGTGTAGACACAGATGGTAAACACACTCAGACTGTAACAGAACTGGCTATCAAGTGAGGCGGCCGGAACACACCGTTAGATGCTTGGTGGCAGATAGACAGCCCAGCACTAGAAAAGACCTTGCCACAATGCTATGGTTTCCTCACGATGTTTTCCTTCATCGTATTGCTGTTTGTATAAATAATGTGTATCGAATATCCGTCACATGCCTGCAAAGTGTAGGGCCCATAAGACCCCAAGTAACTGACCCAGAAAGCTTGCAATGTAATTTATTAGTACTACCCTACATTGCGTCCATCACCGCTCAGCTCCTTAGGGACGTGGCGTGAACAAGACAACAGATTACGTAGTAGTCTGTACCAAGTCGTTATGGTATGTATACTGTTTTAGTGAATTAGGGATGTGGAGCAGCCGGAAAATCTATCGATTGGAGAGACTAGCCGTGGCTTTAGTTATTCTATCGAACAGCCAGGAGCTTTGAAAAGTGGCACCGTTTCATGGTGGATATTTCAAAAACTGGAACTAAACGCTTCGATTACACCTTCATTGTAAGGACCGTTAAACAATGGAATTTGCTGCCTGAATGAGTGTTCCGTGATGTATACAATCTGGGTGCCTTCAATTTGCAAGTAAACAGGTTTCTTCTAGGCAAGCGTGATCCAGTGGAGACCGCATCTTCGCTTAATATCTAGCGAGATGACGGTCAAACGCAAGCTTATCTTCAATGTACGATTATAATAACTGTTTTTTTATCAACATCTATTTTAATCGTCGTTAAATTTCAACTCGTAAGCTTTTTAATCTACTATAAATTTTCATCAATTGGTTTCTTTTTTGTAATTGGTTTACTAAACAGGCCGTTACTTAAAATATGAATATAGGTAAACATTTTTGTGAGAAGCATCAAAAATCATCAAATACAAGTCTTTTATTAATACCACCAAAGTTACAGGTAATCAACATTTGGGTCATTTCTGACCTTCCAAAGGTTGTCTGGAAGAAATCACTCTAGGCGACAAGGCCGCCGTTGTACTACGACATATTGTTTCTTTTATTATTATCTCTTTTTAGTTTTTTTATATTACATATAATGTTTGGTGTATGATAAAGTTATATGTAGTTATAGACGCCATCGCTGTTCCTAGGATACTGGGAGGGGTTGTCCCATTGTAAAACTATACTCAAATTAAGCAACTATTGAGGCAAGTATGAACCAGTTCTGGGATCCCCCGAAACGAGGACCAACCGCTTCGAAAGATCTTTAGTAATTTTTTTTCTATCTTAATTCTATCGATATGGTATCGATGGGAGAATTCATCCTTACGCTATACAGAGCTGTTAATACGCGCAGACATCTTATTAAAAATTAATCTCTGAGTCGTTTACCAGGGCGTGTTTAACTTGAGAACTTGCGAAGTCGGGCCCTGATTTATAACGAATTCCACTTCAGCTATGAATATTTGAGTTGCTTCTGTTCTTCGGTGGAAACTTCGCCTTATCTCGCCGATAAATTCCTTGAGTAACTGTACACCTTAAGCTTGGTGTTCACTAACTCTCAATACTCACTTAGGAACCAAAGACTACAATATAATTATGTAGTACCTAAGATGTAAACAGTCGAAAATTGTATACCAATGTCTGTTAGAAGCTTAGATGTCTACTATAATCATGATAGATGACCAGTGACCACGTCTCACATGATGTCAAGTGACATTGACGTTTCCTGACGTTTCTAAGACTCTATAGGCTCATGTAGTCTCGACAACATTACTGTGACATAGTTTGGACTTACTTTAATCGACAACATCCCACAAATATTATAAATGTGAAAGTTTGGATGGATGGACGTTTGTTACTCTTTCACGCAAAAACTATTGAACGGATTTGGATGTAATTTGGTATGGTGGTAGCTGAGACTCTGGATTAACACATAGGTTATTTTTTATCCCGAAAACATGTAGCGGGCAACATCGCGGGCCACAGTTAGTGGCACTTTAAAAACTAGTTAGAGGATGTTATACGAAGCGACACAATCTTAAAAAGAAAGAAAGACAGAACGAATTTTCACCGAATTGGAAATGAGAGAGAGTTCAAATTGGGCGGCATTCAGGGCATTTTATCCAACCCTAATTCCAAAGCGGCTGATATGATTTATAGACTCGCGGATCCTTTCCTTCAAGTCAGAAATCATCCCACTTCAACGTTTAAGCTACCTAGTTGAACGGAAGCGGGTAGGAGATTGTGGACCCCAGAATGTATACCGGCTTCTCCGAGTTGACGTGACGCACACCTGCATTGTAATTTATCAAGGCTTGCATAACTGAACAGGGCTACCTGGTAAATGAGCTCACAGTTCAAAAACAATACCAGTAGCTCCTTAAACGTCGTCCTTAACCGTACATATGGCATGAATGGCTCACTTCTGCATAACGAAACCCGTATTTGATTTTACTGTGGACGGTCGCGAAGTATTAGAAGCGCACAATGCTACTTTTTTTTTTTTTAATTTAAAAGTAACTTTGGAGTTACCCACCGCATGTTTTCGGGATAAAAAGTAACCCATGTGTTAATCAGGGGGTCAGCAGGGTCTCAGCTACCTCCATAACGAACTTCATCCAAATCCGTTCAGTAGTTTTAACGTGAAAGAGTAACACACATCCATCCAAACTTTCATATTTTGAGAAAGAAAGAAAGAAAAACGTTTAATTCTGTAACAAGCACAAAAACAAACAAACAGAGACTTACAAAATATTAGTGGGATGAGACGTGCTAAACGCTCTCCTGATGGTAAGAGATAACGTTCATGGCCATTGCAGCAATACACGGAACTTTGCAGCAAAACAACGTCCAGGGCATCGCTGCTTTGGCGCTCATTACTTTGAGACTTTCGATGGTTAGTCTCCAAAGCCATGTAATTAAAAGGTGCTCGCGAACCACCGGAGCGCGCTGTACGAGCAACTCGGCTTACATATTTGCGTCTCTCACGTCAACACGCCTTCAATATGAATACCCAGAAGTTTCCTACTAACATTGCTTAATCAACGAGTTTGGTTTTCCTATCACACCTTGTTACATCTTCACACAAAAGCCGCCGATATCCATACTCAGTTATATAAAACAAAGATAATTTACCTCACCCCTTTTTAAAGCAATAAAAAGGGGGAATATTGTCTCAATTCGAGGCTTTCACGACTTAATACGTTCAGCCACGTTGTAATTGGATTTCATATTCGGAACAAGAGTTTTCCATTCGCGTCGACTTGTTTAGCAAAATTTTACAGAAATAATAATTATTCAAACGAAATTCACGGTTTTGATGTTTGCTTAGGTTCTGATTGTACTCTTACTAATGAATTGAAACTTTGTTTTGTACGATTTTGCTCTGTAAAATTGTTGCGTTTAAGTTGATTTTGGCGTGCAGCGAGTTAGTGTAACTTTCGGCGGTAGTTTTAAATTCTATTGGTGTTACATATTGTGAAATGTCTGTTGGGGGTGTTACGGGCATTTCATAAATGTTATATGAACTTTTGAGGACTTTGCAAGGTTTATGTAGCTGGTAAGCTTTTGTTATACTAACCCAGTTAGTTACCTAATCTAATTTAGAGCTTGTAATAAAGTCATTTTATAATGAAATATATTTGCTTTGTGAAAAATTAACAAGATACGTAATATTGAAATAAACGACATCTGGAATTCAAATTCAGAACTAACTTATGTAGTTCCAAAACTTGTGTTTTTTCGACGTTTATGTACAAAAATAGTGTTATTATTAATAAAGTGCCGAATGAAATTTGTGTCGAAATTGATTTTTCATTTTACTTCCAAAACTCCGTCGAAACTTGTCACCACTAGGACAGGAACGGATTCAACGTTGGCTTATTTGATTTCATTTTTCATAAAATACATGAAAATGTCGAAATGGCAAATAAAAAAGTTGCGACGCCAAAAAAAAAGCAGAACTACTTACGTTTCGATATCGTTGGTTCGATATCTAATTCATGATTGGCTGCCAGCGTGCCTCGTCTCTCAACCGCTTCCTTTTCAAATCCTGGAATAAAAGAAACCCAGATAAATTTTCTGTAACTAATTTAAAAAGTAACATAAGAATAATGATAAGCCCACGTAATATATTTCGAGTAAATAAAACATGGCTATTTCCGAGAAGGATTCTAAGTTAATAATGTAAGTCTATTAATTTATTAATCCATCTATATAAACGTAAACTTTACGATTAGCGCCATCTATGATTTATTGTGAAAACTAAAACGTTACTAAATTTTTCAGTCTAAATTTACCAATGTAACTATTCTATCACATGAGCTTTTGGCGGGAACGCCGAAAAATCTAATTGCTGCATTGTTTGATTTTCTGAAAATTGTGTTTTTTCGAGTAAAAATAGTGATGTTCTATTCACAACGTACCGAATAACCTTCAAAATGTGTTGAAACATGACTTCGATTTGATTCCAAAAGTCAATCGAAGCTATAAACTATTTTTTTAGGGCAAAATCGATTAAGATTTAGTTCGTTACTTAGACCTATTTAACTTGATTTTTTTAAATATATAATATATGTATTTGAAAATATCAAGGCACAAAATGCGAAGCCAGAAACAAAAAAGAATAAAACAAAACTGCAATATGACACTTTTTTTTAAATATTGGCATAATGCACGAATGTGCTATGGCCGAAGAAAAAAAAAAATTTTTAAATTGGCGGGAATAGAGAAAAGTATGGTTTATTTTCCAAAGTTTGACCTACTTGACACTGGCAGAATGAATATAGTGCTATAGAAAAATAAAGGAATAAAACACTGCGTCAAGATCACTTTTATTACCGGTTATCGGTTATTACTCGACAAAACTATTAAATAATCAATGAATGCCCATTCAATCACTAACCGGTAGTAACGTACGAGCCATTAACAAAGCAGCTTGTGTGTATAATATTTGTTGTGCTGCTGTACCGACGGAGCACGTTCAGGACCGTTGGTTCTCTATGTTTCTACGGGCTTTATATTACAACCGCCTTGGCCTTGAATGTTAGAAAAAGTAGACAAAAAGCTAACCGTCAGCAGGTAGCGACGAGAAACGTGACTCGAGAAAAACTCCAGTTTTTACACGGATTCCCAGGTAAAGTCGTGTAAAAGTCTAAAATGTGTAAAATCTGGGCTCTTAAACGGATGCATATTGAACAAACCACAATTGCCACCAATATTCCTACGGGATAAATGTGGCGGGTCGCATTTCGCAAACTATTACAACATATTGTCTAATTTAGAAGCGTTATGTCGTATTGTTTCTATCATTTTTAAGATCTCACGATAAAAAGAGTTTTGCGTTACTTTGATAACGTAACTTATTGTACTTTCAATGGATTTTGAGGGCTTCAGCGCTCTTTTTTTCTTTTTTATTATTTGGATTACAAATATACAAAGAACTGTTTAACTTGAGAATTGGCACAATGCACGAATGTGCCATGGCCGAAAAACAAGATAAAAACATTACAAAGAACTGCGTTTCAATAACAATATCAGAAAGTTTAACAATATGCATATTATATATATTATACACTTATTTCTTTCAATCAATGGAATTTAAGAAAATGACAATATGTTCCCCATGACTTAGCACCGCACGAGAAATGCTGACTGATACAGCGTCCTAATTCTCTACTAACACATAATGCTTGTAGGCAAAGAAACTTCAGATCAGTTTGTCAAAAACAGAAATGGTAAAGTAGGCACGTCTGAGGTCGGTAAGTATCGAGGCGCTGTATAACATGTCGTAAATAACAGTTAACTTATTAAAAATGTAAAAAATACGGAATAAAAAATTTAGAGCGCTAAATTATCGTAGCACGCATTTATATTATACTTGACAATTTAAATTTAGGAGTTCGTTATCGCCAGCAAGGGATGGCGCCACAAATTAAGATAAATGAAATACGCAACTTTGGAATATTGTATAGAATTCAAAGTACTTCTTCTAAAATGACAGGTAATTAAAAGTGCCTCTTCTCAAATGACAGATAATTAAAATTGCCTCTTCTCAAATGGCAGGTAATTAAAATAGTATTTTCTTAAATCACAGGTAATTAAAAGTGCCTCTTCTAAAATCAGAGGTAATTAAAAGTGCCTCTTAAACTCACAGGCTAAAAGTGCCTTTTTCCTTCACCGGCAGCTCAAGCTCATTGTGGGGGTTTGAACCCACGTTCTTCGGCGTGCGAACCGACCGCACAAACCACTGAGCTATCATCGCTATAAATCTCCCAGGAAGGTCTGCTACCTGTCCAATGTCAAACAGTATTGAGGTCTAGGATGGAGCATACTTACCTAAAAACAACCAACGTATTTTGGATTCAAAGAAACTCAAATAATAGGTTAAAACAATAACATCACAAAACTGGCAACATACAATATTAATCAAATTCTAATTCTGTAGTATGGACCCTAAAGTTCGTTTTCATTAAAATAATACCTCTGGTCAATTTGGCTTTACAATATACTCGGAAATTTGCTTCGGAACGTTTTTGCACGTAAATGTGTTTCGTCGAAAACCTTTTACCTAGGCTCTCTGGGGATAGGTTTTATGAGGTACAACCTAGCTAAAACCTAAACCTGTCATATGACTTGTGAAAGCATATTACTTAACTAGCTACGCCCCGCGGCGTTACCCGCTACATGCTTTCGGGATAAAAAAGCGAGATGGCGCTAAAAAAAAAAAAAAAATGTTAAGTGACGGTGTAGTCGAAGATGGTACATCATACTTTAGACTGGAATAGAACTGGTTCTCAAGCGAGGCTGCCAGAACACACCGTTAGATGCTATGCGGCAGATTTTCAACATGAGGGTGGTAGCTACCGAGCCGAGTACCGAGTACTAGAAAGTGCCCTACCACTATGCTATGGTTTCCTCACGATGTTTTCTTTTACCGGCAGCTCAAGTACATTGTTGGGGTTTAAACCCACGCCCTTCGGCATGCGGACCGACCGCGCTAACCACTGAGCAATCATCGCTAAAACTAAAGGTGTGGTAGAAAGTGGTCGACACATTTGTCCTGGAATGGGAGGACCTAAAATGAGACTTCCGGAACATCAGCTTATCTAAGTACAAAAAGGCAAATAATATGCGCAGGTCTGTTAGACGATTGAAGTAACTTAGAAAGTCTTCGAAAACGACATTTTTCTACTAAACTTTCAGGATATATGTAAATATATATCATTTTCACACGGCGCTATCTACACAGCAGTGCTGTGGTCAATAAGACTCAGGTCAGCTTCTTCGGCTCGTCTGTGGCCGTCAAGCTTCTTCGAAAATGGAATTCCAGTAAACAACAGATTTGATAACCTCATTTCAGACGGTTAACTAACTCTTTGTTCAACGGCCCCCTTCCAGAAATTTGATAACAATGTTAAAACAGCTGAATTCTATTAAATAGATAACAAAACGTTAATCGGCTTGTAAACGACGAAGTGATACCATTATTCCCGGCGAATAGGACAAAATTGATAAGACAATGGGAAAAAGGGCTGGAAATGTGGGAATAGGGAAAGGAGTTAGTTTATTGTTTTCAAGTTTTAGGGTTTTGATGGGACGTATAATACGCTTTGCGCTGTTTCACTGCCTTACTAATTATTATAAAACAATTGTGTTCTTAAATAATGGTTTTGCATGTCAAACTAATAAAGCATTGAATCATTTTTCCAATCGATCCTAACGTATTGCATTCTTGCCTGGGGTAGAGCTGCATAAACCATCATGATAAAAGTTGAAAGGGCTCAGAGAGCGGTTCTTAAACCATATAGATTATTTTTATTGTTATTATTTTATCCCACTGCTGGGCAAAGGTCTCTCTCCCTCCCTTCCACGCCTCTCTGTTTGGTGCTATTGAGGTCCACTCCTTGTTGTGGGCATAGAGCTCATCTTTCCACCGTGTTCTAGGCCGGCCTGGTGGCCGTTTAACCTCCGGGACCCAGTCTGTGGTGGTTTTCACCCGTAGCTCCGCTGGCATTCGGCAGACGTGCCCAGCCCAGTCCCACTTTAGCATGGCAGCTTTTCGAGTCACGTCAATGATCTGAGTTTTGGAGCGCAGTACCGAGTTTTTTATGCGGTCTAATAACCTTACGCCCAGTATGCTGCGCTTATAGACCATCATCATCCACAGCCTTCTTTATCCCACTGCTGGGTAAAGGCCTCTCTTTTCATGCAATCTGCCTCGGTCCTGTGCCAATCTGGTCCAGCCGCGACCCGCGACGGTGATAATATCGTCGACCCATCTTGCGACTGGACGAGCAACGCTCTGCTTACCTTAATATAGCATATGTCGCTCAGTAAATAAGTAGCATTCTAACGATGAAAGAATTATTCAGATCGGTCCAGTAGTTTAGGAGCCTATTCAATATAAACAAACAAATCTTTCCTCTTTATAATAATATAGAAATATAGATAGATTATTGTAAATGCAATGCATGCATCTCATTGACTTTTTTCTATGTTTAACTATATTTTATCTCGAACCCATTCAAACCTAGAAATGTTTTTTTTAAATTTAATTTCTGGTGGCCCCTGCGACTCATGTTCTTACTTAGTGCAGGGTCCACAAGTAATGCTACAAAATCTAGTTTACTTTTTATAAGAATTAATTAATTAATTTATGCAAGCTTGAGTTAACAGGAATAAAGGTTTGGTTAGTTTTTCTGTTTCCTAATCTGAGAATGAAGGTTAAAAACAGTGCTCAGCACTTAAAGGCTTAACCATGGTACTGTCTTCAACACTACGATAATATTTGGATCTTAATTAACCAAACTAGTCTGTCGGGATATTGTTTCGATTAAACGCAGACGTGGCATGTGCAGACGATGTCTTGATAGCGGCTTTTACAAACTGTCATGCTTATTATATATGGGATCGAATTTATCCGACTTGACCTTTGGGGTCAGTTGGTTAATTAAACTTTGGGTTCGGTCACAGATAACACGTTACACGGTAGTTTGTATGTATTTTTTTATATCTTTGACATGCTAGGCTAGGTGTTTGACCACAGCTCACCTGATGTTAAGTGACAGTGTGGTCGAAGATAGTATGGAGTTGGCATTCAAATCAGGCTGCCGGAACACACCGTTAGATTTTCAACTTGAGGGTGGTAGCTAGCCAGCCGAGTATTAGAAAGTACCCTACCACCATGCTATGGTTTCCTCACGATGTTTTCCTTTACCGGCAGCTCAAGCTCATTATTGGTTGAACCCACGCCCTTCAGCATGCGAACCGACCGCGCTAACCACTCAGCTATCATCGCTACAAAATATTCATAAGTTTATAAGTTATTAACATATTAAAAGTTTGAGTCTTTAATATTATTATAATTATGGCGCTCGTTACTTTGGAGACTTTCGATGGTTAGTCTCAACAGTCCTGTGATTTCACGAGCTGCAGTACCCTTCAACCCAGAACACAGTAACGTTTACACACTACTGCTTGGCGGTAGAATATCTGGTACTGCGGTAATTTATATACATCAATGTCTTAGTCTCAATCTAAGACGTAGATGAAGGACCAAGATGTGGGCTTTAGTTGAAATGTCACGCAAACAGTTGATCTAATAAACAAAGCCGTCAGATGGCGCGCTACCCTTGTCACCCCCTCAGCATATTACCCTGAAAATATAGTAAATCCCTTGGACCCTAGAGATTCTATAATTACTAGAGCATCTAGAGCTTTCATATAAAATTAATTAGCGCTAAAACGATTGTGTCTATTTTAGGGTTAAGTACAAAAACGTTCCAGTGTCACTGCAGTTAACGTACCGGACGTTAACACAAACAAACAGTCAAATCTCTCCTTCTTTATAATAGTGTAGATAGATAAATAATCAAATCATTACGTCATTTCGGGTTATGTCTTTGGAATAAAGTGCATATAGCACCAAATAATAATTTACAATGCTTTTAACTTTTTTTTATGGTTGACAACCTATGTGTTTCCCCACCGCTCACCTGATGTTAAGTGATGGTGTGGTCGAAGATGGTAAACACATCTAGCCTTGAATGAAACTAACTCAAGTGAGGCTGTCTTGTAGTCTCTACAGAAAGCCTTTAGAGTCCATCCAAATACGGCTGTGTGGCGTTGTACGTGTTAAAGAACTGAGTTGGAAAGTAAATTGTGAGCATCCTAAGTACTTCAGAGGCTTCAGAGAAGAGCTATTAAGAAAGAAAGAAAAACTTTTACATTACACATCATCCCACCATTTTTTACTCATTTCTCTCTACTCATTTCATCTCATTGCATATTTTTTTCCATTTTTACATTTATTTTTATAACATGATTAGCTTAGGCGAAAAATGGCTGGATGACGAATCAATTCGGCTGTTCGCATCGATAGAATCTATCGGATACATTCTTTTTCATCTGACTGCCGCGCCCTCGTGTCGAAAACGGATGTGCGGATGAATTATTTCAATGTTCAGATGACAACGTGGGCGCATAATCGGCGAGTGCTCTTACCAAGTAATGCAGTCAGTAACCTTACACACCTACACACGGCACACTACACGCTTCAACCCCCGCGCCCGCGAACTACCCGATATCTCCTTCTGTTCTTTGATTTCGGCGTCGTATTTTGTGCATTTGCCAGGTGTTTGATATTTTCAAGTTTCATAAGTTAAAAAGTAGTCAACGTCTTGTCAAGTCCAGTCCGTGTCAGTCAAATTCAGTCGTGCTTTAGTAAAGTAGTAACGACTTTACTAAAAGCTTCGATGGAGTTTTGGAAGCAATTCAAGTCGTGTTGCACCTCATTATACCACTTTCTCACACTCGCGCTTGTAGTTCGGTACTTTTTGAAGTTTGAACACCACTATTTCTATATATAAACATTTGAAAAAATACTAGTTTTGGAATAAAATACAATGCGGCGACACGATTCTTTCCGCGTTGGCGCCAAAACTCAAAAGCCGCTATCTTTACGTGTGAAGCGCGCAGCGGCCCGCAGTGCGAAGCAAGACGAACCCGCGCGCGCGTTGTACTCAACTATGTCTCCTTGATGAAGGCCACCGTATGTGGCCGAAACTTATTCTGAGTATCCGATATAATTAAACACAAGTAATCCCCATAAGTGAGATACCTTGTTTTATGCCTATGACGATTATTTAAAAATAAGAGTTTTTTTTATTGTTGACAGGCTAGGTGTTTGACCACAGCTCACCTGATGTTAAGTGAAGGTGTGGTCGAAGATGGTAAAGCACACCTAGCCTGGAATGTAACTTGAAAGAACTAGCCATGAATTACTAGTAAGTAATTAATAATATTTTTGTTTTCATTTAACATTTAATCATATTGACATCATTATTTTCTAAGTGACATATTTTTTCATTGTATTGACATATGATATGATTTTGATATTTTTAAATATGAATGGGAAAAATGACCTGTAACTTTGGTGTTATTAATAAAAGATTTGTATTTGTAAAACAAAAACGTTAAACAACTAGATATTTTTATTATTATTAGAGAATAGTAATCCCTTATTGCCACTGCAATACCGCGACAACTCAGACAAGAGAATTAAGGATGGGTAATACAATTCCCGGCAAGCGAGGGGTTGTACTTTGTCGTGTCTCAAGATAAAGCTAAGCAAACAATCCGACAGGCGAGTAGAAAACAGTTACTAAGGTCAGTAAGGCTTTTTAGGGTTTGCTAACAAACTCAAAAGGAAAAACACCCTTATAGGATCACTTTGATGTCCGTCAAGACCCTTTTTCTCGGAAACGCGTGAAGCTATCAAGTTGAAATTAATATCAAATACTAAGGTCTGCAATCTAATGTAGTCGTCAAAAAAAATCAAGTTTCAATTCAATTCTTTTTAACCAAATTATGCATGTATTAAGAATCCCTGTGCCTGTATGTAATGTGTGCGTGTGTGTGAAGATCAAACATCTAACCTGCCAAACACAAAAAATATACGACTTCTTTACATAGTGTAAAACAAAGTCGCTTCCCGCCGTCTCTTTACGTTAAGATCTTTTAAACTACGCAACAGATTTTAATGCGGTTTCCATCAATAGACAGAGCGATTCAAAAGAAAGGTTTGTATGTATAATACATGTATATCCAACACATTAGTATCTAGATTACACCCATGCAAAGCCGGGGTGAGTTTAGTGTATTGTATAAGTACGAGTTTATTACATAATGCCCTTATTTCCTTTGTATGTATGTTTCTTGTGTGTTTTTTGTTTTCTTTTGTGTTCAATATATGTGTGTTTTATTGTAAATAAATAATTTAAGACTCCTCAAGCTTCTTTTTCCTTGCATATTCATGAATCATGCGACTTGTGTACTGGATAATTTCAACAGTGCCTTTCGGTACACGAAGAAGTTAACGCGTACAGTCAACATAAAGTTAACTATGAAACTTTAACTTAACCAGGGGTTAATGAATTGTCTGTTTTGGGGGACGTTTGAGGAAGAAATTTGGGCGCTATCTGTACCTCTAAGAGATAAAGTGTGTTTTTGATGTCGGGGACTTCTAAATGGCGTCCCGAGTTTAAGAAGTCGGCATGCTTTTAGCCCCCCTTCTGTGACGAGTTAGGACAGCGGAGTTAGAAGTTTTTATTTGTTTTCTGCGGTCGCGAAACGGAGCTTTCTGCGCAAAGTCACAGAATAATCCTGTTATATAATAGATGCAAACAAAGATGTTAAAACAATTGTTAGGAGGATGTGGTATCCTTATTAAGGTGGTACGATTTCCATACAAATAAATTTTTGCCATTTATGGATACTGGCATTTATTTTGGTCTTTATTTTGCGGTAAATCACAATTGCTTGAATGCCAGCTGTCCTACGTTTATCTTCAGTCTCAGGGCGTCCTACGCTACGTTTGCCAATACGCGGTCTCCACTCTGTCCAGCCCATTGACACTTCATAATATAACATCGTTAATTAAATCATTGCCTTTCGGTAACACATTCTTCCATCGCAAAGATAACTTTACGGTAGCAATATTTTTCCTCCCCTTTTCGTACGGTACGGAAAATGTTATTACGGTAATGAAAGACACTCATAATTGCTTATTTCGCGAAAATAAAATCGCTTTTTGAAACGCAAACGTAAGCGGATGAGCTACGGCATAAAGGCTCCAGACATACTTGAGCGAGAACTGCGACTGCGTAAATGAATAATGATACGGTTTTTGACATTGCTATCATGTTTTAAAATTATATTGAATACTAGCGGACGCCTCGCCGTTTCACCCGCGTAGTTCTCGTTCCCATGGGAATACAGGGATAAAAAGTAGCCAATGTCACCCGGGGATAGTATAGCTTCCCAACGGTGAAGTTTTTGAAATCGGATCAGTAGTTTTTGAGTTTCTTCGTTATAAACATACAAAAACACAATCTATCCTCTTTATAATATTAGTGTAGATAAACGTTAACTCAATGAAAAATGGAGTCTCATGTATTTTACATTTTAAGTAATATATTGGAACGAATTGTAAGTTTAATTTTATATTATGAAAACAAAATAACGAAAAAAAATCAGCAAAATAAAGGAATACAATCTCTTGTGTTCAATATTTTTGATCTATCTATAGGGTAAAACCGGGATAGATGCCGCAGTGGGATAGATGCCTCACTTTCAAAAAACCTAACTTCCCAAACCCGCGAGTTAGAATTAGTAGTTTAGGTAGGAGCCGCAGACACCCTGGACCTCGGTCACCTACGGGCTGTCGTCTGGTGAGGATGTGTTTTGCTCGTGTGTGCAATTACCTCCGCGGCGAACTTTACGAACACGTCAAAGTTTTAAAGGCTTGTGTTTGCCGTTGTATAACTTTATAAGTAGTAATAAATTCCGTTTTATTTTTTATAACGTTAATAAACTACTTCATTAAGTGTGCATTAAGATGTAAATAGTTGCTCTTGTGTTTTTAATTTATTTAAAAAATACTTGGGCATCTATCCCTATCAAAAAGGATAGTTGCCCTGATTTTACGAGGGATAGGTGCCCTTAGGGGCATCTATCCCTCCATACACATTTACTTACAGTTCAAACAGCGAAGATGAAGACAATCCACCTAAATATAAAATTAAAGGAAAGAAAAAGGTTTGCCCGTAAAGAATACTAAGAAAGATGGTCTAAATATATAAATAAAGACAGCTGCATAGAATGTTTTGAAAACTATAAAAAAAAGGAAGTCTAAATCCGACTGGATTCAATGTGTAATGTGTCAGAACTAGCTACATGAAACCTGTACACTATACAGAAATTATTAAAAAAGGATTAAAAAATGATCCCTTTAGGATTAAAAAAATATCTTTTTACTGTGTTATTTTTATTTTTTTTAAGTATGATTATGCATGTTGAATTGTTGATACTTAATTAAATTTATATTTTATAATAACAATTTAAGAATTAATGGTTTTTCTTGAACAAATGCTTTTAAAATTGAATTATGGTTATTTGCATCATATTATAATTATCTTAGAACGACAACAACAATTAAAACATTTAAAAATTGCAAAATGTTTTTCGTAATTCAATCCATGTTTCTTGGAGACAATTGCTGTTTTAGGGAGTAGAACGACCTAATAAAATTTGGTTGGGTTTTTTGTTTACACAGCATAAAAGGCGTCTATCCCGCAATGCAGGCATCTATCCTTCTTAGTATTTTCACGGTGGGGCAACTATCCATACAGGTAGGCATCTATCCTCAAAAAAAGTGTTCCACAAAAAGCTAAATTCTGCAAAATCTGTAATTATTAGGTAAAAAAAAACAAATAATACTTTAACATAAATAATGAGGCTAGCTATATTTATGGATATTATTTATATAATATTAGTATTTTTTAAATTAGGAGGCTATTTCAAAAAGTGGGGCATCTATCCCGGTTTTACCCTACTGCCAACAATCAGTGGCGGCCTTAGGGTGTGGCAAACAGGGCAACCGCCCGAGACCTCGCGTCCTCGTTGAAAAAGTCTTTACCATATACCTATGTATGTGTATGTCGCGCCTCGCACTTAACAAATGAACGCACGGTTTCATTATTAGTGCAAGCATGTTACGGCCACTCGAGCACTCATATTTTTTTAGTAAAACGGACTCAAAGAAAAAGGGCCTCACAATGATCTGTCGCAATAGCTAAGACCACCGCTGCCAACAATATATAGCTGATAACAACAAGGCTGATTCGGATGACATAACAAGATTAAAATGTCAATGTCAATATTCGTTTTCGCAGTCGACATTGCTTATGTATGTCCGAAACATTACGTAATAGCCAGGGAAGGGAGCGAATTCACATAAATTTTAAATTAACCAGCGACATAAGGGAACCTAATTAATTTTAAAACTGCCGCCCCGTGAGTATTGTTTATAGGTATACGAGTTCGCGAGGGTGTTCGGATTTTATTCGAATGCTTTGTAAGCGAGTCCGCAGTCGTTATTCCGGATTATCACGCTCCCAGAAACACGTAACTTGATGATACTCTTACGTATACATGAGAATTAATTATATTATTTGGAGACGGTCCCGAGTTTACTCCTTTTCGACAAAGTTTTCGAAAGTCTCAGTAGGAATCTCATTTTGCACGTACATATAGCTAAAGGTATAAAATGTTAACGAGAGTCCACAAGTATGTTTTGTACATATATATATTTTAATTTTTGGCATATTAACGAATGACATTTTACTTTCGTACTTTTCTTTAAATACATGAAACAAATTCGTAATCTGCATATGTGTTTCTCCGCTTACTTCTGAAACCATATAATATGCTTAGAAAAGACAGAGATGCGTGCCGTGGGATTCGAATCCAGAACCTCTAGATTGGGAGCCAGATGGTCTCCCAACGAGATGCTTTTCTGATCGTAAGAGATAACACATGCCCTTGACCATTGCAGCGATATACAGAACTTTGAGTAACAAAACAAAATCGCTACTTTGATACTTGCGATTTTCAGCAGCCCTGTAATTTCGCTAGCTGCTACACACTGTTGCTTGTTATTGATTATCTTTTTTTATCGTTGACAGGCTAGGTGTTTGACCACTTGATGTTAAATGACGGTGTGGACGAAGATGGTAAAGCATATAAAGTGAGGCTGCCGATACACACCGTTAGATGCTTGGCGGCAGATTTTCAACTTGGGGGTGGTAGCTAGCTAGCAGAGTACTAGAAAGTACCCTACCACCATGCTATGATTTTCACGATGTTTTCCTTCACCGGCAGCTTAAGCTCATTGTTGGGGTTTGAACCCACGCCCAAAACTATGATGAGAGTACAAATACGTTTGGAGTCAAAGACATCCATATTGTACTTAGCAACTGGCATAATGTAGATTCGGTTATCTCATAGTTAAATCAGACATCCAAGCGTCCCGAACCGAAAATTCATCTCATATCGTGCGTCACATCAAAGGCTGAACTTACACTAACGAGAGTCATTCTAGCCCAATTATATTCATAGATGAGCGAGTTCGAATGGCCCCACTCTTCGTAAGACATATTTTAAGGCGTACTTCAGATAATGACGACTTTGCGAAGTCTTTAAGGTCTTCCAAGCGTGTCGAGGGATCAGGGTCTATTATGTGAACTTATATCGTGCAACAAGTGTGTTTTGATGTCGGCCGAAAGGGATGTGTTTAAAATTGCGTGTTTTTGAATTTGCATTCTAAACTTTTTGTTCCGTTTATATATGAAACGTTTTCAACTTTATTTTTTCTGGCAAATGGAAATTTAATTGACGTCTGTGAAAAGTGAAAGTCATCCAGCAGTCCTGATTTTTTTTTTGGCATGTACACTTCCGCTTTTAATAACTTTCGCCTGTTGGTAAACGATAAGTGTGGTTAGGATGAAGCACGGTATAAAACGTAGTCCGGTCACGCAAATAAAGAATTGGGGTGACGATTTATCTTGAAAGATGACGTCATTCGTCCCTGATCCTAATAAAAATGGCTACCGAAAATAGAATGAAAAATAGTATTTTTTAGCGATGATATCTCAATGGTTAGCACATTTGGACCGCATGCCTAGAGGCGTGGATTCGAATCCCAACAACGAGCTTGAGCTGCCGGTGACGGCAAAAACATCTTGAGAATTACAGCGCTGTGGTAGGTTACTTTCTACTACTCGGTTAGCTATCTCTCTACACTCAAATTAAAAATCTGCCAAGCACCTTGATAAGTGTGTTCCGGCCTTTACTGAGAGCCAATTCCTTTCCGGGTTGTGTGTTTACCATTGACCACACCGCTGTCACATCAGGTTCGCTGTGGTCACACCTAGCCGGTCAACCATAAGAGATATGGCAAATAATTCGCGCGAAAATCAACGGCCACACAAAATTTTACGCCCTATTTCGTGGTTGTACATCATCCCGTTTTAATGGAAATGTCCACCAACTCAGATACAAAGCCTCCATAGTACAAAGCACAAGTAAATAAACAAAACCATTTTGAAACCAACGCTTTGTACGTTATTTGAGCGGGACTAAACGGAAAATTATACGTCCTGATTCCACTTTCGCCACTCTATCTAGTGGAATAAAATAAATATTTATCTACTGTTTTATTTTTTCTTTTTGTCTCCGGTCGGCACAAAGGAATTGCTTACTTGGCGCTTGAGAATCACGGATTGCCGAAGGTTAGATACGGACATAGATGATTTCTAAGAACTACGTGGGTGTTAGATATTGAAGATGATATAAAAAAAATACATAATAATAAGTTGTCTATTGTCTATTGTTGTTGTTGTCTACAAATAAAAAAAACCTTTTTTTTTGTTTGTACGTAACCTTTTTTTTTTTTGACGCCGTGCGTTCATTCATAGGTTTGTGCTGAAAATCAGCGCTGCGTAGAAATCCCCAGCATAATTGTTGAGCACTGGCCATTATATGTTAATGCACTAGACACTGTAGAGATAATTCTCTTATCAACCTACTGTTATTTAAAACTTGTAGTGTCAATATTACGTAGTAAGGAAAAACATGAAATAAAGGAAAATAACGTAGCCTATATGACCCGAAACCTAATTTAAACTAAAACAGCTGAGTAGACGTTAAGTCAAACTTACATAAATTGCTAAAACATAACTTTTTTTTTTTACTGTTGACAGGCTAGGTGTGACCACATCTCACCTGATGTTAAGTGACGGTGTGGTCGAAGATGGTAAAGCACACCTAGCCTAGAATGGAACTCGTTCTTAGATACTTGGCGGCACATTTTCAACTTTAGAGTGGTAGCTAGCCAGCCGAGTACTACAAAGTATCCGACCACCATGCTATGGTTTCCTCACAATGTTTTTCTTTCACGGGCAGCTCAAGCTCATTGTTGGGGTTTGAACCCACGCCCTTCGGCATGCGAACCGACCGCGCTAACCGCTGAGCTATCATCGCTACAAACATAACCTTTCCTTTTGCTTTTGCCGCAGTCGGATTTCGTAGCCACAGCATTCGTCCATCTCAGTTATTTTCCATTTCAATTGTTTACCAAAACTCCGAAATTCAAATCAAAAATTCCATAATCTTCTTTAAGATATACAAAACTTTTTTTGCGAGTAATGAAAACAACAACTTTCATATCCTGCTAATTTATCGCTGGACTCCATGAAATCCGTTAATTTAAAAAAAAAAATTGAGTTCGTAATTCCCATTTCGTCGGAAGTTCTTACAAACTTAGGGGATTTAATGGATACTGGTGTACACTGTACATGTCCGACGAGAAACAAATTTATAGAGAAGAAATCGCACGACACCTGAAAATTTGTAATGAACTCGATAGCTTGACAACATTCTTACTCATAATGTAATACCTTTCGGTTTTCCGCTGAGTTTTGATCTACCTAGCTTCAATAGCGTCCTTAAAGATAGACAACGCACTGGCAATGCCCCAGGTATTGCAGGCGGCGTGACCACTTACCATCAGGTGGCCTGTCGCTTGTTTGCCACTTTTTCTCATGTAAAAAAAACTGCTGATTGATTATTTATAATTCATTGTACAAATTCTCATAGGCTAACTAAATGAAGAAATATCAATTAGTAGACGAGGCAGTACATCTGTAGAAATCTTTTTCTCTGTAACGAAAATTAGACTTAAAACACTGCTTATTTTAACTAACATCATTCAAAGTGAATCTCTATGCTATACAAAAATGTAGAAACAAAATTTTAGGACCTCAGAAGTACGTTAGAAGAACAGGGTAGGTATCAAACGTAAAAAAAAATCACTGATGTGTTGACAACTCATGTCAGTATGTACATACGCGTCTATTGACCGTTGACTACATACAAGAAAAAAGTCTTGTTTATACCATTAATTTGCCTTTTATAATACGATTATAGGATACGACTTTTGTTTTTATTACATCTGTTTATCTTTTACGTTTTATCGTAACTTCTTTTATTGCTCAATAACGATGGTAAGTGGCGATGCGGTCGGGAAGAGGCTTTCTACGCATATTTGATTATGTTTGGTTTAGGCGTTATGATGGTTTTATGAGAGTTTTTAGTTTCATAATAGTACGTGAAGGTACTTTCAAGGGACACGTTTTCTTTGCGGCTGTATCTAACAATAAAGTGAACGTGATATTATATAATATAAATACCTACATAAGTATTCAATACTTGTAACTTGTTAAAAAAAACTATTTATTACTTTGTACAAAAACTACTGAATAATTCGTAGTTAGATAGCTCAGTTATCCGCTTTTCTAAAGTGGGGATGGACCGGCCAAATGACGACACAGTGGTTCCTTCAAGACGGCAAGCGACCTCCTGGACGGCCCAGACGGAGATGGAGTGACGAACTTGACTCCCGTTTAAAAGACTCGACTTAAATTGCAAAACATAGAGAAAGATGAAAGGGGCCTCCCTTTGCCCAACAGTGGGACGCAGACGCTCTCTTGATGGTAAGTGATAACGCCTGTCCATGACCATTGCAGCGATACACAGAACTTTGAGTAACAAAACAAAGTCCAGGGCATCACTGCTTGTCGCTCATTACTTTGAGACTTTCGATGGTTAGTCACAACAGCCCAGTAGTTTACGACTAGCTGCAGTACCCTTCAAACCGGAACACAGTAATGTTCACAGTAGTATACGCAAGCATACATTCAGCTGAAAAACAACAATAGCCCTTGAACAGCCGGATTCCTTACATCTTACACAATAAATACTGTTCGTTTTCCTTATCATCTGGGTGGCCATTAAATAAAGGGCTTCTTAACCGATACCCATCACCGCCTTGGACATCAAACAGAATTTTATTGAACTCCCATTTCTATTTACATGTCTGTCAACACTACAGTGCGAGCGTAAATCGCTTTCAGTTCGATCTAACATAAAAAGATTACAAGCACCCACCCTCGCAGCCTAAGTAAACAAAAGCCATGGTTGCAGGGTTGAGACGGTTCGGAAAAATATCTGTAAAAATTAAAACCTTGAACCTGTGCGCGTTGTACGTACTCAGCTTTGTCTCCATAAAGAAGGCCATCAGCCACCGGAACTGGCCGAAAGACGTGAGTAATCCGTGTGGTCGGTTCGCATTCTGAAAAGCGTGGGTTCAAACCCCAACAATAAAAAAAAAAGTATTTAAGTATTCTATCAGTTATCTGACTTCCATAGTACAAGCTTTGCTTAGTTTGGGGTCAGATGGCGCTGTGTGTAATGTCCTACGATATTTATTTATTAATGAGCTTGAGCTGCCGGTGAAGGAAAACATCGTAAGGAAACTACAGTACGGTAATGGTACTTTCTAGTATTCGGCTAGCTACTACCCAAGTTAAAGGTTTGCCGCCAAGCATCTTCCAGGCTAGGTGTGCTTCATCATCTTCGACCACACCTTCACTTAACATCAGGTGAGCTGTGGTCAAACAATTAGTATGACCAATATTATGCTGAGGTGAGCCCCTATTTTGTAACTGTTTGTCTCTATTTGTTGTTATTTTTTGTTCTACTACAAGTTTTATTAAACAAAATAAAAAATACCTTAAATTATACTACCTATTTACAAAATGTATACAAAAAACTTAGTCTAAAAAACCGTCAGAGGAGGGATATGTGGCCAGAATGCTGGCAACATTGCCACGCTGGATGGCAATGCTTAGCTTTTGACCAAAGTAGATACCAGATTTTTTGTTCTATGTTACAAAATAAAATTATTTTCTTTCTTACTTTCAAACAACTAGCCTGTCAACCATAAAAAATATGTATATATAATATTTTATGCATTCTGGTTTGTTCACATACTTTCAACTTTTTTCACTTAAAATCAAACCACTCCGAGTGAAGAGATCCAATTTGTTCATTCAATGTAAATAGGGATTGCAATACCGAAGGTGTTTTTCAATACCGGTATTGATACCGGTATTATGATAACAATTAAAATTTGTTCAAATTAACAAACAATAACAAATGGCACAACACGCATTGAATATAAATGTTAATAAAAAACAATTTGTTATAATTTTTTGTTTTTGTTTGTTTGGTTTTGTTGCATTCATTTATTATAATTATCTATTTTCGTTCGTCAAATTTAACAAATCAACAATTAGTCGATACCGAAATTTCGGTATTCACGGAAAAAAAAGTTACACGTGACATCTATTTTGTTTCATTCGAGTCTTGAAAAAAAATTGTCTTTTCAAGTTATTTTTCTCGATTGATTTATTGTTTTATTGATCTCGACAAAGTTACTCTCATTGTTCTGAAAATAACCTAATACTCAATTAAGGGATTAAAATTTCTAAAATCAATTTCGAAACTGAAGGAACAACCCTGAATCGCGTACGAGTTATTTCGAAAAGATTGTGTATCTTTTCTACCATTTGAAAATTGAATCCCTAATTAAGCGTGAAGTTATTTTCAAAGCAATGAGATTAACTTTGTCGAGTTTAGAAAACAATACATGAAAGACAATCATTTGTCGAAATTTGAATAGAACAGAAAAGATGATATTGGTCGGTAAAACCTTTTTTCCCAAATACCGAAATTTCGGTATTGTCTTACTAATACCGGTATTGTAATACCGGAGAAAATCGGTCCGGTATCCCGGTTTTCGGGATTCCGGGATCCCGGTATTCAATCCCTAAATGTAAAGAATACAAACGTTTGATTTTATCCAATCTATTGTCCTTTAGTACCTAATCTCGTTTTCCAGCTGTTGAAGTGATGGTTTCTATTATTTTCTCGATCTTATTGTAAAATTGTTACATATCAGTTATCTGGTAACAGTACAAGTTTAGCAATACAACGTAAATTGTCTACCAATATTAAATTTTCATTCATCTACAATTCGGTATGTAAAGAAAAAAAAACTTTACTGATTCCAAAACCTTTTCGAAATAGTACATTTCTATACAATATGTTTAAAACTCCGCATGAAAACACAATGTATATCACGAGTAATATATATTACACTAGCGGACGCCTCGCGGTTTCACCCGCGTAGTTCCCGTTCCTGTGGAAACACAGGGATAAAAAGTAGCCTATGTCACCCGGGGATAGAGTAGCTTCCCAACGGCGAAATAATTTTCGAAAACGGTCCAGTAGTTTCGGAGCCTATTCATTACAAACAAATAATCGAATCTTTTCTCTTTATAATAGTTTAGATAAATTACATAATTATTTACACACACGTACGCACACATAGATATTTATATAAACATATAGGTGGATTTTTAAGTTTTAATTAAAAAAAGAAATGTCCACTCGTGCGAAAACGTGCGTAACCGGCTAGTGTAAATAATGTAACTAAAACAAACAAATAAAAAAAATACATTTTGTTATGCATACTGAACACTATGATTTATATGCAATACCACTTGCGTCAATATTTTCCAACCGGATTTCAACCTGTCCGGCACTCGGGTTCGAATTTAAACCGGACACATTGAAAGCACGTCGATCGGATTTGCACGAAACAGCGTGATAGAAAAAACAGACAAATGGCTACTGCATACTGTGGAACGCACGATCCATTTAAATGAAAACTTTTTATTTGTTCTATTTACTAACAGCCCTGTTGGTTCATTGGTATGTCTGCTGCGAGAGCTGAAGGGCGTGGGTTCGATTGTGTCCACCCAGGACAAACTTTGTGGTATAAACAAATGTCTGTTCTGTGTCTGGGTGTTCTGTATTTATTATAAGTATGTATTTACAAAAAAAAAGAACATACACGAATCAAACCCGAACCCATAACTAAAAACTGGATCAAAATCGGACTAGTAGTTTTGGAGAAAAATGGCAACATGTATTTGCACAAACAATCAAACAAATAAACATCCTCTTACCCCAAAGGCATATACTTATACAGTCTCCGTTCCTTCGTGGGTAAAAAATGATTGTCAATTAAATATAAAAAAATAATACTTGTGCGCACTCAAAGGTTCTGAGAAATAAAATAAAAAATTTTGCAGCTTCCTATTGAGTTTCGGGACACCTGTTTATTAGCTACCGTTGCCATTCCTTAAATACAAGTAAAACCAAATTAAAAATAATTTAAAAAATTAGTTCCTCATTTTATAAGTAAAAGATTTTATCACAATAGATTTTCCCAATTAAAATTAAAATATAGCACTAGTTAAAAGCTTTATTACGAGCCCGGCGAAATGTATCTTAATAATAGCAACTCTTGAATTTCCGGTTAATTTATAGGGCCGTAAGACCTAACCATTATTAGTAAAAGTCTCATTTAATTACTTTCAAACATTGCGTATAGTTAATTTTTAAAAGTTCCAAGTTTCGCTCGTATATTTTATTAACAAGTCTTGTGCTCAGCCATGACTCGACTATAACTTGTTTATGAATCACATTTACTTTTGTTAAACTAATAAAAATAAATTTATATATTTCTTGCTGGCTATAACACTAAAACAAAATAATAAAACAAAAATATTAAGTTCTTTGTACTAATTTATTATAGAATTATACTTAGGTATAATACATATATTATTACTGATTTTTATTGTTTTGACGAACAAAACCAAAAAAAAAGATCGAACACCGAACAACAACATCCAATATACTCCTATTGTACATGATATTTGATTGTAAGAAGTACACAAACAAAGAAACAAATATGTATCTAGAACTTATACATAGATGAACAAAAGGATACTGCAGGAAAATATTTCAATTTCCATATCCTGTACCCAAAGAACGCAATGCTAGACGGAATAAATGCAAAAAACAGCTTTGTTTTTTTTCATAACGTTTTGTTTAATGAACCACGCTAAACAATTAAAAACACGCAAACCGCGTTCCGCGTTTGGCTTCAGTTTTTTACACTATAAAAATTAAACTAGTACATCTACGTCTAATTTGAAACATACATCAAGTTTCGTTCCAAATAAAACCCAATTTGTGATGCCTACGTAGAAACAAATCAAAACAAAAAAAAGATGTTATTACTGGCTGAATACACTAGCCTAAATTTTGAAGAAAACTTGTCTATGCCCTGTTCTAATTTCAAACAGCCATAGCGCCCGCCACATTGACACGTTGCAGATCCAAGCTGTCACTTATCTGAGCGTCGAGTGTGCCCGCATGTGCGCACCCTTATCGCAAGTGACGCCATCTGTTCAACTCAATGGGAACTATTGTGTCTTTGTGTAATGAAATATGTGGGTAGTTTGTCTTTCAAGATTTTTATGATGTTTAAAATGTTCGTTTATTTTTTTACTGCTCTAGTGCGCTACTTTAATGTACTCGTATAATGACGTGCATTGTGATTGTGAGGCATTTTACAAGCTTTTATTTAACGCTCAGTGTTTATTAGTCTGTTTATGTCAGATCTTGCAAGCTTCATTGGAGCCACTTCCTCTTAACCTACGGAGTTAAAATTTGTTACTTCATTACCGATAACATTGCATTTTTATCTCAAGAATGATCTGATCCTATATCCAGGATTACCTCTAGACCAGAGGTCGGCAACCTTTTGGAAGGCAACACAAGGTGACAAAATAAAAGTAAAGTCGGGCCCGCAACTGTGATGAACCCTAGACGCTTAATGTACGTATATATGTAATTGGTCCATATACCATAGAAATGATAGAAAAAAAAATGTTGTTAAAATATAAGCTCTTGCACAAGAGCTAGTTAGTTAAAAATATAATACGAAGCTAGAACCTACGAAGAACTAAAAACATTTATTACTCGCATTTTATGTACATACGGGCGGTAAAGTGTTTCATAAAAATGTAAACAAGATAGGGGCGTTCTCAAAGCGAAACGTGTAAATAAAGAGTATAACCTACCTCAACTTAGGTAAGTATTCTATCTCTTATTTTTGGTGATGATTGGAAAGCAAATTTAAGATCCAAAGGAAATTTATGTTTTACATTCTCAGTTGCCTGGAAGAGATCGTTTATCGATAAAGCCGCCACTTGTAGCTCTTATAAGATTCATTTGTTACTGTACATTTTTCTACTTCTGGTGTGCACATTAAAGAATTTCTATCTATCTAATAACGTATCGTTTGACACCTCATTTATCATAATCGGATAACTAGATTCGTGGGACATTTTTTTTTTTTTATGGTTGACAGGCTAGGTGTTTGACCACATCTCACCTGATGTTAAGTGAAGGTGTGGTCGAAGATGGTAAAGCACACCTAGCCTGGAATGGAACTGGCTCTCAAGTGAGGCTGCCGGAACACACCGTTAGATGCTTGGCGGCAGATTTTCAACTTGAGGATGGTAGCTAGCCAGCCGAGTACTAAAGTACCCTACCACCATGCTATGGTTTCCTCACGATGTTTTCCTTCACCGGCAGCTCAAGCTCATTGTTGGGATTGAACCCACGCCCTTCGGCATGCGAACCGACCGCGCTAACCACTGAGCTATCATAGCTACAAAATACACGTCATAACTAAAAACATAACAGCCCTGTTGGTTCATTGGTAGTATGTCTACTTCGAGAGCTGAAGGGCGTGGGTTCGATTCCCACTCAGGACTAACATTTGTGTGACTAACATCGATGTTTGTTCTGTGTCTGGGTGTACTGTATGTATTATAAGTATGTATTTACAAAAAAAAAGTATTTAAGTATTCTATCAGTTATCTGTCTTCCATAGCACAAGTTCTGCTTAGTTTGGGGTCAGATGGCGCTGTAGGTAATGTCCTATGATATTTATTTATTTTATTTTATTTATAACCTTTCCTTTTGACTTTGTCGTAGTCGGTTAATAATCGTAGAGTAAATGTGATTTATCTGAATGTACTGCATATACCTACCTAGTACCTACTGTTAAGCGCTACGATGAGTGAGCATGGCTTGTATCCAGTGTTACCAGATACACAGTAACTACAAGAGATCTGCCGTATTTTTACGCCATCTACTGTACACCGTATATTAATATGTAAATATGTTTTGGCAACAAAAAAACAATATTTCGTATTATAATGAGCGCTGCTTATGAAAAATATCGTTTCGTTAATTTATAAGCGCGACCGACCACAGAGCAGAGAGTAGTTATGAAAAATATCGTTTCGTTAATTTATAAGCGCGACCGACCACAGAGCAGAGAGTAGTTATGAAAAATATCGTTTCGTTAATTTATAAGCGCGACCGACCACAGAGCAGAGAGTAGTTATGAAAAATATCGTTTCGTTAATTTATAAGCGCGACCGACCACAGAGCAGAGAGTAGTTATGAAAAATATCGTTTCGTTAATTTATAAGCGCGACCGACCACAGAGCAGAGAGTAGTTATGAAAAATATCGTTTCGTTAATTTATAAGCGCGACCGACCACAGAGCAGAGAGTAGTTATGAAAAATATCGTTTCGTTAATTTATAAGCGCGACCGACCACAGAGCAGAGAGTAGTTATGAAAAATATCGTTTCGTTAATTTATAAGCGCGACCGACCACAGAGCAGAGAGTAGTTATGAAAAATATCGTTTCGTTAATTTATAAGCGCGACCGACCACAGAGCAGAGAGTAGTTATGAAAAATATCGTTTCGTTAATTTATAAGCGCGACCGATCACAGAGCAGAGAGTAGTGTATTCCCTATTTTATTGCACTGTAAAATACATTGTAATTTGTTCCATCAAACACAGTATTTTTTTCGTAAACACCGTATTTTAACGTGGAAAACACAGTATTTTACACACCCGGTCCTTAGCTTAAAATCCTTTACGTTATTAAGGTTGCCTGCAAGAGATCGCTTTTAGCGATAAGGCCGCCAATTGTTGCATTAGTGTTAAGTTTATATTGTTATATCTTTTTTGTAATTGGTGTAAACAATAAAGAGTTATATTATTATTATTTATAAATATGATCTGGTAACACTGCTTGTGCTACTCTCGACACAGTGGCGCGTTCGTGGCTAATTTTCGAACTAGAGCGGGTGAAATCTTATTTTTTCTGGCACTAGGCGCGCTCTTAAATTTTCAGCTTTATACTAATCATCGTAAAAAGTTTACTTTTCTTTTTTACTTCTTATCTTCTAATAAAAAGATAAGCACCCAAAATTTTAAGGGTTGTAATTAAGAAATAACTTTTGCGTTAAAACCTTCAAGTAATTTAAGTTTTGTTAACGTTTTAGGCTAAGTAAAATAAGTATAAAGGTTTATTTTATTTTAAGAAAGAACATATCGATCAATCAAGTAACTATTACTAACGAACCTATTTTCAGTTTTTAAGTAAAAAAAATAGAATAGAATATAACTTTACTATACACCAGAACAAAACACAACAAGATACAAATATGAAACATAAAAAAAAGAGATGATTAACATAACAATACATACTTGGTGTATAAGGGCGGTCTTATCGCCAAGAGCGAATTCTTCCAGACAACATTTGGCTGGAATACAGGATAATAATTTCTTTATACGTTTATTGGTTCTTCGATTTTAAGTGGAAGGTGTGGTCGAAGATGGTAAAGCACATCTAGCCTGGAATAGAACTGGCTCTCAGTGAGTGCTGATTATATGTTTTGACAAAGAATTCTGTTATCCAAACTATTTATGTCCAAAACTAATTTCTGATTAAAACATGCGTCGCGGGCCGCATGAAAACAAGAAGCGGGCCGTTGTCTAGTCAGCCCTGATGACAAAGGGAATAGGTACACCAAGTAAAAGGGAAGGAAACACATCCATTCTCTGTTATTTGTCAAAGTTAACGCATTAAATAGCGATTTATAACAATTTGTAACAGCGATAGGTACCTACTTGATTACTTCAAGCTTTTTTACCGTTTTCTGTACAAAAAAAAACAAACCATCATATTCAATTAACTACTTAATATTGTAAGACTCGTTGATGGCAGTAATTAAATATAGATTTGTGTCGGACTAGCGTTTATGGTAGACTTATATTTCCATTGTATCTAATTTTAGTACCCGTTCGTGTAATTATAAAGGTGTGCAAGTTTTTGTGATAGAAAATATGTTTTTAGCTTTAAAAGAAAAAACCGGCCAAGCTCGAGTCGGACTCGCGCACGAAGGGTTCTGTACCATTATCTATAAAAACGGCAAAAATCACGTCTGTTATATGGGAGCTATATTTATAATATTGGATAATGGGGATAAATATTTATTTTATTGTTTTTTATTATTTGTTGTTATAGCGGCAACATAAATACATCATCTGTGAAAATGTCAACTGTTAAATTATCACGGTTCATGAGATACAGCCTGGTGACAAACAGGCGGACGGACAGCGGAGTCTTAGTAAAAGGGTCTCGTTTTACTCTTTGGGTACGGAACCCTAAAAAGTTCAAGTTTTGTGTTGGGATTTGAGCCCACGCTATTGAGCTATCATAGCTATAAATTTTACTTTGAACGCATTTATTTAAAAAAAAACCTGAAATTAATATTATTTACAACCAACAATTTTTATTATTTATTTAAAAACTTACGTCTAAAAGTCCGTCAGAGGAGAGATATGTGGCCAGAATGCTGGCAGCATTGCCACGCTGGATGGCAATGCTTAGCTTTTGACCAAAGTAGATACCAGCATTCTGGTCACCTGAAGCCTCCTCTAAACGTTTGAATTAATTTTACTTTTAATTGTAACTGTTTAATTCTGTGTTGCGATTGCTTTTGTTGGTTTAAGAAAATGTTTTTCAATTTTAGATTACATTCGTACTCTGGATAAGCCTTAAGTCTAAAAATAAATAAATGAAAGCATTAACCTTCAAGAAAACCTAAATTTAACGGCGGAGTAGCCAATAAATTACAAAAGAAGCTCTGCCTAGATATCATATATTATTCAAAAAAAAAATCACATTTCATTCTGTACCCTTTTCACACCTGGAAAAGGGTACAAAATCCAAGAGTGTTAACTTTAACGCAACTCAAACCCACAATTCAAGACTTCTAGACTTTCCTTCAAATATCGACCTTCACAGAAACAGAATAACCGACATAGATAAAAAAAGGCCCCAAGTCTTACGTGAATGCCACATTAATAATTCATTTGTAATCCCCCAAGTTGGTGGTGGGATCTTAAATGTATTTTACGACACAATCGACCATGTTTTATATACAACTACGGCCAGGGAGGGACTAAGGACGCTGTGGGGGGGCAGTTTATGGTGAGGTTAAACGAGGCTGTTAACATAACTTGGCAGACGTAACATCTCGTATTCGATTCTTTTATATGGTTACAGAGTGGGAACAAGAACAGTGCGGAGACGTTAAAAAAAATGTAAACGCTTTTTTTAACACTTTTCCAAAAAAAATCGTTTCGTTACTATTTATCTACGAATATTAATAAAAGCTTATGAAAATAAAAAAGATATAAATAATAATCAAATGTATTTTTTTTTACATAGATACAGTTACAGATAAATAAATAAATAAATAAATATCATAGGACATTACACACAGCGCCATCTCAGGCTACTTAGTATAGTGTATTATATAAATAAATAAATACCATAGGACATTACACATCAGACCCCAAACTAAGCAAAGCTTGTACCTATGGAAGACAGATAACTGATAGAATACTTAATTTTTTTTTGTAAATACATAACATGTACAAACATTAAACATATCATACATTAACATACCATAGTGAGCCTAAGGTCCAATTACAACTATACACACAACTTAAATAAGTAATATTAAAATCTTTTAAAATTAAAACTTAAATAAGTAATACTCAAACGTTTTACTAACACTAACCTTAAATAAATAAAAGTTACACGAGAACATATCTCTTGGATCCTTTAAACAGATTCAGATCGTATTTTATTGTGTTAACACAGCTTGTGTTACATTTAGGTCTTAATATTAAGGGAGTGTCAACAGTCTAGTTCTTTGTGAACATACAATGGAATTTGTCTAACCATCGTATGTGCGGCACATTTTATTTAAATTATTCTATTTATTATTCTCTATTTTTTTTTTTTTTAATGGTTGACAGGCTAGGTGTTTGACCACAGCTCACCTGATGTAAAGTGAAGGTGTGGCCGAAGATGGTAAAGCACACCTAGCCTGGAATGCAACTGGCTCTCAAGTGAGGCTGCCGGAACACATCGTTAGATGCTTGGCGGCAGATTTTCAACTTGAGGGTGGTAGCTAGCCAGCCGAGTACTAAAGTACCCTACCACCAAAAGTACCCTATTTATTATTCTAAATCAAGTGTTGAGTACATATTCCGTATTTTTAGTCTAAAATTATAAAATAGAAACTTACAGACACGTAACCTTTATTATCAAACGCAACCCTTCAAAACTTTCGCCTTTCCAACTTCCCAGCCAAGTTGAAGTAATTGCTCATACCCAGTTATCTTGTCCTTACTTCGACCCTGACTGACACAGTGCCCTTAACTGAAATTTAAGTCACCGCCACAAGTAGATAAGACAGAGTTTTTGCGGGCCTGGACGTTTTTTTCTGCGCACGGCATGCGGGGACTTTTTTCGACACTGAAGGTTTGCGAGAGAAAACTAATTGAGAAATATTTTGTAGCAAAAAGACGTAACCGCTCGCAGAATGCTGTAACCATTTTTCTTCCTTTTTATTGTGTTAAATGTTTTTTTTTAAATCGTTATTTAGAGTGCTTTTCGCTCAGCGAAAATGTCGCACTAGTCGACTTACATTATACATAGTAGCTAACCCTTACAGTTAAATTACACGTTATATTGTGTTAAATGCTTGTAATGGATTTCACCAATAAATCGGGAACTGCTACTTCAAAAAACTTGAAGTTTATTTACATGTTTTCTTTTGAGACAGTTTACATTTTTTCCAATTTGACTTTGTCTTGCCTTATACAATCGCCTCTAAAATATATCGTACGAACATAATGCTGAAACATATATACACCGTGAAAGTTTGAACATCAGCAATATTGATACAGGGGGTTCAGTTCTCGATTGTCGTTCCAAATAATAATAAAAAATAGGTGGTTAATATAACTGTCCTGAGCAAATACAAAAAGTAAGGACACTCAAATCACGCGCACCGAAAATTACAAGATAGTCCCGCGCGGTCCCAGATTAGATAATAGTTACAGGGTAGTCGTGTGTCTTGAGCTAGCTCCATGCGTAAGGCTGTGCGCTGTCCATAAATTCTGGACTCTTGGGAAAAACTTTAACCAGTTTTTTCTTAGTTTTTCTAACATGTCTTCGAATATTGCTAATGCTCAAACTATCAGCATTAAATTATTATAAGCTTGCATTTCCTTAATTCCATTTTTCTGTTTTGCACCATTTGGATCTTATTCTTTAAAATATGAGTCTCGTTTCATCATCTGAATTTTCTGAGAGCTTGTATTCTTGGACTCCAAAATTTCCTTTTTTTTTTAACCCAAAGGATAAGAATATGCAAAAGGGAAGCAGGTAAAGATTTCTTCAAAGATTAAAATTCTCAGATGTCGAACGTATGCTAATCTGAGTTGCCCGAATGCAAAACGAATTCGGTCGCCCTTTGAAAATTTTGAATGCGCAATCATTCTTCTTACTCCCTTAAAAGCCTCGAATGTATTGGAATTTTCCTGGTCTTAATTAGAATTTATTTCCATTTTTCCTTTTGTAAAACTCTTGAGTTTTATCGTATTCTTGATTTTATATTATCTTGATTTCGACGCCATTTTTATTATAGAAACGGCGACATAGGGACGGCCGTGCGGCAGGTGACATATCGTTCGCTTGATGGTAAACTGTACGTTATTTTCTTTTCAATTTTTGTTACCATGTAAATATCGCTAGTTTCATTTAAGATATAGATTATGTACATAATATGTATATCGTTTAAGAATTAATTATTCATTTTTAATACATTGGGAATACAGTAAACAATATATCAAAAACAGAAATTGAATATTTCTCAAATAATTGACTTACCGCTAACTGTACCCAGTGTAAAGCTCCCCATCACGCCGACCGTATAGATACATCTTTAAGTGTATTTTTACCGGCTCAGAAAAAGGATGAGGTTCTCAATTCGACTGTATGTTTTTTTTTTGTATATGTATGTTACGCGATAACTCCGCCAATTACGAATCGATTTTGATGATTCTTTTTTTGCTTGGTAGATCATACTTCAGAGGTGGTCTCATAAAAACATTATCGAAATCGTTTGTGCGGTTTTTAAAATATGAACATAAATCTAAAAATGGTATACATCGATGATATTTTCGTTTACTCCGAAACCTCGCTGTTTCATTGAAGCAGTGCGTTTAATTGACCTAAGGGTCATTCATGGAGTCGGTTTTTTTAAATTCTAAATTTGTACATTATTAATCTTTTTGTATTCAGTTTGAATACCGGTACCCTGACATGCAATAATTGCTAGACATAGACACAGCCTACCATCAGTCAGAACAGCCAACTAAAGATTTGCATCCAATGTTAGGCGTAACTAATATAGTCATAGGGGTTTGAACTCTAAACGCACTGCGCCTTTTTACTCTGGAAGCTGGAAGATATACGCAATCTACATTAGGGAGTAAATCTGTGTTCTTCGTAATTGATAAATGTGGCGGAAAAAGCACCAAAGAAAAACTTATGACGCAACCTGTAGATAAAATCTTTGTCACCTTTCATCGACATCAGAGATAAAATCTTTCGTCAGACCCGTCGATCCTCTATGATTTTTACCATACCGATGATCCTATTCAATCAGATTCTACGACGAGGCGAAACAATTTTCAACGGCTTTGGATCAAAAAGGTATCGCCAAAAGAAATATCTATTCTGCGTCAGAATTAAGAAGTTTAGATAAAAAATCCGTTTTTCGGCCGTGGTTTCATCGATTTGAATCAAGTGTGTAACTAGATGGTTTAATTTAAAAAAAAGTGGACGGCAAAGGTATTCCTGACATACTAGCTCACTAGCTGCGCTCCGCGGTGTTACCCGCTACATGTTTTCGGGATAAAACGTAGCCTATATGTTAATCCAGGATCTCAGCTAGATAGCTGAGATGAAATTTGGTATGGATCTCCTCTCGTTCAGTAGATTTTGCGTGAAAGAGTAACAAACAAACATCCATCCATCCAAACTTTCACATTTATAATTTTAGTGGAATTTGGTAGAATATCGGCTTCAAGAGCTGTAGGGCGTGGGTTCAATTCCCAGTGCTATGTGCCTTACCCACTGCCATTTCAACTTGCTAATTCGCTTCTTAAATCATAAACACGCCGATGCCATGAGCCGCGTTATTAGAATAGTTTAAAATAGGTGCAAAAAAAACATGGATCTTGTGTTACGTCTATACCCATATTACTTTATTGGTTAACTCCCACATGCGTACAAGGCGCGAACGTAAAAATAACTCCCAAGATTTTACGATTTTGAGGGTAGGGCCTTCGTTCATTACGCCCGACACTGGGGGATAAAGTAAACAGCCGCGCTAGAATTTTTTCATCAAAATTTGACTTACGCCATCTGTTTCCACGGGTAATCTGGCTCTGGGCAAATATTTGGACGACGTCGCGGTGGATGGGCCAACTTGATTATTATGCGCAGCTTTTTCTATTACGTTGTCGGCGCGAAATGTATTACCATTTTTGCTTTTTTCCCCGAGCGGTATTAATTACGCGTCGAATTCTTAGACTGTTTACTTTCAGCATGTTTTGGGGAGAATCAACAGGTATTAGGTTACAAAGGTTTCTCTGGATTCGGTTGACCTGGTTTTTTATGGTTGGTGTTAAGTGACGGTGGTCGAAGATGGTAAACACGCCTAGTCTGGAATTAAACTAGCTCAAGTGAGGCTGCCGGAGGACACTGCCTGCTCTAGCCTAACTAATTCGATGCCTTGTGAAACCTATCTATACGTATACATGTGGTGGTAAGGTACTTTCTAGTATTCGGCTGGCTACCAGCAGAAGCAGAAGAACGGCACACTACCATCCGTCTTCTCGTGGACGTTCCCAGTATTCGTACGCAGCGATCCCGCTCTACTTTCTTGATGCGTACAGCCCAAATGGAGCTCATTTTCTCTGTTTCCTATAAACTACAATTGGGACGTTTTTAAGGCTACAGTGAATATATTTCTTCTAAATCAGCGTGCTTCAGCTTCGACCGCATCGTCGCTTTACATCATGCGAGTTGGTGGCTAAACGTTGATCTATTTCGATATTAATTTATTTCAAAACTCACAAAACAGAATGTAACAAACTTAAAATAAAAACGTCGTCTTCTGTTTATTTAATGTTAAAAACTTGAAAATCTGCCACTAAATATAATAACAGAGTAGTCGAATCGAAACGCAAGTAGCAGATCTTTATTTTAAAAAAAAACCATTATACCTATATATGATATTGGGATACATATCACCATAGTAGGTTCATTAGAAATTATCCCAAAGGGGCTCACGAGAGGCAAAATTGAAATTTGAAATCGTTTTAGACGATCCTTCAGAACTACTTCAGTTGAAACCTTGTCCTATTTGGTTAATCGTAAATAACAATCAATACGTTCTCAAAGCAACCCTGAATGATATGGCCAAATTAAATAGGTATAAGCTCTTGCTTCCGATTTAGGCTAGGAGCTGGAATTATAAAGAATAAGATGTTTCTTTTTATGAAAAAAAAAATGTCAATGATAATAAAATTAATTTATTAATTATTCATAAATAAATATCCTAGGGCATTACACTGCACCATCTGACCCAAAACTAAGCTTAGCGTGTACTACAGAAGTCTATCCTATACTTACATTTTTTTTGTAAATACTACATACATACAATAGATACAGAACACCTAGGATTAGAACAAACATTTGTTTATATCACAAAATGTTTATCCTGGGTGGGAATTGAACCCACGCCCTACAGCTTTTAAAGCAGATTTACTACGAATAAATGGACGTCCTACGGCTGAAATGATGATGATGATGATGATACTACGAATGAGCCAACAAGGATGTCAGTTAAAATAATTACAAAAACCAGACTTCTTCCAGATGGTATTAGCAAAACACTTAAAACTCGTACATTTTCTTTGAGAAATGAAGTCGATATTTATGTAAATTAATGGCGCAAGCTCTGGAGTTTATACCAGAGCCAGTAATCCTGAAAAGACTGGACTATTGAGACTAACCATCGAATATCTCAAAGTAATAAACGCCAAAGCATCGATGACCTGGACTTGGTTTTGTTCTTTAAGTTCGGGATACCGCTGCAATGGTCATGGACTATTCATGTATTTTATATTTTTATTCTTAAATTAATGTATGTATGTACAATTGTACATAATAATATGTAAGTGTATTTCTTATTTCTTAAAAGTTATTTCTTCTTACAAGAGCGTTTCATTGGTCTCATTACTTTTACATTAAAAAAAAAACGATAGAAAGATGATGATTAGCAAAACTCACCGCTGTCTCACAGACTATGTAACCAATGTGTGCAAAGGTAAACACCAGCTAGAATAAACAGCGCTCTATTTCTCGACATTTACCTGGAATCAGAAAATCATAACTTCAGACGATGTGGTAACGAATTAACAATGTACCTACTCCAACTGCTCAGCAACATTTGTTGGCGCATGTTTCTATTTTATACTGGCAACACTACCGTTTTACAAAGTTAAGAGTACATAAGCGATACGCATACGGTACTCGATGTAATCAGCAATATTTACAGCTCGATTATTTATTTTAAACAAACTAAAAATTAAAAAAAAATCCTTGTCAGATGTACAGTTCTTTACTAATCAAGCCTTTTCATTACCCATATTCAGGGAGTTGTGTAAAAATATGTAATCCGCCATTTTGTGGCGGCGGCCATCTTGGATCGATTTTCATCAAACATAGCTAAGAACATTTCAAACTAATACATCTTTCACAAAAAAAAAACGGTTTATCCATAGACAGACAGAAACACACACACGCGTCAAACTTATAACACCCCGTCGTTTTTGTGTTGAGGGTTAAAAATAGTGAACTTTAGGGAAATATGGGAGGCGCCTGACCCTGAATATCCAGCCGAGAAATGTAAATGCCCAATCCCAGATGAACTGGGACTTAGGGCAGAAGAATATACGTAAATACAAGTCCTACTTTTATAAACTAACGTGGTCACCTCTACGTTGTGAATAGGGTAAGGTTCACCATGCTAGCCAAGTGCGGGTTGACAGACTTCATACATCTTCGAGAGCATTAAGAACCCTCAGACATGCTTTCGTAGGAAATACGCACATAACTTACAAAATACAGAAGTGACAAAGAAAGGCAGTCAGACAGTTTCCAAAGGGCAATAAAGCTGGCCTTGTAGTAAATGTAGTATTTTATTCATAAGGAATCGTAAAAACTATACTAAATATTCATTTCAAACTGATTGTAAAACTCCCAAAATGGAAATACATACATACTGTAAACACTCACTAAAAGCGGGGGTAACGTTTCCGAGAACGGCTTTCGTAGTAAAATGAGGCGCAAACAATTAAGACGAACCAAATATAGGTTTGAAAACAAACAGCCGCTGCTTTTTGCGTTTCACCAAATCAAAGGCCAATACCGTGACTTGCTTAGTGATTGTATCTGCACGGAAAAAAAAAGCTCGTAACTTAAAAAATAATAATTCCAAAAACAATAATTTTAAGTCCACCTTAATCAAAATTCTGGATCCCATTGACCTTCCTTTGAGAGACTGTAAATTTTTTTACATCTTAGAACATTACACACAGCGTCATCTGACCCCAAACTAAGCAAAGCTTGTGCTATGAAAATCAGATGACTGATAGAACATATAAATATTCTTTGTAAATATATACTTATAATACATACAGAGCAAACACATCACAAAATGTTTGTCCTGGGTGGGAAGAGAACCCACGCCCTACAGCTCTTAAAGTCTTCAAATCCAGTAATAAAGGTGTCTTCAAATCTAGAGTAAATAGGTTTCTTCTAGGTAAGCGTGCTCCATTTTTGACCACACTACTGTTTAACATCAGGCAGAGTGTGGTCAAACGCGAACCTATTTTGAATTTAAAAAAATAATAAAAAGTTGTTTTCTAGTTAACCGCGCTTCATCTTAAGACTGCATCCTGCGCAGGGTCAAACACAAACTTATTTCGTATAAAAAAAAGTTCTAGGTACCGTTTCAATGGTCATGGGCAGGCGTTACTGCTTACCATGACTAGACTAGACATTACATTTACATAAAAAAGACCTTATGCACTGCATTGTAAGTATCAGCTTCAAACTACTCCTAAGCACTGCCACATGCGAGTACCAACGGCTTGCTCCCGAAATAGTCCGGGGTAAACAAGCACGCAACTAACTCGAACACTTGGCCACCTATAAATAGATAAATAAATAACTATAACAGGCGGCTGTGTTGTTTTTCATACGTTTTTTGTTTTGTTCAAACGGAGCGTGCTTGGAGAAATGTGCAGTTTGAGTTCTGGCTGACTTTTTGTTGAATTTCGAAGGGAGATTGTTCCGTTATTTGGTTTCTCGAAAAATATGTAGATTTTGGTCATGTACCTATAATTTTCGGCAACTATGTAGTGCGACTACGTAATAATAAATGACTAGCAGTCCGTTCCATCTTCGCACAGGAAAACAAAACTTGATTAACAATATAAATAAAGCCTATATCGCTCAGTGATAATGTAGCATTCTAATGATGAAAGAATTAATCAGATCGGTCCAGTAGTTTCGGAGCCTATTCAATACAATACAATTTTAAATACAATTTTGTAGCGATGATAGCTCAGTGGTTAGCGCGGTAGGTTCGCATGCCGAAGGGCGTGGGTTCAAACCCCAACAATGAGCTTGAGCTGCCGGTGAAGGAAAACATCGTGAGGAAACCATAGCATGGTGGTAGGGTACTTTCTAGTACTCGGCTGGGTAGCTACCACCCTCAAGTTGGAAATCTGCCGCCAAGCATCTAACGGTGTGTTCCTCACTTGAGAGCCAGTTCCATTCCAGGGTAGGTGTGCTTTACCATCTTCGACCACGCCGTCACTTAACATCAGGTGAGCTGTGGTCAAACACCTAGCCCGTCAAGCATTAAAAAAAAACTAATCTTTTGTCTGTATAATTAGTAGTATAGAAAAATAAATATCGGTGGATATTTCACACAACGCTATCTAGCCTAAAACTAAGCTAAGCTTGTACTATGGAAACCAAAAGAACAAAATAAAGTGCAAGGCCAGAGGGCATGGGTTCAATTCTCAACACAACACCAGAACAACAAATCATGGTGATTGGGTTCTTTCTAGTACTCGGCAGATTTTCAACTGGAAGGCTGTAGCTAGTACAGCCCTCAATTAAGAAATCTACCGCCAAACACACGTAACAGTGTATTCCGGCAGCCTTGAGAGCCAGTTCCATTCCAGGCTAGGTGTGTTTACCATCTTCGACCAATCACTTAACATCACGCGAGCTGTGGTGAACCTAGTCTATCTACAGCAAAATACTTAATATATAAATTTACAATTTAAAAAATTCAACTCCATGACCCTTAGGCCAACTAAACGCACTGCTCCAATGAAACAGCGAGGTTTCAGAGCAAACGAAAATATTATCGCTGTAAACAATTATCAGGTTTTTGTTGATTTTTAAAAAACCATTCATTCTATTTCGGAAAAAATTATATGGGACCATCTCTGAACATACCAAGCAAAAACAGAATCATCGAAATCTATTCATGATTGGCTAAAATGATTGCGTAAAATTTATGTATGTTACAAAAAAAAAAACATACATTTGAAATGAGAACCTCCTTATTTTTCGAGTCAGTTAAAAAAGACATTGCTTTGGCGCTCATTATTTTAAAACATTCGAAAGTCTCAAATAGAACGAGTGTTAAAATGTCATTATTTTTGAGAATTCGGTTTAAAAATATGACTTATAAGGATCAGACAACTACTGTTATTAATGAACCCCTCTGATTAAGATCTTGTTTAATATTGATCAGGAATGGCTAGATAGCTACCCTCATTCATTGGCCTGGCCGACTGGATGGCCGACATTGACAGGGGTCGGCCCGACGCCTGTCCAGCGAAGGGCGAAGCAAGGTTTATCAGGCTCCAGGATTTATAGAGCTGGATGTGGTGTAATTGTAACATGTTTTTCGTACATTGCCCTATCTAATAAAAAAAATTACGTTCGTTCTTATGTATTTCTGTTTTATGTGCTTCGGATGAACGTGTGTTCGATATACGCATCTTAGATGATGTGGCAGTTTTTTTTAATGCACTCTTACTAAAATATGTACAAAATGAGGAATTAATGATAAAGCATTTTGACCGTTAACATGCTGTTGTCAAATATAAAAAGGCGTACAAAACTTAATTTTCATTGGTACACTGTCTGCTTCAAGAGTTATAGGGCGTGGGTTCGATTCCCACACAGGACAAACATTGTGTTGTATAAACAAATGAAAACATATTCAATTCCATAAAACTACACATCTTAGACATAAACGTTTCGCCCTCTTCTAGAAGAATTTACATCTTTGTTCACGGCCCAAAATAGGTACCCCAATTGCCTAACTCGACCCTCATTCGGATATCGCTATCTCTTTCTTGAAAACCGTAAATGAAAAGGGAGGAAGATTTCTTGTATACTAAAAAGGTGAATGAGAGTAAGCCGGTTTATTTGGGCATCTGATAGTGGAATCGCTTGAGTCTATTTGAAATATTGGAATTGGGAAATAGTCAGGTACATGAACATATAGTTGCTTCCTAGTAATAATTATCAGCTTCACATCTCCTCTATACTAAACTTTTGACTTCACGAAATGTAATTATGAACAAATGGGGAACAAAGATAAATGGGATTATCAATTGAATTAGGGGTCGTCCATTAATCATTAAATAATAATAATAATAATAATAAATATCGCAGGACATTACACACAGCGCCATCTGACCCCAAACTAAGCAAAGCTTGTACTATGGGAGTCAGATAACTGATAGAATACTTAAATATTTTTTTTTTGTAAATACATACTTATAATACATACAGTACACCCAGACACAGAACAAACATTTGGTTTTATATCACAAAATGCTTGTCCTAGGTGGGAATCGAACCCACGCCCCACAGCTCTTGAAGCAGACATGCTACCAATGAGCCAACAGGGCTGTCATCATTATCATCAATCATTTATCACAGGGGGAGGGAGGGGAATACCAAGTGTAGCCAGTTTCATTCTATGCTACGTGTATACCATCTTCGACCACAGCGTTACTTAACATCAGGTGAGCTGTGCTCAAAAACCTCGCTTTTCAACTATAGATAGATAGATAGATATAGCTCTTTATTGTGCACATCATAAATAGAAAAGAGTACAGAGAACAAAGAACCTTATGAACTAGTGCCACAAGTGGCGGCCTTATCGCTAACAGCGATCTCTTCCAGGCAACCAAGAAAAGAAAAAATACGATAGAAAACATAAGAAACAGACGGGAGATGGAACGAATGAACGGATGGATGAACGGGAGATGGATGGGAACTATATAAAAAAAAAGGTCACGTAATTAATAAACATCCTAGGAAATTTCAAACTAAGCAAAGCTTGTAATATGAAAACCAGATAGCTGTTAGAATACTATACTTAAAAACTCTTTTTTTTTTGTAAATACTTAAGAACGCCCAGACACATGACAAATATTTATCCTCGTCACACAATGAGTGGGAATCGAATCCACACCCCCAAGGACTTTTTTTTTTTTTTATGGTTGACAGGCTAGTTGTTTGACCACAGCTCACCTGATGTTAAGTGAAGGCGTGGTCGAAGATGGTAAAGCACACCTAGCCTGGAATGGAACTGGCTCTCAAGTGAGGCTGCCGGAACACACCGTTAGATGCTTGGCGGCAGATTTTCAACTTGAGGGTGGTAGCTAGCCAGCCGAGTACTAGAAAGTACCCTACCACCATGCTATGGTTTCCTCACGATGTTTTCCTTCACCGGCAGCTTAAGCTCATTGTTGGGGTTTGAACCCACGCCCTTCGGCATGCGAACCTACCGCGCTAACCACTGAGCTATCATCGCTACAGACTTCAAGTAGGCACACTACTAAATGCAGCAGTCAAAGACAATCTCAATGACTTTTGCCCTTAAGTGCATAGTTTCCGAGATATCAGCCAAAACGTTTTTTTCAAGATGGCGCCTGAAGCTCCACAGGAAACTGTAAACCAAAGCTTATAAAGAAAATTTGGATCGGAATTTTAGTGAAAAGTTGACCAAAGAAATGTCTATTTTTACTGTCCTAAATAAAATGGCTTCCTAATGATTTTTACAAAGACGTTTTCATCTTAGTACATTTACGCTACAAGCTTGAACTGGTGACTGCATGTCCACAAGTTGAAGTAGGTATTTCAAAAGGCAGATTGTCGAAGCCAATGCCTTTGGTCGAGCAAAAAAACCAGCTCAGCCCACGAACCTTTGTTGTGGTGGTCAGTGCCTCGCGCAAAACAAAAATAAGACAAAACGAACGAAACGGAACAGGTCTCGGCGGGTCCGGACCAGTCTGACGACTTTTGACCACTTTTCTGTTCCCAATCCTCCTACAAATTTAACTTAACAGCCGCATTCTTCAACCTTTCATCCTATAACAAAGCAAGAAGCTCTACTATCGCTTGGCGTTATCTATCGAACCTTCCGGGATGTACTTGTAAGATATTGAGCTATGATTTAAAACCATTTCGATTTCTTTAGGAATTTCGGGCAGCGGTCTATTGGATGATGTAAGAAGTCTCCGGGGAATTGGGTTGATCTTTGTGACGAAGCCAAATGACATTAGGGGGCCGAACCGGAAAAAGACCTAAACCAACCGGTCGGTTCTAGAAACTTGAGGTTAGGTATAGCTACGGGCTTCTACAGACCAAAGTAGCCTAACTTTTTTGTTTAAAACAGCTAGACAGGTATAAAAATTGACTACCTGAGAAAACAAAGACGTGTAATTCTGGTGTTTAAAATGGAGTACAAATACAAATATTTTATTGATAACACCAATGTTACAAGCCAAATTATGTAAAATCATTCCAAAAACATGTATCACTAGCTGCGCCCAGCAGTGTTACCCGCTACATGTTTTCGTGATAAAAATAGCCTATGTTGCGTGAAAGTGTAACAAACATCCATCCATACTCACAAACTTTTGCATTTATAATATTCATCATCATCATCATCATAATCATCATCCACAGCCTTCTTTATCCCACTGCTGGGTATAGGCCTCTCTCTCGTCATTATAATATTAGTAGGATATAAAACGACATACAAAATCGTAATTACTTACTAGAAGTAATTCTATAATCTTTTAGTTTGAAATACTCGTCAATGTCATAAAACAAGGTCGGTTTAGCAGCCTTGGTTCTGTAAAAATACCTGAAGGAAGGGAGCGCTAAAGATCGTGCAAAGTTCAGATATTTTAGGATACTGAAACATGACTTGGCAAGAACAATCATAATTAAACGTAAAATATGAACATGATACAGCAAAATTTTTAATAGAAAGGGAACCAGACTACAAAGATACAAAGTAGTTGGAAGGAGTACATTCCTTTGTATACTTATATACGCAAATAAATGACATTAAATTGTATAAAAAATTACATATAAAATTCATTATGGACACTAGTATCATTAATAGCTCAGCATTTAATTGACAGTTCTGTTGGCTCATTGGTAGTACATCTGCTTTAAGAGCTGTATGGCGTGGATTCGATTCCAACACAGGACAAGCATTTTGCGGCATAAACGAATGTTTGTTCTGTATGTATTATAAGTTCATATATGTATTTAAAAAAAAGTAGAATACATTCGATTGACATCCATCTTACAAGCTTTGCTTAGTTTGGGGTCAGATTATGCTGTGTGAAATGTCCTACGCTATTTATTTCAATTTTTATTTTATAATACAGTAAGTAAAGGAATAGTTTTGTAGCAATGATAGCTGAGTGGTTAGTCGGTTCACACGCGGAAGAGCGTGAGTTCAAACCTCGACAATGAGCTTAAGTTGCCGGTGAAGGAAAACATCAGTACACGGCTGAGCACCCTCAAGTTAAAAATCTGCCGCCAAGCACCTAATGACGTGTTCCGGCTGCCTCGCTTGAGAGCCAGTTCTATACCAGGCTAGGTGTGCTTTATAAATAAAAATATCATAGAACATTATACACAGCGCCATCTGACCCCAAACTAAACAGAGCTTGATCTGCCGGTGAAGGAAAAACATCGTGAGGAAACCATAGCATGATGGTAGGGTACTTTCTAGTACTCGGCTGGCTAGCTACCACCCTCAAGTTGAAAATCTGCCGCCAAGCATCTAACGGTGTGTTCCGGCAGCCTCACTTGAGAGCCAGTTCCATTCCAGGCTAGGTGTGCTTTACCATCATCGACCACACCGTCACTTAACATCAGGTGAGCTGTGGTCAAACACCAAGCCTGTCAGCTATAAAAAAAAAAAAGCTTGTGTGATGGAAGTCAGATAACTGATAGAATACATGTATACTTTATTTTTTTGTAAATGCATACTTATAATACAAATAGAACACCCAGACACAGAACAAACATTTGTCAATAGATAAAATGTTTGTCCTGAGCGGGAATCGAACCCACGCCCTTCAGCTCTTAAGGCAGATATGCTACCACTGAGCCAACAAGGTGTGGGCTGTTGAATATATCATATTAGCTAATATGATATATTCAAATACACACGTCATTATAACATGCAAATCTAACATTTCCGGTTTTGTCATTAATATCTCAATGAATCAATTGATGATAAAATTATACAATATATTGAAGTCTAAATGCCACAGGTTAAAGAACGCGTGTTATTAAAGAAGCAACAGCTCAAAAACGTGGAACTATAAATAACATGCCATCAACCCGGGGTGCAGTAACCAGACATTCTTTCAAGGCCAACAAAACAACCAGAAAACATATGGTTGAAAAAAGGATACTGGCAACACCACAGGCAACCACTTATGCCTGAGCCTGCTGAGCAATACACCTTTCTTTATATCAGGGATCTTAGTTATTCAGATGCTGAGTATCCCTAACCAGTGGCGATGAGCTCCGGAGTCATTATCCTCAGATGTGTAAGAGGGTCTATATAGCCGGTGGAACAGTCACCCCAAGCAAAGGTCCCTTGTGGTCAGTGACCAACGCCGAGAATAATACAAGTACCTGGACACACGCTCAAGTAAACTGTAATGACGTCACGACACGAGACTGCATCTCGATGTAATTGTACATCATTGTTTTAATGTTTTAAGACTACATCTTTACTATTATAAAGATTATATATAGATTTGATTGTTTGTTTGTTTGTATTAAATAGGCACCGAAACTACAAGACCGATTTCAAAAATTCTTTCACCGTTGGAAAGCTACACTATCCCCGGGTGGCATAGGCTCCTTTTTATCCCTGTATTCCCACGGGAACGGGAACTACGCGGGTGAAACCGCGAGGCGTCCGCTAGTTTTCCATATAGTAAACACAATCAATTTAGAAGCTTTGAATTATTTGATGTAACATTTCAGATTTTAACATGGACTGTCTTTTTAACCGACTCAATCGAGTTTGATGATTCTTTTTTTGCTTGGTAGATCATACTTCAGAAGTGGCCCCATAGAAATTTAATCGAAATCGATCGAGCGGTTTTTGAAAAATCAACAAAAATCTAAAAATTGTATACATATATCTACATTGCATCCGTAAAGCTTAAAAATCTGTGTCACGTAAACAATTAAGACTATTAAACAGCTGTTGACCTCCTAGGATACCATCCTAAACACCTCACCCCAATTACCAACTTTAATCAGGATTATGCGGACATTATCAGTGAAAACTTTAGCTTCTGAACCCAATTCATCTCACGTCCAAAAGCTTATTGTTATCAGAACGCTACCAAGTACAATCCCGAACAAATATGCTTAAGATGCTTAAGGGATCGGGGGCATAACACTGTAATAATTTTAAGGAACGAGTTTCTACAAGGACTCCTTGACGACTTAATTTTTTTAACGCCTATAAATACGCGTTTGATTAACTCGCGTGTTGGTAAGCGACGGTGTAGTCGAAGAGCACGCATATTTAGGATACCAATCCACTCTGACCTTGAAAAGATCTAGATTATATCTTTCAGGATACAAGGAAGCCGGTATTCCGTGGTATTATCTGGATTTTATATTTCCAACGTAATGGAAAAATCAATATTAATTGAAGATGGTTTTGAAGATGATGATGATGGCTTCTCCGGTTCTTCCTGAAGTATTTGATATAGAAGGTCAAACGGATTCTGAGCCGCAGCCTGGTAGGCAGAAAATGACCGTGGAGTATGGTAAAAAACGCGCCTCCAGACTCCATATGTGGAGTGTCAAATCAATAATTAATTGATTACAATATTGCATTATCCTTAATTTAAAAGTTTATTATAAAAAAATATGGCTATTTAGGTATGTATAGTTATGAATACTGAAGAATAGTTTTCTCATATTCGCAGCGCTGTAAAGCCTTACTTAATTAATAAAATTTAAAAAGTTCACATTAAAAATTATTCCTTAAAGCCCTTTCTATAAAAATGGTCTAATATAATTTTTTTCCAATAGAATTTATTTTCTTAAATTTTCGCTTATAACTTTGCTATTTTTAGTTTTACGACTAAAAGTTACTTAACCAAAGTTGTAGAAAAAATTATTTGTAACAAAAAATGTTTTGATACTTTTTTTGTGAGATCTATAATTTGTTGGATAAACCATGAAAACCATTTGTCCCCCTTTTTCCAAGATGGCTGCTGGGGGACAAGGGTTGCAACCCCACAAACTTGGATTTAACTTTACACTAATATATTTAAAAAACAAAATTGCGTCCTCTTACAAATGCAAATGTAACTTTTCAATGGACTATATTATTTCGCCGCAGCACTATTAGATATGAAACTGAAACAAAGTTTTTGCTAACGGCACCGTAAACATTTCTTGCTAGAGAAGTAATTTACTTGCCTTCTAAAATAGAGTTCACCCTCAAAGATTGCCTGCTCTCAAACTACAACTAACTACCTGAAACGTTACTCAAGGATTTATTACCCAACGAAATTAACCTGAAGATGTCTCGGTAGAGATTTACAATGACGGAAATGAGGTATTTTTGAGGCCAGTTTAACTCCGATTTACGAGATCCTGCGGGAAGGTATGCTCTTAAGGGGTTAATAAAGGGTTTAAGTCATGTGGGTAATATAAGTAGGTACAAGAGCTGGCAACATTGTTATATTACGACAGCTTTTAGTCAAGAAATTCAGACTGGGCGTATAACGTAGGACTTCTTACATCCTGCCTTTTAGCTGTCAAATTTGATGGAAATATACTGTGATATGACTTCGTATACCTACGTAGAATTTAACAAAAAACTGTTTGTTCCGTTCAAAAAATTTACTACAAGTTTTGAAGAGCAGTGTACGTACACCTTGTTCAGTTTAACACAAAAAACATTTATTTAGTTTGATAATAAATTAAAATTTGAGTGTATGTATAAATTACAAGTATGAATTTACAAAAAAAAATATAGAATTATTGTTACTCAATGTTCTAGTTACCACTGAGTTACAAATAAAAAAATAAAAATAAACAGGCGGTATCTCTCACCATTCTGAGAGCGTTCTGTTCGATCATAATCACACTAATATTATAAAGGGGAAAGTTTGTAAGTGTGTTTGTATATATCTTACTTCTTCACGCTCAAACGGCAGGACCAATTTTGATTAAATTTAGTATGGAGGTAGCTGACACTCCGGATTAACACATAGGCTAGTGGGTAACACCGCGGGGCGCAGCTAGTTGAAATGTATTTGTATCATATTTGTTCCGCAACACCATTAATAACAAGTTGAAAAATTCTTTGAGTAGTTTTCATGTCCTTCCTTTTAATATTAAATACTCACTTATCGTGATGCTTTTGAAAGCGCTTTTGAAGTCAATGTAATGTCGTCGATGTCGTCTTTCAGCGAAGTTTGAACTTTATTGCCTTGGGGCGTCTTTAAAAATGGCAAAGATCTTGTAGACTGCAGTAAGTACAAAGGATTTCCTGCTGTCTTGAAATTCAACAGATCAGTTTTCAAAAGAAATATGAAACGTGGACATTTTATTTCGTCTTTTCTTGCGTGCAATTAGTCATTAACAGAACAAAATTAACAATTTTAGAAGTGTTTCTTAATTGATTCCATATACCTGGAAGAAAATTCATAACAAAAGTGTGTGCGTACGAAAAAACACGTAGCCAATCTGCGTAATCGTTATGTAAATAAATTTGTTATTAGTGATGGTTTTTATAAATAGAAAAAAAAAATTGGCTTAATAAATTTTATATTGTGTCATGTTAGTTTATAGTTCTTAATTGATGATATTTCAATAAAAAAAAATAGATAAAATAAATAAATATCGCAGGGCATTACACACAGCGACATCTGACCCCAAACTAAGCAAAGCTTGTACTACAGAAATAATATAACTGATAGAATACTTAAAACCAATTTTCTAAATACATACTATTAAGAAATACAGAACACCCAGACACAAACAAACGTTTGTTTATACCACAAAATGTTTGTCCTGTGTGGGAATCGAACCCACGCCCTACAGCTCTACAAACAGATATACTACCAATGAGTCAACAGGGCTGTCAAGTAATAAATGTCCTGTCGCAAGAACAATATATTTCTGTTTCATTTCTTTATTTAAAGAATTTTTGCAATAGCTCGCCATATAAAATGACACATGGGAAAACAGGAGAAAAATCAGCTTTTATTTGTACTGAGACAATTAACAAGCCTTCGCAGAGTCTGCTGGCCTCTTTGCAACTGGTTTCCGAGACGTCTACGACCTGAACTCAGGGACCTTGAACCCGATGGAAATAGTTCTACCACTATTATGGGCGATTAATTTCTTCACGGTGTTCTGAATCTGCACCTGCTTCTGCCGTATCATGTTTGCACTAGAATGCCTAATTAGAACGAACAATGAACATTGTTACCCAAAGTTCTGAGTACAAGCTGCAATGGTCATGGGCCTTCATAAATTCAAAATTATTTGTTATGGTACAAAATATTTTTATTAACTTGTAGATAACTAGCGGACGCCTCGCGGTTTCACCCGTGTAGTTCCCGTTCCCGTGGGAATATAGGGATAAAGAGTAGCCTATATCACCCGGGGATAGTGTAGCTTGCCAACGGTAAAGAATTTTTGAAATCGGTCCAGTTTCGGACCCTATTCAATACAAACAAACAAATCTTTCCTCTTTATAATAGTATAGATAAAACTAGCGGCCCGTTCTGGCTTCACACGGGTGGTTATAAAAATATTTTAATTTTTGAGAGTCAGTTCTATTCCAGGCTTGATGTGCTTTACCATCTTCGACCACATCATCACTTAACACCAGGTGAGCTGTGGTCAAGCACCTAGCCTGTCAACCATAAAAATAAACGAACAAAACATGTACAAATTCATAAAGAAATAAAACCCGACTCCATGACCCTCAGGCCAACAAAGCTCCAATGAAACAGCGAGGTTTCGGAATAAAAAAAAATATCATCGATGTACATTTTTTTTATGTTTGTTGATTTTTTAAAAACCGCTCGGTCGATTTCTGTTAAATTTATATGGGACCACCTCTGAAATATGATCTACAAAGCGAAAAAAGAAACATCAAAATCGATTCATAATTGGCGGAATTATTGCGTAACATAAATACAAAGAAAAAAATAAAATAATTAAAAATAAATATCGTTGGACTATACACACAGCGCCATCTGGCCCCAAACTAAGCAGAGCTTGTGTGATGGAAGTCATATAACTGATAGAATACATAAATACTTTTTTTGTTGTAAATACATACTTATAATACATACAGAACATCCAGACAGAACAAACATTCTTTGTTTAATTACAAAATGTTTGCTCTGAGTGGGAATCGAACCCACGCCCTACAGCTCTCAAGGCAGATATATTACCAATGAGCCAAAGGGGCTGTCAAACAAAGGAAATATAAAGTCGAATTGAGAACCTCCACCTTGTTTGAGTCAGTTAAAAACTAACTAGAACATCTCGCAATAGTAATACCTATGTGGACAAAGGTTTCTGTGCAACCACTCCATTCAGAAGTGGGATAATGCAGTCCGAAAAACAAACGAAATAGAGCAAGCCGCCAACATCTGCGTTCAACAACGAAGAACCAACGAAAAATAGAATTAAGCATTCCTCCGTCGTCATTTAAGCCGGGGCGGCCGTAGTCCAGACGAAATTTGAATTTCAAAAACACAAAAGTTAAGCTCCGGGTTTTGAATTTTCAACAGAATTTACATACACAAATGAGTCATCTGCGCTCGTCACGGTGTCTGCACTGGGCTTTTTATTCTACAGAGGACACGTCATTCATCGGGGTGGGCAATCGAAGGACTGACCGAGTGTGAACGAGCCACAAGCCTCGAAAATTGTACAACAAATTGTTATATTTTTAATCGACTCAAAAGAAGGAAATTCTTAATTCGACTGTACTTTTTTTTGTTTGTAGGTATATTACGCGATAATTCCGCCAATTATGAATCGATTTTGATGATTCTTTTTTTTTGCTTGGTAATACATAAGTACATACTTGGTCCCATATAAATTATATCGAAAACGATAGCGCCGTTTTTTTAAAAATCTAAAAATTGTGTACATCGATGATATTTTCGTTTAGTCGGAAACTCGCTGTTTCATTGGAGCAGTGCGTATAGTTCGCCTAAGGGTCAGGGAGTCGGTTTTATTAAATTGTAAATTTGTAGAAAGAAAATGAATTTATTATTATGGTAGAAAATAGCGCTACGCACTGTTAGCAGGTAGGTACCACCGCAGTACCAGGTATTCTGCCGCTAAACAGTAGTGTGTAAACATTACTGTGTTCCGGTTTAAAGGGAAATTACCGAGCTAGCGAAATTACCGGGTTGTCGGAACTAACCATCGAAAGTCTCAAAGTAATAAGCGCCAAAGCAGCGATGCCCCGGACTTTTGTTTTGCTATTCAAAGTTATATGTATCGCTGCAATGGTCAAGGCCATGCGTTCGGGAGAGCGTATCGTTCGTCTCATAAAAAAAGAAATCCTATATGGGTTCTGTTTTTCCTTTTGAGGTGAGGAACCCTAAAAACGACAAACGTCATGTAAGTTATAAGACGTTGTTCCATCAATTTACTTCCTAAAATACTGTTAAATCCGTCATTACTGCTTTTACACCAATCCTTAGCAATGGAACTCTAAAAATGTTCACAATAGCACTCACATACGAGAATATCGTAAAACTGCGCATAAAAAGCTCGGGAAGTTGATTACCATTCGCAGTGAGATCTTTCAATGAAATCGAAAAAAATCGTATATTTACATATACATTAGGGTGGTCCTTATTTTTCAACTTTCGAATTATCCTCCGGGCACTTTCTTATTTGATTATATACCTCTAAATACGAAATAAATGTTTTTTTGTTTTTGATTTTGTTAAGATTTAGAGGTCGCTACCAGCTGTCAATTTTTTACAAAAAGTGTTCAAATACAGCTTAAATGGTGATTCCATTAATTTAAAATTTAGGTACATAACATGTTACGTGCGAGTGAAACTAGCATAGACTATACCTTCTAATCCCCCTCCCCCCTCTCCGTTCCTCGACCCCCTCATTTGTACTACGATCGCCCCGCACTTCAGTTCTGTTAAGCAACAAGAGCGCACGTGTTGTTTTTGTAAAAGTTACAGTGAAGTGTTTCAATTTGCAATGGCGTCTACTAGTAGCGGATTCAGTATAACTACTAGAAATCAAAGTGAGATTTGGCTTATCGGTCAATTATTATCTGAATTAAGCCAATCAACCTTACCATCCATTGGCGAAGTGTTGCGATATTTTTTCTACTACAAAAATGAAGAAAAGAAAAGTATTCGTGAATCTGCGACTTTGACGGCTTGTGGGGTTATTAATTTGTGGGAAAAAGCTGGCATACCTATTCAATTAAAAAAACATGTCATCAGCAAAATTGAAAAGCTGTTCAAAGAATGGCAGAATCTAAAAAAAAATAAAGAAAACAAGAAAAAACGTTCAGAAGCATTGAAAACAAAAGAACAAAACTGGCAACAAAAGTTAGAAGATTTATTTGACATCGCTCATCGTGATGCTTTAAATATTATGACTTTAGAAGAAGATAAACAGTTTTTGTTAGCAGTGCGGCAAAATCGACGCCAATTTTTGATTGGTTCAGTCGACAGAAAAAGTTTAAACAAATGTAAGAAAATAAAAGAGAAAAAAGAACGGCTTGATAAATTGCGCGAGCGTGAAAACAAAGATATCTCGTCTATAACAGAAAAATGCTCATTGTCTTCATTATCATTTATTTCGTCATCGTCTGCCACAATAAGTGGGGAAGAAACTCCATCTGACTCCGAATTTATATCAAAATTGACGAAGATGCAACCACCTCAAAAACGAGCTCGAAAAGATATTATTAACAGTCAATTAGCTTCCAGTCTTGATGTTTCTAAATTGAGTGACAGAAAAGCAACTATGGTCGTGACATCTACTTTGAAAAGCGCAGGCTGTGATCCATCAGAATTTAATGTCAATAGATCTTCTATTCGTCGGCAGCGTGTCAAAAATCGCAAAGCTGTTGCAGAGTCGCTCAAAAGCGAGTTTAAACCTAGTTCGTCTTTAACAATTCATTGGGACGGTAAACTTATAGAAGATATTACTGGACACAAAACTGTAGATCGGCTGCCAATTTTGGTATCAGGACATGGAGTCGATCAATTACTCGCCGTCCCAAAATTAGAACGTGGAACAAGCGAAGCTTGTGCGTCGGCTGTCTACGACGCTATAAATTCATGGAATTTGAGCGATAAAGTAAAATGTTTGTGTTTTGACACTACTGCTGTAAATACCGGCTTAAGAAGTGGAGTATGCGTTCTCTTGGAGCGCAAAATGGATAAAAATATGCTTTGGTTTGCTTGTCGTCACCACATAATGGAAATTATGTTGTCAGGTGTAGTGGATCAATCGCTTGCCCCATCTAGTGGTCCTGATATACAATTATTCAAAAGATTTAAGAACAGTTGGGACTCTATTGACCAAAGCGACTTCAAAACAATAACAGATGACGCTGAGGCAAATATTCTTGCAGAAGTGGCCGCAGACAGGATTTCTTTTGCCAAAAAGCAACTTCAAGTACATCAACCTCGAGATGACTACAAAGAAATGTTAAATCTTACAATCATATTCTTAGGAGGTGTTCCTGAAAAAGGCGTTTCATTTCGGAGACCTGCTGGTCTACATCGAGCTAGATGGATGGCAAGAGCCTTGTACTGTTTAAAAATTTATTTATTTAAGCATCAGTTAAAGCTAACGAAAAAGGACGAAAAGGCTGTGAGAGAAATATGTATTTTCACGGTGATGATTTATATCAAATATTGGTTTCAAGCCTCTACCAGTCAGTCAGCACCAAGAAACGACTTACAATTATTAAAAGACCTTAAAGCTTTTGAAAGTGTTAACAAAAATCTAGCTACTATTGCGCTGAAAAAGATTTTAAATCACTTGTGGTATTTGTCGGAAGAGCTGGTTTCGCTTGCATTTTTCGATGACGAACTTTCAGTCCAAGAGAAGAAAAAAATGGTAGAAGCACTCAAAATTGAAGGCACACATGATTGCTTAAAACGAATAAACCTTGACATGGCGACCATCCACGAAAAAAATATAGAAAACTTTGTGAGCAGTAATTCTTTAAAATTCTTCCAGGTCCTAGGTATCTCATCAGATTTTTTTTATAAAGACGTTGAAACCTGGAACGAAGACCCTGATTATATAGCTGCCAAAAATATTGTTCATTCATTGCGTGTAGTGAATGATATAGCTGAGCGTGGTGTTGCTTTAATGGAAGAATACAATAAATTAATTACCACAAATGAAGAACAAAAGCAATATTTGCTTTTGTTGGTAAAAGAGTATAGAAAAAAGTATCCCAATACTAACAAGTCAACCCTTGCATCTTAAAAGTAAATCATTCAGATTATTTTATTTCATAGCATCAACAAAAATTGTGTAATATTTTTAAGACCTGGTTAAAAAAAATAAAGGATTCTGAGAAAAACAAATTTTGGCTTTTTATTTAAAATTTAAACCTTGGTAGCGACCTCTAAATGTTATTAAAAAAATTCAAAAAAATTACTGTAATATTTTCTTAAGGTATATAACCAAATTACGTGGTGCCCCCCGAAATTAAAGAAAAAAAATATTTTCCTTAAGAATAAGGACCACCCTAATATACATAGGTACCTATTCAATTTGAATGGACGGAAACGAGTGTGGCTCAATGATTTCTAGCTAATTCGGACAGGAAATAGGCGCGGCCAATCCATAAATGGAAATTTCAATTTTGATGATCCACGCACATTAGACAGCCCTGTTGGTTCATTTGTAGTATGTCTGCTTCGAAAGCTGAAGGGCGTGGGTTCGATTCCCACTCGGGGAATTCCAAAAAAAAAGTATTTATGTATTCTAACAGTTATCTGACTTCCATCACACAAGCTCTGCTTAGTTTGGGGTCAGATGGCGCTGTGTGTACCTACAGTCCTACGATATTTATTTAACATCGGTGTTAGTCACACAAATGTTAGTCCTGGACTCTACTGGAATCCAAACTTTGACATTCATAATATTGGACTGCTCTTCCATGACATAGAAAGATACATCTTTAATTCGAAGAGTGAAAGAGAATTTTTTTTTTTTTTTTTTGTAAAAGTAATGAGACGATCGAGGCGCTCTCCTGATATTAAGAGATAACGCCTGTCCATGACCATTGCAGCGATACACAGAATTTGAGTAACAAAACAACGTCCAGGGCATCGCTGCTTTGGCACTCATTACTTTGAGACTAGATGGTTAGCCTCAACAGCCCAGTAATTTCGCTAGCTGTAGTACCCTTCAAACCGGAACACAGTAATGTTTACGCACTACTGCTTGGCGGCAGAATATCTGGTACTGCGGTGGTACCTACCAAGACGACCTCCTGCTAAGGAAATCTACCACCGAGTAGGTATGTGTGTGTATGTGTATTATACATGCGCGTATGCTTGTACGTGTGTGTTTGTGTCTCTACAAGTATAAGCGTCCACATGTTGGGATTATGAACGTATCTTATAGAACCTGTAACAGCATTTTCGTTATAGGTAACTTAGAAAGATAATGGCCAGAACAGGATTCTCCTCAGAATAAGGTTCAACAGCTTATTTCGGTGAATTAAAAGTAAATAAATATTAATAGGCACTTTTCTTGAAATCTCCGCGAACCTATCAAGTTAATCCTCAAAGAAACCGCTGAATAATTTACGTAGAGTATTTAAAATCATTTTATAAACCGCGGCAAACCGACGAATCCTAAATCTCGAATGTTTAATATTAAAATGAGCGCGAGGCATTGTTTGAAATTAATGCTTTCCAAATCTTGTGAATGGTTTACTTTTACTTCTTTGGTAATAATATTTAAATGTAATTCATTTAAATATCTAATTTGCTACCTTCCATATTAAACTTTTTTTTTTTTAATTGTTGACAGGCCAGGTGTTTGACCACAGCTCACCTGATGTTAAGTGAAGGCGTGGTCGAAGATGGTAAAGCACACCTAGCCTGGAATGGAACTGGCTCTCATGTGAGGCTGCCGGAACACACCGTTAGATGCTTGGCGGCAGATTTTCAACTTGAGGGTGGTAGCTAGCCAGCCGAGTACTAGAAAGTACCCTACCACCATGGTTTCCTCACGATGTTTTCCTTCACCGGCAGCTCAAGCTCATTGTTGGGGTTTGAACCTACGCCCTTCGGCATGCGAACCTACCGATGCGAACCACTGAGCTGTCATCGCTACAAAACTTATTTACAAGAGTAATAAAACGGCAGTTTTTATTTATGTACAATGTACATACATGTATACATTGTGGAAATGTAACACATATCAAAATAAAATATCTTAAATTAATACTATTTTTGTATAAATAACTTTAAATATTTTAGGTATAAATATTTTTTTTTTTTTTTTAATACGCGTTTGACCACTCATGTAATCTGGCCACATAGCCGGTCTGACGGACTTTTGTCCGTCAGAGGAGGGCTATGTGGCCAGAATGCTGGCAGCATTGCCACGCTGGATGGCTTTTGATCAAAATAGATGCCAGCATTATGGTCGCCTGAAGCCTCTTCTAAATATGACAATAACCTCTTGTGGATATATATATATATATATTTTTTATGCCACAGGTGGCAATCAAGCTGACGGGTTGCCTGATGTTAAGCAATCACCGTCGCCTATAGATATCTGCAATACCAGGGGTACTACAAATACGTTGCCGACCTAAAAAACACATACAAGTAAAATAAGAAATACATATCATCAGACAATTCACACAGCGCAAAGTAGCCCCAAACTAAACAAAGCTCGTACTTTGGAAAACGATACGTGATACAATATTTTTTTGTGAATATGGATGAAAGTTTTATAAGGTCGCTCAATTTAGTCCAAAAAGTACAGTTAAAAGCTGTATGTTTGTATGTATGTACTTGTATATTGTATTACGGCTTAAGACACCCATACATCTCTTACCATCAGGAGAGCGTTTCGTTCGTCTCATTATTTGTCACATAAAAAAAAAAAAAATACAACGTACATGTAGGTATCTAGTGCACGTTATGTAATTTTTTGCATGTAATGATAAATAAATAAATATCATAGGACATTACACACAGCGCCATCTAACCCCATACTAAGCAAAGCTTGTACTATGGAAGACAGATAACTGATAGAATACTTAAACAGTTTTTTATTTTGTAAATACATAATATTTTTAGTATAGTATCATGGGCGCATAAGTTTTGTCTATCGTTTTGGAACTGTCCTGGATAAACTACTATACAAAAGTAATCAAACAAGTTTTACGTTTTTTAAATTTTCTTAGGCGTGATTTGGACTATCATTATGAAGGAACCACGGCTCAAAGGGTCTGCCTTGTCTATGGAACTCTTCCAGACCATAACAAAGCGATCTACGTTCAAACTTGATTAATAATAATCCCGTGACAGGTCAAAAACCGTCACAACGCGTCATCATGAGACCAAGGAAGGTTCTATAATAACCTACTTCATTTAAATATAAATTCACTCTATAACACTGTATATAAAGTTCATTTTTAAATTGAATATTTTAACTAGAGTGCAATCAAAAAAATCTTCCACAAATGATATAAGAACGTAATCCCTTTGCGTTAAGTCCATTTTCGCTGCAGCATCAGATTCCAACAGCAATTCAAAAGAAATACCAGACGATTAATCTAAAGCAGTCCTTATCGGAACAGTTCAGGGTGTGTTTTGGTGTGAAGGTGAAGGAATGCCATGAAAGGATGCGTCTGGACGTAAAAAATACGGTTGAACACACGTGGGCGGTCGGATTCTATGGGGTATTAGGTAGATATACATCTTCACGGTTTCTTTTTAAGCTGTTTGAGGGTAGGCATAGAGTCATTGATCTTGTGCATTTGGATTTGGAATCATCTATCATGGGGAAAGATGTACGATGTGCGTTAGAAGATAGGTGTGTGGGGAATTGTATGTTGCTGTTTGTGGTAGGTAACTGTTCTCAGCGGATCTACTCGACAAAAATGATGTTGACCAAAGAAGGGTTTTTGTAATCGAAATAGTAATAAAGTTTTCTATCTGTAAAAAATATAAAATAAATACAAAAAAAATCTTTACCTACCGAATTGAAGCGTTGTGGTGACGCAGGCATGGCAAAGCCGCTTCATGCAGTCTAATGACCATCCTGTTTATCTATCTATTTTCTTTTGGGCTTTGCAATGTCACAGCACATGCCAGAAACCATGGCATCTCTAACTGTCCGTAGCAGTTCAAACAGGTGACTATTCAAGTTGCATTGACCGGTTATAAACTCTACCATCAAAACTTGCTCCGACTTTAAGTAGCTGGGTTGGCTCGTGTATGGATGCTGGTAGAGGGTGCAAAACACCTAACGCGAAACGTCGCGTCTGTGCAAGACTTATCGCATTTCGGAAAGCGTAGCCTACTACGCTTCAATTCGGTATGTAAAGTTCTTTTTTTTGTATCTTATGTTTTTTACTGATAGTAAACTTTATTTTATGAAACTAATTTGAATATTTTGGCTTTCTATAAGGTAGTTTATTTTTAATACGTTTTCAAACTTTTTCATAGTTATGACGTCACGAGGTAGGCTGAATATGTAGAATATGCCTTTGCCATATAAAATAAAAAGTATACAAATACATTTGACACATTTTATTAACTTTGACGACAGAACTGACAACGTACGTGTATTGCAGAGATTATTATGACCGCTGTTGACTTGACATTGACAGATTTTGTTTTGGTTAGCCATTGCTTTTTTGATCTATGAAAGCCCTACCAGGTGACGTCATAAGACATCAATTGATAGTCAAGGTTAATTTATGTATTTTATTAAAACCCCTACCTCATAGTTTATAGAGTTTCAAACATAAAAAATATTGTAAAGAAATGTACTATTTCGAAATGGTTTTGGAATCAGTAAAGTTTTTTTTCTTTTTTTTTATGGTTGACAGGCTAGTTGTTTGACCACAGCTCACCTGATGTTAAGTGAAAGGTGTGGTCGAAGATGGTAAAGCACACCTAGCCTGGAATGGAACTGGCTCTCAAGTGAGGCTGCCGGAACACACCGTTAGATGCTTGGCGGCAGATTTTTAACTTGAGGGTGGTAGCTAGCCAGCCGAGTACTATAAAGTACCCTACCACCATGCTATGGTTTCCTCACGATGTTTTCCTTCACCGGCAGCTCAAGCTCATTGTTGGGGTTTGAACCCACGCCCTTCGGCATGCGAACCTACCGCGCTAACCACTGAGCTATCATCGCTACAATTTCTTTACATACCGAATTGACGTAATGTGCACACCCCTTCTGTGCCGTTACTTTACCGCGGAAACCTACACATTACAGTAGTCAAGTCTGTAATCAGGGAGTCGCGGATTAGTCCTGAATAATTGAATCGTGCTTATTTCACCCACGTATTATTACATCGGGTTACGATCATCCTTTAATTAAGATACCTGAGTACGCTCCTGGCTGATAAACGGAGTACAGAAACAATCTACTCATAGGCCGAGAGCTAGGGTTGTAAACAATCAAGTGCACTTTCGTGAAACTTTTTATTTTCGGCTAGCTAGGTAGTCACCCTAACCATCGAAAGTCTCAAAGTAATGAGCGCCAAAGCAGCGATGCCCTGGACTTCGTTCTGTTACTCAAAGTTCTGTGTATCGCTGCAATGGTCGTGGACAGGCGTTATCTCTTACCATCAGGAGAGCGTAATACGATATTAAAGGTATGTACCTTTATTATTATTAAACCTAAACCTTTATTTATCTAAACTTTCACATTTATAATATTTGTGGTACGGAACTCTCCGTGCGCGAGTCCGACTCGCACTTGACCGATTTTTAAACTAAACCGTTTCAGTTTCTGATGACTTTCGTGTTCACCATATTTTTCTGTAGTTCTCAACATGTCCTCTAACTCCCCGCCCACTCCCGTAGATAAGCTCATCAGATTACCCAATCTACAACGCAATCGCTACAGAATTATCTAATGCCACTCTTGTTGCGTATCACATAACTCGTGTCAAAGACAAGCAGTAATGTACACTGATCTGAAATTTCAACAGGCTCTGTATAACACACCGTTTCCTCAAAGGATTTTCAACCCTACCACCTTTATTTGTCTTTACATAATAAAGTTCGTTTTGGCTTGGTAACGTGGATAATGTTATTGAAATTTGAACAGTTTTGGTGATGTAACGGGTTTGTGTCGCAAAGGCTGTATCTTTGTTATTATGTAATATAATAACTTGGTAATAATAATATGCGCAGGTATTTCTTATTTATGGAGCTGGTTGAGTAACAATTTTCTATATAGAGTGTTAACACAATAGAATTTTAGCTTTCGGAAGACAATCAAGTTCGTGGAACACAATTTCTGCTAACAAAATTCAAGAAGGCATGGTTTCACATGTTTTTTTTGTTGTACCTGTTTGTTGTTTTTGTGTTTTCTGTGAATACAAAATAAAGAAAAACCGGCCAACTATATCACTATATTTTTTTATTTTTTTTAATGGTTGACAGGCTTGGTGTTTGACCACAGCTCACCTGATGTCAAGTGAAGGTGTGGCCGAAGATGGTAAAGCACACCTAGCCTGGAATGCAACTGGCTCTCAAGTGAGGCTGCCGGAACATGCCGTTAGATGCTTGGCGGCAGATTTTCAACTTGAGGGTGGTAGCTAGCCAGCCGAGTACTAGAAAGTACCCTACCACCATGCTATGGTTTCCTCACGATGTTTTCCTTCACCGGCAGCTCAAGCTCATTGTTGGGGTTTGAACCCACGCCCTTCGGCATGCGAACCTACCGCGCTAACCACTGAGCTATCATCACTACAATATTATACCATTATCTATAAAAAATCAAGTTTGTTTGCATGGCATTTGGCATTTACTATCTTCGACCACACCGTCACTTAACATCAGGTGAGCTGTGGTCAAACACCTAGCCTGTCAACCATTAAAAAAAAAAATGGGAGCCCCCCTCTTAAATATTTATTTTATTTTTAGTATTTGTTGTTATAGCGGCAATAGAAATGCATTATCTGTGAAAATTTCAACTGTCTAGATATCCCCGTTCTTGAGATACAGCCTGGTGACAGACGGACGGACAGCGAAGTCTCAGTAATAGGGTCCCGTTTTTACACTTTGGGTACGGAACCCTAAAAATCATTTTCTTTCTTTCTTTCATTTTTATACGTGCCCAAATAAAGGTGTAAAGTATTTTTTTATAGTTGACAGGCTAGGCGTTAGACCACAGCTTACCTGATGTTAAGTGACGATGTAGTCGAAGATGATAAACACACCTAGCCTGGGATGGCTCTTATGTGAGGCTGCCGGAACACACTGTTAGATGCTTGGCGGCAGATTTACAACTTGAAGGTGGTAGCTAGCCAGCCGAGCACTAGAAAGTACTACCACCATTCAATGCTTTCCTCACGCCCTTCGGCTTGCGAATCGACCGTGCTAAACACTGAGCTGTCATCGCTACAATGTTAATGCTAAATGTTTTCAGAGTTTATATGTATATGTATGTAAGTTGCTAATAAAAGTCGTAATTAGGAAGACGTAGAAACCAAGAAAATACACAACATAGCAACATAAATTATTCACCTCCGTTATCAACACTTAGCATATTTATTAAAACATAATTCCAATGACAAATGACGCATGAGATTGTATAGCATCTATGTCAAAGGCAAACCAGCATATTTCCTAGTACTAGCTCAGAGTAGAGAATCTTACAGAGAAACGTCTCTAGGAGTTCAGATTCCGTACAATACGGATTATGGTAGTAGTGTTTTTAATAGAACTAAAAAAAATACTGCAATAAATCATATATTCGCCAAAAAATTATCACAATGTTGTATGTTAACACTCAGTCAAGATTATTTCATGATGGAATAAAAATATTAAATTTTAATTACAAATAAATTTTAAGTCATGAAATCTAATTAAGAAAAATGTTTGTTATGAGACGAATGAAACGCTCTCCTGATGGTAAGAGATGAAGCTTGTCCATGATCATTGCAATAGAACCAAGAACATTGTAACAAGTGACTTGCCAACTTGCAAATATTACTGATTACTGCAATAACATGTTTTGGTGCTCGTTCCAAATCAAAATATCAAATCTAAATTAATTTATTTAACATACATTTTCGACACATTAAAATTAACCCATTACTTTAGTGAGTTTTTTTATGGCTAACAGGTTAGGTGTTTGACAACAGCTCACCTAATGTTAAGTGACAGTGTACTTAACATCAGGTGAGCTGTGGTGGAAATGGCAGGAATGGCACTGGCTCTCAAGCAAGTGTGATACAACTTACGATGTGCGTTTAAAGATGGGTTTTAGCATCATTTAAACGCAAAACATTCAATTCGCAAAACATCTCACTTAAGGTCTGTTATGAGCTGTATCAGTCGCTCACCTAACCGTTGGTCAGACCTAATAAAGACGATCACTTAAAACTCCATGTAAAACTAGACACGAGCGAAAGATGCCGAAAGAAAAAAACAAAAAAAATTAGCTGCATCTCTGTAGGATTTCTCATCTCGGAAATAGTTCGTGTCACGTGGATCTTGGTGACAATTGTGCAACGTGTACAATCACTGATATTTTGGATTTATGCAGGTGTTCCGAGATGGATAGTGATTTAAACACGATGTTGCGGCTTAGATAGACAGAGAAGGCAAGAGACAATGGTGAACTAGTCCCGTGACAGTACAGCTCATGCTAGGAACACACCGGTCCTACGAATAAATGTTCTCTCTTTTTATTTTACTGAAACGATAGCACTTTTTTTTTGTTCGACAGGCTAGATGTTTGACCACAGCTCACCTGATGTTAAGTGGTCGAAGATGGTAAACACGCCTGGAACTGGCCACTGTCAGTCGAGATGATGTAAAGTTTCTAACGATACATACATCAAAATCAGTTCAGGAGTTTAAAAGTTATGGTGGAATAAAGAAACATAGGTACATACATACATGAACCCTGAAAACATTGTACTCCTTTTTGTGCAGTCGTGTAATAACATTACACCAAAAGGGGGATTTGTACAAATGTAACAATAAAAAAAATGTGAATGATTTATGAACAGTCCCTTAAAACTTTATTTTTATTTTGATAGATTATGTGTTTGACTACAGCTCACCTGATAGCTAACCGGTAGCTAGCCAGCCATGGGGTCCGTGACCTTTGTCAACTTTAGTTACAATTTTTTTTACAATTTTACGTTACAAAAAGAGGAGAGGTTAGTAGGATCTTAATCTAAGGTTAGGTATAAACAAATGTTTGTCCTGTATTTATAAGTATGTATTTACAAAAAAAAAGTATTTAAGTATTCTATCAGTTACCGGTCAGATGGCACTGTGTGTAATGTCCTAAGATTATTATTTTTTTGACAGGCTAGTTGTTTGATCACAGCTCACCTGATGTTAAGTGATAGTGTGGTCGAAGATGGTAAAGCACACCTAGCCTAGAATGGAACTGGCTCTCAAGTGAGGCTGCCGGAACACAGCGTTAGATGCTTGGCGGCAGATTTTCAACTTGAGGGTGGTAGCTAGCCAGCCGAGTACTAGAAAGTACCCTACCACCATGCTATGGTTTTCTCACGATGTTTTCCTTCACCGGCAGCTCAAGCTCATTGTTGGGGTTTGAACCCACGCCCTTCGGCATGCGAACCTACCGCGCTAACCACTGAGCTATCATCGCTACAATTATTATATTTATTATATCTTTTATATGCCTTTCCACTAGCTTTCGCGGGTTCCGTACGTTCTCATGATAACACAATAATTTGATGCCGAAGACCGAGCTCCGGTATCAATTTCATCTTACCGAGAATATATATTCCCCGTGTATTCCATTATGATTATAAACGAAAAATATTTTACTTCCAATCTCTTAGGTTCGGATTTCCAGATGTTTCTCAGGAAGAAAGCATTCGAAACATCTTTGCTCTTACCCGGTAAAATAGGATGTCAGTAGCTTACCTGAAAAGATAAAAATAAATTGTTAATGGCAAAATCCTAATGTAAGCAGGTAATACAAAGTTAGATTTTACAGAAACCGTAGTAAACTAATTTCGAATGAACATTCTTGTGTTGGTAAAAATAAACAAATAAAAATTGCTAAAAGTCTAAAAATACAATTGATGGGTCAGTTTTCTTTGTTAAAACGCAATTTTTTTTAATTCAAAATAGGTTCGCGTTTGACCACACTCTGCCTGATGTTAAACAGTAGTGTGGTTTAATATGGAGCACGCTTACCTAGAAGAAACCTATTTACTCTAGATTTGAAGACGCCAATATTGTACCTAACAGGGAACACAGACTCCGGCAGAGAGTTCCACAACCTCACTGTGCGAATGAAAAATGTGGAATCCAAACGCTTTGTGCGTACATGGGGAACATCCACCATGTACGGATGACGTTTTGGTTGCGTTTGTCTGGCCGTCCGATAAAAGAAAGGTGCAGGGGGAACCAAATTGTGCAGCTCAAGTGCACACTCTCAATAAAAATAAAGTCTAAAAATATAATTCAAGGATCAGTTATATTTGTTACAACGCAAATAAAAATTGCTAAAAGTCAGAGAATATGTAATTTTTTAGCGAAAACACTCGAGTAAATAAAAAACCGTTTCACCTAAAAACCTTAAGTTCTCCGGTGACCTGCCATAACAAACAAAAACGGTTATCTCGAAGATTAGCAAGTCGGCTAGGCCCTAAACACACATCAGCGGTGGTCCCCATACGAGTACAATGATCCTATTCTAACCTCAACCCGCTTTCAGTACGTTGGCGGCAGTAGCTGAGCTCACGCAAACGCTTTCTCATCGTTCCCAATATTCATATTCGGAACAGGGGCAAGGAATCTTGCACTGGCGTCCCGTTGCGCATTTCTCCCTGCCATTATTTTGTCCAGGGAAAATCTTTGATGGATATATCATCAACCACCACATAAGGCCGCCACTTGTGGCACTAGTTAATAAGGTTCTTTTGTTCTCTGTACTTTTTTCTGTTCATGGTGCACAATAAAGAGTTTGTTTTTATGTCAAAAGTAATGAGACGTACGAGACGCTTTCCTGATGGTAAGTGATAACGCCTGCCAGCGATACACAGAACTTTAAGTAACAAAACAAAGTCCAGGGCGTCACTGCTTTGGCTATATATCTATCTATCTGTCATAGGGCGGGCAGGTTAGTTTTTTTCTGGGTTTTCTGGTTAGTTAATTCCTGGGTTTGTGTAGGTAGCACAAAAAAGTAATACAGAAAAAAATTACGGATTTTTTTATTTTTTTTTTATGGTTGACAGGCTGATGTTAAGTGAAGGTGTGGTCGAAGATGGTAAAGCACACTTAGCCTGGAATGGAACTGGCTCTCAAGTGAGGCTGCCGGAACACACCGTTAGATGCTTGGCGACAGATTTTTCAATTTGAGGGTGGTAGCTAGCCAGCCGAGTACTAGAAAGTACCCTACCACCATGCAAAATAAATAGCGTGGGTGAGAAACGATAGTTAATTTTGTATCGAAACGACGTACGGCCTCCTGCTTCTGTTGTGCTGTTACAGCCCTAAGCCCTACCCTGTGTTGTTTATTGGGCCATAACAAGGAACCCTGGGCTTTAGGATTAAGGAGAAAAGATTATCGCGAGGATTCTTAGGGATTTTCTTTTCCCTGGTATAATACTTAAATTATGAATAGAATACCAACAAGAAATGAAATGACACGGTTACGTGGGCTTCGGAAGGTACTATTTATTGTGTATTTAATCAGAATACATATTTTTTTTAATGTTTAACAGGCTAGGTGTTTGACCACAGCTCACCTGATGTTAAGTGAAGGTGTGGTCGTAAATGTTAAAGCACACAAGGTCTGGAATGGAACAGGCTTTCAAGTGAGGCTGCCGGAACACACCGTTAGGTGCTTGGCGGCAGATTTTCAACTTGAGGGTGGTAGCTAGTCAGCCGAGTACTAGAAAGTACTCTACCACATTGCTAGTTTCCTGACGATGTTTTTTCTTCACCGGCAGCTCAAGCTCATTGTTGGGGGTTGAACCCACGCCCTTCGGCATGCGAACCGACCGCGCTAACCACTGAGCTATCATCGCTACAAAATGAGGTGATTCTTAAATATGTTTAAACGATTCATCACAAAACATTAACAATAACATCACGTACTCAACTAACCTACATACACTTTGTATGTAGATGACGAAGCTGAGAAGCGTCTACTTATTATAGCAGTACACGTTTAAGACGAAATTAATAATTAGCGAAGTGATTAATTACTCGCTGATACTCGGCGCGGATTAATTTTGGCTTAGCGGGGAAATGCATGCGCTGCTAATTTTAGAATGTAAACTTAACAAAAGGAATAGGTGAGGGAAAACATCGTGAGGAAACCATAGCATGGTAGTAGAGCATTTTCTAGTACTCTCAAGATTGAAATTTGCCGCCACTTACTGTTGACAGCCTAGGTGTTTCACCACAGTTCACCTGATGTCGAGTGACGGTCTGATCGAAGACAGTAAATACACCAAGCTTGGAATGGAACTATTAAGTGAGGCTGCCGGAACACACCGTTAGATGCTTGGCAACAGATGTTGAACTTAAAGGTGATAGCTAGCCAGCAGAGTACTAGAAAGTACCCTACCACCATGCTATGGTTTCCTTACGATGTTTTCCTTCACCGGCAGCTCATGCTCATTGTTGGGCTTTAAACCCACGGCCTTCAGCGTGCGAACCGACCGCGCTTACCACTGAGCTATCATCGCTACAACCTTTTTTTTATGGCGGACAGGCTAGGTGTTTGACCACAGCTCACCTGATGTTAAGTGGTCGAACATGGTAAACACAGCTAGGCTGAAATAGAACTGGCTCTGCAGTGAGGCTCCCGGAACATATCATTAGGTGCAAGGCGGCAGATTTAAAAAAAAACTTAGCTGTTAGTAGATACAGTGATTGTAATACACTTTGTGTAAGAAATATCGATATGTACACACGTTTTCATCGAGAGATCCTATCCCTAGTCCTTGACAAAGGGCAAGGACAGACCGTCATCTCTATTGTTTAACCCAGACGTTTATTTAAATATTCCGGATGGCTCCAAACGGCTCCAGACTCTTAATACAAAACGAAAAGAACCTTTTTTTTAGGATTCCATAACAAAAAGTGGAAATTAAAGACGTCGGGTATAACGATTTGCCGATATCATGGATCTTTTCATTGTTAGTCATCTCCGTTTAGCCATGTTATTGTATTAATAACATAACTAAATATTCGATTTTTTTTTTTAATTGTTGACAGGCTAGGTGTTTTTTTTTTTTGGTTGACAGGCTAGTTGTTTGACCACAGCTCGCCTGATGTTTAGTGAAGGTGTGGTCGAAGATGGTAAAGCACACCTAGCCTGGAATGGAACTGGCTCTCAAGTGAGGCTGCCGGAACACACCGTTCGATGCTTGGCGACAGATTTACAACTTGAGGGTGGTAGCTAGCCAGCCGAGTACCAAATAGTACCCTACCACCATGCTATGGTTTCCTCACGATGTTTTCCTTCACCGGCAGCTCAAGCTCATTATTGGGGTTTGAACCCACGCCCTTTGGCATGCGAACCTACCGCGCTAACCACTGAGCTATCATCGCTACAAATGATATTTCACATAACACTACCTAGCCCCAAACTAAGTAAAGAAAATATACCGTTCTCAGAAATCGTGAAAAAAAGACACCAGAATGTACGGATGAGCTAAATTTTTTTGGTCGATTATAGGTACATATTAGTCTGGGTTCCTTCAAGAGTGAATCGGTTTCTTCTGGTGTGCTCCGCCGTAGACCGCATCTTCGCTTAACATCAGGCGGGATGGCGGTCAAACGCAAGCCTATCTATTATAAAAAAAAACATATTATACATTATAAAATATGTAATATATATCATCTATCTATCTATTTTTATTTATTGATACACAAAACAGAACATAGTCAGAACAGATACATAATTTGCTAGGTACAGTTACGAGCCAGACTATATGCCTAAACAAGTGTTATACAACATGACTATATATTTAGAGGCAGGGTTACTAACGTTTAAAATCCAAGATATTTACTTATTGAATATAAAGCTGTACGATGCAAAAGTGAAACTAACAAATAAATTTTACATACAACTTAACTATCAAGTAACATTATTTGTGTAGGTGACGTAGATAATGTTACTTATGTCAATTTTAAATTTAGGTAAATTTTTATCAAAAATATCAAACAACTTATACAAATAATTTACATCTAAGTTCGAAACATTACCATATGCCTATGTAAATAATGAAATAAAGAATGTGAAAATTTAAATGATTCAACTTTTAATAACATACACACGTACAATCGTACATTTCTTGTCTAGAAAAGTTTCCCTGATATTTTAAAATTAATTTAGGTCTACCAGTACAGCTCTCACTCGCTCAAAGTCGAAGTCATTTGTCATAAAATAAAAGTAACAATTGCTATCGATTATCGATATGCTCATTTCGCATCTCTAATCTACCCAAATAAAAGCAAGTTATGATCGTCGCCGTTCTGTTGGCAACAACAATTTTCGCTCGCTAATTCTAACTTTAGATAAAATCTTTAACCCCATACGTTTAAGGTTCAAAACACACAATACTCATCGGGGTATTGTCCCATTGTTAAGGGGCAGACAGTATGTTTTGACAAAGAAGTTGACACGTGCGTATGTTTTTTTTCCATACATATGTATGTAATTAATTAGCATGCAGTGTGCGTGACGTAGATTTAATGTATGAAGTTGTGGCACAAAGAGTTGACGTTTATGTTCAAACAAATTTTGTATGCGTGATAAATTAAATTAACTACCTGCTTAATTACTGGGCTTATTTTCATTTAGTCTGTGGTTCTATTCTGTACAAAGATTAACTTCGTCACGTGATAATTATAGAAACAAATGACCGGCAACACTGCCAGCTATGCCATGGCATCCAGCGTGGCAATGCTGACAGCATTCTGGCCACATATCCCTCCTCTGGCGGGCTTTTAGATTAAGTTTTTTGTATACATTTTGTAAATGGTATTAATTTAAGGTTTTTTTTTTTTATTTTGTTTAATAAATGTTCTTTTTCAATGACCGGCTTAGTCAGACTTTTAGTTTGCGTTTTTAAGTAATAAATTATAACTTTTAAATAAAACATATTACAGTATTTTTTTTTTTGAATATGTATTAAGATCTAGTAATTTCACGCTTAATTTTTTTATAATTAACAAGACATCTATTTATTTTAGAGATTTTTTCATGATATTTATTTATTTATTTATTTATCTGTCTTGACCACAGCTCACCTGATGTTAAGTGACGGTGTGGTCGATTCTTGTTACATTAATAAGTTATTCATGGCGTAGTATTTAGCAATTGTGGCTACTTTATCGCCTTCATTCTATCTTTTATTACATATTTTTCAATGTTAGAGTATACAAATACATAATAAAATAAAATTAACTATCTACTCATAAGCTAAATAACTTTTTTGAAAATTAAATGAAAACTGTTTAGATAGTTACATTTTATAGTCACATAAGCAATAAAAAATGCTATTTCATAACTTCAAGGGTCGAAACAACCCTTCAGTACTAGTTGGCATCGGTACCTTCTGTCACGCACACGCCTCGAGAGGTCGCTTCGTTCTAGCATTGTGATTTAAATTTGGAATCCTCGCTTGAATTTAGAACGATATTTGAGGGTAGTTGGGAAACGTGTGAGTGCTTTTGACAGGGTAGGAATTGGGATCCTGGGGAAAATCCTTCACGATTGACATTAGAATTTGAATGGACCTTGTGTCCAATGGCAGACAATATTCAATTCGGATCACAACCCAATATAAAGGTGTTGGTGTATTAATACAGCTGTTATGTCACTGATAACCCTGATTTGTTTTGAACTCTCGATAACCGTTACCTTTGTACTTTAGAGAATATTTTTAACTAGCGACCCGCTCCGGCTTCCCACGGATGCCATGTGGATACTAATGTGGTGCATATGCATGTATTATACGTTTAAACCTTCCTCTTGAATCACTCTATTTATTGATGGAAACCATATTAAAATTCTTTTGAATTACCGTTGCGTTGTTCAAAAGAAGGACGGTCGCTACTTGTGGCACTAGCTCATAAGATTATTTTATTGTGTACTATTTTTTTCTATGTACTAACCCGAAAGATGCTTATAGTATTCATTATTATGAACTTTATGTTATATGGGCATGTTATATGGCTTTATGTTTATGTTAAATCGTAAAAATAATAGACTTTAAAAGTTCGTTGATTCTTTATAAAATTGATTAAATTTGTTGGCTATAATATAATTATGTTATTTACAATGACCCCTTTCGGCGTAGTATACCCCAAGATTATAGACCAGTATCTCGCCCGCCCTTAACGGCGTTTTCCAGCAGCCTCACTTGAGAGCTAATTTCATTTAGACACAGCTTAGGTTCGTTTACTATTTTGGACCAAAACGACACTTAGCATGTCACGATGTTCATTTATGTCCATCATCATCATCATCAGGATGATGATGATGATGATGATGATGATGGTGATCTTATTCTTACACAAAAGATTCCAGTTACATACAAAAATATTAGCTTGAGGTAAAAATATTACCTAAATTAATATATGTATTTTCATTACCGCAGGTTCCGCTGGGAAAACTAATTTTCTTCCTTTCTATACGGTAATCTTAATATTCCCTCATTTCTCTTCTATTGATGAATACGGTCGTTTAGGGGTGTCATCCAGGTGATTTTTTCGGGATAATACTCAAGGCTTGCCTAGATTTTTTATCTAAATGTGTATTAACACACGTAGGCACTCTTTTTTTCAGTTCTCTTCACGACCCTAGCGCTACCTATCGTGATGCTCTGTTAGTAATTCATAGACTAAGTATTCCATTTGCCCGCGAAATGAAAGCTAACATGAGGGAGGTGATATAAGAAATACAACATTCTGTATTTTAACCCCCAACGCAAGAACGACGGGTTATTATATGTGTGTGTGTGTGTGTGTGTGTGTGTGTGTGAAAGTGTGTCCCGATTGGATAAACAAATTTTGATTTTGTTCTTTTTTGTTTGAATGGTAGTCAGTCCAAGATGGCTGCCGCCACAAAATGGCGGATTATATATTTTACACAACTCCCTCAATATGAGTATCAAACTATCACATAAAAGGATTTGACTAGTAGAATACTATGCCCGGGGTTTTTCAATTTTTTAATTTTTACCAAAAAGCTGTAGGTGAAATGTGAACTAAATAAATAAATATCGTTGGATATTACACACAGCGCTATCTGACTCTAAACTAAGCAGCGCTTATGTGATGGAAGACAGATGACTGATAAAATACTTAATACTTTTTTTTTGTAAATACATACAGAACACCGAGACACAGAACAAACTTGTTTATACTACAACATATTGGTCCTGGGTGGAAATCAAACCCACGCTCTACAACTCTTAAAGCAAATGTACTACCAATATGCCAACAGGGTTGTCATAGGTATTTAGGCTCCATTTATTCAGGACAAGGTATTGAGTGTGGTCCAAACCAAAGCTATTTGAGTTTTCATCTCAATAGAAAAACACTTAACACCAACTTTAGAGTAGAAAGAGCCTGATGGTGTAAGACTTATTTTTTTTATATGTTTAAAATTTACGCTCTGCACCGGGGTCCGTAATCTTTGTCAATTGAATAACATTTATTTTACAATACCGTAAGAGGGAAGTTAAAATTAACCTTAGTCGAGGGTTAAAGTATCTACTAATTTTATAGTTTTTAATCAAAGTGACTTTATAAAAATCGACAAAATAAAAACAAGTTTCATTTTTCTCGTTTTCGAACGAAACTTATTTACTGTCAACCCTAAACTCGCTCGGGAATGTTCCATTTCATTATTAAACCTTATTTCGTGTCATAAAAGTTTATTTTTATTTTCAACCCGGCTTTTGAACTCTATATAAATTATTTTCGATCGATCGGCTTATATGAGTAAGATGACTCGGTAAATTGAGTGAGGATCCTTTATACCGGTTCACGTTAGGTTTATGACTCCACCACATTTGTAACCTACTATTTTTGGACGATCTGCCAGATATCAAATCATCACGTGGGAAACAAAACTGGCTTTCACGAAGATTTCTATATTAATTCTTCACAGCCTGCTGGTTCATTGGTATCATTTAATTCATTAAAATAAAAACCTAACATAAGTTGTTTTTGACTAACATGGCACCTTATACTGTCATGAAGTTAGTTCATTCCAAAAATAACTAATTTTTTTTATTACATATAGACTTGCGTTTGACCGCAAACTAGCTTGATGTCAAGCGAAGATGCGGTCTACGGTAGAGCACGCTCGCTTTGAAGAAACCGATTCACTCGCGACTTGCAGACACCCAGATTGTAATCAGGGGTCACCCACCCAGGCAGCAGTATCCATTGTTTTTGATATATAATAGGTCGCAATAAACGATATTCGATATTGAAATATCGTTGCAAGAGAGCAACGATATTTCAATCGATCCACAGATATGGATGGATATTATTCCTAAAATGCAATCTATCTATACGTCATAGAAAAATCAACGGCCAACATACCTGATCAGTTTTCGTGACGTGCCGTATGTGGTTGGCCTCAAATCTCGAATATTAATTAACAGAAGCCTTAAATCTATTCTCTCCCTTTAAAGTGGCAGTAACCTTGTCTGGCAGCCGGATTAAGGCGCGACAGCAGGTAACCGAAGAACACCGCAATGCATTAACGCTAATGTATTCAAAGATCGATGTCTGGCGTGAGCTGCGCCCGTTTTTTATGCAGGTAGTATTATAAAATTGTTTTTAAAGTTAGCGTATTCTGTTCAAAGTTTCAGGGATGCTCTGCAAAAATTTGTAGTACAAACTAGATAGATCTCTGACGGTGAAAAGATTTCATATTATGCATTAAAAGGAGTCGTTCTATGATAAAATATAAATATTAGAATTAAAAAAACCGACTCCATGACCTTTATTAGGCCAACTAAACGCACTGCTCCAATGAAACAGCGAGGTTTCGTAGTAAACGAAACGAGAATTTCATCCAAATCCGTTCAATAGTTTTTGCGTGAAAGAGTAACAAACATCTATCCAAACTTTCACATTTATAATATTAGTACATGGATTTGAACAAATATGTTTACTGCAGCGCCCCCTGATGAGTTGTCGCTGTAACACCTACCTAAGAACATGCACCAATCAAACCCGAACCCATAACTGAAAACTGCATCAAAATCGGACGAGTAGTTTTGATGAAAAATGGCAACATGTATTTGCACAAACATTGGAATTGCTTGAATAAAACAGTAGATTATTAGCATAAAATCAAATTTTTGAATGATTTATGAAGCAATTGTAATTTACCACAAATAAAGACCAAAATAAATGCCAGTACCTTTTTGTTTTTTTTTTTTAATGGTTGACAGGCTTGGTGTTTGACCACAGCTCACCTGATGTTAAGTGAAGGTGTGGTCGAAGATGGTAAAGCACACCTAGCCTGGAATGGAACTGGCTCTCAAGTGAGGCTGCCGGAACACACTGTTAGGTGCTTGGCGACAGATTTTCAACTTGAGGGTGGTAGCTAGCCAGCCGAGTACTAGAAAGTACCCTACCACCATGCTATGGTTTCCTCACGATGTTTTCCTTCACCGGCAGCTCAAGCTCATTGTTGGGGTTTGAACCCACGCCCTTCGGCATGCGAACCTACCGCGCTAACCACTGAGCTATCATTACTACCTGTGATTTCACTGTAAAATTATGCTCCATTTGTCCATAAATGGAAAAAAATTGTTTTTATGGGAATTGAATCATCTTAACAAAGTTGTCCGACTGAAATATCGGCCCCGACTCCCAAATAGACACCTCGCCACTAAATAAGAACGCTGTAAAGTTAAAGTAGGATTTTACACAACCATAACTCCGATCAAAGGGAGTAAAATGTCCGAGGCGGACGGAAAAAGTAATAAAACTCTGGCAGAAGCGGTATAGAATAAGGATGGAATTCGACTCCATCAACTCGACTCACAATCTCGTCGAATCGAGTTGTGAAGGTAGCTAAGAAGTATTAGCTGATTCGAGATATTTATTATTTGATTCGATTCCCACTCAGCGCAAACATTTTGTGAAATTTTTATATTGACAATATTTTTTATATTGACATGTTTGGATATTGACATCCCTTATTTTGACATGTAATCAGTGTTTTAAAACCCATTTAATGACATCTTTAAAATTTTGAAGTGACTTGTAACATTGGTGTTATCAATAAAGTATTTGTATTTGTATTTGTATTTGAATAAAAAAATGTATGTTCTGTGTCTGGGTGTTCTATAAGTATGTATTTACAAAAAAAAAGTATTTATGTATTCTATCAGTTATCTGTCTTCCATAGCACAAGCTTTGCTTAGTTTGGGGCCAGATAGGGCTGTGTGTACGAGTATAGTCCTACGATATTTATATTTATTTATTGCTTTCAGTACAACATGTTATGTTGTATACGTGGTACACAGTCAGAAATAGACCCTATCGGGCACGGCAACGTTTAGAAGAGAGGATAAGAGCATTCATTTAAAAGTCAAAATTTTGCAAGGCGAATAAACCATGTCGCCACATTGTATTATTTTCCATAACTAAGTTTTTTTAAATACCTATTTTTTTTAAAATGCGATGTTTTATTAAAAGTCGAATTACGTGGGGAAAAATGATGTAATGAACAAATAAATCCCACTAATATTATAAATTGACAGCCCTGTTGGTTCATTGGTAGTATGTTTGCTCCAGGAGCTGAAGGGCGTGGGTTCGATTCCCACCCAGGATAAACATTTTGTGGTATAAAAATGTGTATTCTGTGTCTGGGTGTACTGTATGTATTATAAGTATGTATTTACAAAAAAAAAAAAGTATTTTAAGTATTCTATCAGTTATCTGTCTTCCATAGCACAAGCTTTGCTTAGTTTGGGGTCAGATGGCACTGTGTGTAATGTCCTACGATATTTATTATTTATTTATTTAAATGTGAAAGTTTGGATGGGTAGATGTTTGTTACTCTTTCACACAAAAACTTCTGATCGGATTTGGATGAAATTTGGTATGGAGGTAGCTGACACCCTAGACTATTTGTTTTTGTTTATATATTGTATATCGCGAAAAAATGGAATGTTCACGTGTACGAGTATGTAAGACAGCGGGCAACACCGCGGGACGTACCTAGTATTATGTAATACTCGTATTTAAAATAGGATGCGTTCGTTTTTTTCCTATTCTAAAATGTTGTTTCTGGATTAAAAGCATCGAATGAGGTTAGTACAATCGCACGGAATCGATTTTCTGATTCGTATCCTATTTGAATTCGTATCAATAAAAGTACAAGATAAGCCTGATAAAATGTTTGTGAAAAATCGATTGAATGATGGTGGGGTAACTAACTAAAAACTCTATCAGACATAGTTGATTTTTAACCGACTTCAAAAAAAGGAGGGGGTTTACAACTCGTCGGAATCTTTTTTTTATCTATGTTCTCCGATTACATGTAGAAGCGTATAAACCATAAAATCCAAAAAAAAAAAATGTAAACGCATATACCCATTCGAGAACCCGTTAACTTGATTGCCACCTGTGGCATAAAAAACCGGCCAAGTGCTAGTCGGACTCGCGCACGAAGAGTTCCGTACCATTATTTATAAAAACGGCAAAAAAATCACGTTTGTTGTATAGGAGCGGAGCCTTAAATATTGATTTTATTCTGTTTTTTTAGTATTTGTTGTTATTGCGGCAACAGAAATGCATCATCTGTGCAAATTTCAGTTCATGAGATACAGCCTGATGATAGACGGACAGATAGACAGACGGACGGACAGCGAAGTCTTAGTAATAGGGTCCCGTTTTCGCTATGGGTACGGAACCATTATTTAAGTATTCTATCAGTTATCTGACTTCCATCACACAAGGTTTGTTTAGTTTGGGGTCAGATGGCGCTGTGTGTAATGTCCTATGATATTTCAAATTTAATTTATTTAAATTAAAAAAAGGTGTGAATGATCCAGTTAAATTGATAATATAATAGGCGGAATCATTGCGAAAAAAAATAAATAAAAATACAGTCTAATTGAGAACCTCCTCCTTTTCGAGTCGGTTAAAAATATTGCAATAGACAAGCGAGTTAATTGGCAATACGGGGTTTTTCAATAAAGTGCCATTATAAAAGGCGTGTGTTGCGATAGTACTTACAATAATATTTGAACAGTTCATTACTTCTCGATTAGTATTCACGTTTATCGATAATCTGATTAAACCATCGAGTTACACCTTCCGTTTACGTAATACAGAGTATCAGAACGCTTTTGGCAACATATATACCTATGGTTTGAAGGTTGAGTCCTCCACTTTAATTTATTATTGCGTAATTCTTACCATATAAGACGGACAAGTTATCTCTTCTGAGTATAAAACAAAGTTTACTTGGTGGTAGATCTCCTTAGCAGGAGGTCTAGGTAGGTACCACCGCAGTACCAGTTATTCTGCCGCTAAGCAGTGCTGTGTAAACATTACTGTGTTCCGGTTCGAAGGGTACTGCTAGTGAAATTACTGGGCTGTTGAGACTAACCATCAAAAGCCTCAAAGTAATGAGCGCCAAAGCAGTGATGCCCTGGACTTAGTTTTGTTACTCAATGTTCTGTGTATTGCTGCAATGGTCGTGGACAAGTGTTATCTCTTACCATCAGGAGAGCGTCTTGATCGTCTCATTACTTTTTACATAAAAAAAAATTCTATGTCTTAATCTAGGGTACCTCAAATTCAGCCTAAATACCTAAATTTCAGTGTAAATACTCAGGAGTATAGTCTAGAGATGAAATAAACGGAAAGGGCACAGTACTTCATTATTAAAAACTGTTGCTACTTTTTTTAAACACGTATAAGTCCGCCTTTGACTACCAACTCGCATTATGGTATGCGATGACATATCATCTTTGAAAACGAAGCACGCTGACTTAGAAGATTCCTATTCATTCTGACCTTGATCCAGATTAACAAGGAAGCTGGCAGCGTGTTACATTCAGTGTTTGTAGCGATGATAGCTCAGTGGTTAGAGCGGTAGGTTCGCATGCCGAAGGGCGTGGGTTCAAACCCCAACAATGAGCTTGAGCTCCCGGTGAAGGAAAAACATCGTAAGGAAACCATAGCATGGTGATAGGGTACTTTCTAGTACTCGGCTGGCTGGCTCGCTCAAGTTGAACATCTGCCGCCAAGCATCTAACGGTGTGTTCCGGCAGCCTCACTCGAGAGCCAGTTCCATTCCAGGCTAGGTGTGCTTTACCATCTTCGACCACACCGTCACTTAACATCAGGAGAGCTGTGGTCAAACACCTAGTCTGTCAACTGTAAAAAAAAGGCAAATCGTTTGCTACGTACTCAGGTAATTCCACTACGCACGGGTGGTAGTGGGTACTGGGTATCAACTTGTCCTGTGGTAAAACGGGGAAGTATAAGGTCGTATAGCTCAGTAGCATATTCTATAAATAAGTTTGTTGAACCTCGATTAAAATGTATAGAGCAACTGATTTAAGTGCCGAGTGTTGTTTTGCCGATAAGAAATTCTGCGAAAATATCATCGTGATAGAATACCAAGAATTTAATTACTATGAAATTCTCAAAGTTTAGTTATGATTAAAAACGATGTCCAAAGGAAAATTTAATTTTGAACGAAAACATTAATTATTTATTAAATAACTAGCTGCGCCCTACGGTGTTACCCGCTACGTGTTTTCGGGATAAAAAGTAGCCTATGCGCAAATCCAGGGTCCAGCTGCCTCTATATCAAATTCCATGCAAATCCGTTCAGTAGTTTTTGCGTGAAAGAGTAACAAACATCAATCCATCTAAACTTTTCCCATTATAATACTAGCAAGGCTCTGCGGTGTTACCCGCTACATGTTTTCGGGATAAAAAGTAGCCTATGTGCTAATCCAGGGTCTCGGTTACCTCCATAGCAAATTTCATTCAAATCCGTTCAGCAGTTTTTGCGTGAAAGTGTAACAGACATCGATGCATCCAAACTTTCACATTTATAATAATCGATTCTAAAAATCGTTTTTCAAATTAAATCCTGTTTCACATCCCTACTCCGAGTTGCTTTATTCGTCGTTCAATTTATTTTAACTACTAAAATAGCCGGACGCTTCCGTTCTTAAGGGTGAGGGCACGGAATGTTTACTTGCAGTAACCGCTCGTGGGGGATTCTGTCTGTCAAAATTAGCTTCTTGTTGATCAAGCTGACAGGGGAATGTTCCAGAAGTTATGACGGAAGAATTTAGATGCGGGTTTCCACTGTTGAAATATATCGTAGCTTGTTTAGTAGATTTTGCACCAATTTAAGTATTTTAGAAGTAGCCATTAGACAGCCCTGTTGGCTCATTGGTAGCATATCTACCTAAAGAGCTGAAGGGCGTGGATTCGATTCCCGCTCAGGACAAACATTTTATGTATCAACAAATGTTTGTTCTGTGTCTGGGTGTTCTGTATGTATTATAAGTATGCATTTACAAAAAAAAAGTATTTATGTATTCTATCAGTTATCTGATTTCCATCACACAAGCTCTGCTTGGTGTCAGATGGCGCTGTGTGTAATGTCCTACGATATGTTATATAGGTATATTATAAATGTGAAAGTTTGGATGGATGGATGTTTGTTACACTTTCACGCAAAAACTACTGAACGGATTTGGATGAAATTTGGTATAGAGCTAGCTGAGACCCTGGCTTAGAACATAGGCTTTTTATCCCGAAAACGTGTAGCGGGTAATACCGCGGGGCGCAGCTAGTAATTTTATATTTTGTATAAAAAGGGACGCAAGAAGTAGAATCCAAGTTTCAAAGTTAGTTGCGTTATGCTCAGTATCTTTTAAAATGTTATTAAACGCTTTAAGTTTAATGCTCGTGCGAACAGTTTCAACTATGTTACAGAAAGGAACATCAAACAGGAACTTTAATTAGGTAGGTAGGTAGTTATAACTCGACAAGATAATTTTACAGCTACGTATTACGGCAAGGATTACAGTTTAGAACTGTATTAAAAATAAATCTCCTTGAGCGACATCAACTTTTGATTACAAATCATACACGAGTACCTGATACGTTCACCTACTCATGTATGATTTGCAATCAAAAAGCACATGCTTGTAAAGATACTGATTGTCTTGAACAATTGTGTTAATTTCACGTAAAAATTCCGCCATATTGGATTAGGTAATTTACAACCTAAACTTTACAATTCGCGAAAAACTAAAAAACGTCAACAGACTCAAAATTATCATCATCATTTCAGCCGTAGAACGTCCACTGCTGGACAGAGGCCTCCCCCATTGACTTCGACAAAGACCGGTTGGAAGCGGCAGGCATCCAGCGCGTTCCTGCGGTCTTTACTAGGTAGTCTGTCCACCTTATCCTTGACACAAAATATAGTAAGTAATTATTTTTTACGGTTTTATTGAAAATATAATGTATGGTCTTCAGAAATAAAGGTGTGTGCCAAATATCAGATAAATCTGTCAACAGGAAGGGGGCAAAATTTCAATTACTAAATTTGACCCAAAAATATCAACAACAACAAACAGGGCAAGCTAAATAATACCGTTTAATTATTAAAAATTCAACGTGGGCTACGTTGAATTTTTAACAAAAAAATGTTAAGTATTTTTCCTTTCTTTTAGGCATCACGCTTAGTACATATTGACAAGGCCAAGAAGTTCAAGTGTCTTAAAATAATATTAAGTCAACTAAGTCTTAATCACATTCGAAGTCATGTAAAGTAAGTCAAGGTCAAGTCCAGTGTGCCAACAGGGCTGTCAAATTTGTAGTGCAATACGATGCTAAGTTGCGTTTGATAAGACAAAATACCTACAGGAACACTTTTACACTACCAAAACAGCAATTTTAAAAGAATATGCCAAATGATTTAGTATCCTGCACCCGACCACCTGCCATGCGAATAAATTGTCCAGACGCCCGTAGTTATGGAAAGATCTATTCAAATACAAGCTGCGATATTGTATGCCGCTGTGTCAAGACTAGTTAGGTCGAGCTAAATCTAAGCTATCAGTGCCAATGATGCGAAAGATAGCGTGTTCTACAATATACCATTGACTGCCCTGTAGGGACATTTCACACAGCGCCATCCAGCCTTAAACGAATAAAAGATTGTACTGTGGGAGCCAGATAACTGATAGAATACACATTTATAGAGACATAGAACAAAAATGTATTGTCACATAAATGTTTGTTCTGGTGGGAATTGAACCCACGCCCTAATGCTCTTGAAGCAGATATTCTACCAAATGAGCTAACGGGGCAGTCAAATAATGACGATAATGTTTGTACACTCCTGCTTGACGGAAGAATATCTGATAGTGCTGTATTATCGACATTGACAGCCCTGTTGGTTCACTGGTAGTGTGTCTGCTTCGAGAGCTGAAGGGCGTGGGTTCGATTCCCACTCAGGACAAACATTTGTGTGACTAACATCGATGTTTATTCTGTGTCTGGGTGTACTGTATGTATTAAAAGTATGTATTTACAAAAAAAAAAATATTTAAGTATTCTATCAGTTATCTGTCTGCCATAGCACAAGCTCTGCTTAGTTTGGGGTCAGATGGCGCTGTATGATATTTATTTATTTATTTACATAGAGGACCTCCTGCTCAGGGAAATCTACTCCGAGTAAAAGATTTGACTAAAACCATTTTAAAACCAAAGCAATAATATCAATATGAGCTAAATTATTATATTGAACTGGCAACTATTACAGATATTTTTTTTATTTAGACAGCGACGAACGCTGCGTGAATTTGAATAGGCCTTTATATTGTATAACGCTAAAATAACATAACAGAACATGAGGTAATTTTCAATTTAATTTCGCGCAGCCAGAAAATACACGAGTGTTTTGGTATTTCCCAATTCGGGAAAGAAAATAGCGCGTAGTTGGTGAGTAATTTAGCCGGAATCGTTGGAAATATTTACGCAGTGGCAACATTTTTCGAGGTATCACATTTCAACACGGATATGAATGTACGGGGCATAAAGTTATTTTTTAATTTAGGTTAGGTATGGAGAGATTAAAATACGCGTAGATATGTGAACTACTGACCCTCACTTGGCCATTATGGTGGACTACGGACTTACACATTGAAAAGATGCCCCCCACCCACCAGTGGGACAGTTTCTAAAGATAGGACTGATTCGGATTGGAAGGAAGTAGGACAAAAACAAAAAAATCCTAAAGTTACAACTAAAAAAATTGAGACTGTAAAACAATGTTTGTCATCTTTGCTCATTAATAAATATACTGAACAACATTGGTACGTATTTTTTTAACCATAATCAATGTTAAGCGGTTTATGTCGTAAAATGTTGTAAGCCATTCCACATAAAAAAAGATAGCGAATCATAGAAATAATGTAAGGCATACAAAGTCGCAGCACTAATCAATTTTGATCATTGTGAGTAAGAACAAATAAGAGAACTAAAGCGATATAGTCATTGTGGCGTTAATAGCTCAGTGATTAGTCGGATCACACGCTAAAGGGCGCAAGTTCAAGTCCCAACAATGAGCTTGATCTGCCGGTAAAGGCATACATCATAAGGAAACCATAGCATGGTGGTAGGGTTCTAGTACTCGGTTGGCTAGCTACCACCCTCAAGTTGAAAGTCAGCACCCAACGGTGTGTATCGGCAAGCTTGAGACCCAGCCCCCATTACATTCTAGTTGTGTTTGTTATATGATAATGTGATAAAAACAGCCAATATGTTAATCTATAAATAAATGACTATCTGCATTTCAAATTTCTTTCAAGTATATACGTTACAGCAGAAGAAGTAGTAAACATAACAGATAATCTTTCGCTTTTATATTGTTAAGTATGATTTAGTAATGTAATTGAGTAATTGTTTACTGACAGCTAGGAAAATACTTACCTACTTATTTTTTTATCAGTTATCAGACTATGAAATTCGAAATAAATGAGCTCATTTTGTTTTTGTTTAGGAGGAAATAATCACGTTTAATTTTATCAGAAACTCCGACTATAGTTTCGGCTACACAAGGTGGCCTTCATCAAGGATACAAAGCCGAGTACCTACGACGCGCGCGCGGCCTCTTTTTGCTCCGCACTGCGGGCCGCTGCGCGACTCGCACGTTACAACAGCAGGTGATAACCACCGTGCCCGCCCCAGGGCCGGTGGTATACACAAAGTATTTTCCCTGGAAAAAAAAAAAAAAAAAGGTGATGCGCGGGCGCGGGGGAGTCAGTTTCCGATAAAATGAAACGAAAATGTCAAAACCACGTCAGTTTCCATAGTAAAATAGTAGAAAATTTTCTACTACTTTATTTACTATGTATCGATTTCGTAATATTAAATATATTTTGCTGTAGTATGAAATTTAAATACATTTTGGGACTTCCTCATACTAAGTATAAATGTATCTATAATTTAACAGGAAAACTAAGCTAATAAATAAAGCCATATTGACATTGAACTAGATTTAATCATGTAGTCCCATTCTTATTCAATGTTTAGTTTGAAGTAGTTTTTTTTCTATTGTAAGTTTTTTTTCTACCTTTTCTCGTCATGACCTTGAAAAGATTTATGTAGGTAAGTTTTGGCGTGAAGGCGGAAAGAGACGCGTCGCCTCATTGTATTTTTTATCAAAACTAGTGTATTTTCGAATGTTTATGTATAGAAATAGTGGTGTTTTATTCATAAAGTACCGAATGACAAGCGCGAGTGTGGGAAAGTGAATTAATGTGGTGAAACATGGCTTTACGTGTTGCTTCCAAAACTCCATCGAAGCTCATAGAAAGTTGCCCCTACTAAAGCAAGACTGGACTTGACCAAGACAAGATTTTGACTTATGAAACTTGAAAATATCAAAACGCTTGATACTGGCAAATGCACAAAATGCGACGCCAAAATCAAAGAAGAAGACCGCACTGTACACGGTGCGGTCCGAAATACGCAAACCACGCTTACTAAATATAGATTTATTCATGATATAGCTCTTTTTATTAATTAAACTTGAAAATATCAAACACTTGACACAGGTGCAATTGCACAAAACGCGGCGTCAAAATTAAAGAAAAAGAAGTAAGATGTATGATGATTACATCTCTCAGGAAACAAGCCGGCAGCTTGTTCCATTCCTTGGCCGTACGGATGAGAAACGTAGAGAAAAAACGTTTAGTACGTACTTAAGGAAACTCCTCTATATCTTTGTTTTCCTCTATGAGCCCTCTTTCTTCTTGTCCTTTAATAAAATAGGGCTGGAATACATTTTTTTTTTCTGAATATGGTAATAAAAAAGTCTTTCAGTCAGTCAGTCAGTCTTTCGTCCCGTCAACGGCGAGCGTTTCGTCGAACGGAAACGTCCAAACATTTTCCAATGATCGTGATCACAGAACATTTTCCGGGTCAGACACCCCATACGTAGGTATTAAAGTCAATGTACGTGGCTTTTTTTCGTTTTATTTTGTTAGCAAATGCATCGGCCGAAGGAATTTACCCGTCGGGGTCAAAACTCCCACATTTTATAAGCCTTAATAATGTACTGGTGAACGCATAAGTCAATGACTTCGCTTTGGTATGTTTAGACTCTGAAACCTTATATATCTCCGCTGGATAAGCTTAAGCAAAAAGATAATATGGTAATATATTGGCTTGTTGAATTATTTACATGTTTTCTTTTTAATTTTAAGTTATACTAGCTGCGCCCCGCGGTGTTACCCGCTACATGTTTTTGGGATAAAAATTAGCCTATGCCTTAATCCAGAGTCTCAGCTACCTCCATACCAAATTTCACCCAAATCCGTTCAGTAGTTTTTGCGTGAAAGAATAACAAACATCCATCCATACTCACAAACTTTCGCATTTATAATATAAGTAGGATTCTTGACAAACTGTTTTTGACCACAGCTCATATGATGTTAAGTGACGGTGTGATCGTAGATGGTAAAGCACACCTAGCTTGGAATGGAACTAGCGCCGCTCAGCTCAGCTCACTAGTGAATCCTCAAAAAAAAACTCAAGGTTTTACAACCAGAACAAAATTATACACGTTGAGAAAATTCTATTCATTTTTAGATAACGTAATCTAACACCGCTCAAACGAAAGATGTTTATCTGGAATTCACCACCTTCCAACCTGTTGAACAAAAATATTCAACCACTTCTGTGACCGAGCGTCTTCAGACCTACATAAATAACTTCACACAGAATCCCTCTTTAGCAGTAAATTTTAGGACCGTTTCTTCGTTGCTACAAGGAAATTTGAGAAATTTTCACTGTGAAAAAGTACTAAAAGCGTTTCACGTATTCTAACCACAATGATTCACCATAGGGTAGCTCAGGTAGACATCATAAAAAGAACAGGTAGGTGCGAAAGAGATGGAGGTTGGTTTTGTCTCGTTCTCGTCCGTTGTAATTTAAGGAACATAGTTATGTGGGCTTTTGTTCTATAGGGGTTGGTGGATATTAATATGAATAGCAGCTAGAATGGGCTCACAGCTCTTGGCAACCTAATATTCGAAGGGTCCCAACTCTAAGCACATAAAGCTAGTAAAAACGTTTCGTTCTCTATCGTCGTATAAATGTTTTCTTTGTTTTATAAAAAATTACGTGAATAGTTTCAGAATATACTTTATAACATTTTCCAACAATTACAGCTCCGACAGCCCCGTTGGCTCATTGGTAGTATATCTGCCTTGAGAGCTGTAAGGCGTGGGTTCGATTCCCACTCAGGGCAAACATTTTGTGAATAAACAAATGTTTGTTCTGTGTTCTGTATGTATTATAAGTATGTATGTATTTACAAAAAAAAAGTATTTATGTATTCTATCAGTTATCTGACTTCCATCACACAAGCTCTGCTTAGTTTGGGGTCAGATGGCGCTGTGTGTATAGTCCTACGATATTTATTTATTTTATTTAAAAATGTTTTCCTAGTTTTATAAAAATTTACGTGAATATGATAGTTTCAGAACATGCTTCATAACATTTTTTAACAATTATTTTTTTACTAGCTGCGCTCCGCGGTCTATAAACGATCTCAAAATTATATTGAGATCTCGCAATCTAATCTGTTATTTGCATCCTAATAATAATGAATAGCAAAAACGATAGATAGAAATGATTGTGTCCGTGCATAGAATAAAAAGAAAAAACATCTGTCTTTATTTCCCGTTGTCTTGAGAATTTTCCAACGCTGTAGTCTGACATCACTGACTTATATTACGCAAGGGTTAAATAAAAATTCTCAATGACATGGTATCGACTTACGGCCGATCTCAAAATATTATCATCGCTAAAACAATATGTTTCCTAGGTAGGTATATTGTTTTAGCGATGATAGTTCAATGGTTAGCGTAGTCGGATAACACACTGAAGGGCGTCGGTTCAAACCTCAACAATGAGCTCAAGCTGCCGGTGAAGGAAAACATCGTGAGGAAACCATACCTCGGCGGTAGGGTACTTTCTAGTACTCGGCTTGCTAGCTACCACTCTCAAGAAGAAAATCTACCGCCAAGCATCTAACGGTATGTTTCGGCTACCACACTTGAGAGCCAGTTCCAACCCAGGCTTGGTGTACTTTACCATCTTCGACCACACCGCCACTTAACATCAGGTGAGCCGTGTTCAAAGACATACCCTGTCAACCATATTTTTTTTATAGCTGCTAGCTAGCTACCACTCTCAAGTAGAAAATCTATCGCCAAGCATCTAACGGTATGTTTCGGCTACCACACTTGAGAGCCAGTTCCAACCCAGGCTTGGTGTGCTTTACCATCTTCGACCACACCGCCACTTAACATCAGGTGAGCTGTGGTCAAAGACATACCCTGTCAACCATATTTTTTTTTTATAGCCGACAGGTTAGGTGTTTGACCACAGCTCGCCTGATGTTAAGTGACGGTGTGGTCGAAGATGGTAAAACACACCAAGCCTGGGTTGGAACTGGCTCTCAAGTGAGGCTGCCGGAATACACCATTAGATGCTTGGCGGCAGATTTTGGGTAATAGCTAGCCAGCCGAGTACTAGAAAGTACCCTACCACCATGCTATGGTTTCCTCACAATGTTTTCCTTCACCGGCAGCTCAAGCTCATTCTTGGGGTTCGAACCCACGCCCTTCGGCATGCGAACCGATCGCGCTAGCCACTGAGCTATCATCGCTACATAATTGAATTAGAAGGACGTAAAAGGTGGACGATATTTCTTTCAGAACAATTGAACAATGCCAGTCCAACCAAGGGTGTAGTTCAGTTGCGTAACGAACATAGATTGAGCTACAATTACTGACTATATTATGTTCATTCTCTCAGCCACGCCATAATACCTAGGCATCGAGTTACGCAACCGCCACGTGTTTCTTGCTGCGCCTTGTTATCTTGGCTACCTCGCAATGCTATTAGGTAACTAAACCTGCACGAGACTTTTTCTGTACTGTCAATACTTTCCACGTGTCAGACGCAGAATGTCTAGCTGTCGCGAAATGACTGCAAATGGAACCATTTGTAAACGATTTGTAAACATTTGTAACAAATATTTTTTTCTGTGTTTGGGTGTTCTGTATGTATTTACAAAAAAAAAGTATTTATGTATTCCATCAGTTATCTGAATTCCATCACACAAGCTCTGCTGTTTCTTGTGCTAATCTACTGTTTTATTCAAGTAATTGTGGTTTACCGCCAATAAAGACCAAAATGAATGCCAGTAACCGTTAATTCACTGTAGAATTATGCTCTATTTGTCCATAGAAAAAAAAATCGGAAAAATTATTTGTATGGAAATCGAACCACCTTAAGGATTCGCATACTATAAGTTACAAATTTAAGCATGTTTGAATTTATATTTATTCTTTGACCTGACGTAATAGCCGCAATAAGATTAAATTGTCTAAAATTCGTGCGTATGCGGTCAATACACCCCTGCCACAGATAAGCAATAGCTACTATGTGAATTGCACAGATGATGTAGTAGTCAGACGTGCAGGTTTATATGGAAATCGTGCAGATTAGTGGTGACAGATTAGGAAACAGTTTGTACAGCGGTCACTGTACCCGATCATTATCAGTTACCACGAAAAATTGGCGTCCACAGCTTTGTTAAAGATATAAATAAAACTCGAAGTCTGGTTGTCATGTAAGCCGTACATTGTATATATATTTATTGATTTAATTAATTTGTTTTGGTTATATAAACTACAAGGGCTCACCGGACGACCAGCGCTGGTCATACCGCTTAGTATGACCAGCATTATGCTGAGGTGAGCCCCTATTTTGTAACTTTTGTCTGTCTCTGTTTGTTTGTTTTTCTATGCTTGTTACAAAATTAAACGGTATTCTTTCTTTATTTCTTGTACGAGAATTTGTCACAGTCAGCACGCGAGCTCAGATAAAAAACATACGTCATTCAGCTAAATTCAGAAGTAGGTATGCTTAACCCATCAATTCGGTTCGGTGGTGAGGTGAGTACAAGTTTGTCATTGGTCGGAATAACGTTCATTCTAGCTGTCAACGTCTACAAGTTTGTCATTGGTCGGAATAACGTTCATTCTAGCTGTCAACGTCTGCGATTGGTGCAAACGATTTAATTAACCCCAAAATCAAACTTTTTAGAATGGTGAACTGTCACGGACTAGTTCTAAAGTGTATTTATTTTTGGCGTTTAGTGGATACCTACCAATCAGACAATAAGATAGATTGTCATTGATTTGACCCAAGTATAATGGAGTCGCTAACACAACTGAGAGATAAAACGAGCATATTCCTCGTTTGATGGTAAACAGCACGCATGCATGATAACATGTGAAGTGCTACAAAAAAATTGGTAGATGTTTGACCACAGCTGAGCTAACATTATACTGATATTTTAGATAACCTACATATCCTGGAAGCTTTAGCTTAATATTTAGATGACATGGAATGAGAACTGGCTATAATGAGGCCGTCGAAACATATTATGGTTAGCGGCAAATGTTAACCCTGAATTCGATTGACATTTAAACTCATACAAATCCATAACAATAGATATCGGTACAGACCGCAAAAAAAAGAAATTAGACAATTATTATTAACAATTTTATGAGGTTTTGACGGGAATGCGGGAAGAGTCGTGTCGCTCCGTTGTATTTTTTTCCAAAACTAGTGTTTTGTCGAGTGTTTATGCATAAAAATGGTGGTGTTTTATTCATAAAGTGCCGAATTACAAGCGCGAGTGTGGGAAAATGATATAATGTGGTGAAACATGAGTTTTCGTGTTGCTTCCAAAACTCCATCGAAGCTTTGTAGTAAAGTTGCCACTACTTTACTTTACTAAGCATGACTGGAATTTCAATTTTTGGAATTTTTAAAGTATTTTATCAGTTATCTGATTCCCATAGTACAAGCTTTGCTTAGTTTGGGGTCAGATGGCGCTGTGTGTAATGTCCTACGATATTTATTTATTATTATTTATTAATTAACTGACACGAACTGGACTTGGCAAAGACGACTTTGACGATAACTATAGCTAAGATACAGCAGAAGTAACACTTAAGACAAGGCAGTATGGCTCTATAGCTTTAGCCTGCCCGAAAGGGCAAATTATTAAAAAAAAAAAATTAACAATTTTATAATGTACAATAGACTACGTTGCAAGCTAAATTAGACACTATAGTGACGTCATAAAGTTTAAATTAGTTTTGTCATTTCTTAAATGTAAGTAACAAAATCATCAGGGGTATTCAGTCAAACGGCCACGAATACAATGTAATAAACAAGTACGTAAATAAAGCACAGTGTATCTAGCAGTCAGTACGTAAGCGTCACAGCGTACGTATCAGTTAGTACGTGGCGTCATCATAAAAATGGTTTTGTAAACAGAATAACACGAGCGGGGCACCTCAGGCGAGGTCGATGACCTTACACGGAAAAATTGTTTATGACTGGAGTTGAGATGAGACACTGTTAAGTGGTTTTGGAATAAAATTTGAATTTGGAACGCTTGAGTTTTTTTTTTTTTTCTTTGGTTTTGGCGTCGCGTTTTAGCATTTGCCAGTGTCAAGTAATTATATATTTTCAAGTTAAATAAGTGCCATCGTAGCTAGTTTTAGTCAAAGTCGTCTTTGTCAAGTCCAGTTCGTGTCAGTTAATTCCAGTCATGCTTTAGTAAAGTAGTGGCAACTTTACTACAAAGCTTCGATGGAGTTTTGGAAGCAACACGAAAACTCATGTTTCACCACATTATATCATTTTCCCACACTCGCGCTTGTAATTCGGCACTTTATGAATAAAACACCACCATTTTTATGCATAAACACTTGACAAAACACTAGTTTTGGAAAAAAATACAACGGAGCGACACGACTCTTCCCGCGTTCCCGCCAAAACCTCAAACGCTTGAGTTTTGAGGCAACGTGAGAATGTATGCGAAGGGAGTTTTGGTTGGAACGCGGAAAAAACATATTTATTTTCAAATCTCGAATTTTTTCAAAAAAAAAAATATTTTTAAAATAGTGATGTTTTTTTTATGACGTGCCGTATAACGAGCGTGAATTTTTGCGTGTGAAAATTTTTAAATAGTTGACACCGGCAAATGGAAATACTGAGATATGTGTGAAGAACGCATTTTTTTTTTATGGGTGACAGGCTAGGTGTTTGAAAGCTGCTTTATAAGGTCAGAAAAGCGAGTATAATAATTATTTACAGCGTTATACGCATGGGGTATACTAAGTAGAAAGGGAGTTTTAAATATTAACATTTTTTACTATGGGCTCAATTAAAAAAAAAAAGTTCGTTAATCCTTAATTAAATGTACGGACCATCTTTCTCAGGTTTTATGAGTTGTGCCAAAAGTTGTTTATAATAATTAGCACAATAACCTCCTATCGACACGGTATACCCCAAGCTTATAACCCTGTTTACAAATATATTATTTCATTGGAATTCAGCTCTCATTATATAAAATGTAAAAAGACCAGTTTTAAGGTTTCCAGTTTTTTTTAAACTTCTTCAATTTGTTTATTATACTCGTACCTGCGCCTACGTCGGCCCTGCCCACCTACACTCGACTTACAAATTTGTCATACTTAGGTGTTAACAAGCTAGGTGTTTGACTACAGCTCATCTGATGTTAAATAAATATCGTAGGACTATACACACAGCGCCATCTGGCCCCAAACTCAGTCAGATAACTGATAGAATACATAAATACTTTTATTTTTTTCGTAAATACATACTTATAATACATACAGACAACCCAGACAGAACAGAACAAACATTTGTTGATAAATAAAATGTTTGTCCTGAGCGGGAATCGAACCCACACCCTTCAGCTCTTAAGGCAGATATGCTACCAATAAGACAACAGGGCTGTCTGTATGGGGGTAGCTAAAATCCTGGATTAACACATCGCTACTTTAGATCCCGAAAACATGTAGCGGGAAACACCGCGGGACGCAGCTAGTTTATAATATTAGTGGGATATATAAATTGTGTTCACACAATATATTATGCAACAGCAACTGATGATGACGTCATAATACAGACAAGCGAAAATTGACCGAGTCACAATGCAGCCGACTTTGCGGAAAACAATTGGAGCGAGGTCCAATTCTAATGATAATGCAAGTACAGCTACAAACATACCAACTTGCAATTTATTTACTACTACCTTACGGCCGCGACTTCGTCCGAGTTAACTTTAGAATTATTACTACTAAACATTTCAACACTCAAAATTAACTTCCTCAAAGTAACGCCTGAATCAATTAACTTTAGAATTAGGTTTAGGTAAAATAAAACGTGTAAGTAACAAAAAAGCGATAGTTATATCCATCATTAAACTGCCATTTTAGTATTAGATTAAGATGAAAAGCAAAATTATGAATTTTGAAAAAACCCACAACGGTTCAAAAGTAATTGTCACCTATCAAGATAATACACCAATCAAACCCGAACCCATAACTGAAAACTGCATCAAAATCGGACTAGAAGTTTTGGAGAAAAATGGCAACATGGATTTGCACAAACAAAATTGCTGCAGCGCCCCCTGGTGAGTTGTCACCGTAACATCTATCTAAGAACATGCACTAATCAAACCCGAACCCATATCTGAAAACTGCATCGAAATCGGACTAGTAGTATTTGAGAAAAATGGCAACATAGATTTGCACAAACAAACATCCTCTCACCCCAAACGCATATAATATACCGTCTCCGTTCCGTCGTGGGTAATAAATGACATTTTTCATCCTTGAATAATGTTCCATAAGACACATCTACTATACCAAATTTCTAGTAGATAGATACAGTAGTTAGTTTTTTTATAATCTCACAGAATTCTGATACATAAAAAGTACCCTACATGTTAATCCAGGTAATGAATTATGTGTGGCAAATTTCAATCAAAACCGTTCAACCGTAAGAACATAAGCTAATTTTTCACTTGAATTTAATTAAAAAAATATATGTCTACCCGTGCGAAGCCGGGATGGACCGCTTATATTAATAAGAAAACAAAATATGTAACACGTAAAATTATAAAAAAAAAACAAATTTATAATCCATGTCAAATTTTAAACAGATTCGTCAAATTCAAATTCAGATATTCTAATAAGTCAAGGTCAAGTGGAATAAAACTGTAAAAGCGACAGAACGAGCCCAGCTATACAGTATGACTGGTGAGACACCTACGATGCCCGAGGACGTGATATTTGGCGATCATATAGGAAGACAAAAAAATCAAAAATAAATAATTACTGACTATAAGGTAAACTTAACCGGAAGTTATGTAACTAATTACGCAACGCATGGACACCGTGCGGACGCTTGAGCTGGACATTGTGAGGACGCTCGCGCCGACGACGGGGGGACAAGCACGTACTTGTCGCATGATCAAAACATCGTTATCGGGAGTGTATCCACGCTTCATTTTTTTATAGGGAAATTGTGGCCAAAAATTAAGTAGGTACCTAATTTTATTACATAATTAACACGAGATTTGAGAGCCCAAGATACAGGTTCTAACTTGTTTGGGGCCCGCTGGACCGTCTATAACTTAATTAATATCCCATTGTTTCTTTTTGTATACAAATACGTGAATGTGTTGATTCTTTTGTGAAAATAAACGTTGTAAAAAAATAGTACCAAGTACGGAAAGTACTTGGTACTCTATTCTCGTTTTAGTATCGTAGGTGTCTCACCAGTTATGCTGTATAGTGTAACTGCATTTACGTTGATTATTAGTATTAAAATGAATCACATAAGGTAAAACTAATGAAAACGTGGAGATGACCTTAAAACAATAAACAGAAAATCGCGGTTTGTGTTATATTTAAAGTTGTTTTTATGGTCAACGCATTTTGATTTCACACTTTTCATTCGCACAGCGAGGTTGTGGAACTCTCTGCCGGAGTCTGTGTTCCCTGTTAGGTACAATATGGGTGTCTTCAAATCTAGAGTGAATAGATTTCTTGTAGGTAAGCGTGCTCCATCTTTACTTGTTTTGTGTATCGCTACCATGGTCATGGGCATGCGTTATCTCTTATCAACAGAAGGGCGTCTCGTTCGTTACATTAGTTTTACATTAAAAAAATGACCATGACCATTGTAGCGATACACAGAACTTTGTTTAATGAAATAATGTCCAGGGAGGCACCGCTTTGGCGCTCATTACTTTGAGACTTTCGATGGTTAGTCTCAAGTAGCTATAAGTTGACTAGCTGCAAACTTTCAAACCGAAACACAGTTTACATAGACTTCTAAAATCATAACTTTTTTTGGTCAACAATAAATAACATACAAGAAACAAATTGTCTTACATAAACCTGTATAATAATTTATCTTCAACCGCATCATTTGGGTCGAGTCTAGGAATCGAGTGCATCATAATCATTCTAAGAATCAACTATTTACATAATTTTGCGTTCCCATGAATTTCTATATTATCTATGTTCCGTGAGTGATTCAGATTATGAATCATTAAAAAAAACATCAGGAATTACCTACTTATCTTCACAATTAAAGAGATAGTGGTGTTCTGTGTTTTTTAGATTATATTGAGGGCAATGTAGACTCAGTCTCGACCAAGCGCTCGAAGAGTCAACACGTCCTGAGGATGCATCGTGTAGAGGCGAAACACGTGTCGGCAAGTGGTTACTGCAGCGAGAGGAGGACTTGTGGTTATTTGAATTAGATTTTGGTCAAATTATATTTTTAAGTGTTATGTTTTTGTATACATTTTGTAAATAGTATAATTTTAGCAATAGTAGTTTTTATCTCAATAAATGTTAAGTATTCTAGTATTCTTAATACAAAAATGCTACATTTTTAAGTTTATGCCAAATTAGTTCTAGATATTAAGTAAAATTAGGTTTTTAATTAATAAGTTGTTGTCAAATTAGTTAAATTTAAGTCCTCATCACTGTTGTAACTGGAACGACTGTTAAGCGGAAATAAATTAAATATATACCTTGAGTATTCGCAATGTAATCAATTGTTTATGTACCTACATACATTTTGCATGGTGGTAGGGTATTTTCTAATACTCGGCTGGCTAGCTACCACCCTCAATCTGCCTCCAAGCACCTAACGGTGTGTTCCGGCTACCTCACTTGAGAGCCAGTTCTATTCCAGGGTATGTTGGACCATTGTACTCTTTATCAGATGACATTAATAAATGTTTCTAACCTATTTAAATATTGTTCGTTGATCTCATTGCGAAACATAGCAGCTGTTATAAACCAAACAACTAACAGTGTGTTCCGACAGCCAGTTCCATTCCAGGCTTGATGTATTTACCATCTTCGACCACACCGTCACTTAACATCAGGTGAGCCATGGTCGTTTGACCAACCTAGCCTGTCAACCATAAAAAAAAAAAGGTGGTAGGGTATTTTGTAATACTCAGCTGGCTAGCTATCACCCTCGATCTGTCGCCAGCTGGTGTGCTTTACCATGTTCGACCACACCGTCGCTTAACATCAGGCGAGCTGTAGTCAAATAGGTTAAAGAATACTTTTCGAACGCACCGTAAAACCCATTTGGGAGTATGAAACTATCCAAGACAAGTCAAATTACATTATCGAAGCAAGTATTATGAAAACATTTTGAAACATTTCTAATTTATTTCATTACTTCAGTAATTAATTTCACATCCACCAAGTCCTATTCTAATCAAAATGTTGCAGTCATTATTGTGAAATATGTCGAAATGCGAAACGCCTAATCAGCGCAACTGCAACTAAAATGTTAACACGTCTTTTGTCACTTGGCCTCCTTTTGGCTTATCGAATGATAGTAATATTACATATAATATACATGAACATATTACTTACACACGTTTTGTAATGACTTACTTAGAATGTTAAATGTAATTCTTCACAGTAGATTATGCTAATAATCTACTGTTTTATTCAAGCAATTGCGATTTACCGCAATTATATATACCAAAATAAAGCTGTGATTTCACTGTAAAATTATGCTCCATTTGTCCATAAATGGCAAAAAAATATTTGTATGAAAATCGTAGGTACTTAAAATAATTTCTCAATAAATCCTTTTTTTTACTTAAATGTATACATGTTTGTTTTTTGAGAAATTCATAAACTCCTCTAGACTGTAAAAACAATTGCTAAGAATACTATCATTATGTATAGCTATTAAGTGAATATTAAATACCGTTATAAAAATTACATCATTACATCATCATCATCATCAGCCTATAGAACTCCACTGCTGGACATAGGCATCTCCCAAGATACGCCACTCAGCCCGATCTATGGCTTTTCGCTTCCATCCACCGCCAGCTGTCCTACCTATATTGTCACTCCATTGAGTCTCAGGGCGTCCTACGGTACGTTTGCCAATACGCGGTCCCCACTCTAGAACACGTTTACCCCAGCGGTTATCGGTTCTACGACAGATGTTCAGCCCATTGCCACAAAAATTACATAGGTACATATTAGGTTAAAAAAAACCAGAAAAACATGCTCAGTATTCTCACAGCATTACCAGGGTATATTTCGTATTCAATGGTATTGCTGTATATTGCAATTTATCAAACAATGTCTAGGAAACAGCACCGCGAATACGGTCACGTAACCATTTGCGAAATTTCCGCCATCGAAGCGGTTATTTCGCAAAGAAACCCTCAAGGACCAGCATGGCTTTGATGTGCAAGTGTTTGATATTTTAACATAAAACAATCAAGGTTTCTACGTTAGGAAATAATTGAATATTATAAAATGGAGTCGAATTTTGCATAATATGTTTGTTTGCTCAGTTTTTCTGTATGATTTTGGTACGGCTTTTTAACTCCCGGCGCAAAGATGGGTGTTAAAAATTTAACGTGCTTTTCTTTATGGCATTGTAGTTACAAAACTACATGGCGGGTAACACCACGGGGCGCAGCTAGTTAAACATATATCTGCAACGGCCATTCTAATTTGACTTACATTTTTATGTAGTGATTTGTATATCTAAGTATGTATATTACAATATTTTATTGACAAAAGTCGTAAATAAAACAAATCATGTTTCTTTTATGTGAAAAGTAATGAGACGAACTAGACGCTCTCCTGATGGTAAGAGATAACGCCTGTCCATGACCATTGCAGCGATACACAGATCTTTGAGTAACAAAGCGAAGTCCAGGGCATCACTGCTTTGGCGCTCATTACTTTGAGACTTGACTTTGACTTTTTTATGTACGGTCATTGTTGCAATTAAACCCGCGGGGGCCACTAAAGAAGTATGAGCGATATAAAAGATAAAAAATATAAACGTTTGGATTACTAATTTAAAAAAGAAACTGAAGCAATACGACGTGGTTAATTCATAAGTAACTATCATACAAAGATAAATCAGCTATTTGTATGTAAAAAAACCGCGAGAAATACTGAGCAAACATAATTTTATATTCATCGTAAAATAGATGTAAATGGTCATAGACCCCGGCCACATGTTGAATGAATAATTTATTCGTAATTAAACGGTTATTAAGAAAAAAAAATTAACTCTAATGGCGAACGTTATTGCATTTTGTAAACATAAAAGGATTTCCTCATGATAATATCTTTACTGATAAAATAAATACACGTCATTTGTTATTTAAGCGGACAAAGGACATAAGAAAACATTGAGATTGTGGAAGTCATCCGTAGTGTAAATTATAAATAACTCTTTTGTTCTGTGTAATAAGAAATTATTACATAAAAATGACATATTTTTTTACTGTTGTCATAGAAAGGATGAAAATATATTGTAACTGTTAATGAGGCAGGGTAGATGTTTGACCACAGCTCACCTGATGTTAAGTGACAATGAGGTAGAACATGATAAATACATCAAGCTTAGAATGGAATAGTAAAGGTTGACAGGCTAGGCGTTTGACCACAGCTAACATGATGTTACGTGACGATGTGGTCGAAGATGGTAAATACATCAAGCCTGGAATGGAACTGGCTGTCGGAACACACTGTTAGTTGTTTGGTTTATAACAGCTGCTATGTTTCGCAATGAGATCAACGAACAATATTTAACTACGTTAGCAACATTTATTAACGTCATCTGATAAAGAGTACAATGGTCCAACATACCCACATGTGACCACAAAAAAAAATTCAGTAAATCAGTAATATTTATTGGCCATAAATAACAATAATGTTAAAGGCAAGTCACATGTACAAAAAAAAACCTTACGATTACACTTTAATGAATGAAGCTATACCTATACGAGTAATTAACAACGAACATACTACAGCGGAGGCTCCGTTTATGTACTACACATAAATGAGGATTCTGAGAACCTCATTGACATATATTCACCTAATTTGTAAAATGGATTGTTTTCCAAAAAAAATTTAATGTTTTTTTTTTAATTAAAACGCTTTTTAGAACGTCGGACCCTCGGTAAAGATAAAAACAAATTATTTTATACTAGACCGTCACGTTTAAACTTGTCATGTGAACAAAACAATTCTACATAATCAACCCACCCCATCTGACAATGAAACACGAAAAAAGCATAAAAACCGTTTTAATACCGCATCTTTATATCCATGATAAAACATTGCCCCTCTAAATTGAGACATTTTATTATTAGAAATACGATTTTGACTGTCGTAAACGAACGTTGATTCGGAGTTATTATATCGAGCGAAGTTTACGATTTGAAATATCACAATACTGTGCGGGGCACAGCAAAATTATATTCAATTACAAATTAACTAGCAATCGCTGGAGACTTCACTCTGATAAAATATACATTGTTTGGTACAAATACAATAAATACCGTGGATATGCGCGTACTGTATTGGCGGTGTCTTTAGGTAGCAGGAATAAAACTTCTTCCAGGGCTCAAGTTCAAAACCCACAAGACTCGTTAATTTGCTCACACGAAACGATAGCGCGTTTTAAGTGTTTACAGCACCATCTAGTTTATTTTCGCGGTACCAACTTTGCATTTAAACATAACCGCCCACCAAGGACAACTGTCCTTAAATACAACAAACAAAAGATATATGACAATACAGCTAAGTTAAGCAAACAAACACCATCTCAAAAAAAAAAAACTAAAATAAATGACATTTAATTCTCTGCAAATTAATTTGTGTCATATAGAAACCATTATGGTTAAAACATTAGATATTAAGCAATCGCGGTATTGTATTGCTACTTTTTTTCTAAAACGAAAAAAAGTTGCAACCTCAGCGGATGAAATTTATATAGCAATAAGTAGGCCAAGACAATCTAGTAAAGTAATAAAACGATTATGTCCCCAGCAACAGAGTTTTGTCTTACTGTGCAGTCTTCCGCTTTCCGTGTTACTGTTGATTATAAGCCAATGTCAATGCCGTTCTCTTTCACAAGGCCGCCGCCACCGTGCGTGCTCCAAATTCGTCACTTGCGAAAATGTCTAGCCAACGTTTATGCGTTGCGTAATCAGATGGCAGCACATGAAAGCCAACTATGATGAATGGATTTTTATGAAAGCGTAAACTCGAACTTTGACGTAACATAACATCAGTATAAAAATAAAATATTTTATTTAAATAGCATAATAAGTAGTAGTTGGTTTGGTTCTAAGTAGTCCACTCATTACTTGAAGCAGTTGCAGTACGTGCCGGTCTTAGTCACGTTTTTTCGTCTGTGACGCAGCCCTGTCGCCGGCCGTGACATTTGGTTGTCTGACCGATTGTACGGCCTTCGCTGTCGGTGTGGCGGTCATCAACTCCGAGCGTGAGTCTGTACGTTAGCTTATACCGAGTTTTCACTAGCCGGAACATTTGCTGTCCCATTCCCACTTGTACAAACAACAGAGATAAAGTACGTTTGTTCCTGTCGAGTTCAAATTCTTAATCTTTTTAGTGACGGCCCGTTTGGTGAATTTACGACTTTAATGCGGGCTACTAAAGCATAGATTAGAATATGACTGCGATTAGTTTGAGTTTCGTTCCTATAAGGTACTTTGTCTGTGAAGTTTGAAATTTTCTTTATTCGAGATATTTCTCATAATTAATCTCGTATCTATTAAAATAGTTCTGACCATTATCAGTTTTAAAACCACTGTTCAAAACACAAATCGAAGGTACGCGTTTAACAGCTGGCAGCGTGGTCATAGCCATGTTTTAGAGGCACAATGGTTAAGAAATCATTAATGTGAAGTTTTGAAATAATAGTGGGCGGTAGAACGGAATTCTAGTCACAGAGTATACCTACTAAATATTCTATAGGCACAGGAAATGTCTGACAATGTAGAATTGTAAACCTATCTGATCTGTGCTTGATAATGTTGAACAAAAAACGTTTTTGACTCTTGAACAATAGCCATATCTAATTATTTAACAGGTATAGGAAAACGTGACTTCATTTAACTTTTTTATTTTACGCTGAATTTGGCAACTAGTTGTCCTTGTTTTATGGGAAATCTTTGATTCCACTTCTTATCGAAACGTTATATCAATAACTACATTGATTTGTTTTCACGCTTACATATAGAATGTAAATTTTAAGTTTTTTTGTATTGTTAATAGGTTCACGTTTGTGCAAACCTTGTTCAATGTTAAACAGTACTGCGGTCAAGATGGCATACCTAGATGAAGCCTATTCTGTATTATAGTTGATAGGAAAATATTCCACATATTTTCATCACAATATTAAATGAAAACCAAACTAGATAAAACTACTATTAGGTAAGTAATACCTATATTATGATCACATAAAATCTAAAATTGACAACGCATTACTTTCAATTTCTAAAGAAAATTTACGAGTCCCTCTAGAACAATTTTGCAAAGGTCGAGTTGACAGTTCGTTTACGCCACGTAGTAAACTGAGCAGATAATACCATGGCCGTACTGGAGATTTATACATAATATTTGCGATAGAAATATCAATTATTGTGAGAATTTTGACATTAGGTATGTGACCTTTTATCTTGTTAGTAGTTCAAGTATCTTAGCGCTGTGACTTTGGTACCACTAATTTTAGCCGGACGTTGATCAAACAGGTAACAATTCAAACAGTACAAATGACACGTATAAACTAGACCACACACGTTACCAGTCGCTACGTTTGCGAGTTAAACAAGAAACCATTAGCAACGGATTTAAACGCAAACTTGGGAACTGTGGAACTGTTTCAAATCGAACAACACTATCATTTACAGATACCGAGAAAGGTATGTTTGCGGAACAAGGATATGTAAGCAACATTATCAACAAGGTTAACGCTCACCGCTTACCTACCGAAGGCGGTTCGGATAGTTAAGAAATTCTCGACTACGCAAGTACTTAGCTTCGTTTAGTATAGGGCTACATTCAACTGTCAGCGCTTGAACGCACCATATTTATAACTCGAACGTGACAATATAAGTTAAAGATGATTCGTCACGCTATAAGTCCAAAAAAACAAAGCCTTCAAGTCAACGTTCTCACAGATATGTTTAGAAGATTCTAGAAAGAAATGTGTACGTGACCGGATTTTGATAAAACGGTCAGTGGAAGGAACATGGCGTAGTTTTAATTTTAAACGTTACCATACGCAATGTTTACATTTCAAAAACTTGGCAACAGACTGGAGATACAAAAGTGCTTACGTATGTACTTCGATACGATACGAATAAATCAATGCTCAAACTAGATGTTGAGAACCAATCAAGAAATGATTAACCTATTTTATGTTCAGATGCCCATTCAAATAGTTTACAGAGTTGAAAATTCATTGGGGTTCAATAAAATCACGTTGAGGGCGTAGGAAGCTAAGTAAAGCGACGTTAGGCGCGTAAACAATGATCAGAGGCCCGATTGAACAAAGAGCAGCGTATGACTAATTTTACCTCTACACTACACACCCGTGAGTCATTCCAGTACTAAATCAGTCCGAACGAGGCACGGGCATGAGAACTAACTTGCGTGGCGTTACGCTCCTTGAACAAAGAAAAAAGGGGATGTGGAGACATGGCCAATGACTATACTGACTCTGAGAATTTTCGTTTGCCCGCTCTAATTTGATACGCCCTGCCTCTTCTCTGTCACTCATTCAACCTACAATGAGAGGGGTAATTAAAGTGAATGAGGGACCTTTCTATACTGGTCGGTGGCAAGAACCAAAAAGGGGAAGATAGACAGAAAAACGTGCTTTGTTGACTCATAATTCCATTTCTCAGGCCATGTAAATGTAATTGATTTATAATCGTCAATACGTTACATTTTCTTAGTTTTTAGTTTGTATATAACAAATAAACCTTTGATTAAATTTTAAGAATTTTTCTTGAAAATTTATGAACAAGCCAACCTTAGCCCAATTATTCGAACAAGTTCAATCTCAAACGAGTGTTCCTTTAGATCTTTAGATGAATCATACTGAAATTGAAACGTCAAAGCGTCGGAAGGTATATTAAGAAAAAAGGCCTTCACTTTTAGGTAACTTGAAAGGAAATCAAAGGAGTTACTTAGCTTTTTGAGCTAGCAACTAAATCTCACTAAGTAGTTTTTATCACAAAATCATGGCCATTGTTGATGATTATTTCTAAAATAACTACATGCAAGCAACTCTTTAGTTATGGCACATTGTAATTATTGTTGCAAAACTATTCCGATGATTCTGATTCTATGATATATGTAATAAGCTAATAAGTATAACAAAAATCAATAGTAAAGGTATCATAAAGCCTCAATGAAAATAAGGTTCATTTGACTAGACATAAAACTACCTCTTGATAGACAATAATGCGTGTAGAAGTGCGATACGTATTTTATTTTATATCGTTGCTATGGCAACTGGTGCGATGCCAGCCCTAATGTGCAGCTAATTGAATGATTGCCCATAATTGTCTGACTGGCCCTTTCATTAAAAGCCCGAGGATGTGGTTTGACGGTGGCATAGCACTGTCATGCGTTCAGTGTTGTTTTAACCTTATAATGCGTGTTAAACTTTTCCTAAAATACATAATATTTTTTGATTCAACTTGCCTAAGGGGCACGTTCTACCATAGACCACGTTTAGTTTTTACTGGATTTCAAGACTCATATTATGTTTGTCTGTAATGATTGAAACGTTTAGTTTTTACTGGATTTGAAGATGCAAATTGTGTTTATCTGTACATAGACAAGTAATTATTGAAGGTTTAGTTTCTACTGGATTTGAAGATGCTAATGCAATTATTTGTACGTTAAATAATAATGATTGAAGTCAGTCAGGAGCCGGGAATATACACTTTTAAGTGTTCCAGGTTTCTCTTGCAAGATTAATTATTGGCATCGATCATTATTCACAACTTTCTTTATCTCAATATTTGGTGTAGACCTCTCTCTCTCTCTCTCTCTCTAGCCAGTGTCGTGTGCTAGTCTGGTTCAGAATAGGCCTACGATGACAAAATCGTTGATATTACTTGTACTTATTCTTAACTGTAAGCAGTGAAGTACATAATAAAATCAACAGTCTAATAATGTTTGACTTATTTCTACTGAATTAAAAATATTGGTAATATGACCTTGACCTTGTTTTTCAGCATTAATAGGAATATTTATTGTAAAAAAATAAATTAAACAGCGTCGTTTATTTGGCGTTGTCATTACAACGATTATGTACCTACCAAATATAGATATTTGATATCTGATAGGTATTGCAAGTTTTGTGGAAATCCCATGTAAAATTAACCTACTAAACCATGGTTTTATAATATATCGGGAAAACAATTATCATAGAAATAACAGGACTAATGAGATTCCCCATTGAATGTTTCAAAGTAATGAATAAAAAAATAAATAAATATCATAGGACATTACACACAGCGCCATCTGCCCCCAAACTAAGCAGAGCAGAGTCAGATAACTGATAGAATACATAAATACTTTTTTTTTTTGTAAATACATACTTATAATACATACAGTACACCCAGACACAGAACAAACATCGATGTTAGTCTCACAAATTTTAGTCCTGAGTGGGAATCGAACCCACGCCCTTCAGCTCTCGAAGCAGACACACTACCAATGAACCAACAGGGCTGTCGGAAAAAAATGCCAGTGCTTTGATGCCCTGGACTTTGCTTAGTCATTCAAAACTTTGGTATCACTACAATGACAATTGGCAGGAGTTATCTCTTACCATTACAAGTGGTGTAACGAAATAAATGACTCCTCTCTGTCTTGTGCTATTTTCTACAATAGTAAATAATTGAACGAGAACTATTACATTAGTGCTGAATTACTAACATACTGATATTTACAGAGATATAAATGATTTTAGTGCTCAGCAGACGGTCAATACTGCGACGAACGAGATTTGAAGATTATGACTGCACTTTGTCCGATAATCCGACCAAATCAAAAAGCGTTACATTAAAGTACCACGCGTCCGTGAAGTGATTTTCATTTTACAAATTATGTACCTAATTTAATAAATAAAATCATGTTATTTTCCTTGTTATGTTGACAACAATGCGTTCATAATTCACGAAAACGGCCTGTCAAGCTCTTAGAAACTCCTTATTCTGGGCAAGATTGGTCTTTGAACATGCATGGTGGTAGGGTACTTTCTAGTACTCGGCTGGCTAGCTACCACCCTCAAGTTGAAAATCTGCCGCCAAGCATCTAACGGTGTGTTCCGGCAGCCTCACTTGAGAGCCAGTTCCATTCCAGGCTAGGTGTGCTTTACCATCTTCGACCACACCTTCACTTAACATCAGGTGAGCTGTGGTCAAAACAACTAGCCTGTCAACCATAAAAAAAAAAAGAACAACAGAATTGACGTTATAATTTTGGTACTTAGTCCGTTTATTTTAAGCCAAATCGGGCTCCCGGAAACAGAAGTCGAATGAAGAATTCTTAAATCTAACAAAATTTATACTTCCGTCCGGCTGAACAAAGGAATGAATGGAGAGAGATATTGGAATCATTCCAAATTTCACGTCTCAAAGTCTTTGCCACGATGTTTTTTACAACTTTTGCCAAAGATAAACTTATAAAGTGTAGTACTAATCGTTCAGAAAGGTTTGTTAATCCAATCAATGCTTGTAAGTACTGTCACATTTGCTTTAACCAGAGAAACCCATATAAAGCAAGACAGCATATTTTATGCTCAAATTCATCAAGTTAAGTGATAAAAAGGTAACAAGACAAGATTAGATTTAGCATATATAATTTTAGTGCAACAATACGATAAATCTGTTTCGACATTTCACAAATTGCCTAGTAACAAACTGCTACTCCCATTTCTCTACTAGTCCAACAACATTAATACATAATATCTATCCAAAGATTATAATGATCTTCCAGAAGCGCAACCCTTGAGCACGAACGAATTATTTGCCTACGAGAGTAGATAATCAATCAAGAGGGTCGACAAGGGTTTTGCATTTAATTAAAGATAAGTTCAGAAGTGTAATAGCAACCCTGATACACTTTGAGAACTCGCGCTTTTGAATAATTTACCAACGTTTAAGTATAAGATCGGAAAATGTAAATAAGGGTGAGAATTAAATAAAGTCATTTTTATCAATTTTACAGGCTTAATCCGTAGTTGCTATTGGAAGACCACTGGTGGTGGTAGTTAATTATCTATAAACATTTTTTTTATTTGCCTTTTTACATTTTCCAACCAAAAGGAATAAGTGCCAGCCAATAACAACAAATCATTTTTTTTCTTCTTTATAGTTCAAGAAATGAATAACAAGTTTTACTATAAACTACACAATAGAATAAAATATGAAAAATGCTAAGTAATAGATGAATAACAATAATTTACCTGGAAGGACCTTGTATTTCACCTACCCAGGTCTTATCGCTTGATATTAATTTATGGATTCCGAGCCATTCATCCAATATTATCAATAAAGGAGGTCTAGAACTTAGAACTTGAGCTGGTTCCTTTGTTGAATCCAAGGACACAAAATACCCAGGTTGATTTGTATATATAATTCTACATATTGTGTTTGACTAACCTTTACTATTATTGTATTATTTTGTATCATATAACTACCAACACAAAGGAAAAACTTAACTATTTTTACAGATTGGTCATTGAAGATGCTAAAATAACCTAAAAATGATTAAGTTTCCACTTTTTATAAGACTACCTGGTCATATTTTTTAATATGTGTATGTAGTATATGTAAAGTAGAACCTCTCATAACCCTAAATTGTAGATTGTTAAGTAGATTAGATCACTAACAAATTTCTTGGTTGCTCCAGAGTGTTAAAAGTTTTGGTTGGGACATTTGGCCTGACTGTACATTATACCTATCTGGTGTATATTTTGACAAATGGCTTAGATAAGTAAATAGGTAGTACAGAACAGGCTTTATACTCCAAGGAACGTGTAGGTGGGTAAATTACCTCCATGTGGGTGGCTTGTATCTTACATTTCTTGATGAAACTAGAATTTAAACGTTCTTCTCTCTACAAACAATTAAAAAAATTACCGCTACAATTTGGGCGTAGGCAATCAATCATCAGAGCAATATCTGTGTCAGATCTGTCGGAAATAAATCGATCTTTGGTCACAACAACAAAGTATAAAAATATCTTTTGTTTGAAAACAGACGGACCAAAATACATCTTACTGCCGCTCCGTTCGAGCTTATTCAAATCGGTTGGAAGCAACAAGTACCTATATCTAACGGATGCGATATTCATACGATTTGAAAGGCTTCACATCAAATGTCAAATAAAAGGTTACAACAACCATTATGTAAGGCACAAGAGTATTCCATGCTCGGCATGCAATATAATAGTTTAATCTTAATTACATACGAGAACACGGATAAGCGTTACGTAAGTGCTGAACCAGTTGCACAAAAAATAGCACCTACTTAAGCCTGGACATTGGGGTCAATGACACAAAAACAGCTCGGCTGTTTCCGTGCGACAGATACGTTGTAGGCATTTCAAATTCGTAATTAGTCATGCGAGACTGCGAGTAATCTATGGTCATGATTCCAAATTTGAAATTTAAAAACGTTTGTTTTCCAACCGGCCGGTGTTGTTCAAACGGACGAATGAATAGAATATCTTGTTCAAACATACCTGTGGCGGGTCGAATGAAGATCGTTCACCTTCCGACAATGTAAACCTTTGTTACCACAACGTCAACGGCTCTCAATCAATTCCAACAGTTTATCTGGAAATAGAAACGACTTATTTCAATGTGGGTACCGCCATGATTCATACTCGACGACTATTCGAGTATTAATAAACCCCTAAGCGGAGGGCTAGGAAAAAACGAAACACATGTCGTCTATAACTACAGATGTAAACAAGGAACATGTGTTGTCGGAACGCCGCATTCGCCGGAGATACTAACCGTTCACGTTTGATAAGAATCACGATACACAATATTAGTCCACAAACACGTTAGTAACAGCGTAGCACAGGGATTCGGTAGTGCCGGAACAAAACTAGTTGATTTTCCGATCAAGTTGACGGAGCAACGGACGCGCAACCCGTGCGGCGGTCGGCGCGAGACTGAACGACCGTGGCGCCCTCTCGCTCGGCTCCCCGCGCCGCGGAGCGCGTGTGTGCCTGCGTGCGCCTGTGTGGGTGCCGCCCTCCTGCTTCTCCCTATTTCATTTTTTTGAGGGTGTATTGTACGTGTGCGGGTGCATCCGTCAAGTAGCTATGTGTGCGTGTCAAAGAATCAATTTTAGGTACATTTAGGGGTACAGAAGGATATCGCTTTTTGAACGCAATAGTATTTTATAAACGGCCGTGAACCGACCGTCAGCGGCGGTCATTGCCACGGGCGTGTAAAAATATTCACGTCATTATTAACGTAGGTATTGTATATTTGTGTGAAATCAAATACTTAATTAGGTACCTACGGTGGTTATAGATATAGATTATGCGTCAATGTTTTGCCTACGTAACTGATAGATGCTGATAGCCTAAGCTTTAAAGTAATCTTTTTAATTAAAGTTTGCGCGGTTTAATAGCTTCCATCCTTCAAATTGATAATACAATCTAGCATCCAGCACCCAGCGGCAGTCTTGCTTGAGAGCCAGTTCCTATTTCAAGCTAGATGTGTTCACAATCTTCGAACATCGTCACATAAAATCAGATGAGCTGTAGTCAACCAGTTATTTATTTCTGTAACGTGGGCTAAAATAAATGGAATAAATTCTTTTTCTCCTCTTGCATAGACGACGGTCTGTCGTGGTTGGTGGAGTCACAGAGTCTATTAAATTTTAAGCAGGTATGAATCTTATTAGATTGCAATGTAGGTACAGTCTGTCACGAGTGTGATAGGGTTGAGGATGTCCAGCACATTCTGATTGAATGTGTCCGGAATGCTTTACGACAGAACTGTCAGCTGTTTGTCAGTAATATGATGGGTGCTTGTAATAGTCTCCTGGCTACACCGACATCAGAAGAAGCCAGGAGTCTAATAAAACTGTACCTTCATATTTTTGGCTAGATGTTGTGCAAGAGTAGAGTAAGAGTTGTACAATGTATTATGTTTTTATGGGAGTGGCATAGTCGAATATCGACAAAACTCCACAAAATAAATCAGAAAAAAAAGGTATAGTCTTACTTAAAAACTTTATTTAAGGTAAACCGTTTTAAAGCGTGACATTTCACGTGAGCGAGAAGTTTACAGGACATTTAAAACTTTAAGCAACGTTAAATGTGATGTATAAATAACAGAGCGCACTGTTGTACCTACTTTCATTAATAATAGAATTTTTAAATTTATTACTTCTGGAGTTCATTAAAAACTACAACATTTTTTTTTTCATATTCTACGGAAAATAATTTCAGTTGTACCGGTAAGAGATAAAGCGTGACAAATAAAATTAAAAAGATTTTTGGCGGCAACGTGAGTCGTGTCGCCTAATTGTATTTAAAAAAAAAACGAATTACATAACATCATCGTAATTGTAAAGTCGTCGCTACTTTATTTTGGCATGACTGGACTCGACCGGCTCAGACTGGACTTTAACTGTAATCATAAGTTCTAGGCATAAGTGGCAAGAACCGAAGTAAATATTATTTAAGCATGAAGGACTCCGTATACATTTGCCGATTTAATATCAAAAAAAGGGAAACGATGGCCCAGCATTGGTTTCTAATGTAGATTAATAAAAAAATAATTGCTGAAAGAAATTTCATACGTAGAACAAGTACTTTAATTTACCTATTTCAAATTTGAAAGGTGATTTGAAAAGCTTTTTAGGAACCTTTTAATGATCTACTACTACCCTCATAGAGGTAAGTATTTTGCATATCAGTTTGCGTGTAAATATTTGTCCCAAAATGTTTTTGATCGCATTATAGAAACATAATTAAAGTTCGACAGACAAATGAACACGGCGGTGAAACTTTAATAGCTTTTTAATTTAGATCCCATAACATACAAAAATATAAGTTTTTGTACTTGGCTGGATGTTTGACCACAGCTGCACATTAGATGACAATATTAGAAAATATTAAACATAGCTAGACTAGTTGCATTGTAAAATGGCTTCGAAAAATACCTAATTAGTAGAATAGCTACTGTTACTAATAATAATACTGGCAACATTCAATATCATAGAATAAACAAAGCAACTATGCCGCAGAGGGTCACCGTCACATAATTTACCTACGTTATTCTAAGTGAAAACAAAATGCGGGCAAGTTAGGCTTATTTGGGGTGACCATGCATTCGGATATCTCTAGCTTTTTTTGCCCGCGCTCATTACTTTGAGACTTTCGATGGTTAGGCTCAAAGTAGTTGTTTCTTAATAGATACAACCCAGGTGTCTTTAAATCTCAAGTTATTCGGGACTTTTACACGAATATGCTCTATCTAAGACCACATCCTCGCTTAACATCAGGCGGAATGTCTATCAAACGTAAGCTAATTTATTAATAAAAAAAAAAAAAAACATTTATCATTTAATACTTTTTCTAGGGCTTTTTAAAATCGATATGGTAAACCTTGGACTACGTTTAATTTTGAGCGGAAGGCTGGTCACCAAGTGGCAAAATGCTAAGTAGACACAATCTTTGTACAAACATGTCCCTTAAACTTGAGAATTAATTTTAGTTGGTAGGTAATTATAATAACTTTGACAGCTAATTCCGATTTCAAACTTCTTAGCTAAGAATACATTGCATTTTCCAGAGAAAGCATACAGTTTAGTTAGATATCTGGATAAATAAAATTGATTGATTCTGGCGTTACTTTGTAGAAGTTCATTTTGAATGTTCAAGGTGTATATTTAGTGTATTTTTTTAAATCTTATATAGGTCTGCGTTTGACCACACCCTACCTGATGTTTAGCAGCAGTGCGGTCTAAGATGGAGCCAGCCTTGAAGAAAATTCGGATGAGGATTTAATTTAATTTTGTATTTATTTATACACACGCATAATTTTCTCGAAATTCGAAGTGTACACACAAACACTCACGCTCGCACACTTATATATACACTTTACGTAATTATTTTTCTCTTTTTCCCCATAGGGCCTTCCCCTACAGGTAAAGTCATTATTCTGTGTGAATTTTAGATGTTTGCTTTGATGGAAAGATAAATATCGTAGGACATTACACACAGCGCCATCTGACCCTAAACTAAATAAAGCTTGTGCTATGGAAGTTGGATAACTGATAGAATACTTAAATACTTTTTTTTTGTAAATACATACTCATAATAAATATAAAACACCCAGACAGAACAAACTATTTTTGTACCACAATATGTTTATCCTGGGTGGGAATCGAACGCACGCCCTTCAGCTCTTGGAGCAGACATACTACCAATGAACCAACAGCCCCGTTGGCTCATTGGTAGTATATCTGCCTTGAGAGCTGTAGGGCGTGGGTTCGATTCCCACGCAGGGCAAACATTTTGTGAATAAACAAATGTTTGTTCTGTGTCTGGGTGTTCTGTATATTTATTTATAACAGGGCTGTCACATACTACCAATGAACCAACAGGGATGTCAAAAGAACATCTAGTGCTATTAAAATGGATTGTACGATTCTATGCAGCATGGCCAGTTTGGTGCAAAGAGCAAAGGCCTACCTACAATGTAGATATATAGCTATACTTACTACCTACCCCAGACAGACACGGCAGACGGCGGACTATAATGAAATCACGAGACGGTGGTAAACGCGACAGTCACCAAGGCGTCGGAGACACCCAGTTTATATAACTGACTATAAGTCATACACTCTGCAACTAACTGCATCAACTCGACGAAACCGTATTGATGGGTGCATTTCTTTATAAAATGTCAAAAAACTGCTGCTATCTTCAATTCATAAAATAACATAATTTTTTAACAATGACTTCAGTGATTTTGAATTAATTTTAAACATTGAATATAATAATTACTTAGTTGCGTGATTTGTTATAATTTATTATACGAAAATTATTAATTTCTTTCTGACGTCATGAATTCAATTTTTTTTTTTTTGGTGCTACTTTTTTTATTAGATGGTCATGTATTTATGTATGTATTTATGATTTACTTATTTTATTTATTTATTTACTCAATAGTAATTGTATAAACTTTTTGATGAGTTCAGGAACACTAATAATATTTAATTTAATTAATTTTATAAATGTAACTTTTTGGACAATTTTATTTTTAGATTTTTTGTTCTATTTTATTCTTATTGGGCATAAGGTTTGCGTTTGACCGCCATCCCACCCGATGTTAAGCGAAGATGCTACAACGGAACACGTTTGCCTAGAAAAAACTGATTTAGTCGTGACTTGAAGACACTCAGATTGCATCTGTTAGGAAACACTCGCGCAGCGCCGCATTCCTCAGTTTGGTGGTTCGCGAGTTAGTTGTATTTAATGTAATACTTTAAAAAACAAATTTTATATCCATCAACATGTTTGTCATTCCTTACAAAAATCACTAATATCTATTATAAAGAGGGCATGCGGCTACCACAAAAGTCCCCTTAAAAAATTTAATAAAAAAAAAAAATTAACATCAGATAAGCTGTGGTGAAATAGATACACACGTTAAACTTATAACAACCTGTTTGCGACGGGGGTTAAAAAGTCTTACGAATAAGTCCAAATCAGCCTTGGTTGTTTTAATCTTTGTTAGTATTTTGGCTTTCCGATGTCGAACTTTCGCAATGTACTAGGGACTTTACAAACTAGACTCCAGAATATATAGATGTAGAACGATGTCCTTTGTTGTCTGATTCTTTAAATGATTTTCAATTCTAATTCGTTTTGTACTTATGGCGAAGGTTTTGAAACATTTTAGCTACTGTAACTTGTTTTATATTTTTGTTACAAAGATTTTTATGTGTTGCCATGTGTAAAATAGTATTTTGTTAAAATGATACTGATATAGAGCGACTACGCTAAGCAGTGAGCTATCATCGGTTGTTAAAAGCCTGAGGTAGCGTTCGAATCAAATGGTAGAAGTATTTTTGAAAATGTTAAGAGTGACTGGAATTCTAGTGTCGAAATATAGGGGATCGATATGTCTTTATCTTAATGGGTTTTGATAATGATTCAAGTCCTTTTCAAGAGTGAAAGCTAATTAAACTTTATATTCCTGTAACAATAATATGAAGTTTTTTAAAGCAATGATAGCTCAGTGATTATTTTTATTTTATGTAAAAGTAATGAGACGAACGATGCGCTCGCCTGATAGTAAGAGATAACGCATGTCCATGACCATTGCAGCGATACACAGAGCTTTGAGTAGCAAACATAGTCCGGGGCATCGCTGCTTTGGCACTCACTACTTTGAGACTTTCGATGGTTAGTCTCAACAGCACAGTAATTTCACTAGCTGCAGTCACCATCAAATAGGAACACAGTAATGCGTTTGTTTGATTAGTACGGTTGGTTCAATGCAGGACGAAGTGGGTTCAAATCCCTACAATGATCCCCTTTTGTAGCGATGATAGCTCAGTGGTTAGCGCGGTAGGTTCGTATGCCGAAGGGCGTGGGTTCAAACCCCAACAATGAGCTTGAGCTGCCGGTGAAGGAAAACATCGTGAGGAAACCATAGCATGGTGGTAGGGTACTTTATAGTACTCGGGTGGTAGCTAGCCAGCCGAGTACTGAAAAAAGTTGAAAATCTGCCGCCAAGCATCTAATGGTGTGTTCCGGCAGCCTCACTTGAGAGCCAGTTCCATTCCAGGCTAGGTGTGCTTTACCATCTTCGACCACACCTTCACTTAACATCAGGTGAGCTGTGGTCAAAAAACTAGCCTGTCAAAAATAAAAAAAAAAAAAAAAAAATGAGTTCGAGCTACCGGTAAAGGAAAACATCGTGAGGAAAGCCTTCAACATTCAACCACTTTGACTTGCTAATTCACCCAAGAAGATTGCATGACAGCAGATGCTCGCTTCTCGATGTGGAGTTCTTGGAGGATCGAGACGTTTCCATAGTTGCTACGTCTATGTAATTTATAACCCTACTCGAAATCTAAACTGATTCTGACACACGTAGATCAAAGGGCTCTATTCAAGCCCAAATCTAATTTAAATCTGTACATATTGGTATAGACAGGTTAGAATGGGATCTGGTTGAGCAGCGCCCTATTAGGGTTGAACCCCCAGTCTAGACAGCTACCATACTTCGAAATAAGCACAATGTATTTTGGGTTTGTAGTATGTCTGTTTGGCATCAAATGACAAAGGAAACTTTCACGTACCTAAACAGTAAATTAGTTAATTGTATTTATACTCTATATAATTTTGAACAGAATGGTCATGGGCATGCGTTATGTCTTATTACTCTTATCTTTAATTAATTAATTTTAATCTCTTATTATCAGGAGAGCGTATTGTTCGTCTCATTACTTTAACATAAAGCCTATCGAAATCCACTACTGGAGCCTCTCCCAAGACACGCCACTCAGCCTGATCTTTAGCTTTTCGCTTCCATGCACCGCCAGCTGTCCTACGTATATCGTCACTCCATCGAGTATCAGGTCGTTCTACGCTACGTTTGCTAATTCGCAGTCTCCTTTAGAGAACACGTGCGACAGATATGTCTAGCTATATTGCTATTTCAGCTTGCTAATACGCTGAGCTATGTCTGTGACTTTAGTTCTCTGGCGAATTACTTTGTTCAGGATACGATCCCTTAGAAAAATGCTAAGCATAGCTCTTTCTATACCTCCAAGTGACTTTGAACTTATAGGCCGTTCCCGCTGTGAGTGTACACGTTTCGGCTCCGTAGGTCATGACTGGTAAAACGAACTAGTTCAAGACTTCATTCTAGATAACAGAGCCAAATTTATACCCATAAATTCGACTGTAAAAGTCTTGGTTTTTGGAAATTTAACGGCTAACAGTTTCTTTGAGAAAAAGTGTAATATGAGTGATATGTCATATTTTCTCTTAGCTACATATTATTTATTACCTACGTTTTTTGTTTGAGTTTAATAAATGTATTATTTGTATAAAACTTCGCATAAAGGAGTATCTATATTCATATTATTTATGGTTGAAGCACCTAGATATTTTATTTATAATAAAAAAGCGAAAGTAATTTTGCCTGTCTGTCAATTTATTTGTTACATTTTCACGACAAAATTGCTGAACCATTCTTAACGAAATTAGGTATAATAGTAATGTTATGAATCTACGTAATGATGTAGCTGATATTAAGGCGAAAAAAACCTATCTGTAAAAGTTGGTCAAATGATAGAACTAAAGTTATTTAAAGGGAGCTTTCATTCTTGTTACAAAAATGCGTTGGTAGCGCTATCCGATGACTCTATTCACGATGTGGTCGTTTTACAAGTATGATTATAGATGCATAGAATAAATTAAACGCTCTGTTTCATATTTTACTCTTTGGTCCTTGACTTAGGTTAGATGAGTCAAACAATATAGGTATATAGTGGGTAAGGCTGACTTAAAACTTACAATAAAATCTTTATTTTAATTTAAAACTAGCGACCCGCCCCGGCTTCGCACGGGTGTAATGTAGATACTAATGTGGTGCATATGCAAGTATTATACATATAAACCTTCACCTTGAATCATTCTATCCATTGGTGAAATTCGCATCATAATCAGCTCAGTAGTTTTTATGTTTATCGCGAACAAACAGACAGACAGACGCGGCGGACGACTTTATAATAAGTCATTATTTCTCGTAAAAAGTAAAGGATAAAAAAATATTATCGTGGGTTATCGCTAAGATATAGACATATACTATTGGACTTTTTTGTAAATCTTTTTAAGGTGTACAATACTGTAGTACATTGATCGTAGGGTTCAGCCAGCGTTTGCAATGTAAGCGCAAAAAAATGTGTTTATTTACGACATCACATTAGAAACCTCTAAAATTATCAGTGTTTTTCTACTTTATTATGCATGTTTTATACATATAAACTTTTCTCTTGAATCACTCTATCTATTAAAAAAACCGCATCAAAACCCGTTGCGTAGTTTTAAAGATGTAAGCATACATAGGGGCAGAAAGCTGGAAGCGACTTTATACTATGTAGTGATGATTAAAGTAATAAGTGAAACAAAAATGACAATGTAAACATTTTTGAGTGGCGTGTCTTGGGAGAGGCCTATGTCCAGCAGTGGACTAATATAGGCTGATGATGATGATGAAACGTAATGAGACGAACGAAACGCTGCCCGGATGGTAAAAGCTAACGCATGTCCATAACCATTGCACCGATACACAGAACTTTGAGTAGCAATACAAAGTCCAGGACATCGCTGCTTTGGCGCTCATTACTTTTAGACTTTCGATGGTTAGTCTAAACAGCCCTGTTATTTCGCTAGCTGCAGTACCCTTCAAACTGGAACAGAGTAACGTTTATACACTACGGCGGCAGAATATCTGGTACTGCGGTGGTACGTACCTAGACGACCTCCTGCTAAGGATACTACCAAGTACCTAACATAGCATTTACATCGTCGAGATTACCGCAGACCGCGTCAGTATGGGGCAAACTTAAATCAGTATACAACTGTGTTGTCGATGTTTTCGGAACCCTTAAACCAAACTAAACCATTCAGAATTGCAATCAGTCGTCCATTGTTATGAAATGTATCGTATTATTATAGTTTGTAATTGTAACGTTAATTTGTCGATATTGGGTAGTTTGTTTGTAGATCTATCTTAGTTTATGTTGAATAGTGTTCTGAAACATTGTCGATGTTTATGTAGTTAAGTGATAGGAATAGAGATGCAAGGGGTGCTTACTTTTTACATCGATTTTTTATCGATAGTTTTTTTTATTTTAAATATAGGCTTGTGTTTGACCGCCAACTCGCCTGGTTTTAAGCGAAGATGCGGTCTACGGTGGAGCACGCTCGCCTAGAAGAAACCGATTTACTCGCGACTTGATGGCACTCAGATCGTATCTATCAGGGAACACCCATTTGGGCAGCAAATTCCATTGTTTAGCGGTTCTATTGTATAGACTCTCTTTTAATAAATTAAGAACATCTATACCATTATTATTGAAAAGAGTAGGTATCCGGATCAGCATTGGCGTGATCATATCTAATTCGTTTGTTTTGGTTCTTATTTGGTCCTTCAACCCCCATAATAGGGGTGACGGGTTCGGGAGAATCTGTCGTGTTCTCACATATCATCGTTAAGCTGGATGGATCAAAAGCTCCCCGAGATGGAGTCTAGTTGAGTCTAGCGCAGTCGAGGTAGCAGATGAATGCGCAAACGTGCCTACTGATCCGGCTCAAGGCGCTGAGGCGGAACATCCCAGGGTGTTCTGTAGCGATGATAGCTCAGTGGTTAGCGCGGTAGGTTCGCATGCCGAAAGGCGTGGGTTCAAACCTCAACAATGATCTCGAGCTCGATGAAGGAAAACATCGTGAGGAAACCATGGCATGGTGGTAGGGTACTTTGTAGTACCTACTCGGCAGGCTAGCTATCACCCTCAAGTTGAAAATCTGCCGCCAAGCATCTAACGGTGTGTTCCGGCAGCCTCACGTGAGAGCCAGTTCCATTCCAGGCTGGGTGTGCTATATCATCTTCGACCACACCTTCATTTAACATCAGGTAAGCTGTGGTCAAAACATAAAAAAATAAAAAATAAATTGTGGCTATGCCGTCATTCTGGCGGAGAGTCCCAAATGACCACCCCCGTGGTCGAAGATAGCAACAAAAGATTTTCCCTGAAAAAAAAATTGGGAACACGGACGTGGGATAAATGTAGGGATTCGATGTCGCACTAATGTGCGTGGGGTCGGAAAAACAATCATGAGATTGAAATGGAGTTGGACACAACATGTTGCTAGGCCGAGTGATGACAGGTGAACTAAAACGTTGATAGATTGGTGGCCGTCAACCGGGACACGAAGCGTTGGTTGTCCAACATTTTGGATCGACGATATCGTGAAATGGAACCCAGACAAGATTGTTACAGCAACGGGATGAGTGGGATACAAGAATAGATGCCTATGCTCATTAAGCGATGCAAGGCTGGAAAGATCATTTAAATTATAGTAGGAACTGAATTTATAACCTTTTTTTTTATATAAATGTTTAAATAAATCATAACATTAAACTAATTGTATTAACGCAGGCGTCTAAAAAGCGGACCTCAGAGGAAAAACTAATCCCTAATGGGTTAATAACCTCGTACCCGGTTAGTTAATTAACAAATTCAATTTATCCCCAAAATGCGACGATGTATTCAGAAAGTACAAACAATTAAAACCAGTAACTGATCTTTTGCGCTTAACATTTTTATGTAGCACAATAATTTAAGAACGAAAATTTCATGGTGTCTATAACACAACTAGCTGCACCCCGCGGTGTCACCCGCTACGTGTTTTCGGGAGAAAAATTAGCCTATGTGTTAATCCAGGGTCCCAGCTACCTCCATACCAAATTACATCCAAATCCATTCAGTAGTTTTTGCATGAAAGAGTAACAAACATCCATCCATCCAAACTTTCACGTTTATAATATTAGTGGGATCACTGGGTTACGAAGAACATTAATAGTAAACTGAAAGGAGGTCGTTACAGTCATTATTGTCAATATAAAAGTAATTGACAATAATGACTATTTTATGTTTTTTTGTATGGCACTAGTTTTAAAAATCGTCAAAATGATGAATGCAGTATACCATTCCATTCTGTTAATCAGGTCAGTGTGAATATGGTTTTTTTTTCATTATTGACTGGCTTGTGACGATGGGGTCGAAAATGAAAAACCTATTTATATAATATTTAAGGGTGGCAGCTGATCAGCCAAGAACTAGAAAGCACCCTACCACCGTGCTATTGTTTCCTCACTACACTTTCCTTCTTTGCAGATAAAGGTAGGTTTTATTTTTAATTTTATAAAGGACTAGCATAATTCTGCATGTTTCGTCTTTGGCCACATTGACCGCTTACTATCAGGCCAGTTAGTTAAATACAAACATTTACTCGATAAAAAAATCTTGAAAAGTGATTCTTAAGAAATTTCAAAAACACATTATTTGCAAATTTATTTCTAGCAATAGACATATTCAATGATAAGTAACTAATTAATAGTTATTTGTCTACAAAAGGCTGATTATTATGAATCGATTTACTTATTAAATTACCAAAGCTGTTTTACTGTATGGTACATAACAGACTAATACACAATATAAATCCATAATTTCACGATAAAATCGCTTAATTAAGCCGGTAAAATGAACAATTTAGCCGTAAATAGCCCAATGCAATATCGATGTCGATAGTTTCGATTAGATGTCACATCACTAGCGAGATCGGTTTATAACTCGGAACTATTAACGCCCCTTGTTTCACTTAGCACTCGTTGCACTGACACTGTAGTCACTGTAGTTAACTGAACAGTAACAAAAAGCGATGAATGAAGTGTTTTGTAGCTATGATAGCTCAGTGTTTAGCGCGGGCGGCTCACACGTCGAAGGGCGTGGTTTCAAAGCCCAGGAATGAGCTTGAGCTGCCGGTGAAGGAAAACTTCGTGAGGAAACCTTAGCATGATGGCAAGGTATTTTCAAGTATTGAGATTTGCGCATTTTTTTTTTTTATGGTTGACAGGCTAGTTGTTTGACCATAGCTCATCTGATGTTAAGTGAAGGTGTGGTCGAAGATGGTAAAGCACACCTAGCCTGGAATGGAACTGGCTCTCAAGTGAGGCTGCCGGAACACACCGTTAGATGCTTGGCGGCAGATTTTCAACTTGAGGGTGGTAAGCTAGCCAGCCGAGTACTAGAAAGTACCCTACCACCATGCAAATGATTCATAAATACATAATTGGCGGAATGATCGCGTAACATACATAGAGTCGAATTGAGAATTCCCTCCTTTTTGAGTAGGTTAATAAAACGTAAGTTGACTAGAAATAAAGTCGCAATAAACACAAACAGTACCTACCTACCTACATATTGTGTCACGAGATGCATCACAAAACCCGTGACAGGGAAAAACTCACTCTGATCAGAATTCCCTAACGCCTCAGAAAAACAATATTTTTAAAGCAGGTTCTTAGAAAAATTTAGGTAAATAATAATAAATAAATAATGCTGCGCTGGATCGATTGTACGACAAATTAATTGGTCTCTTAGAACCGGGAATAGAAAGCAATACTGTTTTAAAGGCACATCTAATCTTACTGAAATGTTGCTGTATTTTTAATTTTTCTTCAACATTTTTTAATTAGTTTAGATGTGTTAACTAAAGCATCACTGGGAGTTTTAGCGGGAACGTGGAAAGAGTCGTGTATTACGTTTATATTTTTCCAAAATTTGTGTTTTGATGCATAAAAATAGTGGTATTTTATTCATAAAGTGTCGAATCACAAGCGCGAGTGTGGGAAAACGATATAATGTGGTGAAACATGAGTTTTTGTGTTGCTCAATCGAAGCTTAATAGTAAAGTCACCACTACTCTACTAATGCATGACTGGACTTGACAGACACAGACTGTACTTGACCAAGACTGGATTTTGACTATAACTACTTATAGCTACGCGGCAACTTATTTAATTTATTAAACATGAAAATATAAAACACTTGACACTGGCAAATGTTTAAAATGAGATGCCAAAACCAAAGAAAAAAAGAAGCATCACTGAAGTGTCAAAAGAAACTTATGTACTGTTGGAAACGTTTCTAACATGGGATGTCAAACAATACCTACCAACATTTATATCTACCCACATAAAATAAAATAGTGTCGCCATTTGGGTAGGGTGATGCTGGCAGTATAGTAATGGGTAATAGTCTTAAATAAGTACACAGATAAAATCACTTGACTTGGTTTATGCTGACTACCGAGGACGCTGTGCTCTATGAGGAAGAAAGAGATAAATATATTTCTTTCCCTTTCGCACTTGTTAGTTCGCGGTGTCTATCAATAGTATACGACACCGACCTGAATTAGTGTACAGGTTTTCCTCTGAGCACTTTACTGCGCCATTACTTCTTTTTTTTATAATGTTGTTGTGTTGTAATTTGTGCTTTTGCCAGTATCAAATATTTCGATGTATTTTATGTTAAATCAAATTAAATTTTTAAAGTGGCAGTTTTAAAGTGGCATCTATAACCGACAAGTTAACTGGAAGTCGATTAAGGTGGTATGGACACGTGATGCGGAGAGACGATGATCATGCTGTTCGAAGAACGCTGGAGCTACCAGAGGTGAAGCGGGGAAGTGGGCACCCTCCAGCCACCTGGTGGACGAGCATGCTCCAAATTATGAATAAGGCCCAATTAGATCCACTGAAACCCAGGACAGAGCATCCTGGCGCAGGCTTATTGGGAGACCCGACCCCACCTAACGTGGGAACAGAGAAAGAAGAAGAAATCAAATTAAATAAGTCCAAGACAGAGCCGCAGTCACACAAAGTAAGTCAAAGTCTAGTGCAGTCATTAAAGTAGTGGTGACATTATTATAACCTTCAAAAGAGTTTTTAGTAAAGACATGTTTTACCACACTATCGCAGTTTCTAATACACGTAATTCGGCACTTTATAAATATAACACGCTACACTACTACTACACTGCTACTTCTATTTTGTATACTTTATTGGTTATACTTCTTTTTTATTATCACCGAAATTCAGAAACATAAAATCATAAGATTTAAAAAATAAAATTTTATTTTTCCGCAAAATCCCATGCTGTTCTAAAATCGACCACTTGTCAAACTGACTAAAGCTCAAAAAATATAAAGTGCGACATTTGAATTTCACGTTCAAAATTCAAAACAAAGCTCGCCAGACGGCGGCGGACCTACCCTCCTCGTTCCGAACGAGCGCACGTCAATCCTGCATTCACGGTCGAACTGCCGTGCTGTGCACACGTTGCAGCAAAAAAGTAAAAAGTAAAGCGTTCATCAAAAGGCTTTTTACACTGTTTCTTTAAACCAGTGTTTTTCAACCTGTGGGTCAACCAAGCCTTACTTGGGGGGTTGCCGGCAAAAGAAAAAATGCATGTATTGTAAGTGGTGAATGGTACTAATAACTAGAGCTTTCCTTGCCAGCTCTAAATATTCGTTTTCTTTTCATCCAAAACACGTCAACACGTCGGCAGCTAAACCATAACATTTTCTTTCATATTTGTGGTAAGATTAGCCAGTTCTATTGACTAATCCAAGAAAGTCAAAGTCATAGGTTTTATTTGCATGACAACAGTGTAAAAGGGTTTATATTGTTTGCGTCTATTGTCAACCATTACGGTCTGCAAATACATTAATTGATAAACAAATTGAATTCTACAAAATAATATTGAACAAAAATAAACAATTCTACACATAAAATATACATTACGAGTATGTCAATTCATTACACAAAAAAAATATAAAAGTTCGAAGGTTTCGAATTCATCTACGCTCAATGTCATACGCTCTATTTTGGTACCTACATTGTAATAATGAATATAGGTATCAAAATAGAGAAAGTAGTAAACATAGTGTTTTAAATTACTAACTTTTTTCTGTCTATGGCCCAAGGGTCGTGACAATTTTTCAATCTATAAATGGGCCACGTATACAAAAAGATTGAAAAACACTCCTTTAAACAACCGGTTTCACACTTATGAGCTAACCCATGGACTTATAAATAGCAGTTACTTTTTTTAAATTATTAATTTATTTTATTATTTGTAAACTTTTTTTTTTATTTTGCACGCCTTGTGAAGGCTAAAGAGATGCCTTTTTATTTTATTTTCCGACCTGACTAGTACCTATATTATGCAAATAATTTATGAATTTGAATTTTCTCCGGCAATTTTAGTCCTCTGCTTTTTCTATAGTAGAGAACTGGGAAGCGCAAAGACAATCGTTTTACACAAAATATCAAAGTCAAGTATATTAAACTCTTGATGGCACCACATGCTTCGAAGACACAAACATTTTCTCAAAGCCCTCAAAACTTTCATAATAAACTATTCCTTCACGGTTCATAACTCAGGATGTCGTGTGCCGGTCCCTAAACCTCTCCACGGCGTCATAAATCAAGCCTACCTCTGACACCTTATTCATTTGTGACAGGGTTCAATTTTGCAAGAAAAAAATTGTAATGATAATTATTTTAGAAGTTTCATTTTTATGCTTTATTCCGTTGTAATAAAGTTAAGATTGGTGGAGTTGTTGGTCTATGTTGTGGTAGGTCAGGTAGTTTTATTGGGATATTCAAATAGTTGTGACGTTTTGGAATGTTGTCTGATGGGTAGACTAGTGTAGGTACCTATGATCGATTTGATTTTCTAGTTTTTTAGAGAATACATTGCTATCTCTCTTTAGCGTACCGTTGCCGTAATGAGCGAAAGAGATAGATGATATACGTGAATGGTATTTTGTGTTTGGTGGAAAAAATGGGTTATTCCCGCTACGATCGGCTTCAACGTACCTATTCTTATTAAAAATATTATGTATGTGTTTGTTCTAGTCTCTATATACCTAATTCTATTATATGCAGCAATCTTTACAATAAAATGCATATATTTAAGGCTCTTTATTCCGACGTTTCGAGCAGGTTGTATTAAGCACCGCAAGAATATGACGGACGATAAATTCGATTTTAGAAGATTTCCTATTTTTTTTATTATTGACGGGCTAGGTGTTTGCCCACAGCTCGTTGGATGTCAAGTGACGGTGTGATCGAATATGATGGAGCTAGCTCCCAAGTGAGACTGCCAGATCACCCTGTTAGATGCTTTGCTGACAGATTTTCGTCTTGATATGGTATAATATATGATATGGTATGGTATAATGGTAGCTAGCCAGCAGAGTACTAGAAAGTACCCTACCACCATGCTATGGTTTCCTCACAATGTTTTCCTACCCCAGCAGGCTCATTTTAGGATTTGAACTCGCGTTCTACGGCGTGTCAACTGACCAACTACTAAGATATCATCGCTACAAAAAATTGCAGAAGCTGGTTTTTCGCGTTTTTACAATGGAAGTTTTTAGTATCTTGAAAAATACATTTCATGACAATTTCTTTCTCATCATCATCATCATGTGTCATCGAGTCAATTTAAAATGCTTGAAAACATATAGATTACAACATAGAAATAGATTTACTAAATAATAAAGATTTTTTTTACAATTTTTTTTTAATGATTATGTACTTTTAATCTTTTTACTTGTGTGTGTTGTTTGTAGTTTTATTCGTTGTAGTATGTAGTGTTTTAAATATGTTTTCTTTCTTTCTTTCTTTTCTTTCTATATTAGTAAATTTATATACATAACACAACCTCAAATTAGAACTCGAAATAATTACAAAAACAGTAAACATTTTCCACCAAAAAGGGGATTTTTGCAAATTTAAGGAAGTAGATTTTGCACCAATAAAACAAAACAAAAATCGCGAGAAAAGAATGGCCTTTTATCGAGATGAAATATGTTTTTTTTTGTATGTGTTTAACGGTTCTATTACATTTTTATTGTCCGAACTGCGAAACATAGAAATTTGATACCAAAGTGGGGTTTTACCGATAGATGCAATCTTTCTTTGTGTGCCTTTTTTATGGTTGACAGGCTAGTTGTTTGACCACAGCTCACCTGATGTTAAGTGAAGGTGTGGTCGAAGATGGTAAAGCACATCTAGCCTGGAATAGAACTGGCTCTCAAGTGAGGTTGCCGGAACACACCGTTAGATGTTTGGCGGCAGATTTTCAACTTGAGGGTGGTAGCTAGCCAGCCGAGTACTAGAAAGTACCCTACCACCATGCAAAATGCACCATGCCTTTAAGTCGCGAGTGCACCGGTTTCTTCTAGGTAAGAGACTTTAGTACGCATACTTCGCTTAAAAAGTAAGCCTATGCATTTTATTATTAAAAATATATGCCGAAACTGCCGTTGGGTTGTTATACATAATTGTACATTTGTATATACATTTTTTCATGGTTGGCTGAGTAGGGGATTTGCCTAATAGCTTCTATTATTTTAAAAAGACACAGGATGGCGTTACGACCTAGTGAGTTTAAATTTATCGTTACTTAGGGATGATAGTCATAATGTGGATATACCACGAAAAAAAAGGTATGTTAATTTTCTTTTTATTTGTAGTTTAAGTTTGAGTATTGTCATCATTAATAGCGGCCTTTTAGATTTAGCTGCGCCCCGCGGTATTATCTGCTACATGTTTTTAATCCAGGTCTCAGCTACCTCCATACCAGATTTCATCCAAATCCGTTCAGTAGTTTTTGCGTGAAATAGTACCAAATATCGAGCAAAACTTTCACATTTATAATATTAGTGGGATTATTTTAAATGTTGCTTATTTTATTTACTTTAAGTTTGTAGCAAATATTACAATACTATAAATGAGAAATTTTATCTACATGAATAGATAATATTGTAAGAATGACGGCATTTATACTTACGTTTGTCCATCACGCCTGATGTTAAGCGAAGATAGATCTTGGTGGATCTTGGTGTCTGGTGTTCGGACACATCGTCATTGTTGCGGGGTGAGCTTGGGCTCCCCGAGGCGGGTCCGCGAGGACAAGCGCTGTCGAGGCCGCGGTAGAGTGCGAAAGCGTTTTTTTTTTTTTTTTATGGTTGACAGGCTAGTTGTTTGACCACGCTCACCTGATGTCAAGTGAAGGTGTGGCCGAAGATGGTAAAGCACACCTAGCGTGGAATGCAACTGGCTCTCAAGTGAGGCTGCCGGAACACACCGTTAGATGCTTGGCGGCAAATTTTCAACTTGAGGGTGGTAGCTAGCCAGCCGAGTACTAGAAAGTACCCTACCACCATGCTATGGTTTCCTCACGATGTTTTCCTTCACCGGCAGCTCAAGCTCATTGTTGGGGTTTGAACCCACGCCCTTCGGCATGCGAACCTACCGCGCTAACCACTGAGCTATCACCGCAGCCTCACTCACTCAGTGATCAATTGTCTTCCGCTAAGAACGGTCATTTGCTAACGCTCTTGCGCTAGTTAGTACGTGCTCGCGTAAAGCGCTGACGCTGCAGCCTACTCCGCCGCGTCGAGCCGCTCACGGTCACCGCGATGACCCAGATATCGTATCACGAACATTTGTGTAGTGTTAATGTAAACAAATATTAAGGCGCAGCTGTATATTTACTTCATTATGGCTACACCGAAAATTAATTTTACAACTGAAACTGAAACAGAAACCCTGTTATATAATCATTATAAAGAAGAAAGGGCAGCGCGTTTACAACTGCAAAGCCTAGTACATGATCTTACAGGTCAAATAGAAAACCTTAAACAACAACTTAAGAACGTTCAGGAGCAAAACAGTGCTCTAAAAAACCAACACCATCAAACCCAAGCGGCCTCTACACCAGTCCAGTATGAGACAGACGAGGAGGAGCTTGCAAAAGAAACCGAGTGGGTGCGTCAAAAAAGCAGGAAGAAAAGGAAACTTAACTTATCACTGACCCCACCACAACAGCTAGAATCTGACTCTAGCAAAGACGCCAAAGAAAAACCAAAAGAGAAGAAAGTACCATTACCTCCACCTATAGTTGTTGAAAATATCAAGAACTACCAAGAGTTCTATGATCTTCTTTTGACAAGTCTAGCCAAAGAGTCATTTATCTCAAAGATGATGAATGGTGAAAGTGTTAAGATTAACACAAATAACGAGGACTCATATAGAGCCGCTACCAAGCTGTTGTTAGAGAATAGCTATCTTTGGCACTCGTATGAGAACAAACAAGACAGGCCGATTAGAGTAATGGCTAAAAATCTGCATTCTACGTGCTTGCCCGAAAAAATAATAGAAGACCTGACATCCAAAGGCTACAAAATACAAGCAGCTGTAAACAAATTGAGCTGGAAAAGTAAGCAACCTCTCAATATGTTCATGCTCTCATTCGCAAAAGAAGAAGACATTAACAATATATACAAAATTAAGTCTGTATTAGGCTGCAAAGTGGACATTCAACCGCTAAAAACATCTAAACTAATTCCACAATGTAAGAGGTGTCAAGCATATGGGCACACACAGAAATATTGTTCCAAAGAACCTAGGTGTGTAAAATGCACTGGTAAACATCTAACCAGAGACTGCAAAAAGGCAGCAGAAGCAAAGCCAAAGTGTGTTCACTGTGGTGAACCCCATCCAGCTAGTTATAGAGGCTGTGTTGTAGCCAAAGAACTCCAAAGCTTAAAATATAAAATAATGAAGAAGAGTGTAACACCCACAGCTGTCAATACAGTTCCAGCTATAAGCAAAGTTAAAAAACCAATTGCCAACAACAATATCATGAAAAATATTTCTTTTGCACAAATAACAAAAGGAGTAAAACCAGACCCGCAGTTACAACTATCCAAGAAAGTGAGCTCAGATACCGATGAAAAGATCAACAAAATCATTAATCTATTGACCTCATTCAACGATAGATTAAAAAAATTAAAAAGCAGCACTAATGCAACTGCTTATGAGAAAAAATCATGACTTACTCACTTAAAATTATGGCATGGAATGCAAATGGGCTCCTGCAGCATCAAAATGAACTACAGGCAGTCTTAAATACAAAAAATATTGACGTGTGCCTCATATCAGAGACACATTTTACAAAAGAATCCTACATAAAAATCAAAGGCTATAAAGCTTACCATGCTCTACATCCCGACAACACTGCTAGAGGAGGTAGCGCTGTGATTATTAAGGAGAACATCTGTAATCATGAAGAATACAAGCATGAAGAACAGGACATACAAGCTGTGGCGGTAAGTGTAAAAACTAAACGCCAACCTGTCACTATTTCAGCCATATATTGTCCACCTAGACACTCAATAAAAGAAGATAAATACAAGAGACTCTTGAAAAATCTTGGTAACAGATTTATACTTGGGGGTGACTTTAATGCTAAAAACACTTTCTGGGGATCTAGATTAACAACAACTAAAGGAAGGGAACTACTCGGTGCCATTAGAGAGTTGAAATGCAATGTCGCATCTACAGGAAAGCCTACATATTGGCCTACTGATCCAAACAAAATACCTGACTTAATAGATTTTTATATATATAAAAACGTATCACCCAACTTTCTTCACATTGAGGAATGTTTTGATATGAGTTCCGATCACTCACCTATATTATTAACTTTGAGTGAAACTATTGTACAAAGAGAGAGCAATCCCACCCTTGTCAACAAAAACACTGATTGGGAGAGTTTTAAGCTAGATTTGGACTCTGCTATAGATCTTAAAGTTCCACTTAAGAATCCACAGCAACTAGATCAAGATGTTATTAAATTTATCACAAACATACAACAATGCGCGTGGAGTAATACGCCACAACACAAAAGAAGAACTATAGGGAACAGCTATCCAAAAGACATAAGAGAACTCATAACCAAAAAAAGGAAGCAAAGAAGAAAATGGCATCAAACCAGATGCCCACAAGATAAACAAAGGTTAAACCTTCTCACGAAAAGATTAAGGAGGAGAATTCGAAACTTTCATGAAGAAACTATGAATACCTACCTTAGTCAACTAACAAGTGATAGCACAACAAACTACTCTTTATGGAAAACTACAAAAAGCTTAAAAAAACCTGTTATGCAGATCCCTCCGATCAAAAAATCTGATGGGCTTTGGGCTATAAATAACAAACAAAAAGCGGATAGGTTTGCGGAACATTTAGAAATAATCTTTCAACCAACTGAAGACAGTGAAGAATCTATTACGTTGTTGGAAACATCTCAAGATGAGCTAGAAATAAGACTCGTCACACCAAGAGAAGTTTACAAAGAGATCAAATGCCTTAATCAAAAGAAATCTCCTGGATACGATCTAATTACTGGTGAAGTCCTTCAAAATCTTCCACGTAAAGCCATAGTAAAACTTACCACTCTCATCAATGCGTCATTTAGACTTAAATACGTACCTGATGCTTGGAAAGTCGCCGAAGTTATAATGCTGCCAAAACCTGGAAAACCACCGCATGTAACAACTTCGTACAGGCCAATATCTTTATTGCCAATTGTGTTCAAACTATTTGAAAAGCTACTTATGAGACGATTAAAACCCATTATAGAAGAGAGAGAGCTAATTCCAGATTATCAATTTGGTTTTAGACAAAAACACTCAACTATAGACCAAGTTCATAGAATAACTAGCATAATAGAAAAATCATTAGAAGAAAGGAATGTTTGCTCTACAGTATTCTTGGACGTAGCGCAGGCTTTTGATAAAGTTTGGCATAAAGGTCTTATACACAAAATAAGAAATATGCTCCCAAATCAGTTTGCTGACATATTAGAGTCTTACCTAACACAAAGAATGTTTCGGGTAAGGCAAGACGACTCATACTCAGAGCTTAAGCTAATCAAAGCTGGCGTGCCACAGGGAAGTGTTCTAGGTCCGGTCCTGTATTTACTTTACACTTGTGATATCCCAGAACTAGAAAATAACACCATTGCTACTTTTGCTGATGACACAGCTATTATGGCCACAGGAGTCACTCAAGAGGAAGCAGTGGAAAAGGTTCAAAAAGCCATAAACACCATATTTGATTGGACAAGGAAATGGCGAATAAAACTGAATGAATCAAAATCCATTCACATAGATTTCACAAACAAAAGACCAAATTACCATCCGGTGTATATTAATAACAATATAATACCATACGAAAATACAGCCAAATATTTAGGTATGACACTAGACACAAAGCTTCGCTGGAAGGCTCATGTCAAAAAGAAACGCGAAGAGCTAGAGCTTCGCTACAAGAAGATGTACTGGTTACTTGGAAAACATTCTTCGTTATCAGTGCACAACAAACTACTCTTGTATAAACAAGTCCTCATGCCAATATGGACTTATGGCATTCAGCTATGGGGCTGTACCAAACAAAGCAATACACAGATGATACAAAGATTTCAGAACAAAGTACTCAGAGGGATATTGAACGCACCTTGGTACATAAGAAACGTCGACCTCCATCGGGACCTCAAAGTGGACATGGTCGCAACCGTCATTCAAAAATACGCTGAAGCTCATGAAACTAGACTTCATCAACATGTGAATGTCGAGGCTATCCAGCTTCTCGACAACACGGATATAGTGAGAAGACTAAAAAGGACAAAACCTTTTGAGTTAGTGTATTAAGTTAGTAATGTCAGTGCAGTGAGTGAGTGTGCTTATTATAGAACACATGAACAAAGTGTCTTCCCCTTAATAGAGACAGTAAGAAAAGTGTCGATGGACGCATTCTTAGAATATACTCTACTTAGCAATTTAAGTTATATTAAAATTACTTACTAGTCTCAACTAGGCTAGATTGTAATAGAAATGAGGTATCTATCAACAGAAAGATACATCACTAGAAGAAAAAAAAAAAAAAAAAAAAAAAACCGGCAGCTCAAGCTCATTGTTGGGGTTTGAACCCACGCCCTTCGGCATGCGAACCTACCGCGCTAACCACTGAGCTATCACCGCAGCCTCGACACAAATCGCCGAGGTGGAACACTCCAGGGTTTTTAGTGGGTAGGCCGTCATTAGGACGGAGAGTCCCACATAACCACCGTGCCCGCCCCAGGGCCGGTGGTATACACAAAGTATTTTCCCTGGACAAAAAAAAAAAAAAAAATTGGTGGAGTACGCTTGCCTAGAAGATACCGATTCCCTCGCGACTAAGTTGTTGTTCAAGTTTGTACAGGCTCAGTAGGCAACCCTAGTCAGACGTGTATTTATGCCGGAGACTAATACAGTCCCAGTAAAGCCATTTACATGTAGTAAACTAAATTTATCTGGACATTTTATTAAAATTTTTACCTGCTAGGTGTTTGACCACAGCTCACTCGATGTCACGCAAAAAATAAATCTACACTAATATTATAAAGAGGAAAGATTTGGATTTTTGGATTTTTTTGTTCAACTCAGAAACTACAGAACCGATTTCAAAAACTCTTTCACCGTTGGGAAGGTACACTATCCCCAGGTGACATCTTTTTATCCCTATATTCCCACGGGAACGGGAACTACACGGGTGAAACCGCAAGGCATCTGCTAGTGTGGTGTATGTAACATCTCTTTTGTATTGCTTCCAAAACTCCGTCGAAGCTTCTAGTAAAGTTGCCACTACATTTCTAGGGCATCATCAGACTCGATCCTGACTTTATGACTGTGACTTAGACTTATTTTACTTGATTTATCAAAGGAATACAATAAAAAAGCCGTGCCTAAAACAAAAAAAAACAACTCGTTCTTCGAAGTGTCGACCGTTACCGTCCCTTCTTTTCCTGAGCATAAAATTGTGGGCAGTGGCTTGGAACGGACCTTCCTGTACCTTCACTCATTACCATCACTTCAAGGCTTTCGGGTTACACATCACTGATTACGTACTAATAACCACTTTTTAACCACCACAATTTTGTTAACTTGACTTTTAACTAAATTATACAGAAGTAAAATAGTAAAACTATCTTTATTTAATTATAAAATTCACAATGTTAAATAAAATAAAATGTCCATTATACAATAATTCCTTATTCTAATAAATTGAATAAAAAAAAAAAAAATACTAAAATGTCAAAAAGTTTAGCGACTATTAAATCTATAATAAAAGTTGAGTAGTAGAATAGACAAAGAAAAAAGAATTACTTGACACTATAGAAGTATATAGTGACAATATAGTTATATATATATTTATGTAAAAAGTAATGAGACGAACGAGACGCTCTCCTGATGGTAAGAGATAACGCCCGTCCATGACCATTACAGTGATACACAGAACTTTGAGTAACAAAACAAAGTCCAGGGCATCACTGCTTTGTCGCTCATTACAATTTAGTTGTGTCAAAAATCGTTTTATATAATAAATGAATGGCCAGGCTCCATACAACCCAAAAAATAAGAACTAAAAACGTAAAAATCGAATTAGGTAGTACAATATTCTCCAGTCAATGTTCTCCAGTCTGCAGAGAGAGGAGGATTTTAAGACTTATTGTTATTTTGATTAGATTTTTTGTTATTATAATTAAATTTTTGTTAAATTATATTTTTAGATTTTTGTCAAATTAGTTTTTAAGTATGATTAGGTTTTTAATTGTTTCTTTTTTTTTTAATTATGGTTGACAGGCTAGTTGTTTGACCACAGCTCACCTGATGTTAAGTGAAGGTGTGGTCGAAGATGGTAAAGCACACCTAGCCTGGAATGGAGCTGGCTCTCAAGTGAGGCTGCCGGAACACACTGTTGGATGCTTGGCGGCAGATTTTCAACTTGAGGGTGGTAGCTAGCCAGCCGAGTACTAGAAAGTACCCTACCACCATGCTATGGTTTCCTCACGATGTTTTCCTTCACCGGCAGCTCAAGCTCATTGTTGGGGTTTGAACCCACGCCCTTCGGCATGCGAACCTACCGCGCTAACCACTGAGCTATCATCGCTACAAAAGTGATAAGTGTCAAATTAGTTTAATTTAAGTCCTCATCACTGTTGGAACTGGAACGACTGTTAAGCGGAAATAAACTAGATATATATACCTTAAACGTTCTCCAGTCTATTTATTTATTTCCGTTTGGTTGCCTTTGAGTATCGTTTGCCAACCTAGAACAGTGTAGAGTGTTCAATTACTTGAGAGACGAGCTAATCTGTTTTCAGCGCCACCTGGGTGCTAGAAAGCTATGTTCTACATTCTATTCGCCATTTCCTAGCTTCTTGTCCACAGAATGATCAGTCTTTGGTTCTCAAAGTTGAAGATAAAGCTCTTATAACATTATTTTATTAACACCCGACACAAAAACGACGGGGTGTTATAAGTTTGACATATTTCTCTCTCGCTCTCTCTCTGTGTCTTTTTTTGTTGTTTGAATGATGGATTAGTCGGGAGTGTTCTAAGCTATGTTTGATGAAAATCGGTCCAAGATGGCCGCCGCCACAAAATGGCGGATTACATATTTTTTCACGACTCCCTCAATATGGGTATCAAATGAAAGGGCTTGACTAGTAGAACACTGTACACAGGCATATATCGCAGGCTTTTTAAATGTAAAATTAATACTTGTCTCTACACAAATTTGTTGAAAAAGTTACATGTTTAAATCGATGTACCGGGACCACAACAGATTGTGCTTTAGCTGCGGGTGAAGGAAAACATCGTGCGGAAATCATAACATGGTGGTACTTTTTGGTACTCGGCTGGTTAGCTACCCTTAAGTTGAAAATCCGTCGCCGTTTCCTCCTAGCGCCGGACAGCACCTAGTACCGGACAAAACAGTTTAAACTCAACAGTTAGATCACCCCGCGGTGTGGGAGGCGTAAGTCTCAGTATCGTTTCCTCTCGACGTTTTGTTTTCAGTTCAAGCTCATCGTTGGCATTTGAATTCACGCCCTCCGGCATGCGATTCAACCACGCTAACCACTGAGCTATCATCACCATGGACAACAAGCAATTATAAATGTAGCGTGATGTGATGAATTTGACGGATTTTCATTTTACTTTACAACCTATGTCATATTTATATCTGCCTCAGTACATTTTCAGTACTTGGAGTTATCTTGACAAATAGCTTAACACACCCACACATAGACACTTTCGCTTTAAAGTAGAATTAGGTATCTTGAAAACTTTATCAATTTAGTCGTGAAAGTTTAAGAACCACAGCCTTCCATCATTCTTAGGGTAACCATTTCGAAATCTTGAATTTGTTGACAAAAATCTAGATAAATCTTTCAACATCATGAGGAAACTATAGCGTGGTGGTAGGGGGTATAGACGACTATTTAAAACTGAAAAAGATTATTGATTTACTGTCACCATGCGGGTGACGCTTCTTTGGATACTCTTTCCTGCAATTAATTTATAGAAACACTGCAGGGAGAGATCAATTCATTTAATCGGACGGCGTCCGTAATTCCAGACTTAAATTCAGCCTTTGTCCGGACAAATGCGGTCTGATGGTTACCCTAGTCATGCCTTCATCGGAATAAATTTCATCTGGTTTGCGTTCATCAAATTCCGTGAAGCGTTTGTAGCGACGCTTTGAGAAGAAGCGAGGTGTGAGATCATCACGTACAATATTTAGCTTGTCCACATAAAGGGGATTTTAATCAACAATATCTTTGTGCATCGACAATAACTTAAAAACAAAGCCATAACGCACAACGACCGACCAAACGTGATTGTTCTTAAGGTGGTTCGATTTCCATACAAATAAATTTTTGCCATTTATGGACAAATGGAGCATAATTTTTACAGTGAAATCACTGCTACTGGCATTTTATTTGCGGTAAATCACAATTGCTTGAATAAAACAGTACATTACTAGCATAATCTATTGTTTTATTTAAACATCATAAATTCATAAAATTGATTTTATGCTATTAATCTACTGTTTTATTCAAGCAATTGTGATTTACCGCAGGTAGAAACCAAAATAAATGCCAGTAACTGTGATTTCACTGTAAAATTATGCTCCATTTGCCCATAAATGGCAAAAATTTATTTGTATGGAAATTGAACCAACTTAAGTGATTTTGTCATTTGAAAAAAAAAACGAAATATCGAAATATTCAGATGTTGCCACATTGTGCATCTTTGTTTACGCGCGTTTACTCGATTAAACCAATTATTAAACCCAAAGCAACTATCTCGCTCGCACCTACACGCGTTCCACGCTAGGTGTTTGCTTTGTTTGCGTTTGCATGTGTGTGTGCGTGTGTTAGTGTGTGTGAGTGTGTGTGCGCGCGCGTCTGCGTATTTTTATTTTAGGTAGGCATAAATTTGAATACATCGTAATACACTGGCAAAAAGCACATAGTGAGATGCTAATAACAAAGATTTTTTTATTAGCCATAAAATGCGAGGCAGATTTGCTTAACGATCTTCCGTTCTATACAATAAGGTATGAACCAAAACGTCAGTGTTTCGCTATCTTCATAATGCAATGGTGTTCAGACGATGACTTTGTGAATGCTTTGACCTCTCATAATCCAATGGAGCTTGCTAATACGGCAATCTAACACAGATTATGAACATAGAGAGTTAACTTGGTGGTAGATCTCCTTAGCACGAGGTCGTCTAGATAGGTACCACCACAGTACTGGATACTCTGCCGAGTAGTAGTGTGTAAACATTACTGTGTTCCGGTTCGAAGCGTACTGCAAGCGAAATTAAAGAGCTGTTGAAACTAACCATCGAAAGTGTCAAAGTAATGAGCGCCAATGCAGCCATGCCCTGGACTACTCAAAGTTCTATGTATCGCTGCACTGGTCATAGACAAGCGTTATATATCTTACCATCAGGAGAGGGTTTCGTTCGTCTTATTACTATGTTTGTATGTATGAATGTATGTATTTGAGTTTCTTTATTTCACCATAACTTTTAAACGCCTAAACATATTTGGATGTATAGGGTATCGTTAGAGTCGTTACATCACTTCAACTGACACTAGCTATAATTTAAAAAAATCAAAATGCATTCTTTGTATAGTTCATCATCATCACCATCATTTCAGCCGTAGGACGTCCACTGCTGGACATAGGCCTCCCCCATTGACTTCCACAAAGACGGAAGCGGCTCGCATCCAGCGCGTTCCTGCGGTCTTTACTAGGTCGTCTGCCCACCTTGTGGGTGGACGTCCAACGCTGCGCCGGAGCGTGGTCTCTACTCTAGAACTTTGCAGCCCCATCAGCCATCAGTTCTGCGTGTTATGTGCCCTGCCCACTGCCACTTCAACTTGCTGATTCTCTGGGCTATGACGGTTACTTTAGTTCGTCTACGGATCTCCTCATTTCTGATTCGATCTCCTAGGGAAACTCCTGGCATAGCCCTCTCCATAGTATAGTATGTATTGTATAGTACAGTCCGCTTTATATAAAAAGAACACTGGAGGAAAGTGTATACGCATGGGTACACTCGCGCACCAAAGTACTAAGCCTATTGTTTTATTTTTGAATCAACTTTTCACTTCGTATATTGACGGTAGGTACATTGAAAAATATATTAGAGTAGCGGACACCTCGCGGTTTCACCCGCGTAGTTCCCGTCCCCGTGAGAATACAGAGATAAAAAATAGCCTATGTCACCCGGGGATAGTGTAGCTTCCCAACGGTGAAAGAATTTTTGTAAATCGGTCCAGTAGTTTCAGAGCCTACTCAATATAAACAAATCTTTCCTCTTTATAATAGTATTGGTATAGAATTCAAATTCAAATTCAAATTCAAATTCTTTATTTTGCAGAGACATGGGTTACAGAGATAAATGTCGTTTTATAGAATCACCATGCTCTAGCACCATGGCATGCAAATATTTATGAAAACTTAGGTCTAATTAATTAATTATGTCAATATCATTATAAAAAAAATTGTAATTAATTGTATTTAATTTTGTCATTTCAAAACTCACTTATAGAATAATACACTTTATCGATTAAGAGCTTCTTTAGTCTAAATTTAAAAATGTCAATATTTTCTGCATCTTTTAGAGCTTGTGGTAACTTATTATAAATAGTGCGTCTCATCGCAAAAGTGCTGTTGCTGTGCGGGGCAGTGCTGCGGCACAGCTCACGCAGTCTGCCGTCATGTCGCTTACTGTGTACAGTTTCATACATGCCTAAGTTTGTCTTTACAACTAAGGCCGATTCGTAGATATATATCGAAGGTAAAGTTAAAAGTTTTAATTTTTTTAAAAACGATAGATATAGATTATTATCATTAAACAGAATTAAAAACATGTTTGACCGCCAGCGATCTTTTTACATGACCTGTTACATGGAAGTGAAGAAAAAAAAAGCTTTTTTAGTTTTTATTTTATTTTTTGGCATGGCAGGCGTTACTTTGTTTTTAATTTTTTTTTACTTGTCTATCTGTGATATTCTATAATAACGGGTTGTTTCGCAGTTCGCCGCAGAGCTTGATGCAGCTATATGCTAAACCGCTTGAAAATCAGAACAGCCTGAAAGTTTCATGACAATATACTTACGTAACAGGAATACTGTTTGAAGCGAACGTATAATTTTCGTATTGGCTTAACATACCTGAAACAAAAAAATAATAATTTTATAGTATATTTAAAACATTTACAGTCTTACTTAAAAAGCGCTTACGAATTGTGCAGTTAAATTTATAAATAAATTAAAACAGACGACATTTCACACAGCGCCATCTAGCCCCATACAAACAAAGCTTGTACTATGGGAACTAGATAACTAGTAGAATAGAATAGAATAGAATATAACTTTATTATACACCAGAAACACAGATCACAATTAATACAAATAGGAAACAAACAACAAACAAAAAAAAAAGAAGATAAAATAATGTAACAAAACAATAGAATAAATGATGTATAATGATGTATAATGATGGCGGTCTTATCGCTTAGAGCGATTTCTTCCGGACAACCTTTGGATGGAAAGAAGAGTAAATAAATATAAGGTTGGTGTACAAAAGAAAGAAATAAATAAAATAACAATACAATAAACGTATATACATAATTAGTAGACTACTTATATACTTTTTTTTAACTGACTTCATTTATTTTTAAACTTGCGGTGTTCTTCACTTAAGTCGGTATTGACTTTTAGCAAATTTATCTGCTAAAATGTAGCTTTTAGCTGAAAAAATATGTCATTTTATTAAAATTTATCAAATATTTAAGACATCCGTTGAAGCAGCAATGCAATTTAGAATGATTGACTCGATAGAAATTTAAATCAAAGATGACACTGACAAATGGAGATTACAACGTAAAAACTTGTGAATGTTACCTTTTTGCACTTGTACCCAATACTGCGAGACAAAATTGCTTCTAAAACCGTCAGCTCAGTTCTGTGCCAAGTCTGAAGTGACCTCATTTTCGAGGCGGTTCATTTGCCCTCCTCGTCGCTTAATTTTTAACTTAAGTGAAAAAGTTTAGGTGTACGTGTTAGGGATTAACTTGGCTCCGTGTGGCTTAGAGTTGATCTTCCGAATCAAATCGTAGAACTCGAATTATTCTGTTTAAATTTATTCCATGCAGTTTATTCGATTTACTTACCATTCGAAATTGAAAATCTCGTTTTAGTTTTCAGTAGTTTCATCCCTCTATAAACGGTTACTTTGTCACTTCTATCTTCGAATTTTACGTTCGCAAAATGTCGCGTCCATTTTGTATACTCGCAAATTGTCAAGTTAGCAAAATATCCTAATTGTAAATACATGTCTGTTTCTTATGTTTTCTATCGTATTTTTCTTTTCTTGGTTGCCTGGAAGAGATCGCTGTTAGCGATAAGGCCGCCACTTGTGGCACTAGTTCATAAGGTTCTTTGTTCTCTGCACTCTTTTCTATTTATGATGTGCACAATAAAGAGGTATATCTATCTATCTATATATTTTTACGTTTGTCTGGCTATTTATTTGATTGTAGCTAACTTGATGTTAAATAACGGTGTGGTCGAAGATGGTAAACACACCTTGCCTAGAAGGGAAATAGCTCTTGAGTAAGGCGGTCGAAACACACTATTAGGTGCTAAGCGATTGATTTTTAGTTAGCGAGCCGAGCACTGGAAAGTATCCTAGCACCATGCTATGGTTTCCTGGCTATGTTTCCCTATACCAAAACCGTTCGTCTCATTATATTTACTGAAAAAAAAAACAATTCAAATCGAATATTATGTTTGAGTCGCGTATAAGATACATCTCTAGTGCTACTGGGAGTGGGATGAGCTCTATTGGGATTTATTTTATTGCTGAATAAATATAAATAAAAGATTCGACTGTGGCCGAAACTTGTCAGGCGTGGATAATAAAGCGAAATGTAGCTTTCAGGCCGTCCGTAGGCGTCCAATACATCGTCGTTCTCAAACAAACTTCAAGACGCACACTTTAAACCTGGAACTACAAACCCATTGTTTTACCTGTAAGTTAAAAACCGGGGTAAATATTTACCCCGCGGGATTTTTGCTCGTAAAATCATTTTGAAAGCAGAAATCGTTTTTTTTTTTAAATTTATTTACTATCGGATGCCGCGCGATTTCACCCGCGTAGTTTCCGTTCCCGTGGGAATACAAGAATAAAACTTGCCTATGTCATCTGGGGATAGAGTAACTTCCTAACACTGAAAGAATTGAATTGAAAAATTGAATTTGAAATCGGTCCAGTAGTTTTTGAGTTTATTCGTTACAAACATACAAAAATACAAATCTTTCCATACAAATACAAATATTGAGTGTAGATTTGGATCACCAACACTATACACATCACAATATTCAAACGGTCATCAACAAAAAAAAAAAACAAAAACTAGATGCCATAGCAATTATAGGTGACGACGACATGCTTAAAATTCATACTCAAAAAATATAAAATTATTTTAATTGGCATATTTAAAAACAATAAAGTTTATAAATAAATATCGTAGGACATTACACACAGCGCCATCTGCCCCCAAACTAAGCAAAGCTTGTGTGATGGAAGTCAGATAACTGATAGAATACATATATATATATAGTTTACAATTATTATTAAGCATTTGGGAATGTCAAAGTTACATAATATAATTAATAAATATTTCAAGTTTAAGTCAGATTAAGTAATATTTAAAAAAAACTCATTACTTTTATATTTATTGTAAAAAGAAATGAGTTCGTCTCATTACTTGAGGTGCTCTCCTGATGATAAGAAATAACGCCTGCCCATGACCATTGCAGCGATACACAGAACCTTAAGTAACGAAACAATATCCAAGGTATCGCTGCTTTGGTGCTCATTACTTTGAGACTTTCGATGGTTAATCCCAACAACCCAGTAATTTCGCTAGCTGCAGTACCATTCAAACCGGAACACAGTAATAGTAGTTGTTTTTTTTTTTGTATTGTTGCAAAATAAAATTATTTTCTTTCTTTCTTTCTTTCTTTCTTTAATATTTACACACTACAGCTTGGCGGCAGAATACCTGGTACTGCGGTGGTACTTACTCAGACGACCTCCTGCTAAGGATATCTACCTCCAAGCTAAATGTCGTAGCATATGAATTAGGCCAGCGTTTTCAATTACCAGTGAGAACGTACCTGAAAGGTTTACGAAACTTTGTTACTAAGCAATTTGCCAGCTCAAAGGCATCCTAACTATTCTAAGCATTACGGTCCGGGAGACAACTGCGTAAATTTTAACTATAACTGGTGTTAGCGCCACTCAGAGGCGCTTCCTTCTTTTCATTCCTACCCTCATTTTCCCATGAACGACGACTAACTGTGTTGAACTTCGTGGGATGAGACACCACTGCGAGAGCAGTCTGCCGTTGACCCTCGTCAGCGACGCATGTGAGTCTGCCGTTGACCCTCGTCAGCGACGCATGTGAGTCTGCCGTTGACCCTCGTCAGCGACGCATGTGAGTCTGCCGTTGACCCTCGTCAGCGACGCATGTGAGTCTGCCGTTGACCCTCGTCAGCGACGGATGTGAGTTTACCGTTCCTCGTCATCGACGGATGTGCGTTTCTATTGACCCTCGTCAACAACGGAAGTGTACTAGTGAATACGTTTTGCCCGCAACACCGCTTATCATACCACCGCACGGGATACAGTTCCCGCAGGAGCCGAAGGTTCCCCGCGCCCGCATCATTTACCCGCAAATACAGTCCACTACTCCAGATTCGCGATTACCTAGGACTGGGTAACGCAGCTCTGCTCATCAGCCCGGAAACCAGGTAAGTCGTCGTTCGTCACCCCTCCGTGTTGGGCGCGCTCTGCCATAATATTTGGTGGCCGCGCTAACACACTCTCTGTCCTTCGAGCCGGATATTTCTTCCCAATTTCCTCATTTTTTCCTTCATTAAAAACCGCAAATTTCCATCGATTTTCTAAATATAATATTTTTTCCCCGCTATTATTCGCATGTGAAGGTAGTTTCGTGGTCGCCACATTCCTGCCTCGCTCAACCGCTCTGCTAGTTACTAAGCGCGTATATGTGTCACTGTGCAACCATTAAATTAGTCGTTTCGAAATTTACCTAAATTTATCAGTTGTCTCTCAAAATGGCTACTCGTTCCAAAGATAAAGACGAGTGTAAAGATGACGTACCTCACGATAAGTTGCAAATTAAACGCTTAACTTTAGCAGGTAAAAGAGATACAATATTTTCTCGTTTACAAGACATTTATAACCGCTCTTTAAATGCTTTTACTGATGATACGGAGAAAGACCTATTTTTATGTGGGATTATTTCACTCGATCGTTTACAGTCCGAGTTCAATGACGTTGTAAACGAATTAAACATCACCGAGCTGACAATAAATCCTCGGTATAAGGTCAATTATCAATCGCTAAATGCATTCGAAGATATGTATTGCCGCTGCAAGTTTGTTTACGATAAACTTAACCCGCCCGCTATGAGTGCGAAACTCGCTGATTCTCACACTTCACCGCAACGTAAGTCCGTCAAGTTACCTAAACTCGAGCTAATGTGTTTCGATGGCAATCCAATGACTTGGAAAATATTTTATGAATCATTTAACCAGACTATTCATAAAAATCCAGATTTAACTGATCATGAGCGCATTCAATATTTAATTAATAAGCTCAGTGGTCGCGCTTTGTCTGCTATTTCAGGTATTACGCCAAATAGCAACAACTACCGCCTTATCTATCAGACACTCGTAGATAGGTACGATGACCCGCGTTCTCTTGCTACCTCCTATCTGCAACAGATAATTGAATTTAAATCTAATAATAATATCGCTTCCGCAAAGAACTTAGAATTATTTCTCGATAAGTTTTGTTCCGCTGTTTCCAGTTTGCAATCGCTCGATTTGGCAAACCTGGCTGATTTTATTTTGATGCAACTCGCAATAAATAGGGTCGACTCGACAACCGCACGCGCATTCGAAATGCACATAAGAGGCAAACCTATGCCTACATACAATGAATTCATCAAATTCGTTCGCGAGCAAAGTAAAATACTAGATCGCACCGCGCCCGCTTCCGAACGCGTATCAGATAATAATTATAATCGTAAGAAATCTACACATTCATTCGCTGCTTCGTGCGTTCAGCTGCGCCAATGCAACTTGTGCAATAGATCGGATCACGTACAATTGTATAGGTGCCCCGCGTTCGATAAGCTTTCAGTCGATGATAGGTTGGCCTACATAAAACAACACAAAGGCTGTACTAATTGCTTAAGTTTGTCACATGACAATGCTGACTGTAAGTCAATTCACAAGTGTTTTAATTGCCAATCGGGTAGACATCACACAAAGTTATGTAGAATAATTTCCCGCGATAATTCCCGATCGCACATTAGTGCACACATTGCATCACGCACTGAGCCATCGCAACCTGTACGAGCGGGCAACGCCACACGCGCCCCGGCGCAGGCTTCGCCGCCCGCCTCTTATCAGCGTCCCAGCCACGTTCAAGCCGACAACGGCGCACGCTCGGCTCCCGCTCCGCCCGCGTCCACCTTGCACCTCGAAGGGGCGAGCGCCGGCGCGTCTTATCAACCGCAAAAACATGTTTCATTATGCAACAATTTACGGCACCCTATTACTAGCTCAACATGTTTACTAGGAACTGTTCAAGTTTACGCTACCGATTTAAACGGTCGCGAGCATGTTCTACGTTGCTTAGTCGACTGCGCTTCTCAATCTAATTTCATAACCGCAAAATGTTGTGATATATTGAATTTAAAATGCAATAAAGTTTCTAACACTGTTGTAAAGGGAATAGGTTCCGCATCAAATCCTATCAAAGGACTAATTTCAACCACATTATACTCGCGATTGAATAATAATTTTATTTCGATCGACGCTTTTATTATTGACCGCATTACAGATAACCTGCCGTCTGTTAAGGTAGACGTCTCGGGTCTCACACATTTGAACTATTTACCGCTCGCGGATAACAGCTTTTCGGAACCGTCTGGAATAGATATTTTAATCGGAGCTCCTCTGTTTGCCGATATCTTACTATCGGGCCGCGTCTCTGGACCACCTGGGTCACCAACCGCATTTGAAACCATTTTTGGTTTTATCGTAATCGGAAACGCATCCGTTACGTCCGCTCACGTTACTGCCGCGTCTAGTGTCAGTAACTCCGCTGCCAATGAAAATCACTGCGCTGAAATTTCTCTCTGCGCCTTTGCCGAAGAACCGCGTCTGGACACTCTTCTCCAGAAATTTTGGCAACTTGAGGAGGTGCAATGTGCGCCGACCTTAAGCCCAACCGCTCTCGAAAATGAACGTATTTTCAAAAATAATTTCTCCCGCGATTCTACGGGACGCTATTGTGTTTCGTTACCGTTTTCTCGTGAACCCGCTGTCGCTCTCGGCAACTCGTTTAACACCGCTAAGAAGCGCTTCATGCACTTAGAACGCAAGCTCGTCGCTTCACCTCCTCTGCGAGTGGAGTATGACGCGATTATAAAAGAATATTTACAAGAGGGTTATATCTCATTGGTAAACAATGACGATCATTTAACCGGATATTATATACCGCACCATGCTATAGCCAGGTTAGATAAAACTACAACTAAATGGCGTATGGTCATGGACGCTAGCGCGAAGACTGATTCGGGACTATCACTGAACGATGTTTTATATACCGGTGATAATTTGCAGAATGAACTTTTCCTAATCCTGTTGGATTTCCGCTTCTATCCGATCGCGTTTACATCCGATGTGAAACAGATGTATTTGCGAATTCTCGTTAATGATGATGATCATAAATTTCAAAAATTTCTTTACCGCTTCGATCCGTCGCTATCGCTTGATACGTATCAATTCAACCGCGTTTGTTTTGGTTTGCGTAGCAGCCCTTTCCTCGCTATGCGAGTGCTACGGCAGCTGTGCGAAGACGAGCGCGCGCGCTTCCCGCTTGCCGCGTATATTATACAAAACCATACCTACATGGACGATGTATGCTTCTCGATACAATCATTATCTGATTGTTTACAACTCCGCGACGATCTCCGCGATTTGCTCACGGCCGGGGGCTTCGACCTTGTAAAATGGGCGAGTAATGTACCAGAGGTTACAGAATCACTCCCGATGTCGGATCGTCACGCCGCGAATATTAATTTCGATGAGCCGGACACTAACTTGAAAGTCTTAGGTCTACAATGGTCTCCCAAATGCGACGTGTTTATGTTCACAGTGAATATTGAAGTGCGTCCTGCGACCAAACGCAACATCTTATCTCTGATCGCGCGTCAGTACGATGTTCTTGGGCTAATAGCGCCTGTTATTCTGTTCGCGAAATTAATATTACAAAAACTACACATATTACAACTCGACTGGGATGTCGAACCGCCTTCAAATATTGTAAACATTTGGCAAAAATATGTACGCGAGTTACCTTGTATTCAACAGCTGCGCTTCCCTCGCCATCTAGGTGTCGAAGCAAACTCTAAAATCATTATTGCGGCATTTTCAGACGCTAGTGAAAATGGATATGGTGCCGTAGTGTATATTCGAACTCAATTCGATTCCGACTCGGCTCCGATCACCCGCTTAGTTTGCGCCAAATCGAAAGTGGCTCCGCTTAAAACAATTTCCATTGCCAGACTAGAACTCTGCGCATGCCTACTCATGGCTAAACTCGCGCGCCGAGTTCTCGACACTTACGAAAAGCGTCACGCTATAGATAAAATATTTTGTTTTACCGATTCAATGGTAGCATTGCAGTGGATCACTGCTTCTTCGCATCGTTTCAAAACATTTGTGGCTACGCGTGTCACTAAAATTATTTCCGCTATTCCCGCTGACCGTTTCCGCCATGTACCCGGAAACGAAAATCCCTGCGCCGATGCTCTGTCGCGAGGGTTATCACCCGCTCAACTAGTTGACCACCCGCTGTGGCTCACTGGTCCCGCTTGGTTATGCCAAAATACTACTACTTGGCCAGTCAAGTCAGTAGTTCCCGCTATGGTAGACGATAATCTACCTGAATTAAAGAAAATTGTTTCGCTTCCTGTGACTCAGTCGCAGGGTCAGGTTTCGAACCCGTTGTTGGAACTTTCCACCCGAGTGTCGTCGTGGTTATTGTTGCTACGCTCAGTAGTTTTAGTTTATCGTTTCGTTAAGAAACTACCGCGATCGACATGTTTTTCCGCCGATGACATTAATTTCGCTGAAATACAAATTATAAAGGCGTTGCAAAATCATTATCTTTCCGATATTATTTCGAATCTCGCCTCGGGCGCTCGCTGTCCGCGCGCTGTACAGCGGCTCTTACCGTTTCGGGACTCGAACGGGCTAATTAGAGTCGGAGGCCGTCTCCGAAATGCGGATCTGTCTTACAGTCAGCAGCATCCGATTTTATTACCGCGCAAGGACCGCATAATCGAGCTGATAATTAATTATTATCATCGTGTTAATTGTCACGCCGGTCCCGTTGCTTTAATGTCTATTCTTAGACAGCGATACTGGATTCTTTCCTGTCGTAGTATCGTTCGCTCGGTTGTACATAAATGCAACTTTTGTTTCAAGGTTAAGCCTAAATCTACGTTCCCGCTCATGGGAGATTTACCCGACTGTCGCGTAAACGAGGCCAAAGCTTGGACTCACACCGCCGTAGATTATGCAGGCCCTATATCAATCATACCGTTAAGAAAGCGTGGCGTGCGATCTATTAAAGCGTATTTATTAATATTTGTAGATAAAGTAGTCCGGTGTTGCCATGTCGAGCTGACAACTTCACTAAGTACTTGCTCTTTCTTATCCGCATTCAAACGTTTCCTCGCGCGACGTGGAAATGTATCTGTCATGTATTCAGATAATGGCCGATCATTTGTAGGAGCTAAGAACGCATTATCCGAAGTATACACGTTAGTCGATTCTGACGAATTTCAAAAGGCAATCACAGACGAACTATCTGCGAACCGCATTACATGGCGTTTTAACCCACCGCGCTCTGCTCATTGGGGTGGAGATTTTGAGATCTATGTAAAAGCATTTAAGAGTCATCTCGCTAGAACAATAGGTTCACAGTTACTCACCTATGAGGAAATGTTAACCGTGCTTACACAGATCGAGAGCGTCATCAACTCGCGTCCGCTAACCCTACTCAGTGAGGATCCCTCTGAACCCGCTGCATTAACGCCCGCGCATTTTTTAATGGTTGCACCGCTGAAACATTTACCCGCGTGCGCGGCTACAGACGAGCCCGCTCACTTAATCAAGCGCTATGCTTTACTCGACCAAATGGTTCAATCTTTTTCCAAACGATGGAAATTAGAATATCTCCACTTGCTTCAAGCTAGAGGCAAATGGAATACTCCCGCTAACCCTATTAAGATAGGTTCCGTCGTGCTTATCATTACGGATAACCTTTCCCCGCTCTCCTGGCCCCTGGGCATCGTCGTCGAGACATTCCCGGGTGCCGACGGAGTCTGCAGAGTCTGCTTGGTCAGAACTGCTACTTCTGTGTATAAACGACCAGTCGTTCGTTTATGCACACTCCCAACGCAATAATATACCTCATACCGCTTTGCCCCTGGTCAACCCGCTACCTATTCAAACCGCTTTCTTTCTTTTCCTTTAAAAACCGATGGTTTTTAAGGCCGGGGGCAATGTTAGCGCCACTCAGAGGCGCTTCCTTCTTTTCATTCCTACCCTCATTTTCCCATGAACGACGACTAACTGTGTTGAACTTCGTGGGATGAGACACCACTGCGAGAGCAGTCTGCCGTTGACCCTCGTCAGCGACGCATGTGAGTCTGCCGTTGACCCTCGTCAGCGACGCATGTGAGTCTGCCGTTGACCCTCGTCAGCGACGCATGTGAGTCTGCCGTTGACCCTCGTCAGCGACGCATGTGAGTCTGCCGTTGACCCTCGTCAGCGACGGATGTGAGTTTACCGTTCCTCGTCATCGACGGATGTGCGTTTCTATTGACCCTCGTCAACAACGGAAGTGTACTAGTGAATACGTTTTGCCCGCAACACCGCTTATCATACCACCGCACGGGATACAGTTCCCGCAGGAGCCGAAGGTTCCCCGCGCCCGCATCATTTACCCGCAAATACAGTCCACTACTCCAGATTCGCGATTACCTAGGACTGGGTAACGCAGCTCTGCTCATCAGCCCGGAAACCAGGTAAGTCGTCGTTCGTCACCCCTCCGTGTTGGGCGCGCTCTGCCATAATATTTGGTGGCCGCGCTAACAACTGGAATTAAAGAACTATATTAATCACTGGGTTTTAATTGCGCACAAAATACTTTGAAATTAGTTTTAGCTACCGCCATAACAGCCGTATCAATGATACGGGGCCCCCGGGCTACAGAGGCCTCTAACGTGTGAAAGCAAAAATTAGGAAAATGTTATCCACAATGTCACTTAATATCGTGCTTCACGGAAAAAAATTTATAAAAACTGTTATACGATCAACTGTCCATATAATCAATAAATTGATCTTAAATTAACGCAAGCATTTTTGTTTATTTTGTGGGAAATCTTTACCCTTCATTACGACAGCCCTGTTGACTCATTGGTAGTATCACTGCCTTGAGAGCTGTAGGGCGTGGGTTCGATTCCCACTAAGGGCAAACATTTTGTGAATGAACAAATGTTTGTTCTGTGTCTGGGTGTTCTGTTTGTATTATAAGTATGTATTTACAAAAAAAAAGAATATATGTATTCTATCAGTTATTCGACTTCCATCACACAAGCTCTGCTTAGTTTGGGGTCAGATGGCGCTGTGTGTATAGTCCTACGATATTTATTTATTATTTGGGTCCCCCAACTAGTTTTGGTACAGGGCCCCCGTCAAGGCCGCTACGCCACTGGTTAAATGACTGTGCAGTCGAAGATAGTGAACACATCTAGCCTGGAATGGAACTGGTCCTCAAGTGAGGCTGCCGGACCGTTTAGTTTGAGTCTTTGGAATATCAAGCATGAAGCGGTATCACTTTTTGGAGCTCCTGGCTGTCCGATAGTAGAATGAGCAGGGTGGAATTAGGACATGCAGATCTGAAGCGCACTCACCAAAGTGTATCCGGTAGAAGACTGACAGACAAGCAACTTTGCGACGATGTTCAAGGCTTTGGAGCATTTTCCGAACAAGTTGGGAGCATGTTTTAGGTGGGATCAATAATATAACAGACCTGTTCAAATTAATCTACAAGCTATACAACTCCATTCCTCTAGTACATGACACGCATCTGAGAGACCTAGTTATCCTACAATAGGCTTAATGACCTACAATCAAGGTCGAGATTACAATAGCAGGTGACCTCCTTTGATCATGCATTCAGTCTACGCCGTAGGCGATGATTAACAATTAATCTCTTAGCTTAATCAAATATTGATTAAGATGTTTAACATCTTTGCTGCCTGTCTGTTTGTCATTGATCTCGTATAGTATCTAGGGTGTTCATCGTCGTTATCATCGCCCTATTTCCATGTTGTGTTAATAAAGATACATATAATTATTTATTTTTTATTTTTATTTTTTTATGCCACAGGTGGCAATCAAGCTGACGGGTTGACTGATGTTAAGCAATCACCGTCGCCTATAGATATCTGCAATACCAGGGGTACTACAAATACGTTGCCGACCGTTGAAAGTAAATATTCACAGAAAGTATTACAAAGAAAGAAATACAATGAAACTAATACGAACATCTGGAGGTATTGGACATTACAAAAAGTTTACTTAAAAATTATACAAGAATTTGGCTTAATCGGTGTTAAAAGTAGAACAATTATGTTCTATCTGAAAGTTATTTTCTATTTTCATTCCTATTTTTGCGTCCAGCGTTAAAAGTAGAACAATTGTTCTATCCAAAAATGATTTTCTACTTTCTTTCCTGTTTGTGTCCGGTGTTAAAAGTAGAAATGCGTTCTATGCACCTTATCATGGTTTTCCATCAACGAAAATGGAAGTATTAAGCAATAAATTTCTTCGTTGGCCTAAACACACAAGCATTATGCCACAGAACGTGTATAGGGCGTTTTATGGAGAGCAGCAAAGTGTTTGCTGGCCCTAGATTTTATGCCTCATCCAAGTTGATTAGAACCTCTGGCCGGGTCTGACCTCATTTGGGGATGTCCTATTATGTATAATATTATGGGACCTTAGACAACCGCAGTGCAGTATTCAAGTTTAGGCGTTATTACTTGAATTTCAAGGTTTCAGCCAAACATAACCTACGTTGCGGGATATTCTGCAAATATGTCCTAATTATTTTACCTGGTTTGGTTCTCCTTAGCAGGTAGTTGTCTAGATCAACTTTAAAACGAAACTAGCTACTATCATGTCCTCTTTCTCATAAAGGACCTCGTAACAAGTGAAAGAATGAGATGAAAAATGCTTGCGATAAGGTATTTCTATAACTTTGTTCTTTGAGAGTCACAACCTTGCAAACGACCATTCAAAAAAAAATATGAAACCTCTCAACGGTTTTCAATACAATACCAATACAAAACACTGGGCTGAGCACACATGTTTTTGTTTTGAATAAAATATCGACTTTGAATTTCTGATTAAAGGGCACAAAAAGGGTACGTAAATATACAGGACAAAACAGCGTGTTGGGAAAATTGGTGCGCGCGCGTAAAACGAGAACCCTATTCAGACGATGCTATAATAATCGTGTCAAGAGAACCTATTTATTACATTAAATTCCGTCTTAGGCTGCCTGCTCACTGATAGGGAGCGAGATAGCGGAGCGAAGCGAAGGAGTGATGGGGGCGGAGTTGCGGACTGCGCCTGTTTACTAATGCGGCGGCAGTGGGTTTTTTAATGATTTTTGCTGTTAGCCTCAGATGACCTCTACAGTGTCACTAAATAAATAAATATTGGAGATAGCGGAGCGAAGCGCAGGGGTAATAGGGGCCGAGTTGTGGACTACGTCTGTCCACTATTGCGGAGGCAGTGAGGCTTTTTTTTAAAGACTTTTGCTGTTAGCCTCAGATGACCTCTACAGTGTCACTAAATAAATAAATATTGGAGATAGCGGAGCGAAGCGCAGGGGTAATAGGGGCCGAGTTGTGGACTACGTCTGTCCACTATTGCGGAGGCAGTGAGGCTTTTTTTTAAAGACTTTTGCTGTTAGCCTCAGATGACCTCTATAGCGTCACTAAACAAATAATAAATAAACATTGGAGGAAATTTTACAGAGCGCCATCTAGCCCCGAACTACGCAAAGCTAGATCTATGGGAACCATACAGCTGACAGTATATTTATTTTTGTTGTAAATATATACTAATAGTTATAAAACATACGTAGAACAACCAGACAAAGAATAATCATTTATGTTATATAGAGCAGACTTGGGGACTGTGCTGAGCTAAGCCGAGTGCATGCGAGTCATTTGAGCAGGCGGCAGCACTCTGCGGTTGTTTGAATTCTTCTTCCTTTTTGAATATATACAAACTTACACACATTCATACAAATACGAGAAATAAATTGACACACATACACAAATGATCAAATCAGAACTCTTCTCTTTGGGTACTCGAGTAAAAAAATTAAGTTAATAAAATATTGATACCTTTTTCACACACGGGTGCGTTTTCTTATGAAGTATAGTTTAAATAGCACAGTCTGAAGAGGCGCTTGGTCTATTTGTGTTGTCGTTTTCAGTTTTTTTTGAGTATTTTCATGGCAGTTTTAGTATACAATGTCTGTTAAAGGTTTTTGTGAAATTTTGTTTGCAGTTTTGGTATCGTGCGGAGAAAACGTATTACCCACCAATTATAATGGACCCTGTAGATGAATGACTGGCAAAAACATTCATACATTTAGAATTAGATAGGGATTTGGAAAGGATTACAAAGAAGATTGGCCTATGCACCTACAGGGATTCGATACAGGCTGACAATGATGATGATAGAACAGATAAATATATACTTATATATAAATGAATCCTTTTCAAGTTTCGACATGACCAAAGGAAACAATTCCTTTGGTCATGTCGAAACTTGAAAACGAGTTTACCGATTATATTCAAATTTTAAATAAGTTTTTTTAATACTTTTTAGAAGGTTTTTACTTAAAATTGCGCAGAAAATGGGAAAATTTCAGATTTCAAACGACTAAACCGATTTTGATGAAATTTGGTATGAAGGTAGCTGACACCCTGGAGTAACACATAGGCTATTTTTTATCTCGAAGAAATGTAGCGGGTAACACCGCGGGGCGCAGCTAGTAGAAAATAAATCCGAAATTCCATGATTTTTATCTTCAAAGATGTATATTAAAATTCTATTAACCTATCCCTATCAAGTCACCAGCACACTTTCCCAACTAAACTTAAGATCAGATTGCCGTAAATCAAGCTGTTAATCTACCGTAAAATCTCCACGGGACGCACTCGGATGAGAGTCGTAACGTAGCCGAATGAATATTGAAACGTTATCGAAAAGCCGCGTTTAATTCGATTTAGAATCGATGGGTGATTTGAAATGCGAATGTCTGATTTTTTTAATCGCTCTTTACTTTTTTTTTAATTTATTTTTTTACAAGCGACGTGTCACGATGGTATGTGGTCACTGCCGTCTTAAGACACCTACAATACCTGGGGTATAGTCAGCCTACCGTTATTTACCCTTTGTTTCTTTATTTACAGTGGAATTTTTCTATCCGAGTATTCCACTAATCAATCTTGGTGATTTCAAGTTGTGAATAAATCGGTGTCTGCAAGGCTAGCGTGCTTAATCGTAGACTGTATCTTCGCTTAAGATCAGGTGAGATGGCAGTCAAAAGCCTAGTTATTAATAAAAATAAAAACTGTTTTGACATCGCAATCTTTGCATACTTTCAGTTTCAAGTAGACCATATTCGCGGTCGGTTCGTACGCTGAAGGGCGTGGGTTCAAGCTCCAACATTAAGCTTGAGTCGCCGGTGAAGGAAAACGTCGTGAGGAAACCATAGCATGGGTAATACTTTCTAGTACTCGGCTGGCTTGGCTACCACCCTCAAATTGAATAATGCCGCCAAACTGGCTCTCAAGTGTGGCTACCGGAACACACCGTTAGGTGCTTGACGGCAGATTTTCAACTTGAGAGCGGTAGCTAGCAAGCTGAGTAGAAAATATCCTACCACCATGCAATGGTTTTTCTTTACCGGCCGATCAAGCTTATCGTTAGGGGTTGACCCCACGGTTCAAACATTCACCCTTCGGCGTGTAAAACGACCACGTTAACCACTATCATTCATCGTTTATTGTATTGTTATTTTATTTATTTATTTCTTTTGTACACCAACCTTACATTTATTTACTCTTCTTTTCATCCAAAGGTTGTCTGGAAGAAATCGCTCTAGGCGATAAGACCGCCCTTATACATCATCTATTCTATTGTTTTGTTATATTATTTTATCTTCTTTTTTTTTTGTTTGTTGTTTGTTTCCTATTTGTATTAATTGTGATCTGTGTTTCTGGTGTATAATAAAGTTATATTCTATTCTATTCTATTCTATCATGTCTACGATGTTATGACTTTGCACAATAAATAAGTTGGCAATACTATCTACGATTTACTTGGTGGTAGATCTCCTTAGCAGGCGGTCGTCTAGGTAGGTACCACCGCAGTACCAGTTATTCTGCCGCTAAGCAGTAGTGTGTAAACATTACTGTGTTCCGGTTTGAAGGGTACTGCAGCTAGCGAAATTACTGGGCTGTTGAGACTAACCATCGAAAGTCTCAAAGTATCGAGCGCCAAAGCAGCGATGCCCTGGACTTTGTTTTGTTTTTCAAAGTTCTGTGTACCGCTGCAATGGTCATGGACAGGCGTTATCTCTTACCATCTGGAGAGCATCTCGTTCGTCTCATTACTTTTTATATAAAAAAAATCTTTTGAGATAAAATAATGCTTAGGTATATAACTATAATAGTAAAATTATTATCTATGTATACGATCCCAAAGTCCTTCTATAGCAAATCAATCGTTTTCTTTACGCATATATTTGAGTATTCAGCAAAATATGGTACAGTACATATTCCAAGGAAGGTCAAGGTTATAACAGGGTTGTCGGGCTGCTTTACATAGACAATATAGAACTTAAAACATTCTAAAAAAAATGCGTCCTAATGGAAAATGGACCACGTAAGTCGAATTCAGCCCACACGTGTTCGAAGAGATTCACTTTAACAGGATGATAATTTTTTTATGAGAAATAGGCTTACATTTGACCGCCATCTCACCTGGCCTGATGTTAAGTGATGATGCGGTCTAAGATTTAGCACGCTTGCTTTGTAGATATCGATTATAAAAAATAAATAAATATCGTAGGACTATACACACAGCGCCATCTGGCCCCAAACTAAGCAGAGCTTGTGTGATGGAAGTCTGACAACTGATAGAATACAAATATACTTTTTTTTTGTAAATACATACTTATAATACATACATAACACCCAGACACAGAACAAACATTTGTTTATTCACAAAATGTTTGCCCTGCGTGGGAATCGAACCCACGCCCTACAGCTCTCAAGGCAGATATACTACCAATACTACTACTACTACTTTGGTAGTTAATAATAATACATAATTATACAATCCCACTAACATTCTAGATGTGAAAGTTTGGATGGATGGATGGATGGATGTTTGTAACTCTTTCACGCAAAAACTACTGAACGGATTTGAATGAAATTTAGTATGAATATAGCTTGGATTACTACTTTTCATGGCTTAGCGGGTAAAACCGAGGGGCGCAGCTAGTAATAATAATAAAACTTAAAATGTCAAGCAATAAAATGAAAAAATAATAATTTAAAATGTTACTTAAAAATTCATGTCATTGCATTAATATGTAATTCCAAATTATTATTAAAACAAATCATTAAATTGGCAAACCATTCTTACACAAGGTTTGAAGTACAATTGAAATACCTACGTTGTGAAATTAAACGAGCGAGTTTTGGTATCAGTATTGTAGCAACCCTAGCGAAGGGGCAAACAGTCAATTTGTATTTGTGTGAAGATATGTATGTTTATGTGTAGCGTACGCTGGGACGTGCCGAACATAAGGACGGACGATCGGCTCATATTTCTCGCGCGTTACGTGAATAAAGTCCTAACGTACTTCGGGAATATATACTTCTTAGTTCATATTTTAACTGACTTCGAACTTAGAACTTCTAAGTCAGAAGTTCACAATTCGGTCCTATTTGTTTATATTTTTTACAACACATCGCCATCTGAGCCTCGATCATAAACGACTTGCGAAAAAGTATTCGTATCGACTTCGACTAAAATTTGTACAGCTTTGTATGCTTTACGATATGAATTCGATAAATTTTCGTGATCGAGGCTCTGATCCCAAACAAAGCAAAGCTGTACAAGCTTTACTTTGGAAGTCAGATAACTGATAGATTTACCTTAGTACTATGTAATTTATAAAATGATTTAGAAACTCCTTTTTTTGTCAAAACGTTTCAAGGATATACTTTTTGGTTTTGTCTAATAGAGATTTTATCAAAATCGGTTTATGTAGTTCGATTTTTAAACTAAAATAGCTAGAAAAAAAAATTGTAATGGAAGCATAGCATGGTGGTAGGGTACTCGCAGTACACGCCTAACATTGTTTTTTCGGCAGCCTCACTAGAGAGCCAGTTCCATTCCAGGCTAGGTGTGTTTACTATCTTCGATTACACCGTCACTTAAAATTAGGTGAGCTGTGGTCAAACACCTAGGGTGTAAAAAAAATCGTAACGTGGTTTTGACTCTTAACGTACGACGTACGAGACACACAGCGGCCAGTAGTGCGAAACTAGACGAGGCCGCGCGCGCTTTGTACTCAACTTTGCCTCCATGAAAAAGGCCACCAAATGAAATCGTGTCTTTTGTTTTCAGTGGTGCTTACGTTTTTGTTCAGTAGAATTGGGAACGTATATAAATCGTACAGAATAGCCAGGCACCGAAAAAACATTTATTTATCAACAAAAAACATTTGTTCTGGATGGGAATCAAACTCACGCCCTATAGCTCTTAAAACATAACAACCCATTTGGGCATGAGCTAACAGGGCTGTAAATAGATAAATAAAATGAAAGAAAACCACGATTAAAAAGATAACAAATAAATCAAAAGTAAAAAAGTCTTTTTAAAAACAAGATTTTATCTGGGACGATGAACTAAAAAGCTAAAAATGAATTCTAGTAAGTATTTGGCGAGTACGTACTTACCTATACTCTCAAAAGCTTGAGGCACTACCTGTTACAGGTTAGGCACTTACTATACTCGTGTCACAAGTCAAATAAAAGCTTGTAAAATATAATGATACAATACAGATCAGAACCTCAAAAACTAGTACCACAGAGGCGGCTTTATCGCTAAAAGTGAAACATATTTCAAAATATTAGAATAAAAAATAAACACATACATCTTACAATTTTATTGCAATCCATTTACTTTATTACAGTCAAAATTGCCACTATTCTTTATACAAGTCACAAATATAACGTACATTACGCACGTAAAAACACGAGGCCGTAAAATCTCTATAGTCACGTTACTCACGTACTCCAGGAAATAAATCATCGGCATCATAAGAACGCTACGAGATAAGTAGATGTCTACGACGTAACGCCGCTACGGATTGCTACGGCGTAGGCGGCGTAGTGACAAATACTCGCGCTTAGAAAAGCGTCAAGTCGATTATTTTAGAATGTGTATTTTTGTATGATTGATGTGTTTATTACGTTTATAAAATGGAAGGAAGCTTATTGACTGAACGAGGTAAAGGCAAATAGTAGACTGAAATACAAGCTGACTGAAATAAAATAAAAATCCGGCCAAGTGCGAGTTGGATACGCGCACGAAGTGTTCCTTATCTATAAAAACGGCAAAAAAATCACGTTTGTTTTATGGGAGCCCTCTTAAATATCCATTTTATTCTGTTTTTTAGTATTTATTGTTATAGCGGCATCAAAAATACATCATCTGTGGAAATTTCAACTGTCTAACTATCACGGTTCATGAGATATAGCCTTGTGATAGACAGACAGACAGACAGACAGACAGACAGACATACAGACAGACAGACAGACAGACAGACGGATGGACAGCGGAGTCTTAGTAATAGGGTCCCGTTTTACCCTTTGGGTATGGAACCTTAAAAAGGGCAGTCATGAGTCATGATTGCCATGTTGGCTCATTATCTGCTTTAAGAGCTGTAGACGTGGGTTCGATTCCCACCTAGGACAAACATTTTGTGGTATAAACGATGTATTTTGTATGAAATATAAGTACGATATTTATTTGTACGGGAACTGTCGACAGAAGTGAATAGTTTGACAGCAACATGTCGGTGAAGCGGTTACCATAGCATGTCGATGACGCGAGCCAATAAGTTTTGCCTCTATTAAAAAAGTAGCTCGACGCGGTTAAAGCAGTTCTTATTTCAAAAACATTTATGAACTAAATAAACCTATTTTTGTGATAAAAACTTAATTAATGAATAATTCATACCCAGTGCGACGGCACTCGACTTTCAGCCTCGAATTTGTATAAAATATGAACTTCATTAGCACTACAAATATTTAAAAAAAGAATTCGCTAAATCGGCCCAGCCGTTCTCAAGCTATGCGCATTTTAATTGATTTTCTACACTAATAAATAAAGAGAAAAAATTTGAATTTTTGTTTGTTTATTTGTATTGAATACGCTCCCAAACTACTAGACCGATCTGAATAATTCTTTCATCATTCGAATGCTACATTATCTGTGATGAATATAAGCTATATTTTATTAAAAAACTAATAATGGATCCGTATGAAAACTTCAATGATGTAACCCAAGCTGTGAAAAATTTACCAAAAAAAATTTTACTTCGCGTGCGCTGCGAAAACTTTTGACAACAGAACAAAGTGATGTTCTACAGTTTTAAAGAGCAAATTGATGTCTACAAAAAAGTCCACCATATCATATGTATAACTGTTACAGTTATGTCAAAATAATAAATTATTTACTAAATACCTAAATCTACCGTGCGAAGCCGGCGCGGGCTGCTAGTACTATGTGTTTTCGCAAACACAAAATCCCCACTAAACTTAAATTTTTCATTGGCAGTCTTTTTGAATTAAAATGCCTAAAATCCACTATAGATGAAATAAATAAATATCGTAGGACATTACACACAGCGCCATCTGACCACAAACTAAGCAAAGCTTGTACGATGGTAGTCAGATATATATAGATATATGTATGTATAATACTTAAATACTTTTTTTTTGTAAATACATCAGATAAAATAAATGCAGAACACCCATATCCAGAACAAACATTTGTTTATACCACAAAGTTTGTCCTGGTTGGGGATCGAACCTACGCCCTTAAGCTCTTGGAGCTATATATATATTCTGTTGTTTAATACGCTCCATAAACTACCTACATTGTGAACCTTTAGAAATTATCTGCGGAACGAGAGGAATTTTTAGTGCACATTTTCTTTTGTAATAAACTTTCGGCGAGAAACTTAATTTACAGTTACGTGCTATTTATTTTTAAAGCTAAATGAGGTTAATTGCTCTTTAGATAAATTGGTTGATAGTTATTATTATTGTTTATCATAGAGATGTTGACGTTAACCTACTATTGAATGTTTGTTACTGCATCACGCGAAAACGGTTGAACGGATTTGGATGAATTTTGGCATACATGTAGTTTATAACTTGGATTAACATATACAATACTTTTAATGTGAGAAAAATGTTAGGCTTCTGTGGGATTATCAAAAAACAAATTATCCACTTAAAACTTTTGTAAAGATGCGTCTTATTTTTTTAATTATTTTTTTTACATCTGACTAGGCATGCGTTTGGCCACGATCTCACCTGGTGGAAAGTGACGATGTGGCCGAAGATGGAGCACGCTTGCTTAGAAAATACCTATTTACCTTCTTCTTGAACAACCCCGGATTGTATTTTGTTGGAAACACAGATGCTGGCAACGAGTTCCACACATCAGCAGTTCTTATGAAACTTTATTCAAGGTATAGCGTAAGCTTCATGACTATTGCTTGTTTGGTATTTACGCGTTTCACTCTAAACCAAATTCTAAAGTTAACGCGGTCACAGTCGCGAGTATATGCTAGTAGCTAGTATGCTAGTAGCTCGTAGTGATGATAGCTCAGTGGTTAGTACGGTCGCTTCACACGCCGAAGGGCGTGAGATTGAACCCCAACAATGAGCTTGAGCTGCCGATGAAGGAAGACATCGTTAGGAAACTATAACAAGGTGGTAGGCTGAGGTGAGGTGGTACACAGTGAGGCTGTTGGAACATACCGTTAGATACTTGGCGGCACATTTTCAACTTGAGCAATTGAGCATGGTAGCTAAACAGCCGATTACATAATTACTCTTACCTTTTTTAATAATCTGACAACATAATAATTTATCTAACTTTATTATTGTAATTATATAATAATAATTGGTTTTATTTAAAATTCAACAATTATGTATAAGGTTTAAAATAAATAAAAATCGAAAATGAAAATATTGATCATTTAAAAAAATGTTTTACATATACACAGAAGCTACAGTGGTAGCACAAATTAAAATAGAAATAAATGCAAAAAATGACTATCTAGACAAAGGCTTTGACTATGTCAGAGAAAAAAAAATACCCTTTGGTCTCACAATGTTTTCCTTAACCAGCATTTGTGTTTATTTCCGTGTTTTAAACTGACATATTAACAAAAAGTTTCCTCTAACCCTAAACCTTACATGTACATTAAACCAAACGGTTTAAACTCAAATAAAGCTTAAAGTTTAAGTTACCAACTACCTTATTCCATTTGTCAACTCCCTATTTCACAAACTACTTATTTAATTTAGTCACCCGTATTTAATTTCGGTACCTAAAACTGTCGTTATGTAACAAACTATTATTAGACTTGTTACATTTTAAGTTTATGTTGGTATTTTACACGTAACCATTTTTTTTTATGTTGAATAGGTTCGCGTTTGACCACATCCTGCTTGATGTAAAGCAACGATGCGGTCTAGGATGGAACACGCTTGATTTGAAGTCACTCATATTTTACTTTTTTTTACCTTTATGTAATAATAGCGGTTTGTCCCGGCTTCGCACGGATGGACATTTATTTTTTAATCTTAAGGTGGTTAGATTTCCATACAAATAAATTTTTGCCATTTATGGACGAATGGAGCATAATTTTACAGTGAAATCACAGCTACTGGCATTGATTTTGGCACAAACAGTAGATTATGTTTTATTCAAAAATCATAAATCATTCATAAATTTGATTTTATGCTATTAATCTACTGTTTTATTCAAGCAATGGTGATTTACCGCAAATAAAGACCAAAATAAATGCCAGTAGCTGTGGTTTCACTGTAAAATTATGCTCCATTCGTCCATAAATGGCATAAAATATTTATATGGAAATCCAACCACCGTTACCGTTTGAGCGTAAAGAATTAACAAACATACAAACACACTCACAAACTTTCGCCTTTATAACATTAGTGTGAATTTCTCTGAAATTTATATCCACAACCACCACCGTAGACCGCATCTTCGCCTAACATCAGGCGAGTTGGCGGTCAAACGCAAGCTTACAATGTAATAAAAAAAAATCCGCTTAGTAGAAAATTCAACACGCCAATCTTTGCTTTAGTAGGTACCTATACCTATATATAAGTGTGTGGTAGAATCAATTAACTACTCTCTAGACTTCCCAACGGATGTTTGGAAGCTGCATACTAATTACCTCGCTTTTGCTTTGAATTACATGAACTAGATATGGCACAGATTTCAAATAAAAAAAATATACTGGTAGGATGATGGTGAGGAAGATGGCAAATACACTCTGGCCTTGAATGGAATTAACTCTCAAATGAGGCTGTCGGAACATACGTTAGAGTTATGGTTGGCGGCAGATTTTTAGTTTTCCTCTGCAAAGTCATAAACAAGATCTCTAGCAGCCAAGATCTTAACTTGGTTCTGAAGCATGCGGTGGTAGGTGCATCCCAGAAGGAGGCGGGTACGTGGTTGTAGACCGCGTAACTTACCCACTGCCACTGCCCACTTCCCAATTCTTAATTCCCACTTCCCAATTCCCAAGTCCCATATCCCACTTCTCAATTCCCAATGCCCACTTACCAACTTCCCACTTCTCAATTCCCACTTCCCACTTCAATTTCCCAATGCCCACTTCCCACTTCCTACTTCCCAATGCCCACTTCCCACTTTCCAATTCCTAATGCCCACTGCCCACTTTACAATTCCCAATTGCTACTTCCCACTTCCCACTTCCCACTTCCCACTGCCCACTTTCCAATTCCCACTTCCCAATGCCCACTTCCCACTTCCCAATGCCCACTTCCCACTTTCCTATTCCCAATGCCCACTGCCCATTTTCCAATTCCCTCTTCCCACTTCCCAATGCCACTTCCCACTTTCCAATACCCAAGGCCCACTTCCCACTTCCCACTTCCCAATTCCCACTTTCCAATTCCCACTTCCCAATTCCCACTTCCCAATTCCCCATTCCCACTTCTCAATTCCCATTTCAAATTCCCAATGCCCACTTTCCACTTCCCAGTGCCCACTTCCCAATGCCCACTTCCCAATGCCCACTTACCACTTCCCACTTCCCACTTCTCAATTCCCACTTCCCACTTCCCACTTCCCACTTTCCACTTCCCAATTCCCACTTCCCAATTCCCCATTCCCACTTCTCAATTCCCATTTCAAATTCCCAATGCCCACTTTCCACTTCCCAGTGCCCACTTCCCAATGCCCACTTCCCAATGCCCACTTACCACTTCCCACTTCTCAATTCCCACTTCCCACTTCCCACTTCCCACTTCCCACTTCCCACTTCCCACTTCCCACTTCCCACTTCCCACTTCCCACTTCCCACTTCCCACTTCCCAATGCCCACTTCCCACTTTCCAATTCCCAATGTCCACTTTCCACTTTCCAATTCCCAATGCCCACTTCCCACTTCGCAATTTTAATTTTTTTTATTAAGAATATTGCCGTCGCGGCGGGCGTCTTACGTAACTTTGAAGATGTGGCTACAATGGAAGCGTCATGAAATTACAGTATTAAAAAAAGTGTTTTTTTAAAAAGGCGTATTACAGTATTGCTGAATTTATTAGTGACAAATTACGCAACTCTTTTGGTAGGGAATTGGGAATTGCGAAGTGCGAAGTGGGAATAGGGAATTGGGAAGTGGGCATCGGAAAGTGGGAAATGGGCAGTGAAAGTTGGGAAGTGGGCATTGGGAATTGAGAAGTGAGAAGTGGGACTTGGGAAGTGGGAACTTTCCAATTCCCAATGCCCACTTCCCACTTCGCAATTTCCAATTCCTACTTCCCACTTCCCAAGTCCCACTTCTCACTTCTCAATTCCCAATGCCCACTTCCCAACTTTCACTGCCCATTTCCCACTTTCCGATGCCCACTTCCCAATTCCCTATTCCCACTTCGCACTTCGCAATTCCCAATTCCCTACCAAAAGAGTTGCGTAATTTGTCACTAATAAATTCAGCAATACTGTTATACGCCTTTTAAAAAAAACACTTTTTTTAATACTGTAATTTCATGACGCTTCCATTGTAGCCACATCTTCAAAGTTACGTAAGACGCCCGCCGCGACGGCAATATTCTTAATATAACTCGTGTACTGTGACATTATGAAGGTATAGCCTAGTATAATAGACGCTAGTATTAATATTAGTAACTACGTTCCGTACATAAATGAAACTACGTGGTGGGAATATCCTTACTTTTTATGGAGACAAAGGAAACTAATCGTAGATTTTCGCAGGTGCGTAGAAGTCATATTGAATATTTAAGGTATATATTTAGTTTATATCCTCTTAACAGCAACGACCATGATGATGGTCACGGCCGTTCATTAAATCCAAAAACAAAACAAAAGTATTTAAGGTGGTTCGATTTCCATACAAATAAATTTTTGCCATTTATGGACAAATGGAGCATAATTTTACAGTGAAATCGCTGCTACTGGCATTTATTTTGGTCTTTATTTGCGGTTAATCACAATTGCTTGATTAAAACAGTACTATTCCTATTCTCGCTGCACTAATATTATAAAGGCGAAAGTTCGTGAGTGTGCTAGTTACTTCTTCACACTCAAACGGCTGGGCCAATTTTGATGAAATTTGGTATAGAGGTAGCGCATACCTTTGATTAACATATAGACTACTTTCATTCCGAAAAATTTAGTTTCACGTGGGAACAGCGGTTGAGACCGCGGGGCGCAGCTAGTAGGTATAGTATAAATCTGAAATTGGTTTTAAATTGAATTGGTTAGGTATGTGGTCTAATACCTAGCCTATCAACAACAACAAACAATAGTGACATCACGCACAATTAAGTTATATGTAGAACAGTAAGACAAAAAAAAACAAAAAAGTGTGGGTCGAATGAAGAACCTCCTTTTTATTTTTGATGTCGGTTAGATGCTTTTTTCTTTTGGCTCGGTTTCACGTATGGTACTTCTTAGTTACGAGAAGTGCAAAAGATTTAAAAAAATGTGAAAGAAAATATGGTGTGTGAATTAATGGCTCTGTTGGATAAATCAGCACTATAAATTCTACAAATCCACGTAATTACGTAGCAGGGAATTAACCAACATAGGTTTATCCGATTAGTAAATAATTAATTTAAACAATAAACTAGTGGAAATGGTGTTTTGTGCTTGGATTAGTGAAAATTCTACTATTTACATTCGAAGGGTCCCACACTTCAATGTTTCGAACACGTCTCTTACTTCAATCAAATATCAGTTTAAAATTCTTTTAGATAGGATCTCAGTTAGCGGAGCAAAAATATGGTGGTTACTGGTTATGGCAAATGTGTTTTGACACGCGTTTTTTTCTCACATTACTCGGAAAGTTAGAAACAAAGCCCAATTCTGTTGAACGAAGTTAAGATTCAAGATTCAATTAAAATTTATTGCTTCCTTAAAAGACGTTGAATATGGTACACAGGCAAATATAAACCACTAGGAGCACTATTTCAAAAGTCAACATTTATTAATAAAATTAAAACTAATAATACTTACATATATTATCTACATTTACAATTAAATAAAACTGACTCCATGACCCTTAGGCCAACTAAACGCACTGCTCCAATGAAACAGCGAGGTTTCGGAGTATACGAAAATACGATACGATGTATACAATTTTTAGATGTTTATTGATTTTTAGGGTTATTGATTTTAAGGGCAAAACAGGCCCCTATTTCTAAGACTTTGCTGTCCGTTCGTCTGTCTCTCTGTCATCTGTCACTAACAACAAATACTAAAAACAGAATGAAATGAACTTTTAAGGGGGCTCCCATACAACAAACGTGACTTCTTTTTCTTTTTGCCGTTTTCATAGATAATGGTACGGAACCCTTCGTACGCGAGTCCGACTCGCACTTGGCCAGTTTTATAAAACCGCTCGATCAACTTCGATAGAATCTATATGGGATCCCCCTCATATGGATCATCATCCTATGGATCTACCAAGCAAAAAAAGAACAATCAAAATCGATTCGTAATTAGTGGAATGATCATGACACACATACAAAAAATAATTGAGAACCTCATCCTTTTTTAAGTTGGTTGAAAAAACTATCTTTTGCTATAACGTTCAAATGCTTTTTCGGTGAAATTACACCTTTCTAGGTGAAAGGTTGGTAAAACTTTTTGAACGCATTGGGTGTCTAAAGACAGGTATAACCCCCTGGAAGGCCCACATAGCGATGGCCAAATAACCTCAACGTTTTTTAAATCAAATAAAAATAAAATTAGAAGCAGTCTACTGTAACAGGGTAAAGCTCAAAAGTTGCTAATATGACACCAGCTGCCAAACGAATTCTCCAAGTAGCCTAGTCGGGTCAGCTTAACATTTGCACTCGAAAATTAACTTTAACTTTAACTCGGTAAAGTTCAAAACATACGACAGCATTTACTAGCTTGCTACTTAAAGTGAGCGCAGATTTTAACTTGACGTAATCCGGGGCGAGTATTTGAGTTTTTAGTTTAAATTCGTCGGATTTTGTGATATTTTGCTTTGTTTTTGTTTTGAGAAGGTAGTGGTATCTAATTTCCATTTATTAAGCACCTCAGGGTTTCAATTTCAAGTTCAAGCTACTATATTATACTAAAATGATAGAGAAACTAAAAAAAGAAATAAATGTATTATGTATCTTAGATTACTTGGAAACATGCGTTTCTTAGCATATTCTATTTGTAGATACCTAAATTGAGAAATACAATAAAATTATATTTATGTTGTAATGAAGATATTTTTTGAATAGTACCTAATTTAGGGATGCTCAACATACACATGTATGTAAGTTCTGTTTGTACATATATACATTGCGTGTACGGATAAAATTAAATGCTGATAGACAAAATACATATAATGTATTTGGGACACCGGATTAGTATGACGAAAATTTGTATTACTTTATAAATTGGAATTAATAATGACTTGGTGGGGAGCATTTTTGTTCAAATATGATAGCCTGGTCGATGCAACGCGCGATCATAAAAAAATACGATCCTGATCTGATCACCTGGTCAATGCAATGTGTGAACATTAAAATGTAAAAATCTGATCTGGTCGATCGGTCGATGCAATGTGTGAACATTAAAATGTATGAATCTGATCTGATCGCCTAGCCGATACAATGTGTGAACATTAAAATGTAAGAATCTGATCTGGTCGATCGGTCGATGCAATATATGAACATTAAAATGTATGAATCTGATCTGATCGCCTAGTAGATACAATGTGTGAACATAAAAATGTATGAATCTGATCTGATAGCCTGGTCGATCCAATGTGTGAATATTAAACTTTATAAGTCTGATTTGATCGTTCGGTCAATCGACTTATCTGGCCGACAATAAGACGTGGTTGACCAAAGTAAGGCTATTTACTTATTCATGCGATATCGATTCCATCGTCTATCTCACATAAACGTCAATTTTAAGAAAACGTATACGGCTGATATACGTTAGACATATAATCTGTTCGATGTCGATCGCGTCACGCGCGTCATGTATAAACACTGCTTGTTTACAATCACCTTAACATGTTAAATGGCTCAAATTTAGACGATTATCCTATATTTGATATGAAAATAGGTTTCCAATCAGTCAAAATAATTGTACATTTAACCTTTATCAAAGGTTACATCCTACCTTTTCACATCGAACCTAATTACTTCCACATTTTTAAAAGAAAATCGGGGTTTAGATATTTTGGTATTAGTATGTCGTCTACCAAATAGGTAGTATACCAAACAGGATGTTGCGATAACACCAAAGTGAGCCAACGACGTCATTTTGTTCAGGTCTGGAAAATCTTGAGGCACTAAAATTCTTCTGGAGATATGGCTCTCATGTAATGTGACCTAGATAAATATTTTTAAGACCTCTCTCAACACACACACGAGTGTAACGAGGACACACTCTTCATACGTCAATATATCTCAATCATAGGTAACATCTGCTGGAGAAGGCATATTATGCTGTCACGGAGTATTTGACGGACAACCATGTTATTTACTGAGGGGATGGCTGGCAGAAAATGCTGTAGCATTAAGTCCTCCCTTTGTACATGTTTTTCTTTAAAGTGTGCAATAAAGAATTAAATAAATAAATTTTGATATTAATTATGTTGACATTTCACTATCACATTTTTTTCCCTTTGGTTTTGGCGTCGCATTTTGAGCATTTGCCAGTGTCAAGTGTTTTATATTTTCAAGTTTCAAAAGTTAAATAAGTTGCCTCGAAGACATAGTTATAGTCAAAGTCCAGTCTTGGTCAAGTCCAGTCCAGTCATAATCAGTCAGTCCCGTTATAATTAACCATCAGGGATTGCTTTCCGTCATCAACCATCAGGCGTGTTGGTCAAACGCGAACTTATCCGTATTAAAAATATACTAAGCAGTAAAATTCTCGCCACGTTTCGCAACATTAAAATCGGCAAGAAAAATTACTCCGAGTGCAGGCGAGTTAACAACACCTAAACAGAAAGCGCAATGAAGATATATGAGGTCGTTTACTTTAAAACCTCAGTAACAGTATAGAAATTGGTGGAAAATTACACTTGACTACTGCAGAGATGAAAGCGAAATGGTAATTTTATTTTGTTTTATTTACTTCTTGTTTTTTAATTTATTCCTTAGTTTTACTTGGTGGTAGATCTCTTTAGCAGGAGGTCGTCTGGGTAGGTACAACCGCAGTAACAGTTATTCTGCCGCTAAGCAGTAGTGTATAACCATTACTGTGTTCCGGTTTGAAGGGTACTGCAGCTAGCGAAATTACTGGGCTGTTAAGACTAACTCTATCAAAAGTCTCAAAGTAATGAGCGCCAAAGCAGTGATGCCCTGGACTTTGTTTTGTTACTTAAAGTTCTATGTATCGCTGCGATGGTCATGGACGGGCGTTATTTCTTACCATCAGGAGAGCGTCTCGTTCATCTCATTACTTTTTAAATAATAAAAATAAAGCTGCGCCCCGCGGTGCTACCCGCTACATGTTTTCGGGATAAAAAGCCTATATGTTGATCCAGGGTCTCGGCTAACTCAATACCAAATTTCATCCAAATCCGTTCAGTGGTTTTTGCGTGAAAGAGTAACATTATTACAGTATCCATTCAAATTTTCACATTTATAATATTAGTGGGATACAGAATTAAATGCGAAACAATGGTACAGTTTATACTCATGTAACATACGGGCATAAATGTGCGTCACCGCCTGTTGCCAGGGAGCCACTACTCGAACTCTTTTTGTAGCGATGATAGCTCAGTGGTTAGTGCGGTAGGTTCGCATGCCGAAGGGCGTGGGTTCAAACCCCAACAATGAGCTTAAGCTGCCGGTGAAGGAAAACATCGTGAGGAAACCATAGCATGGTGGTAGGGTGCTTTCTAGTACTCGGCTGGCTAGCTACCACCCTCAAGTTGAAAATCTGCCGCCAAGCATCTAACGGTGTGTTCCGGCAGCCTCACTTGAGAGCCAGTTCCATTCCAGGCTAGGTTTGCTTTACCATCTTCGACCACACCTTCACTTAACATCAGGTGAGCTGTGGTCAAACAACTAGCCTGTCAACCATAATATATATATATATGTGTATATACATACATATATGTACATACCTACATATATATATTACATATATACATATTGTGTATATATATACTTTTTACGTATGTTTATGTATGTATATATATATATATATATATACATCACATAATGTACATGTGATAAAACCAAAAATGTATAATTATAGATATATTATATATCTTTACGTGTTACATCTCTGCGCACCTGATATTAGGTGACGGTATTGTTACACGCGCGCTATATTTGACATTTAAATTTAATTGAGAGACATTTCTTCTATCAAATCCATAAGAAACTATTGTCCCGGCGCAGAAGCGCAAATAATGCTGTCAAGATTTTCATCGATACAGAAGCCTCATCACTGTTATTGGCTGTCAACACAAACAGACGAATGCGAGTAAATTCCAAATAAAAGGGAAATAAATAGCGAATACGGAACAGTGGTTCTCAAAGCGCGTCCCGCTTCCCTCTTTTATTCGAAAGAAAAACTAATTATTTGCTCGCACCCGCCATTTGTTTCTATTCAGATTCGTTAAGCGTTGTTCTTCGTTTTGTTGGGTTTTATTTCTTTGGGAAATGTTGCTTCTGGTCGTAGGGGTAGATCTCCGAAATTCCGAAATGAATTTAGCAACATTTTATTTCGTAATCCCTTCTTTCAAAAGTTAACTTCACTTTCATTTATTTTACAGTGTTATTAGATCAATCCCTTTCAAATATATTAAAACTGGCTATTTTTATTAATATTATGCAAATACAAATACGATGCATACTCGTACATTTTCTCATTGGTATTTTATCATTATGAGATAGGTAAGCCAATAGTCTACCACGCTGGCCAACAGCGGGTAGGCAAACTTCACAAATCTTCGAAAATTTGTTTTTAAGGATATGTCGGTCATGTAGATTCAAAATATTTTCATTCGCCGTTTAAACTTAGCGGCATTACGCACTGAAAAAAGACATGGTGCATGGATTCGAACGCAGGACTTAATAATTAGAAGCCAGATAGTATTCCAACTAGGGTGCCGAATCTTTACTAGAAGTACATGATAATATCAAACAAATACAGACTTGAATCTACATCGCAAAAAGACTATAAGCAGCATCAATTTGAGAAATTTACCTTCCCGACTACGTTGCTTCGGAGCTATCGGAGCTTTTTCAATATTACAGTAAAGTGTGTTAATAAGACGCAAGACTGGTCGAGTGATAGAGTGTTTTATTGTTGTTTCATTTATTTTAGTTTTGTGTTTAGGGCGAAATTTTCCTCGTTTTGAAACTTTTACTTTCGACTCTATTCATATAAGAGCGTAGACATACAAATATATAGTTCTTTAGCAAATATTTTTAAAACCCTTTTAGAATTCGAACGAGTTGAGTATTATACATATTATTGTAAATATTTAAAAAATGTATTTTTTTTCGAAAATGACTCCGATTTTTACTGCGAATTTACGACATGACATTTTTTATTTTAGTTTTATTTTAAGCTTTTCGCATTACGGCGGTTAGCATTTAGACAACAAAATTTTGTATTGGAAAGAATTATCTATATTCATGTTTTTTTTTTTTTGACGAATATTAATAATTTGCTTTGATATTTACAACTTGGAACACAAAACCTAAACACTATCGGTCAACATTATAACTCTAAGTGACGCACGCATTCGTACTGCGTAAATAGCGTGCGGCAGATAGCTATATGTGTGCGGTGTCACGCACACACATGACCTTCAAAAACTTCGTTTCTATAACTAATTTTATGTACCTAGAAGATGACTCCAGAACAAAGAAGTGTGCGCAGAACGACCAAACAATCTGCGTGATTGTTCTGCAGATGACTTTGCCATTTTTACCGTACTAATTTCAAACAAATCATTTACGTATTTCATCATGTTACGAATATCTTTTACTAGCTGCGCCCCGCGGTGTTACCCGCTACATGTTTTCGGTCTTGAATAAAACAGTAGATTATTAGCATATTTTTTATATTTTATGCTAGTAATCTACTGTTTTATTCAAGCAATTGTGATTAACCGCAAATAAAGACCAAAATAAATGCCAGTAGCTGTGATTTCACTGTAAAATTATGTTCCATTTGTCTATAAATGGTAAAAAATCTGTTTGTATGGAAACCGAACCACCTTAAGCTAATTCTTGCAAAATGATGATGCATTGTTTTAGAATATTCTACAATGGTAGGTTAACTGCAATCACTTACCCTTCGGGCATAAATTCTCGATTAATAAACCGGCTCCGGAACGGCCATTACACAGTAACGCCAATTTCGCAGAGTTATTAAAGACAAATCGGCCGATTTCCGACTCGAATCCTGTAGTGTCAGAGCTGCGATATGTGAAATTACTGCTCGATACCGTATTTTATTGATTGTAAATAAAAAATCTCAGTTACATTTCATTCTTTCAAAGTAGATATGGCTCAGTTTTAACGTTTGTTTAATATTTTACAATGTTGTCTAACAAGATTTTTTTGTAATCAATCATTTACACTACAGCTTACGTAATGGCGTGTTTAAAGATTGTAAATACCTGAAACTTGAATGTCTGACATGTTCATTAAGTACTACTATGCAACTGTCTTGTGAATTTTCAATTATGTAAATCAGAAATACAATATTACAGATATATATTTATTACCAAAAAGTAAATTCGTTATTGTAAAACAAGAAATATGCTTTATTCTGTCGCATAGCAATAAATAACGCAACACCATATTATAACATTACTTTTACTAATAGAAAATCATACAACTACATTGTCGGAATCCCCTTATGTAATATGCATAACCTCCATTGTTTTGCATGTTACATTGTAGGATCACTTCAGTTAGGAACCTAGTGCACTTTATGATGTAATAAGTTCTTCTTACTTCTAAGTAGTTTATTTTTTCTGAGTGATTTTCACTGAATGCCGCGAATTAATTCTCGTCGAATATTTATACTAATTTACCGAGAAGGAGTAGACACTTTGGTCTTTGACTTTAGGTCGATTGATCAGAGAAAATCACAAATCACAGCAGAGTTATTGCTTTCTCGCTTTCGCCTATTTCTGTCTCGGTTTCGCCCCCGTTGAACGGAGCTTTACTTTTTGGAATGCAAAAAGTAAAATTAAAATGATGTATTAATTTTTGTAAGTTAATCCATAATAGTTACAATTACATTATAAATATTTAATTTAATTGTAGTTCTGCGTCCTTAACAGTTGTTTACAGTAAACACTATGCAGCACCATAAAGTTATTACTAGTAACATAACACAACCACATATCCCCGACTACAATTTTCACCGCTCGTTGCCGTTACAAATGAAATAGCTATAAAAGGGATGAAATCGTAATTAAAATGTCTGTTGAGCCATTACTGAGGGTGGATGTCACGTGATATACTGCATGGTTTTAAGGGTTAAAATAAGGGGTGTTTTTTATTACTAACTTTTTGTTCTGTGGCTTTATCAACAGTTTCAATACCCACTAGTTTCCCTTGGGACACATTAACTAGTGTTTTTTAAAGGGTTAACCAGTGTTATTCGTTGGTTGTCATCCATTTTTAAGTAACTCCTTTGAATTACGATGTGAAACAAGGATGAAACGTACATGTTAGCTATTTTTTACATCTAGTTGCAGCGCCATCTAGTTTTGAATTAAGAGAACCAAACACTGATAGTATACCTATTTTTTTTTTTTTTTTTGGTACGTACCCAAGAAAATTACACTATGTATGGGTGGTAGCGGGCCGTCTTTCTACTAACCTGGTTTTTTTTTATGGTTGACAGGCTAGGTGTTTTGACCACAGCTCACCTGATGTAAAGTGAAGGTGTGGTCGAAGATGGTCAAGCACGCCTAGCCTGGAATGGAACTGGCTCTCAAGTGTGGCTGCCGGAAGACACCGTTAGGTGCTTGGCGGCAGATTTTCTACTTGAGGGTAGCTAGCCAGCCGAGTACTAAAAAATTTGTGTCTCTTACTCTACAAAAGTAACATTTTAATTCTAAATCTACACGGACTCACACGCAAATCCTCTTAAACTGAACTGAACCTAATAATCCTAGGATTAGCTACTCGACCGGTGGCAGCCAGTTCGAAGCGGATCAAGACGGAGAAATCTGGATTTTTCCGGTTATTTCAATGCAAATATGGCAAGTCAAGTTGTGTTTGTCGATTTTCTTTGTTATTCGTTCGCTTAGTTCTCAAAGGCTTCAATTTATGTGTAAATTACTAATCTGGGACGTGTGTGGTGATTGCAAGCTGACTTACACGTATACGGGGTTACGCGAATTGGTAGTATTTAACAGAAAGGAGCATAGCAATTCACACCTCGCTGTCACCCACATGTGTCGGTATGGAAAGTGGTATCTGTATTAATCCAGGATATGAGTTATCTGCGTTTTAAATTTCATCTAAATCCGTTAAGCCATGCTCACAAACTTTCGCATCTATAATATTTTACTTGGTGGTAGAACTCCTTAGCAGGAGGTCGTCTAAGTAGGTACCACCGCAGTACCAGTTATTCTGACGCTAAGCAGTAGTGTGTAAACATTACTGTGTTCCAGTTCGAAGGGTTACTGCAGCTAGCGAAATTACTGGGCTGTTAAGACTAACCATCGAAAGTCTCAAAGTAATGAGCGCCAGAGCAGTGATGCCCTGGACTTTGTTTTTTTACTCAAAGTTCTGTGTATCGCTGTAATGGTCATGGATAGGCGTTATCTCTTACCATCAGGAGAGCGTCTCGTTCGTCTCATTACTTCTTACATAAAAAAAAAATTAAAAAAAATAGTAAAATTTTTGCTAAAGGACTGACACGCGATAAAATCAGATAACTTATAGCATTGCTTTGTTAGCTCATTAGGTTCTAGCTTTGCGTCCTGAGCTGGAGGGTGTGGATTCGAATCTCACCCAGGACAAACATTTATACGTCGAACATAGGTATTTGTTCGTTGTCTAGGTGTTTCGGTTTATATACTTTTTCATAATACATACTAATAGCATGTATCATGAAAAAGTATAAATATATAATGTGTTATTTCAGTTATCTGGTTCTCATAAGCCAAGCTTTGCTCTCAAAAACAGCTCATAAATTCATAAATCATTTGTAAATTTGAGTTTATGCCAATAATCTACTGTTTTTCTTCAAGCAATTGTAACTTACCGCAAATAAAGACCAAAATAAATGCCAGTAGCTGTGATTTCACTGTAAAATTATGCTCCATTTGTCCAAAAATGGCAAAAAATTATTTGTATGGAATTCGAACCACCTTAACAATAATGAGTATAAAATTATGTTCATCTCGCGCACAAAAGTAAAGTTCCTAGTATTTTGTGCGCGATTAAGACCCTTTGATAAACACAATTATGTGTTCGACGTGTAACAGCGCGCGCGCAGGTACGATCAGTTAGCAACAGGTTCGCGCGTGTATCGCGGCCGGCGTCACATATTCTCCCCGCGCGCTTCGCCCCTTCGAGTCTCGTCGCGCGCGGTCCCGACGCAGCGTTCTTTTTTTTTGTTTTTTTTTTATGGTTGACAGGCTAGTTGTTTGACCACAGCTCACCTGATGTTAAGTGAAGGTGTGGTCGAAGATGGTAAAGCACACCTAGCCTGGAATGGAACTGGCTCTCAAGTGAGGCTGCCGGAACACACCGTTAGATGCTTGGCGGCAGATTTTCAACTTGAGGGTGGTAGCTAGCCAGCCGAGTACTAGAAAGTACCCTACCACCATGCTATGGTTTCCTCACGATGTTTTCCTTCACCGGCAGCTTAAGCTCATTGTTGGGGTTTGAACCCACGCCCTTCGGCATGCGAACCTACCGCGCTAACCACTGAGCTATCATCGCTACATATATAATAATAATAATAATAAAGCCTTTTTATTTCACATACATATATATATTTATATATATATGTGTTTGTTCTGTGTCTGGGAGTTCTGTGCGTATTATAAGTATGTATTTACAAAAAAAAAGTATTTATGTATTCTATCAGTTATCTGACTCACACAAGCTCTGCTTAATTTGGGGTCAGATGGCGCTGTGTGTATAGTCCTACGATATTTATTTATTTATTCATTATATATTTATAGCCTATATATATTATATACTATATATGTATTATGAGTGTATACATATTTATATATGTAAATATTTCGTTTTATTTAAATACATTATTATAATTATGATTATTTTTATATACTTACTATATGTTTATGTATGTAATTTTTTTCTTATTAATGTTACATCTCCCGTCTGTTTTTTATGTTTTCTATCGTATTTTTCTTTTCTTGGTTGCCTGGAAGAGCTCGCTGTTAGCGATAAGGCCGCCACTTGTGGCACTAGTTAATAAGGTTTTTTGTTCTCTGTACTCTTTTCTATTTATGATGTGCACAATAAAGAGGTATGTCTATCTATCTATCTATATAATGTTACGTATATAGAGCAGTAGAGACAAAAAGTGGAAAGATGGTGGTCAATTGCAAGCCTTTTTCATAATACCTAATATGAAAGTGTATTTTTATTGAAGATCTAATTTAGGTACTAAAATTTACTCCCGATTTCTGGGGAATATTTTTGTCAATGAAAAAATAAATTTGTGGAGAGATACGAAACAATCCTCCCGGTAACTGTTATTTATGACTCCGTTGAAAATTGTACAAAGGGAAATACAATTACTTTTAGCTGTTTTTAGGCGAACACTTTTATTTTGTTACAACAGACAAGTTTGAAATTCGTACAAAATACTTAAGTATGTAATATTTTAATGGATGTCATGGTTTTTATAAAAAAAAATGTTTAAAACTTTTGAGGTGAACGAGACGCTCTCCTGATGGCAAGAGACCCATGCCTGTCCATGACCATTGCAGCGATACACGGAACTTTGAGTAGCAAAAGAAAGTCCAGGGCAACACTGCTTTGGCGCTCATTAGTTTGAGACTTTCGATGGTTAGTCTCAGCAACCCTGTGATACATAAACAAAAAACATGGAATACATCGTTTTTTGTTCTGTGAAATAGTTACAAAGAAATCTATCGTTATTTATTTACATATACAATATTACATATTGCTAAAACTCATAGGCAACAGCAAGAACATCTCTTTAACATGAATGTATTTTGTTTTTGTCATTTTGTCAAGGTTTCGATCTAAACTCTAATCCTTGAGAAATGTGTATACGACATGAACATTATAGGTAAGGAGCGGCACTAAATATTAATCAGAAGCAATGAAAATGCCTTGGTGGTAGATTTCCTTAGCAGGAAGTCGTCTAGGTAGGTACCACCGCAGTACCATACTTCTGCCGCCAAGCAGTAGTGTTTAAACATTACTATGTTCCGGTTTGAAGGGTACTGCAGCTAGCGAAATTACTGGGCTGTTGAGACTAACCAGCGAAAGTCTCAAAGTAATGAGTGGCAAAGCGGCGATGCCCCAATGTTTTGTTACTCAAAGTTCTGTGTATTGCTGCATTGGTCATGGACATGCGTTATCTCTTACCATCAGGAGAGCGCATCGTTCGTCTTATAACATTTACATTAAAAGAAGCAAATAAATAGTGCAAAGAGAGTCACAAACAGAAAAATCGAAAATTTAACAAATCAAATTTTAAGGAAAAAGTATACAAAGCAGCATTCGAAGGATCATATCAATACTCGGCTGGCTAGCTACTACCCTCAAGTGAGGCTGTCGGGGCACATCATTAGCTGCTTGGTGACAGATTTCAATTTAGGAGTGGTAGCCAGCCAGCCGAGTACTAGAGAATACCCTACAACCATGGTTTCCTCACGATGTTTTTCCTTCATCGACAGCTGAAGCTTATTATTGGGGTTTGAACTTAGACCCTTCGGCTTGCGAACCGACCGCATTTACCACTGAGCTATAATCGCTACAGACGCTGCCCATAGTTAAAATTGTTAGTAATGATGTGTACAGTAACCTTTTTTTTGATTAGGCCAAAATAAGGAATTACATAAAATACTAAAACTAAGTCATGGGATAGCATTGGGCCTCAAATACGTATTTGGTATAACCCAATCTTATATTTTATCGCTGTAGATACATAAGGAAGTAAGGGTTATGGAGTATGAAAATATTCACAATATAAGGATATTTTCTGGCTTTATTACCAGTACTAATTTGCCGGCAAATTGGCATACAATAGCATGTAACCGTAACACCCACCTGTTGTGACCCACGCCCAAGTTACGTGGCAACCTTGTGCCACTGGCCTTCTAATACTTTCTTGCGACCTCGCTTGCTCTCGCTTTCGAGCAACGGCCTTAGTACCGACCTTGCTACCTCGCGGAATGTGTTCACAATACCTCTTTTTATGTAAAAGTAATTAGACACGAAACGCTCTCCTGATGGTAAGAGATTATGTCTGATTATGCATACTATTGCAGCGAAACCCATAACTTAGAGTATAATTGTCAAGTACCTATTGTAGCAATGATAGTTCAGTGGTTAGCGCGGTCGGGTGTGGGTTCAAACCTCAACAATGAGCTTGAGCTGCCGGTGAAGGAAAACATCACGAGGAAACCATAGTGGTGGTAGGGTGCTATCTAGTACTCGGCTGACTAGCGACCCTCAAGTTGAAAATCTGCCGCCAAGCATCTAACGGTGTGTTCCGGCAGCCTGTCTTGAGAGTCAGTTCCATTTCAGGCTACCTTGTCTGTTAACCATCTTCGACCACACCGTGACTCAACATTAAACAAACTGGTGATTTATAAGCAGTAGTTTGTTAAAATTACTGTTTTGTTTTCTATTTACGATTCAAGGGTATATAATTATATAGGTATATGCTACAGCTAGTGAAAATGCAGAGCTATTGACATCAGCCATCGTAAATCTCAAAGTAATGAACGTCAAAGCAGCGACGTCTTAGACTTTGTTTTGTTACTTTTTGCTACGGTTGACAAGCTAAGTCTTCGACCACAGCTCACCTGGGTAATGTTTTAGTTCAAATTTTATAATAATTTTATTATGATACTGCGCCCCGCGGTGTTACTCGCTAGATGCATTCGGGATAAAAATAGCTTATGTGTTAATACAGGGTCTTAGCTACCTCCATACCAAATTTCATCCAAACCCGTTCATTAGTTTTTGCGGGAAAGTGTAACAAACAACCATCCATCGAAACTTTCACATTTGTAATACTAGCTGCGCCCCGCGGTGTTACACGCTACATGTTTTCGGGATAAAAAGTAGCCTATCTGTTAATCCAGGGTCTCAGCTACATCTAAATCAAATTTCATTCAAATCCGTTCAGTAGTTTTTGCGTGAAGGAGTAACAAACATCCATCTATCCATTCATCCAAACTTTCACGTTTATAATATTAGTGGGGTTCTCGCTATTAAGTCTCTCCTGATCAATTCTCGATTTGAAGACACTCGGATTATTGTACTCATTGGGAAACACCCACTCAGCAGTGCATCCCACTGCCTAGCGGTCCGCTCAATGAACGTGGAATCAATTCGTTTCGTTTTTGTCGAGTTTTGATGACAGATAGATATAAAATGACGTCGGTACATTTCGTTGGTCTCGTTTCCAAACAGCGGCCTTACACTCGACCTTGTTCTATCGTCGAACGCAACACCAAATATTCGATATTGGTCTATGACGTAGGTAATTGATATCGGCTCGGTAATTAAAAACCGATGTACGATATATTTATATTCGAAAATTCAGGGTCTCCAGCAATACGCTACGACCTCTTTTATGTTTTTGGATAAATTGAAATTACTACATTTTTCGTAATAGCACATCCCACTAATATTAGCTAGTTTATCTATATTTATCTACTATTATAAAGGGAAAAGATTTGATTGTTTGTTTGTATTGAATAGGCTCCGAATATACTGGACCGATTTCAAAATTTTTTTCACTGTTGGGAAGCTACACTAGCCCCGGGCGACATAGGCTACTTTTTATCCCTGTATTCCAACGGAAACGGGAACTACGCGGGTGAAACCGCGAGGCATCCGCTAGTAATATTATAAAGGTGAAAGTTAGTACGTTTGTTACAAAGTTTAGTGAAATTTGGTATGGAGGTAGCTGACACCCTGGATTAATACATAGGTTAGTTTTTATACCGAAAAAATGTTGTGTTCGCGTGGGAACAGCGTGTAACACCGTGGAGAGCAGCTAGTTTTAAATGAAATTTTAACAGGTAGGTACTTAGATGACTAGACACTATCGTCATTTAACTAAGTTGTCTACTAAATTAGAACACAGTAATGTTTCCACTTTACGGCTTGGCGGCGACTTATCTGATCCTTCTTCGATGATTCTTACGGCGAAGGTCGTGGATAGGCATTATAATTATCGTACTATCTCACATTACCCTTACATAATAAAGCTACGCAAGCTTAATCTAAAACACGTTTTAATTTATATCCAACATTTCCGATTAATAAATAATATACACATTTACAATTTAAAAAAACTTACTCCATAACCCTTAGGCGAACCAAACGCACTGCTCCAATGAAACAGCGAGATTTCGTGTAAACATCAATTGAATGTATACAATTTTTAGATTTTGTTGAATTTTTAAAAACCGTTTAATCGATTTCGATAAAATGTATATGAGACCTCTGAAGTATGATCTACCAAGCAAAAAAAGAATCATCAAAATCGATTTGTAAATGGCGGAATTATCGCGTAACAAACATTAAAAAACTTTGTAGCGATGATAGCTCAGTGGTTAGCGCGGTAGATTCGCATGCCGAAGGGCGTGGGTTCAAACCCCAACAATGAGCTTAAGCTGCCGGTGAAGGAAAACATCGTGAGGAAACCATAGCATGGTGGTAGGGTACTTTCTAGTACTCGGCTGGCTAGCTACCCTCAAGTTGAAAATCTGCCGCCAAGCATCTAACGGTGTGTTCCGGCAGCCTCACTTGAGAGCCAGTTCCATTCCAGGCTAGGTGTGCTTTACCATCTTCGACCACACCTTCACTTAACATCAGGTGAGCTGTGGTCAAAACACCTAGCCTGTCAACCATAAAAAAAAAACTAACAGTCGAATTAGAGAATATTCCCATCTCCTCCTTTTTGAGTCCGTTAAAAAAGATGACAATCACTTTTAATACACAAACATCTGACTGAAAAAGAAATCTTGGTCGGTTGGTGTGTCACGTCATGTGTGAATTGATGATAAAGTTCTGATTTACGAACGCGTTGTCCACAAAACCCTCCCTTCGCACGTCTGACCACGAAACCCACGTTCATAATTTTTTTTGTGCTTACGTGCCTTGATTCTAAGGGTGAGACCACAATGAGAAACAATAAAGTAAAGGTAAAGGTACAACACAATAAGTTCTTGATAACACCAAAATTTGTTATGGCACAGGTACCAATGAAGCAGATGGGTTGCCTGATTGTAAGTAGTTAGTAGCGATGATAGCTCAGTGGTTAGCGCGGTCGGTTCCCACGCCGAAAGGCGTGGATTCAAACTCGAACAATGCGCTTGAGCTGCCGGTGAAGGAAAACATCGTGTAACCATAGCATGGTGGTAGGGTATACTCGGTTGGCTAGCTACCACCCTCTAGTTGAAATTCTGCCGCCTAACCTTTTTTTTTTTTGCCTAGGGTGGATACCACCGGCTCCGGGGGAAGCACGGTTATGTGGGACTCTCCGCCAAAGTGGCGGCCTACCCACTAAAAACCCTGGGGTGTCTGCCTGACACCTATGTGCCGGGGCTACGGGAACGCTTTCGCACTCATCCACGGCCCCGACGGCGTTGGTCCCCTGGAACCCATCCCTTGTAGGGGTGGAGCTGGAGTGCCTCCATCCCTCTTTCCTTGAGAGGCGCGCGGAAACACCGCGCGCGCCACCTCAAGGGCTGCCGCCTAACCTAACCTAACGGTGTGTTCCGGCTGAGAGCCAGTTCTAATCCAGGCTAGGTGTGCTTTACCATCTTCCAGCAAACCGTCACTTAACGTCAGGTGAGTTGTGGTCAGTCACTAAAGAAAAGAAATCTAGCAGCTTGCCTCATTCCTATGTCACTTAGTCTAAAGTGGACTAAAATTTATATAAAATAAATACATAAAAATTGAACATAAAGAAAATTATAAATTTATGTCACTAACCGGCCTCAACTCAGTATAATGCTGACTGCAACCAGCCAGCGCTGGTCTATAAATAAATAAATATCGTAGGACATTACACACAGCGTCATCTGACCCCATACTAAGGAAAGCTTATACTATGGAAGTCAGATAACTGATATAATAATAATTCGGCAACGAGAGATTTTCTAAAAGGAAAATATAAATAATAATAATAATATAACTCTTTATTGTATACACCAAATTACAGAAAAATATAAAAATAAAGACTTAATACTAATGTAACAATTGGGGGCCTTATCGCTAAAAGCGATCTCTTCCAGGCAACCTTAACACGGAAAATAGTTAAATACTTTTTTTTGTAAATACATATAACAAATACACAATTGTTTGTTCCGTATTCAAATTACAGAAAAATATAAAAATAAAGACTTAATACTAATGTAACAATTGAGGGCCTTATCGCTAAAAGCGATCTCTTCCAGGCAACCTTAACACGGAAAATAGTTAAATACTTTTTTTTGTAAATACATATAACAAATACACAATTGTTTGTTCCGTATTCATTACACAGGGACAGCTCTGTTGGTTCATTGGTAGAATGTCTGCCTCAAGAGCTGAAGGGCGTGGGTTCGATTCCCATCCAGGACAAACTTTGTGGTATAAATAAATGTTTGTTCCGTGTCTGGGTGTATTTACAAAAAAAAAAGTATTTTAAGTATTCTATCAGTTATCTGTCTTCCATAGTAGAAGCTTTGCTTAGTTTGGGCTCAGATGGCGTTGTGTGTAATGTCCTACGATATTTATTTATTAAAAGTATGCATTTATATATATTTTGATGTAGTGTGGTTAGTGTGATCGCGGCCTAGGTGCTTTCATCATAAAACCTTGAAAGGGAATCCGTAACGAACCGTGAAAATCGCGCCATAAGCCCAGATTTTCGCAATGAATATAAACATACGAAACTTTGTTATTTTTACAGCTTCATGCGACGTGCTTGTAAAAATATGAAAGTAATGACAATTGGCTTTTATTATTATGTAAAACGGCGATAAGTGATGGATAGGGTTCCGTACCTAAATTCAGCATGCAACAGTGATAAGCATTTAATTTAAAATTAATCTATCTTGACGATAGTTTTTAATTGTATCCGAAATGTCCCGACATACACTTAAAAATAATAATACTTTATTTGACATACCAAATAAAATTACATTACATAAAGAAAGAATGAAAAACAACAAATACAAACACCGCCAGTTCCATTCCAGGCTAGGTGTGCTTTACCATCTTCGACCACACCGTCACTTAACATCAGGTGAGCTGTGGTCAAACAACTAGCCTGTCAACCATAAAAAAAAGTAACAAATGAGGGCTCACCTCAGCAAAAAAAAAAGTAGTAAAGGAGGAAGAGAGAAGAGCGGAGAAAAGGGGAAAGGAGGGAGTGTTAGTACCCGAACAAGAAAGTCTGAATCTCGGGCACTTAAATATGTAAATATTTTAATAGTATTTTGCCTGGAATCGACTGCTCTGTTTTGGTACAATATTTGCTTTAAGAGCTGTAGGGCGCGGGTTCGATTCCCACCGGAACAAAGATTTATGTGACACTAACTTCGATCACACCATCTTTAATATCTAGGAAGCTGTAGTCAGACATTTATCCTGTCAACCATAAAAAAACTGAAAAATATGATTAACTCTTTATTTTCCACGATGATTACATACAGAAAAATAAACCTGACTAAAAAGTATAGCAATTGGCGGACCTTATCGCTAATAGCGATCTTTTTCAGCTAACATTAGAACAGCCTGAAACAAATACGAAAGCCAAACGAAAATATATTAGCAAGTGCGCTAAAAATATTCAGTCTTCCAATGGTTCTCAAACTAACAAATCAACCTGCGGATATCGGCCATATTATGTAGAACACGGGCGTTACCGCACATTGGGCCTATTAAACAGACCCGTGGACATAGGGCTGACACTTATTATAAATATTAAAAAAAAACCTTTTTTTTTAGGACAGTTCAACAACGATATCGGTCTGTTATTAAGCTTTGCCATTTAAAAGTTATGATCGCTTTTCTGATGGCAAGAGATTATCCTGCTTATGACAATTTCTGAGGCACTCAGGAATTGAATACAAAAAAAGTCCAGGGCATCGCCGTTTTGCTTTTGGTACTTTTAGAGATTTAACGATCAATCTCAATAGTCCTGTTATTTCACCAGCTGTAGACTGTTTGCACGCTACTGCTTGGCGATAGAATACTTTATAATGTGGAGAATGTTTATAATTCAACCTTATGAAACATTTCAAATAGAATCTAAATAAATGATTTCGTGGGAAAAATTGCAGAAATATTAGTAACTATTGACAAAACTTTGCGATTTGCTCCACTAATAACAGGCAAAGGGATATGCTATGCACCCACTCACTCACTCGCTCAATATCTCCCTCACTCCAATGGACTGTTCATGATAAATAATAAATAAATAAATATCATAGGACATTACACACAGCGCCATCTGACCCAAACTAAGCAGAGCTTGTGCTATGGTTGACAGATAACATACTTTTTTTTTTGTAAATACATACTTATAATACATACAGTACACCCAGACACAGAACAAACAATAAAGATGTTATATCTACTGATCCATATGGAAATATACTAAATTTTGGGTGTTCAAGTTCCATATTTGCTTAGTTTGGGGCCAGATGGCGCTGTGTGTAATGTCCTACAAAATTTATTTATTTTATTTTTTTATTTATATTTAGTTTATTTCCGATTAACAATCATGTGTAAACAACTGTGACGAGGATTTAAATGTAACTGTTTTGATAACAATTCAAAAAACTTATCCGCAACATTACTTAATGTCTAAAATTTGACATAAAGTTAAGCAAGCAAGTTTTTATCTTGTTCTCGCTGCAGTAACCAATTGCCGACACGTGTTTCACCTCTACACTACACACTGAACACACTCACTCATACACTCTATATCCTAATCATCTACATTTGTATTTCTTCACTAATATTATAAAGAAGAAAGACTTGTATTTCATTGATTTTTGTATGTTTGTAACAAATAAACTCAAAAACTACAGGACCGATTTCAAAAATTCTTTTACCATTGACATCCCTGTTGGTTCATTGGTAGTATGTCTGCTTCAAGAGCTGTAGGGCGTGAGTTCGATTCCCACCCAGGACAAACATTGTGCTGTATAAGCATATGTTTGTTCTATGTCTGGGTGTACTGTATGTATTATAAAAATGTATTTACAAAAAAAAAACTAGATAAGTATTCTATCAGTTATCTGACTTCCATAGTATCAGCGTTGCTTAGTTTGCGGTCAGATGGCGCTGTGTGTAATCTCCTACGACATTTATTTATTAGAATGCCACATTCTCCCTGAGTAACATAGATAGGCTATATTTATTATAAGATTATTTTTTTAATTGCCCCGTGTGAAGCCGGGACAGGTATAGGTATGGGTATATCCGTATAGGTGTTTCACCATACGTCATTCTTGCTAATTAATACGGTAGACAAAAACCTTGTATCATCTTCGTAGCTCACCAACCCTATCTCGGCAGCTAATGCGCGGGCACTTCTGACCCCATTTGTTTTTATGGGATCGTATTTAGCCGCTCGCGTTCTAGGGTTGAACTATCATTACGGTTTGTTATCATGTGTGGTGAGTACTTGCATCTATTCTGTGGTTGTGAGGCTTGGGAAGTAGTACCTGTTATTTATTCTGTGGCTGGGTTTACAAGTTACTTTGAGCGTGTGAGCAATATACAATATATTATAGTTGGTAATAGAGTATGTGTGGGTATGGTAATGGGCTATCCTATGGGGGTTTGAGGTACGGAAAATGTTTGGATTAGGAAGGTTTTGTCCAGTTTAGAGAGTATAAATTGGGCTTAGTCAAAATGTGGGTTACTGTACACCTGTTACTTTGGATTGTTAAATTTTTCGTTTTTTTTCTTTGTCATAAAAATCGTTTGACAAATAATGGAATTATTGTCCTAATAAAATTCTAATACGTAGTTGAATAATATTTTTTTTTGTTTATAAATAATCAGAACTACAAGAACCTCTCCTGATGGTAACAAATAACGCCTTTTCATGACCATTGCAGCGATACACAGAACTTTGAATAGCAAAACAAAGTCCGGGGCATCGCTGCTTTGCCGCTCATTACTTTAAGACTTTGGATGGTTAGTCTCAACAGCCCTGTAATTTCGACCGCTTACCAAGTACTAAGTAAGTAATACTGGTTTAAGTGACGGTGTAGTTGTTACAAGTTGTTACGGTGTTACAAGATGGTAAGCACACCTAGCCTGGAATAGGGACTGGCTCTCAAATAAGGCTGTTAGAATATACCATAAAGTACTTGGCGTACAAAGTACCCTACCATCATGCTATGGTTTCATCGCGATGTTTTCCTCACGAACGCTAACTATTGAACTAGACTCACTACACTATCTTTCTATATATGCCTTGACCAACCACGCTGTCAACTGAATAAGCGTCCAACTCTATAGAGAAACAATTAAGCGCCAGACCAAAGCGCTAGTCGCCTTAGCTATTACATTAGACATCGCTGCCAACCGAAGACATGACATTAGAACTTGACGACAACGGTAATGAGTTTACAACTAAAGACAGACTTCCCTGATAGTGTGACCATCAGTTTGATTGATGTGAAATAAATTGAGACTTTTGATCTTGACTTGATCAAATGGAAAATGGAAACTTCTGTCGAAATTCGATATTGTGATTAACTGGATTATATCCGAAATAAATCGTGTTTTGTTTATGATGTTTATATGATGAAGCGATTTACTTATGAAAAATAAAAAAAAAATATTAGAAAATTTAAAACACTTTTATACAAATACAAATATTTTATAGATAATACCAATGCTACAAGCCACTTCAAATTTTTAATTACATGTCAACACAAAAATGACAAAATAAGGTCAATGTCAAAATACAAAAATGTCAGTTTAAAAAAATACTGTCAATATAAAATATGTCAATACCTTATAACAAAAACTTACGAAATACACAAAAACAAGATGCGTTACCGATTGTAAGATATATAGTATTATTATTATAGTATATAGTTTTACTTGCAAAAATTCGATTGTAATATTTTACTATGGAACTACTGACGTGTTTTTTGCCATGCTTTAGGACGTCAGTTAGATGCACAGTCGTCAGTCAGTCAGTTCATCAGTCACAAACGTTTTTTGTAATAGGTGGCACTGTGTGAAATTTCCACCAATATTTATCTCTAAATACATAAACACTGAGACACAGAAAAGATACTTCTGTTTGTCACACGAGTGTTTGTCAGAGCAGAGCTACCAATTGAGGTATGAGGCAGTCAAAATATAAGGTGTGAATGTCAGTAAGCATTAGTATTAAGAATTTATGAAACTGTCCTTCCAAAGCATGCACTCATGGCCACCCGCGATACTAACTAATGATTTACTCGCATGTAATGAAGTCCCAGTTTCGCGATGTTTCGGCGATTACGTTCTAAGTACAGCCGTTAATTTAATTGTAGCCATTAATTCGTGAGACGCGTTCGCGAGTGTGTCGCTGCCTTTAGATTTTAAACTGTATCTTGCAGAGAGGGAACTTCTTATAATGCAGGCTTTATTGGAAAATTAAAACATACTTTTTAACACATATTTGGAGTAAGTAAATGTATTTCGTAAGAAATTGCATACAGCGCCATCTGACTTTAAACTAAGTAAAACTTGTACTATGGGTACCACAAATGTTTGTCCTGGGTGGGAATCAAACCCACGCCCTACAGCTCTTGAAGCAGACATATTACCAATGAGCCAACAGGGCTGTCGATGTTAGACGTGATAATAACTGAGTTTACATAAATAGAAAACCACATCCATACCAAAAAACACCCACCAAAAACACCCTTGTTTTTGTAGATGCAAAAACCTCAGTGTCAGATATCAAAGCCTTGTGCTCGTAGATAACGAAAGTGAATAGGTAATTTTAAATTTAGCCACAATTAAAAAAAATAATTTGATAACGTTATGCTTTCAGCGTATTAGCAAGCTGAAGTGGCAATGGGCTGGACATATCTGTCGCAGAACCGATAACCGCTGGGGTAGACGTGTTCTAGAGTGGAGACCGCGTATTGGCAAGCGTAGCGTAGGACGCCCTGAGACTCGATGGAGTGACGATATACGTAGGACAGCTGGCGGTGGATGGAAGCGAAAAGCCGAAGATCGGGCTGAGTGGCGTGTCTTGGGAGAGGCCTATGTCCAGCAGTGGACTAGTATAGGCTGATGATGATGATGATGATGCTTTCAGTGCTCCACAAACAATGATTGTTATTTTAAAATAATGAACTGTAATTTTTTTATAAACACTTCTGTAATTGCTTCACAGTAATCGGGACTGTACAGAACTCACGGAAGTTGATTCCTAATCGGCGTACAAATACAAATATTTTATTTAATACATTATAGGTACAAGTCAATCGATTTGAAGTGCCTTAACAAGTGAACCGGAGGGGAGTACGATCAACTTTTACTATAACCTCTATTTTGAACTTCCAAAAAAATATTTTATTTGTATTTAGACAATAGACAATAGACAACACTTTATTTGGGACATAAAACACTTTATTGGGGAAAAAACTTATAGGTATATAGTATAGTATATATAAATATAAATTAAACAAAAGGTTGAGGTTGGTTGGTTATTTGCACTTTTATTTTGTAAATACATACAGAACACCCAGACACAGAACAAAAATTTTGTTTTTACCACAAAATGTTTATCCTGGGTCATAATTTAAGCTAAATACTAAAAATTAAGAAAACAAATAAATACGTGTATAATATTTTTGTCAGCGAACAACTTGTCTCTGCATTTCGCTACTCTGTGATTTTGGACTAATCGATGCATTTAAGTTTGTGAGAATGAATGCCTTAATTTGTTTGAGGTGATTGTTGTTGTTCGAAGCGTTATCGATATTGTTGTTTGGGAAATTCAACTATTGCTCCTGTTTGGTTCAAGCAGCCTCGTTAATCTTGAGTAGGGTTGTTGAACTCTACTTGTATCGATTGTTTCTAGTCAAAATATAAGTAAATAAATATCGTAGGACACACAGCGCCATCTGACCCTAAACTAAGCAAAGCTTGTGATATGGGAGTCAGATAACTGATGGAATACTTCGTTTTTTTTTTGTAAATACATACTTATGATAAATACAGAACACCCAGACACAGAACAAACTTTGTTTATGCCACAAAGTTTGTCCTGGGTGGGAATCGAACCCACGTCCTTCAGCTCTTGAAGCAGACATTCTACCAATGAACCAACAGGGCTGTCAATACTGATATAGTAAAAATATCCTAGGACACACAGCGCCATCTAGCCCCAAACTAAGCAAAGCTTTTACTATGGAAACCAGATAACTGATAGAATACTTAAATACTTTTTTTTGTTTGTTTCACTTATGCTTTTAATTATACTATTTTAGGATACTCGGATGATGGTAAGCGATTACATCAGTCCATGACCACTGCAGCAGTACCTTGAACTCTCACTAATAAACCAAAGTCCAGTCTCATTCTTTGACTCGTAATTTCGCTAGCTGTACATACACACGCTTACTCAGTAATGCTTACACACTACTGTTTGTTGGTAGATATCTGATAATATGATGATAGCTAGATGAATTCCTACTAAGGAGATCATACCTAATAATTTTTCAAACGGTACATATTCTCGACCAAAAAATGTACCATTGACTAACTGTGATAAATATTTTGTTTTGTTTCTTTTAATACAATTTCTGTACAATTTTGCAAGCATTTACAATTTGTACAAACAGATGTCTCAGTTATTACATTCCTGGTATTTGTCCTCTGTGGAATCGCCTTGCTACGGGGAGATGAAAATTTAAACACTGCGGTAAAGTCGTATTTCCCAGGGGAAAAGTGATTTCTGGAATTTAGTGACTTTTATTTTGCACTAGCGTTTAACTTTATCTCTCAGTTTTATTGCTGCTTCGGGGACAAAAAGTATTTTATATACATTTTCATAATACATATTATTTTCTGTAACATTTTATAAGTTTAGTCGTGCTTGTAGGTAGTCTGGAAGAAATTGTGATTCATGATAAGACATGATTCATGATTACGTATAAAGTTTTTTTTTATAATTGAAATATCAGGCATTTGGGGTAAGTCAATTAATGAGGTAGTTTATTTATGTACAAAACTAGTAGATTACTGAAATCTTTTCGTCTTTTTTGTTATTTTTATAAGTTATCATCACAATTTCATAGTTTAAAACAACATTTTTTTGGACAAAACTGACGTTTGTTTCGACGTATTCTTGTTTTTGCTTTCCCACGTAATGGGATTACTCAGGCTTAATTTCATCGGGTGTTCCAACTATAACTTCAACCACAGCCGGTGGCCTTCTTCAAGTAATCCACTTCATGTCTTCATGTGCGTGGCGCGCAGCTGCCCCTTGTGCGAAGCAAGACGAAGCCGCGCGCGCTTTGTACCATGCTTTGACTCCTTGAAGTAGAGGCCGATATTATAGTCGGAGCATCAGACGTAACGCGAGTAAAACAAAAATTTTATAATGGTGGTTTACTAAAAGATTATTTCATAGTTAATCCTTATATAATACATCACTAGACACCAGCTGAGTAAGAAAGTTAAGAATTTATATTAATCTTTGCCTTAAAAGACCCGAAAAGCTATTAATTTTCTTCTTCACTACATCTAGACTATCCAGGAAAATACTAGTATATCGTCCTAGGTGAGCAACGGAGCGGACAGAGTAAGCGATGGCGCTGGTTGTTGGGAGAAACTAAAAAAAAAAAATGTCGCAGCTTCGTATCACTTTCCAAAACTTGTATTGTTTTAAATATTTATGTATAAAAATTGTGATGATTTATGTTATGTGACATGACTTTTCGTTCTTCCAAAACTCTATCGAAGCTTGCAATAAAGTTATCACAACTTTACTAGATCATGACCGGATTCAACAATGACTTACTTTGTGTAATTGGCTTTGTGACATTTTTTTGTAATTTTGTAAATACAGACTATTATGTGTTTTTAATTCTAATATTATGACTTTTTTATTTAATTCTTTATTAACATAACCTAATTAATTATAATATATATTTTAAGACTCTTGTATTTGGCGATTGCCGTAAATAAATTAATTATTAACATGATTAATTTTAGTAGCAATGCATGACGATATTGAAACACTTGACATTGCTAAATACCTATATAGGTACATGTGGGACGCCAAAAAACAAAGAATTGCATGCGATTTGCAATTTTTTAAAGTCATCTTGCAATTTTCTGGTGTTGGTGATGATGTAATGGGTAGGACGTCCTGATATTCTATGGAGTGACTTGGGAAAGTGCCTAAACAGCTGATGTGTCTAATGCTGAGCTCGAAATTGTTATGCGTAACTTAAGCTACAGCACGAAATCTCGTACAATTTGGCAAAAAAGTTTACAATAGGAAATTGCAGGATTTATATGACTGTATTTTTAAAGTGAAATCTTCTTTGGCCTTCTTTTTTAGAGTTCGCGTCACCGATGTCCTAATAAATGTGTTTTAAGTTTTCACTTCCGTTGGAAGCCCCCATGACGGCCAATTTTTGTTTGTTTTACCTATTTCTTTAATTGTTTTTTTTTCCAATATTTTTTTATGTTGCGTCCTTATTATGATTTTCATTTCAATATTTTTTAATGTTTTGCAATGTAGCGCATCTCCTAGCGTCGCGTGACGGCATCGCTTACGTAGGACAATGCCCTAGAAACCCTGGAAATACACTGATCTAAAGATCTTTAAAGCTTTACGACAGTTAGTAATTGAAAATGTTGGTGGTTAATTTATTGTGAAGAAATTCATTAACTTTTTCATTTTGTTTCATCAAGATAATTCTAAGAGAGCGGAAAATGAAAAGTTAAATACTACAAAAATCTATATAGTGACAAAAAAAAATATCAAAACATTATGTTTAATTAGGTTTACATTCGTGTGACAATGCATCGATAATTTGTATTTCTAATATTAAAAATATAAAGTAGGTAAATCTTTATTTAAGGTCTCCACAGTTTTAGTTTCAATTAAACAAAATAAAATAACCAAGTGGTTAAGACGAATAACAAAAATTTAAGACGTTGTAGTCAAAACAAATAAACTCAAATGGAGGTGGGTAGGCCATATGATAAGAGAGAATAGAAACAAATGGACGAATGACATAACAGAATGGACCCCTAGATTCCAAACAAAGAGAAAAAGAGGAAGACAAAGAAAACGATGGTCTGATGAGATAAAAATGTATGCGAGTCCAAGATGCCACAGAATAACGCAATCAAGAGCAGAATGGAAAGAGCTGGAGGAGGCCTTCGTGATGCAAAGACATGCCGACGCCCAATAACTACGACATATCTAATAATACATTATTAATTTAAACTAATGACAGTAATCATTTTAATTGTTATAATAATAATGAATTTAATGCTAATGCCAATTTAATATTTAATGTTATGTAATTTAATTGCATGGTAAATAATGAAATGTGAAATTATATGTATATTATGTTGGATATAAAGGCTAAATCAAATAAAATAAAATTGTGGTCCACCTAAGTCCTGGGGATCATGACCCTCGGATCCGCCCTTGGCGTGATACAGAATACAAAATAGACGTAGAAACCTGAAAACCAATGTGACCAGATGACCTTTATGTTTCCAAATCTGCTTAAATTTCAGCAAACGTCTTGAATTACACAGTTAACATAGCACAGTGGCATCACGCAGTCACATCAACTATTCCGTTCGTGCTAAACTTGATTAGTAAGTTAGTCCGTGTGAGGATGTTTGTCACACGTGTAGGGGAGACGTGACTGTTGTATAAATATGATCCTTAATTAAACTATATTAAGGTTCCTGTCATAATTACAATCGTGGCGTATGAGCCTTGCCATTTGTCGCGGCAATGTTGTATCTAATTCGCACGTCTTTACTGTAAAAGTGTGTATATGCTTGACGGCAGAATATCGACAGCCCTGTTGGTTCATTGGTAGTATGTCTGCTCTAAGAGTAGAAGGGTGTGGGTTCGATTCCCACCCAAGACAAACATTTTGTGATATAAACAAATGTTTGTTCTGTGTCCGGGGTTACTGTTTGTATTTACAAAAAAAAAAACTATTCAAGGATTCTATCAGTTATCTGTCTTCCATAGTACAAGTTTTGCATAGTTTGGGATCAGATGGCGTTGTATGTAATGCCCTATGATGTTTGTTTATTTATTATCTGATACCTAAGTAGACGACCTCCTGCTAAGGATCCACCACCAAGTAGAATTAGTAGCGTATGAACCGCCCTCGCTAAGCATTGCGTTTATGAAATAAATATCTTAGGACATTACACACAGCGCCATTTGACCCCAAACTATGCTCGTACTATGACAGTCAAATACCTAATAGAATACTTTTTCTTTTGTAAATGCATCCTTATAATGCATACAGAACCAACATTTAATTTTGTTTATACCACAAAATGTTTATCCTGGGTGGGAATCGAACCCACGTCCTACGGCTCTTAAAACAGATATATTACCTATGTATCAACAGGGTTGTCAAAAGGGTATGACTATTGAGGGTTTCCTATCCACACGTTCGACTCAACCCGTTGAGAAAACTAGGAAATGCGGTCCGACTATTTACATAATGTAAATGAGTAATATACCATCCGTTTCGCACATACATTAGCATCAGCAGTAAGAGCGATTGCACAAAGATTTGCACTTGTTTTATTCTAGTTTTGACGTGGAAATGTCTTTAAATTTGCTTCCATAGTGAAAGACATTTCAGAAAACTTTTGATACCACCCATATTTTTGTAACTCATTGACATTTTTTTATTCTAGACTTACACTGCTAGCTAAATAAATGTAATACGTAATTTCACACAGCGCCATCTAGCTTCCAAGCTTGTGTACTATGGAAACCAGAGAACTAACTGTATATTTCTTTTTGTTTTGTGAATACTTACAGGACACCCAGACACAGAACGACTGTCTATGTTCGTCACATAAATGTTTGTCAATTGAAATCACGCCTACAGATCTTGCTACAGAGACCAAAGAAGCTAGCTAAGACTCAAGACAAGGTAAAGGTAACAAGGTTGTGTTGTGGAAGACAGAAGTGTTGTCGCCTCTGTCGAATACTTAAATAAAAATAAACTAAATTATGTTTACAATGTATAATTGATGTAGATGTATTGCTTAAAATGTATAATTTAATAAGAAGTGTATTGACTAGAAAGTAGTTGACTAAAGTTAGCTCAGAGGGCGCTGGCGTAACATCATCACCCAACCGAAATGAGCTGGGAAAGGGTACTACGGCAGCGAACTCACTCTTTTGTCAGCAGTGAAGGGAATAACCCATACAAAATATCGTATACTATTTGAAATATATAATATGTTGATTCTCTCTCTGAGTTCACATTTTAATAATATACCTTACAGAAGTATGAACCAGAAATCGAATGGGGGAAGAATGAAGAATTGGGGTCCAAACACAGAACGAGATTGAAGAAGTCTGTAGAGGAGGAAAACCTAGAAAGAGTTGTAGCGACATAGGAAGTAAGTTGTCGACTGAGCAGTCTGCTAAAGGCAGAGTATTGTTTGTGTAAAACTTATTTATTTACCCACGACGAAACGGAGACGGTATATGCGTTTGGGGTGAGAAGATGTTTGTTTGTTTGTGCAAATACATGTTGCCATTTTTCTCTAAAACCATAGTCCGATTTTGATGCAGTTTCCAGTTATGGGTTCGGGTTGGATTGATGCATGTTCTTAGATAGGCGTTATGGTGACAACTCACCAGGGGGCGCTGCAGCAAACATTTTTTGTGCAAATCCATGTTGCCATATTTTCTCCAAAACTACTAGTTCGATTTTTTCAATTACTTTTTAACCGTCGTGGGTTTTTTCAAAATTTTTAATTTTGCTTTTTATTATGATAAGGATAGGACAAAGTATATTATGCTCAAATGAAATTTTTGTGCAATTTCAGGATGTGTCCCATAGTAAAAGTTATTCATATTGACATGTACATTGCCACCTTCCATTATTGCTTCACTTCTCCAAAACACCCTTTACACTCCGCTAAAGTCCACTGATTTCCCTTACTGTCTACACATAGTGCTATATTTCACCGTGCGTTTCTGAACTCCGGTCACGAATCGATGGGGAAGAAAGGTTAAAGGTGTTTTGACAATTGGGATCTGGATAGGAACATTCGACGGAAGGTTTCAATTTTAGAGAAAGAATGTCGAGAAAAGGTAAGCTTGGTTCGTTTGTCGAATGATAAGAAATGGTACTTTTGGCATAATAAGGAGAATGAGATGCCAGAGTAAGAGACGAAAAGAAATATAAAAAGCTCATGAAAATAATTAACTATCGCAGGACATTTCATACAGCGCCATTTTTTTATGTTTAACAGGGTAGGAATTTGATTACTGGGCTGTTGAGACTAACCATCAACTCAAAAGTAATGAGCGCCAAAGCGGCGATACCTCGGACTTTGTTTTACAAAGTTCTGTGTATTGCTGCAATGGTCATGGACATATGTTATTTACATTAAAAAAAAATTGTGTGTGTGTGTGTAATGTCTTACGATATTCATTTATTTATTCTTCTTTTTATCAACATCATCATCAGCCCACTTTTAAGCGTGAGTTTATTCACTACAAATCTCAACTCACTACCTCATGTATATCGATCCTCTAACAAAACTATTTCTTTTAACACTTTCCTATTCAACGTCAAGCTCTCGTTATACCGTGTCGCAGGACTTTTTAAACCCCGACGCAAAAACGATGGGGTGTTGTAAGTTTGTGTGTGTGTCTGTCTGTCTGTGGCATCGTAGCTCCCGTACGGAAAAACCGATTTTGTTTTTTTGTTTGAAAGGTGAATTAATCGGGAGTGTTCTTAGCTATGTTTGATGAAAATCTGTCCAAGATGACCGCCGCCACAAAATGGCGGATTACATATTTTTTCAAAACTCCCTCAATATGTGTATCAAATGAAAGGGCTTGACTAGTAGAATACTATACACCTGTAGGGGGGATTTTTAAATTTTTAATTTATACTTGTTAGATCAACAGTCTTTTTAACCACAGATATAGTAGGAATAGACGCGGCATTAACAACGTTAAAGTATCGTTAAGAGTGTCTCGATGCGTTATGGCTATAGTAACGCGTCTTCTATCGTTTTCCGATATTAGCCGATGGCCGATTCACATGTACTGACACATTATGACGGTAGTAAAATATTCATTATTCTGTATCCATCTCATAGAATGGATTTGATAAAAAATAGATCAATGATGGCTCACAGGCTATAATTTTAACTAGACCGAATGTCTCAAAGTAATGAGCGTTAAAACAGCTATGTCCTGGACTTATTTATTATTTATTGTTTTTAGACTAAAACGGCACAATGTGCCAATTACAATAGTCCTTAAAATAATATTAAAAAAGGTAATTATCAACTTCAACTTCAACTTCGGCCTTTGCGGAGATGCTCCACAATTCGGTATGTAAAGAAAAAAAATACTTTGCTGATTCCAAAACCATTTCGAAATATTACATTCCTGTACATGATTTTTCCGTTTAAAGCTCTTTAAACTATGAGACGGGGGTTATTTTAATAAAATACATAAAATAAATTTGACTTTCAATTAACCTCTAATGACGTCATGTCCTTGGCTGTATAAGGATTCTTTCAGTGCCTAAAAAAGTACATATTTTACATATTCAGCCAATGTTATGACGTCATAACTGTAAAAAGTTTGAAAATGTATTAGAATTAAACTACCGCATAGAAAGCCAAAATATTCAAATTAGTTTCATAAATTAAAGTTTACTATCAGTAAAAAATATAAAATAAATACAAAAAAAAAACTTTACATACCGAATTCTGCCAAAAGGTAATTATACAGTCAAAATGAAATGTGTGAATGTCAAAACATTATCAAAATAAATTAATTGAATAAATATAGATCGGAATCACATTATTACTATACAAGTCATTAAAAAATATATTATTAAATAAAACAAAAATAAGCATAAATAAAATTTTATTAAACACGAGCTTAACAATGAATAAGATCAAAATCAAATTGGACTTTGTTTTGCTACTCAAAGTTCTGTGTACCGCTAGAATGGTCATGGACAGGCGTTATGGAGCGCCCGCACGCGGCCCGGCTACCGGCTACCCACATCGGTAATAATATTTCATTCCAGGCTAGGTGTGCTTTACCACCTTCGACCACATCTTCACTTAACATCAGGTGAGCTGTGGTCAAACACCTAGCCGTCAATCATTAAAAAAAAAAAAAAAACTGAGCTTGAAGGTAGGTAGGCACAGAGTTGCAGTATCGCATGCCGGGCGCTTGGCCGGTCGCTCAGTTCTCGACAACATTATAGAGGCTGCCACATTATCGAGGTAGAATTTTTGCAAAACTCTATACTGTTTGGCTTGAACATAAAAACATAAAAATCTCACCTGTTTTGCGTAGTCATAAATGTAAGATCTTGGTATTCAATCCATCTCAATATGCTAATTGGATTAAAATATATCATAACTTTAGTTTTTAACCTAAAATATACTTATGTTTATTTATCCCGTGTCAGTCCTAAGGGCCTCAGATATAATTACGCCTCGTTCCGTAACGCTCCTTAAATTTAATAATTTAAGGAGAATTTTGATCTGAGGCTTAATCGCTTTGGATGGAGTTTGAATTTAGAATCCATTACATGTAAAATTAATGCCTATATGAACCTTTTAAGTAGGTATGTTTTCGTTTATATTTTAAGTCATTATAGGTTTTAATCGTTTTGTTTGCGAATGCGCGTAAAATCATGTCACTGCATTGTGTCATTTTCAAAACTGGAATATTTCAAGTGTCATCTGTCAGTAAGTGTCACATATCATATAGTGAAGAGTTTTGGCGGGAACGCGGGAAGAGACGTGTCGCTCCGTTGTATTTTTTTCCAAAACTAGTGTTTTGTCGAGTGTTTATGCATAAAAATGGTGGTGTTTTATTCATAAAGTGCCGAATTACAAGCGCGAGTGTGGGAAAATCATATAATGTGGTGAAACATGAGTTTTCGTGTTGCTTCCAAAACTCCATCGAAGCTTTGTAGTAAAGTTGCCACTACTTTACTAAAGCATGACTGGAATTAACTGACACGAACTGGACTTGACAAAGATGACTTTGACGATAACTATAGTTAAGATACAGCAGAAATAACACTTAAGACAAGGCAGTATGGCTCTATAGCTTTAGCCTGCCCGAAGGGGCAAATTAATTAAAAAAAAAAAATCATATAGTGAATCTGACGGTACACATGTCTACTACTCTGGTATACTTAGTGGATAATTATTTTGTATAATATTATTAATTTTTATGTTAATTGGTTGTGTACCAGCGCTGGTCATACCACTTAGTATGACCAGCATTATGCTGAGGGGAGCCCCTATTTTGTAACTTTTGTCTGTCTCTGTTTGTTTGTTTTTGTTTTTATGCTTGTTATAAAATTAAACGTTATTCTTTCTAATACCTATTTTAATTTGTATAGAATATTACTTTATTTTTAGGGTTCCATATATCCATACCCAAAAAGTAAAACGGGACCCTATTACTAAGACTCCGCTGTCCGTCCGTCTGTCTGTCTGTCTGTCACTAGGCTGTATCTCATGAACCGTGATAGACAGTTGGCATTTTCACAAATGATGTATTTCTGTTGCCGCTATAACAACAACAAAAACAGAATAAAAGGGGGCTCCTATAGTATACAACAAACGTGATTTACGGAACCCTTCGTGCGCGAGTCCGACTTGCACTTGGCCGGTTTTAAGACAGTATTTTCCTCACCATTCGCACACACGCACACACACTTTTATTAAGTAGCTTTCAACATTGTATCAACTCCATAATTAATAATTGTATCTAGCCAAATTCTATTGTATGTTCACGAAGAATTAGACTGTTGACACTCCCTTAATATTAAGACCTAAATGTAACACAGTTCTACAACAAAATACAATCTGAATCTGAAAATAGAGAAACCTATCGCAGCGTAAACCAAAACAAAATATACAAAGATAAAAAAATAGTAAGTATGATTTTCATAGAAAAATGTGCCGCATAATGCCTATCGTCGATAAAATTACATAGAAGGCCCAAGGATCTTTTTTTATTCAAAAAATTCACATATCGTTTCCCGTACACCCTTATTTCACGGTCGCTTGCCCACTCTTACTGGCACACTGCAATTTGCTATTCCCAAGCTTATAATAGTTTTTCCTTTCCCATTGTTAGAAAGGTAGAAATGAATAACACTAGCCAACATTTAATGAATAAGTCTAGTGACATGAAACGTAAGAAATATTCTTTTTTTTTTGTATTATAAATATAGAGCGTATTTAAAAATACGCTAAATGCTTGGTGGCAGATTTTCAACTTGAAGGGGGTAACTAGCCAGCCGAGTATTAGAGAATACCCTACCACCATGCTATGGTTTCCTCACGATGTTTTACTTCACCGGCAGCTCAAGCTCATTGTGCTCATGTGAGATGAAGTGAGATATATCGATTAAGAGTTTGTATTGACTAACATGTCCTAATTCTTATTCATCCAAGTCGCCCCATGAAGATTCGTTATGTCCATGACAGATGTTCATTGTTTCATGACAGATGTAATTAGATTTTTTTTTCCAACGCGGCCCCTTGATGCGAGATGGATGATTGGGGGAAACGGGAATGGTACGTGGGAATGTGAAGGTGGTAAAATGTGATTTATGGCTTAATATTGCGGGTGAAATACGAAAACAAAACAAAGTGTTTTCCGCTTGTATACGTGTTGTATCAAAGTGTAGCAACACTTTGTTTTACTCAACAAAATGAACAGTTTTCAAAACTCTTAGTTTCCTAAATATCCTTTGTCAATTATGTTAATTATAAGTAATAGAAACTATATTTTTACATAACATTTTTTAAAAGTACCTACCATATATTTCTAACTCGTTCAAAATCACGATCCAACTTTAAATTTTTTTTGCAGCTGATCGCAATCACACATTATTTCCACTAAAAATGGCGTAATCATGATGAAAAATCTATTACTCAACAATTTATCTTATTGCACTAACTTAAGACATGTTTCAACTTGACTACAACTTACTCGGAAAATTGTTTGTAGCAAAAACTGGGTATGTGACCTCTCCAAGGTCGATTACGCTCTTTTTTGACGTTTTATAAGTCATTGCCCCTAGAATAATGGTGTAATTAGTATTGTAGAATAGAAGTTAAGGTTATTGACCAAGGCTTTTGCACAAAAAGAGAATTGGTTGTTTCCGGGTGACAGATCTTAAAGTTAAATAGCTATTTACTCCGTAAAGTCAATGTTTAAGTTTTTGCCGTCTTTTTCATTGTAAAAGAAAATCGATTCCTTATAAATTCATGAAGAATGTTAGTACGAGTTTAAATAATATTTTTATTACTAAAAGTGTTATGTATTTTGTAGCGTTGCTAGTTCAGTGTTAACCACTTCCGGACTGTACGCCGAGTGGAAAGGTCGAATTCAAATCTCTTCAATAAGCTTGATATCCCAATGAGGAAAACATTGTGAGAAAGTCATAGCAAGGTGGTAAAAGTATTTTTTAGAACTCTGCTAGTTAGCTACCGTCAAGTTGAAACTCTGCCGCACTAGTCCGGCACTAACCAGAACATAGTAATGTTTACACACTACTGCTTGGCGGTAGAATATGGTGGCACCTACCCAGACGACCTCCAGCTAAGTAGATCTACCACCAAGTAAAAATAACTAACTTATAATTTTGTAAGGTAAAATAAACTTACGCCTCCAGGCTAGGTGTGCTTTACCATCTTCAACCACAATGTCACATATAACAAGAGGTGAGCTGCGGTCAAACACCTAGCTAGTCAACCATTAAAAAAAAGATTGTTGGTGAAATAAAATATATAAATCAAACAGCATTTGCCACACAACTCCTGATGCTGTGACACCTCCCCAAATGATTCAATGACGTCATAAAAGGGTAATCAGAGCCGATCGGGTCACGTGACGACGCCGTTGCCGTTAGTCGTTAGAGTCGCTCCGTTTGATAGCGTCGTTATTCGTCGTTCGTTTCACGTCCGTTTTTGTCTTTCCTGTTTCGTAACATTTTTAGTATGCAAGAAAAATCTGTCTCTTTTCGGTTTTATTGTTGAGCTATTCCATAAGCAGAAATCGCAGGTAGGTTTTGCTAATAATATAAAAAACCTACTGTTTTATTCAAGCAATTGTAATATACCGCAAATAAAGACCAAAATAAATGCCAGTCGCTGTGATTTCACTGTAAAATTATGCTCCATTTGTCCATAAATGGCAAAAAAATATTTGTATAGAAATCGAACCACCTTAACAGTTGTTGTTGACAGGCAGAAATCTATTAATTATAGTGATTTTGCTCGTATTTAAATCACTCCTATTAGTAGTATTGAGTAATTTTCTTATGGAGTTATTAAAATTTAAATTAACCACAAAACCATTTTTGCTGTTAAAAGAAAAACCTAAAATAACGTAGATCACGTTGCTGCGATATACGTGCATTGTACACAACGTACAGAATCATCGATGCGTAATGCCATCATGCCACATGGCTTTACAGATCAGGTTACAGATCCCGCTACCGTGTGAAACTGAGGCAACTACTACTGTGTATTGTGCCAGAAGATTTATATAATATACTAGCGGACGCCTCGCGGTTTCACCCGTGTAGTTATTTTTATTTTATTTTATTTTTAATACGGATAAGTCCGCGTTTGACCAACTCGCCCGATGGTAAGCGACGATATGGTCGAAGATGAAGCACGCAGACCTAGAAGATACCTATTCACTCTGACCTTGAAAAGATCTAGATTATATTTATCAGGAAACAAGGAAGCCGGTAGCTTGTTCCATTCCTTGGCCGTACGGATGAGAAACGTAGAGTCAAAACGTTTGGTACGTGCCCAAGGAAATTCCACTACGTATGGGTGGTAGTGGGCCGTCTTTCTACTTGTCCTGTGGTAAAAAGGGGATGGAAGAACAAGAACAAGAACAAGTTCCCGTTCCCGTGGGAATACAGGGATGAAAAGTATGCTGTCACCCAGTGATAGTGTATTTTCCCAACGATGAAAGAATTTTTGAAATCGCTTCAGTAGTTTTTGACTTTATTCGATACAAAAATACAAGTCTTTCCTATTTATAATTTTACTGTAGTTATAAGTTTTCTTTTATTTAGCTTAATTTTTTAATTGTAAAAGTAATAAGACAAACGAGACGCTCTCTTGATCCATGGCCATTGCGGCAGTGTGTAGTGTGTAAACATTACTGTGTTATGACTTTTATTTAATCATGTAAAGCGAGAATAGAGAGAGATTGAGAAAACACTGCGCTAGCGAAATTACAAGGCTGTTGAGACTAACCATCGAAGTCTCAAAGTAATGAGCGCCAAAGCAGCGATGTCCCGGACTTTGTTTGAATACTCATAGTACTGTGTATAGCTGCAATGGTCATAAACAGGCGTCATCTCTTACGATCAAGAGAGCGCTCGTTCGTCTAATTAATTTTACATTAATTTTATTTAAATAGATAAAAGGTAATTTTGATGAATCTTTTAAGTTTTTTTTTAATGATTGACAGGCTAGGTGTTTGACCACAACTTACCTGATGCTAAGTGACGGTGTGGTCGCAGATGGTAAAGCACACAAAGCCTGGAATGGAACTGGTGCTCAAGTGAGGCTGCCGGAACACACCGTTAGATGCTTGGCGGCAGATTTTCAACTTGAGGGTGGTAGCCAGCCGAGTGGGTACCTACTAGAAAGTACGCTAACACCATGTTATAGCTTCCGCACGATATTTTTCTTCACCGGTAGCTCAAGCTCATGCGAACCGACTGAGCTATCATCGCTACAAATATGGTCAAAATATGGTCTGTATAGTATTTAATTAATGCTTTATACCACCAAAACCAGATTTGACCTCTTTAATATAATTCAACATTTAGAAAGTCAATGGCCTCAATATAAGGACCCCCACACGTTTCAAGAGCTCACGCAATTTTAACATAAACTAAAACATCCGATACTCAACTGAAACCACTATTCATTTCATCTGATAGCAATATAATTATAATAAACTTTAACTATATCAAGATAGAGTTAAAACTTCGCTGTAGTTAAACAGAACATATGGCGACCGCATCTATATGTTATGAAAAGTGAAAGGTTATGCAAGAATCATTATGTGGTCTTGTGGTAAGGTCTTTAAAGTATTTTGTAACCGAAAATGGAGCACTTGTGGAATGAGAAAACTCATCATCATCATCATCATTTCAGCCGTAGGACGTCCACTGCTGGACATAGGCCTCCCCCATTGACTTCCATAAAGACCGGTTGGAAGCGGCTCGCATCCAGCGCGTTTCTGCGGTCTTTATGACGTCGTCTATCCATCTTGTGGGTGGACGTCCTACGCTGCGCTTGCCGGTCCGTGGTCTCCACTCCAGAACTTTGCAGCCCCATCGCCCATCAGTTCTGCGTGCTATGTGCCCTGCCCACTGCCACTTCAACTTGCTAATCCGAAAACTAAATGGTCGTAATAGATCAGTGTAGTATAAGTTATAGACGGTTTGTTTCATATCTCCGTGTTAAAATGTATGGATCATAAAAATGTACTTCCAAAAGTATACAGAGTAATTATAGTTTTAATAAGTAATGAGACGATCGAGACGCTCTCCTGACGGTAAGAGATAACGCATGTCCAATACCATTGCAGCGATACACAGAAGTTTAAGTAACAAAACAAAGTCCAGGGCGTCACTGCTTTGGCGCTCATTACTTTGAGACTTTTGATAGAGTTAGTCTCAACAACCCAGTAATTTCGCTAGCTGCAGTACCATTTAAACCAGAACACAGTAATATTTACACACTACTGCTTGGCGGCTGAATATCTCGTACTGCGGTGGTACCTACCTAGACGACCTCCTGCTAAGGAGATCTACCACCGAGTACCTAAAAATATATAAGTTATAATTTTTTTAAGGAAAAATAAACTGCCGCATTAAATATTATCAAGTTATTTTTGCTTAAATCGTTTCTAAAGTACTTAAGTAACCATTAGGTGACCATGATTATATTCAGAGCTATTTAATTTGCCAACAAATTATGTTGAGCAACAATGTTTTAATGAAAAATCTAGCGGCTTGTAATAAACTAAGACTTACAAGACGACGTGGGTTGAATCTGCAATATTACCTGCGGAAAGAAAAAAATAAGGTTAATTTATTATTAACTAGCTGTTACCTGCGACTTCGTCTACGACTATATACTTCAGTATATAGGATTCACTGCTTTATAATATCGTCCAATTAATAAACAATATAAAAGGTAAACTAATGAAATCATTCCTTTATACAGTCCATATCAATTCATCAAGCTCATAATCGCAATATTTCGTAAATACGAGAGAATACTTGAAAATATTTTCACAGCAAAACCGCTGATATTTGGTTCGGTTAATGATGGATGAGAGAAATTCGGAAGTTAAATACGTGAACAAAGAACTGCCATTTTGTTTGCTGGAATAGACTTTCATTTTTTGATAATATTGTACTATACTAGGCCTTTATGAGTTCTTTTTGTCCGTGTATAGACGGTGAATTACGAATGATGATTTTATGAATAGTAGGAGGCGATAGAGAAAAAAAGATGGAAACAGTATTGGGGGATACACCTTTGTTATAGCTACATCTACCTCAAAAATTTAATAACACCGATAACGGCGCATCTCGGGACTTTACCCGCTCCGACCTCGCGCCCGCTCACCAACCGCTGTCTTCAAGTGCGTAACGCGCAGCGGCTCGAAAGAAAGAAAGAAAGCAGGCAAGAAAATGATTTTTTATTCTGTAACACCACAGAAGACACAAAAACAACAAACAGAGACAAACAATTACAAAATAGGGGCTCTACTTAGCATAATACTAGTCATACTGCAACAACAACAACAACAACTAGCCTGTCAACAATAAAAAAAAAAAAAAAATACTAAGTGGTATGACCAGCACTGGAGCCCTTGTCGGTAAACAAAATAAACATAACAAATTACCAACAACCAAGACAAATAAAATAAACGAAATTGAAAACGCAAACAAACAACTGCTTCCCAAAATATCAACCTACAAATGACAATACAAAAACAACACAGCCCTGGTAGTACGTCTGCTCCAAGATCTGAAGGGTGTGGGTTCAATTCCCAGGATAAACATTTTGTGGTATAAACAAATGTTTGTTCTGTGTCTGGGTTAATCTGTATTTATTATAAGTACGTATTTACAACAAAAAAAAAAGTAATCTATCAGTTATCTGACTATGGAGATAGTACAAGCTTTGCTTAGTTTGGGGTCAGATAGCGCTGTGTGTCCTACGATATATGATACTAGCGGACGCCTCGCGGTTTCACCCGCGTAGTTCCCGTTCCCGTAGGAATTCAGAGATAAAAAACCTACGTCACCCGGAGATAGTGTAGCTTCCCAACGGTGAAAGAATTTTTGAGTTTCGGAGCCTATTCAATACAAACAAACAAATCTTTCCTCTTTATAATAGTATGGATAGATGATATGATATGAAGACGAACAGCCTTCATCATCATCATCATCATCATTTCAGCCGTAGGACGTCCACTGCTGGACATAGGCCTCCCCCATTGACTTCCATAAAGACCGGTTGGAAGCGGCCCGCATCCAGCGCGTTCCTGCGGTCTTTACTAGGTCGTCTGTCCACCTTGTGGGTGGACGTCCTACGCTGCGCTTGCCGGTCCGTGGTCTCCACTCCAGAACTTTGCAGCCCCACCGGCCATCAGTTCTGCGTGCTATGTGCCCTGCCCACTGCCACTTCAACTTGCTAATCCGTTGGGCTATGTCGGTAACTTTGGTTCGTCTACGGATCTCCTCATTCCTGATTCGATCTCGTAGGGAAACTCCGAGCATAGCCCTCTCCATAGCGCGTTGTGCTACTTTGAGCTTACCAAGAAGGCACACAGTCAGATACCACGTTTCAGCGCCATAAGTCATCACTGGTAACACACACTGGTCGAAGACTTTCGACTTGAGGCACTGAGGTAATTCGGACGAGAAGACGTCGCGCAGTCGTCGCGAACAGCCTTAGTGCGAAGCAATACAAAGCCGCTTTTACTCCCTGAAGAAGGCCACCGACTGGTGCCGCAGTTTCTGATGTAATGAAACGTTAGTAATACAAAAACAAAAATGTGTCTAAATTACATTAGTTTCCATAGTAAAAATCAAATTTGTAATCTTTTCTGGTTTTTATTATCTCTCTACTTATATATTCATCGTTCACCCGATGGTCAAACCCGTGAAACAGTAGCATTCAATCAGTCTGCCATTTCTGCACGGAAATGAATTTTCACGTGACCTGCTCGTTACGGAAATAAAATAAATAAAGTTGCGTTGATCGAGGAAAGCAGATAAAAATAAAATGCGAACGAGAGAAAAAAAAAACGACTCTTTACTGTTTTTCGTTTCAGTTAATATATTTTGCAAATGTATTTTGGGCTAATAATTTTGCTGATAAATGTAAAATATGGCATTTCGTTTATAATTTACTCGTATTTTAGATAAAAATTTAAGTGTTTATATAAAATACTAGCTGCGCTCCGCGGTGTTACCCGCTACATGTTTTCGGGTTAAAAAGTAGCCAATGTCTTAAACCAGGAAAAAAAAAAAAAAAAAAAAAGGATCTCAGCTACCTCTACACCAAATTTCATGCACATCTGTTCAGAAGTTTTTGCATGAAAGAGTAACAAACATACATCCATCCATCCATCCGAACTTTCATATTTATAATGTTAGTGGGATAACTTTGTTAAGTGTTTGAGATGTTATCAAAACTCATAATATTTTGACCAAAAGTTAATAAAATTGTACTAAAATTGAAATTCCGTAATGATATTTACTAATGTTTCAAAGAAATTCTTGTTAATTTTGCTTTCTGTTCACAAGTAACCAGGCGACGGGCACGGAAGGATCCTCTACGGTACGATACAGTCCGGTTAGCGAGAAACTTCTAGAAAAAACAAGTTGTAATTCGGTATGTAAAGTTTTTTTTTTGTATTTATTTTATATTTTTTACTGATAGTAAACTTTATTTTATGAAACTAATTTGAATATTTTGGCTTTCTATGCGGTAGTTTAATTCTAATACATTTTCAAACTTTTTATAGTTATGACGTCATAACATTGGCTGAATATGTAAAATATGTGCACCTTTTTTAGGCACTGAAAGAATCCTTATACAGCCAAGGACATGACGTCATTAGAAGTTAATTGAAAGTCAAATTTATTTTATGTATTTTATTAAAATAAACCCCGTCTCATAGTTTAAAGAGTTTTAAACGGAAAAATCATGTACAGGAATGTAATATTTCGAAATGGTTTTGGAATCAGCAAAGTATTTTTTTTCTTTACATACCGAATTACGAAATTATTAATTTCACTTTTTTTTTGTTTAAAGTCTTTTGAGTTAGTGTATTAAGTTAGTAATGTCAGTGCAGTGAGTACTGCATATTATAGAACACATGAACAAAGTGTCTTCCCCTTAATAGAGACAGTAAGAAAAGTGTCGATGGACGCATTCTTCGATTATACTCTACTACTACTACTTAGCAATTTAAGTTATATTAAAATAACAAACAGATACATTACATTAGAAGGAAAACAATATTTTTTTTTTGTTTGGGAATTTAGATAAAATTTACAGTAGCAATTTTTATTTTTATAAATTTAGATTGTGCACCCACATAAACCCATAAAATCTATTTGTCACTAAATATATAGAACGAACCCTTTTTATAAACTCTTCTACTGTAGGCCTTTTCTCATTGTGGAAAGGTCCACACTGGTTAAGTGCGGGTTGGGAGACTTCACACATCTTTGAGAACTTTTATGTACTCTCGTACATTTAGGTTCCCTTATCATGTTGAGATTGGGACACCTTGAGATTGGAAGCCAGACTCCCAACTAGGCTGCCAAAAGTTCTACCTATATCTATATAATTATTTAATAAAAGAAGAAAGATTTGATTGTTTGTATTGAATAGGCTCCGAAACTACTGGACCGATTTTAAAAATTCTTTAATTATTAAAATTCTACATTATTCGTGATGGACATAGGCTATAGTTTATTTAAAAAAACAATTAGGGATTCACGTGGAAAATTAAATAATGTAACCCGAGGTGCGAAAAATTTGAAAAAACCAGCGAAACCTATTGAAAGTAGAATAAAGTGATGTTTTATGGATCAAATTGACAGCTACAAATAAGTCCGCAATATCATATGTCTAACTAGTACAGTTGTCATCTACAGCTACACTAATTAAAAAGAGGAAAGGTTAGATTTTTTTGTTTGTATTGAATAGGCTCGGAAACTACTAGACCGATCTGAATAATTCTTTCATCATTAAAATGCTACATTATCACTGAGTGACATAGGCTATATTTATATTGTTAATCGAGTTTTGTTTTCCCGTGCGAAGCCGGGGCGAGCTGCTAGTGTTATATAAGAGTATACTTTATTTTGTGTATTGAAATAAATTAGGTTCAAGTGCATCATCCGTTATTGTCAAAAGAAACCCCCCAACTGTCGCAGGTTCTTGCCATTCACGTAGCTTGCCCCAGAGCCTGTAAAAGAGACTAGGGGTTGACGTCGTAAAGACTGCCACGAAGCTAAATCCGTACAAAGTGAACAAAGTATCTAGCCGACCCGTGCAGTTGGGGATTAGTAATCACTGGACAGAAGAAGAAGATCAAAGCTTCGAGTTTACTAGGATGCAAACACGATGTATTGCTAAAGTCAAATTATTGTAACTGTGACTTCGGTTACAATTTCTTATAAAAAAGCTAAGCAACACAGCAACATGTATTTTTCTTTTCTTTCTTTCTTCTAATTGTTTCAAAGGCTGTACCGTGAACTTTTTTTGCTATTAAAGTTAAGCACTCGCTTAGCTTTTTCGCCATGCATACCCATTTTTATTGTATACTAGCGAGCCGTCCCGGCTTCGCACGGGATAACAAAACTCGATTAACAATATAAATATGACACTCAGTGATAATGTAGCATTCTAATGATGAAAGAATTATTCAGATCGGTCCGGTAGTTTCGGAGTCTGTTCAATTCAAACAAACAAACAAAAAATAAAATCTTTGCTCTTTATAATTAGTGTAGATAGACGCAATAAGGTTCGCAGTCGCGTATATTTTAAAATAAAAAGCCCGGATGTATGTAGTAGAAAGATTTGACATATGTATATTTTATTTCTATGTGTAGAAAATTGTAGATTATCAATTTGTTTGCACACTGTAATTGTTGACAATAGACTCAAACAATTACATTTAAGATATTTTTAAACTGTTATCATGCAAATAACCTTTGACTTTGCCTTTGATGAAATGTAATATTTAGGTAACGTAATTATAGTTTAATTTTTATCCCGAAGAGCGTAGATAAAACCGCGAGCACAGGTATAACAAAAAAAAAACAAAAAATATCGGTGACCATATCACAAAAAAATCTTTTTCAGGCAACCTGTCGGGGGATGTACTGCATCGTCAACGATGTTAATGTGTGGAAGCCGTAAGATTTCTACATGATTATTAATTTCCTTATTTCTTGGTCTAAAGCAAAAAGCAATCTAAAACACGTTCCCCCGGCTAGAGTCCCAACATCTTCAAATGTAACTTAGTACGAGTAAATAAACATATTAACCAAGAGTGGTTGCGCGCTCGTAGGCTTAGACCACACTTAAGGCATAAGCTGTGAGCGATTTAATTCTACATTCTTTTATTCAACTAGTGTTCCATATTGTTTGCTATGTGTTTGTTGATATTCATTTTTCTATGACAAAATTTACGTATCTAATGGGTTTGTGATATTCATTGTAGAAATGGTTTTCGTTACTTTGGTTTTACTCGTAATTTACCCCATTTCATATTTTATTCTTATTTATTTATGTCCTCATCGAGAAATTATTATTTATTTGATAAACTTAGTAAAAAAAAAACATGATACTCATATTATTGAGCGATGAGATATATAGTCATCGCTGGTTAGATGACAAAAGAAATAACCTAAATCGTGTCTTTAGGACGCCTCGCGGTTTCACTCGCGTAGTGCCCGTTCCCGTGGTAATACAGGGATCTAATGTAGACTATGTCGCCAGAGGAAAGTGTACCTTCCCAATGGAGAAAGAGTTTTTTAAATCGGCCCACTAGTATCGGAATTTATTTAATACAAACAAACGAACAATCAAATCTTTTCTCTTTATTATTTATATATTAGTTTCGTTTAAAAAAAACAGGGGCGCACAGCAGAAAAACTATGTCCAGCTGTGGTTGGAGACCTGTCTACAATTCCTGTTTCACATAAATATAACCAAGACTTAGTACAATTTATCGTTAACTAACAGTTCCTATGCTAAGCAACCCTCATATGACAAGACAGCCGATGAGACGACAGATCCTATGATGGATAGATGTTCACGAGTAGTATTTACAATTGAAGGGAATTTTAATAAAACCGTTTAGCGACTAGTAGTCGTTTACAACTGAAAACACTTTTGTTGAATGTAAAAGTAAAGAGACAAACGAAACGCTCTCCTTATGGTAATGGATAAAGAAAAAAAATCCGAATTTTTATATTTTATGCGATTTTTTTAACTTACATTTTCTGTGTAACACTTTCGTTGTCTTAACTAATCTATAATAAGATTATAAAGAGGTAATGTGTGAAAGTTTGTGAGGTTATGTGTGTGTTTAGGTTGTCTACTGAATCGATTTTGAAAACTCTTTTACCAATAGAAAGCCACGTTTTTTGTGGCTATAAATATTAACCCGAAAAATGAAAACTTTTTCGTGGTAGTCGGACGAGAATTTTAATAAAAAATGAATATCCACCCGTGGGAAGCCGGGACAGGCCGCTAGTTATTATGTAAATTGATTAAAAATTCAATGTCAATTTTAATAAACGCCATCTGGTCATCGCATACACCACACGCCCGCCGAAGCGTTTGCAAACGCTAACTGAATGTTTAATCTCTCCTATTCCTATCGGCACCCAGCGCATCTTTCTAGAAGCTTCGTTACCGACGGCTTTCTTAGAGTGTTAATGTGATTTTTACACTACTCTTACTTACCAGGTGTTAATTCCTTTCCTGGAAATCTTGCTAAGAAATTCGTTATCTTGTGCCTTAACTTTTGCTACGATCATTGAATCTCGTCTATATTTACTTTGCCAATTTTATCTGGTCTATTTTTACTTGGTGGTAGATTTCCTTAGCAGGAAGTCGTCTTGGTAGGTACCACCGTAGTACCAGATATATATTCTGCCGCCAAGCAGTAGTGTGTAAACATTACTGTGTTCCGGTTTGAAGGATACTGCAGCTAGCGAAATTACTGGGCTGTTGAGACTAACCATCGTCAAGTCTCAAATTAATGAGCGCCAAAGTAGCGATGCCCCGACTTTGTATTGCTCATCAAAGTTCTGTGTATCGCTGCAATGGGCATGGGCATGCGTTATCTCTTAACATCAGGAGAGCGTATCGCTCGTCTCATTACTTTTACATTAAAAAAAATGTGATAATAGTGGAAAACCTAATGTGGATAAAAATAGCTAGATTTTTGTAGCTTATGAAGTTGATTTAGAGCTAAAACTGGCTACAAAAACTCTGACATGGCATCACTGTCTCCTACTAAAGAAACCTACAACCAAGTAGAGTGAATGCCGCTCGATTCGTCTCATCCGCGACAGTGACGGTGCAACTTTATAACCGAGGCTAAAAAATATTAGCCACTCCCCACCTCTTACTCTGTAATTCATATTCTCTATCTGTCGCCGGAACCCGGTACGAGTCGTACCTCCTTTATTAACTTGGCAATATATTTTTATGGCTCGAAGAGCCTTGTAACTGAGTGTAGACATCTGTTACAAATTGGAGATGGGTATTCTTACCAAATAATGTTTGTGAAATACTTTCTTCGAGTTTTCCTCTTACTGTGTTTCAGTTTTCCTGTGATATTTTAAGTTAAGTTAAATACCTCTTTTTTATGGTCGACAGGCTAGGTGTTTGACCACAGCTCACCTGATGTTAAGTGACGGTGTGGTCAATGATGGTAAACAAACCTAGCCTGGAATGGAACTGACTCGCAAGTGAGACTACCGGAACATACTAGGTGCTTGTTGGACTACAGACAAAGAATATATAATGTATATACTTTGTCTGGTTGTAGGTATGTTTGCTTCAAGAGCTGAAGAATGTGGGTTCGATTTCCACCCAGGACAAACAGTTTGAGGTATAAACAAATGTTTGTTCTGCGTCTGGGTGTATTATAAGTATGTATTTACAACAAAAAACTATTTAAGTATTCTTTCAGTTATCTGACTTCCATAGTAAAAGCTTTGTAATTTGGGGACAGATGGCGCTGTGCTGTACGATATTTATTTAAGTTCCAAAACTGAGAGTTGAAGGCAGAGCAACGCAATCGCTTCTGAGAAGAATAAGAAATTGTTATCCTTTGTTTCTTAACTTAGCTCTAATTTTGTGTTCTCCTGTTATTAAAGACAGTTAATAAAATTTTCCAAGTTACAAAAGTTAACCTATAACGAATCACTTGGTGATTCAAAGTTAACCGACCCATTTCAAAGTTAGTCAAATGATCAAACTTTTACGTCATCGGATTAAAGTTAGCATTTAGTTATTAAGTGTCACTTAGCGAGGCTGTTAAGTTTATTGGATTTTGATGTATATAGCTTATTTGGCTGTTGAAAACTACAAAAGAAGAAATGATCTTGACAATTAAAATTTTGTTATGGAAACTGACGTGGGTTTGATACGTTATTGTTTTACCCACGACGGAACAGAGACAGTATATGCGTTTGGGGTAAGATTACGTTTGTTTGTGCAACTACATGTTGCCATTTTTCTCCAAAACTACTGGCCCGATTTTGATGCAGTTTTCAGTTATGGGTTTGGGTTTGATTGGTGCATGTTCTTAGGTAGGTGTTATAGTGACAACTCACCAAGAGGCGCTGTAGTAAACATTTTTTATGCAAATCCATGTTGCCACGTTTCTACAAAACTACATGTCCGATTTTGATGAAGTTTTCCGTTATGGGTACCGGTTTGATTGGTGTATTATCTTAGATAAGTGTTATGATGACAACTCGCCAGGGAGCGCTGCAGCAAACATTTTTTGTGCAAATTTAAGTTGCCATTTTGACGCAGGTTTCAGTTATGGGTTCGGGTTTCATTGTTGCATTATCTTAGATAGATGACAATTACTTTTTAACTGTTGTGGGGTTTTCAAAATTCTTAATTTTGCTTTTTATACTTATTGTATTACGTTTAATTTTATCAGAAACTTCGACTAAACAATTACTCAGTCGGATAAAATTAAACGTTAATAATCCCCCATAAGTACAATGTTAGTTGAAAGTATTTTTTTCTAAAAAAATATATTCACTGTTTTGTTTTCGCCAGGGAAAAATTGTAGGAGCTCTCAATACCATTGTAGTAGCTACTATAGTTTAAAATTAAGATCCTGCTTAGTAACTGTAGATAGCTTATACATTCTAAATTAATATGCTTTACTACATAATCAATTCGAATATGAACCGTGACGACCACAAGTTGCTCTATCGAACCACTAAATTCGTCTGAAACATTTAATGGTAGTTTTGTACGTCGCTTCCGGTAGTGGTTTCCATCCAAGATGGGAATCCATTAGTTGTTAAATTGAATGGGGAGTGAAATTGGGCTGTAGAAATGTTCTATTATTTCAAAGCTGTAGGTTTCGCAATAATAATTTTGTTTTGTAAAATGTGTAGGACTGTAGGTACATTTTGAAGAAATTAAAGATGTATTCATTTTGATAATATGTTTTTTTAACATTATTGCGATAAATTTTCTCGATAGGAAAAACCTACATATGATTATTACCGGGTATTACTACGTAGCGGTGATAGCTCAGTGGTTAGCGCGGTAGATTCGCATGCCGAGGGCCGTGGGTTCAAACCCTAACAATGATCTTGAGCTGCCGGTGAAGGAAAACATCGTGAGGAAACCATAGCATCGTGGGGTACTTTCTAGTACTCGGCTGGCTAGCTACCACCCTCAAGTTGAAAATCTGCCGCCAAGCATCAAACGGTGTGTTCCGACAGCCTCACTCAAGAGCCAGTTCCATTCCAGGCTAGGTGTGCTTTACCATCTTCGACCGCGCCTTCACTTAACATCAGGTGTGGTCAAACACCCAGACTGTCAACCATAAATATATATATATATATTATTAAAAGAGACACAGGTTAGGGTCAACTATATATAATACATTCAGTGTTAGATGCAAGAAATTACACGTATATATAATTCACACTTAATAACACCAGACGGTCAAGCTCAGGCAGGTGTGTTCTCGAAGACGACTAGGAGCCAAGTGACTGCAAGCGGTCGGACCATCACGAACGAAGAGGATCGAAAGCGCCTCGGTTTGCGTTACGGTGACATCTGAGGTGACATCTGAGGTGACATCCATCAACAGCTGGCACGTAGTTTCTGAACGTAAAACAATCAAAGTCTATAACTGATTGTTTTGCGTTCGGAAAGGCGGCAAATACAAGTGCGACAACATTATTATTTACTAAATCGCGCACAAAATTTTGTGTAATTAGTCATTTAGTGACCATACTCATGACTTAGTTAATTTAGTTTAAAAATCAAATAACGTAACCGATTTCAATGATAGGTTTAGCTAGGAGCATAGATTACCTTAATTTAATTACCACGATAAGATAATATTGCATTAGTCGACGATGGCAACGGGATGGGATTCATCTTAGTTGAGCCTTATCATTAGATAAGCTTCCATATAATTCCACTGTTAGCTCATCTCTGCTTCGAGAGTTGTAAAGCGTAAGTACGATTCCAACACAAACATTTATGTTATGAACATAAATCTTATATTTATTTGTGTCTTTATGTCAAGTATAAGGTGACCTTTCCAAATGTGCAGCGCGATTAGTTAAAAGATAGAAGTAAAATAGTGTTTCTGTATAAAATAGTGGCGTTATATTCATAGTGCCAAATCAAGAGCGCGAGTGTACAAAAATTTTGTAGCGAAGATAGCTCAGTGGTTAGCGCGGTAGGTTCGCATGCCGAAGGGCGTGGGTTCAAACCCCAACAATGAACTTGAGCTGCCGGTGAAGGAAAACATCGTGAGGAAACCATAGCATGGTGGTAGGGTACTTTCTAGTACTCGGCTGGCTAGCTACCACCCTCAAGTTGAAAATCTGCCGCCAAGCATCTAACGGTGTGTTCCGGCAGCCTCACTTGAGAGCCAGTCCCATTCCAGGCTAGGTGTGCTTTACCATCTTTGACCACACCTTCACTTAACATCAGGTGAGCTGTGGTCAAACACCTAGCCTGTCAATCATACAAAAAAAAAAAATGGCATAACGTGGTGAAACGTAACTTTTCGTATCACTTCCAAAACTCATACAAAATACAAACACAAATCTTTTATAAATAACACCAAAGTTACAGATAATTTTTCCATTCATATTTATAAATATCAAAGTCATAACAAAACAAAACAATTGTAACAAAATGTCAATGAAATAATATGTCGCATATATCACATGTCATTGGAGCTTGCAGTAAAGTCACCATTACATTATGGTATGACCGGACTCGACCAAGGCTTACTTTGCGTGACTTAGACTTGTTTGACTTAAAAATACTTGATACTGTCAAATGCACGAAGTGCGACGCCAAAAACTAGAAAAAAACAAGGAATGGCTTAACTCATTTCAGTACACTCGTTTCATTAAAAATAAAAAATATTTTATCAATTAGTTTGTGCTTAAAACGCGTTTAAGTTATTGAAACGCTTATATGTAACTTTAGTATGTGTGGCATATGTGTGAATGTAGCTTATATTACCTCATTTGAAATGAAACTGAAAACATATCCATTAACAAAATCACGTTAAAATCCTCCATTACTTACAAAACCTTTTATCGTGTAAAAGCCAAGTTAAAATCTCTTTTCACCATACTCATTTTGGTCAGTTAACATGTGAAAAGAGCTTTCAGTTGAAAAGCTTTCGTCACACCTGAGCGTAAATTTTAACTGCAAAAGTACTACTTAACATGTGACCATAAATAAAAACATAATCACTGCAACTTTATAAATATTTATAATATGTACGTTACAGCTGTAATATAATAATACTAGCGGCCTGTCCCGGCTTCGCATAGGTAAACAAAATTCGATTAACAGTACTATGTTACTCAGTGATAATGTAGCATTCTAATGATGAAAGAATTATTCAGATGGGTCCAGTAGTTTCGGAGCCCATTCAACACAAACGAACATACAAAAAATCAGATCTTTCCTCTTAACAAAATAAGTGTAGATGTCACAAAGTAGTTAGCTATAATGGCATAGCTACAATAGTTGGACATACATTATTGCGGATTTTTTTTTGTAGATATTGACGTGTTCTCTTTTGTGTTCTACATTATTTTGTACCGTAATAGCTCAGCCGTCATTCATATACATAAAATTATAACCTTAAAAAAAAAAAGTTATTATAATTGAGGTTGTTAAGGTATTTTAAAGAATCCCTTGACATCTTTTTGCCACCTTTGATAAATCGTACATTCATTAATTTATTAAAATAAGATGAATATTGATGACAAAATCTAAGTAATTATTTATCATCAGATTATATGCGCGCTTGTATGAAAATTTCCTGAATTGTTTTTAATGGTTAGCCATGCAAGAAATTTGAAACAAAGCCTAATCGAGATGGTTGGACATATGACCTGGAAATCTGTGTACTTTTTCTGTAATCAAGGTATTACTATTATTATTGTCATAGCAGTCGCAATAGTCGTACAGGTGAAAAATCAAAATTGCAAGTAAACAGGCTTTCTACAGAACCGTCTTTTATATTAGCTTTGCAGTCGGTGCATAAAGAAATACCCTTTTGCTGAAGCGGGCCGCTCCTTCTTGAAATATTGAAGTTTTACATACCGATTGGCGCGAATCATAAAAGAAAGCGAATTCGACTACAAGTAATACTAGTAGTATCACGTCTCGGTTTCACCAGTTATTCTACACCATCTATTTCTCCACAATGAAAAAAAAAATGTGTTAAACCAAATCATAAGTTATCTCTGTTTCGAATTTTACATAAATCCGCAGACTCGTTACAGGTCAAAGAAGAACCCAATGTATTTGTACATATAAATTTTGTATCGATAATAGCTCAGTGGTTACCGTGGTCTGATTGCACGCTGAAGAGCGTGGGTTTTAGCCCCAACAAGGAGTTAGAGCTGCTGGTAATGGAAAACATCATTAGGAAGCCACAGCTTGGTAGTAGGAGGTTTCTAGTACTCGGCTGTCTAGCAGCGCTCGTAAGTTAAAAATCTGCCGCCAAGAGTCACTTCATAAAGGAAAGACGCTCGCTCGTCTATCTTAGCGGAGCGAATAGGCGATACCATGCTGAACTGAAGTGAATGCCATACAATTTCTTTCCCATTCATATCCTAACAATGTTTTTATTAACTAAAAAGCCAGCTCATCAATGAGCTTTTTATAACTTACATACGGATTCAGAAGCTAGCTTTTAAACTCTGTACCACAATCTTTATAAACAGTACAAACGCTAACTTTCAAATCCTGTACCCTACCCGATACCCACGACTTCTCTCGCCACTCCACTCGTTAGCGGAAAAGGTAGTTTCGTGGCGGAGCTTATTGCGTTCCGGAACTTATTAAATTAGGTTATATTGTTGTCTTCAGCAATATCCTGGACATCCAGTTTTATGAAACAGCAAGAGTCTGCTGAAACTGTTGTTTGCAATTTCATGATATTGCCTCTTAAGACAGCGGGATGGTAAATGGGGTTGCAATGTTGGGCTGATAATTCAACTCCTTATTTTCAAACAGCTTTGTGCTAATAGAGCATTTTTGTTTTACTTGTGCGGGAATACTTACGTTTAATTATGTTAGATAGTTCAACTATAAAAATAATAATAAACATCTTGAGAGGCTCTCGCTAGATGTTTGGCTCAAGCGTCAAATCAAAAAGGCAGTGATCCTTGACACGGCGCGCGTAATGAGGCGGTTCCTCAGTCTGCAGCCCTAACCGGCGCGCCGGTAGCTTGATCTCTGCCCCTCTGTCGGCGACTCCGGCGAAAAATATTAATCCATTAATTTGTTAATATTTTTTATCTAATGTACTCGTTTTAGCTGTGCCCACGGTGTTAAGTGGGATAAGCATTGTGGTTATGTAGGACTCTCACTCCTAATGACAGCCTATCCATTAAACACTATGGATTATTTCATCTTGAAGCTTTGCCGACGCTGTACGGTTGGGCACGCTTTCGTACTCTTTCAGGGCCTCAACAGTACCTTCTTGTCCTCGCGGATCCGCTTCAGGGAACTCAAGCTCCACCAAAACATTGACTATATGTCAAAATACCAGACACATGGTGATCCATGTTGGAGACGGAGACAGCTAATGGACATCAAACGGCCCACATTCGCACACTCATACTCTCCATGTACCGGAATACAATATAGACAAGTATAATTTAAAAATAAAAGAATCTCCAACAGGTGTATAGTATTCTACTACTCAAGTCCTTTTCGTTTGATACCCAAATTGAGGGAATTGTGAAAAAATATGTAATCCGCCATTTTGTGGCGGCGGCCATCTTGGACCGATTTACATCGAACATAGTTAAGAACACTCCCGACTGATTCACCTTTCAAATAAAAATCAAAATCAAAATCGGTTCATCCGTTCGGAAACTACGATGCGATAGACAAACACACACACACACACACACACACAAACAAACAACACGTCAAACTTTTAACACACTGTCGTTTTTGCGTCGAGGGTTTAAAATACGCCATATAAACAAACGAAAACAATAACCAAACGGTTTAGAAAACATACTTGCACGTGCTAAACCAAAGTTTCAGTCATTTTACGAAATTCCCGGAACATCGTAACATCTAGTAGCAAGACACTGGCAGAATTCCGCTAAGCACACACACCGCCGTTCCACCAACATTTATAATGAAAGTTTGCGCTGCACGCCCTTGTTTAATTATAGTGCTTAAATTACTTAACACTAGCTTATTTAGATGCGGGTCTCGTGACACGGGCTAATGTCTCTTTAGAGGTCAAACTTATAACATACTAGCCTGTTGCCTGTCGATTTGTTCGCACAGGCAAAAGGATGAATTTATTCAGAAACTTTTCTTAGCTGACGTTTCCTCTACTAACTATCTACTTGTACAATTTCAACTTCTCAAGTTTATTAGTTTTGTAGCGATGTTAGCTGATAGTTAGCGCGGTCGATTAACACGCCGAAGGGCGTGGGTTCAAACCCCAACAATGAGCTTGAGCTGCCGGTAAAGAAAAAACATGGTTAGAAAGTATTTTCTAGTACTCGGCAGGCTAGCTACCACCCTCAAGTTGAAAATCTGTCACCAAGCAACAAACTGAGTGTTCCCGTAACTTTACATGAGAGCCAGTTACATTCCAGGCTAGATGTGCTTCCCCATCATCGACCACACCGTCACCGTCAGGTGAGCTGTGATCAAACATCTAGCTTGTAAAACATTAAAAAAAACTTTTCAAGTTTTCTTGACTGTTCGAGTGACTTACCACACTTACCTTAGTGAAGTTCTATCACAGTTCCATCCGTATAGATTAACTTCCCTGTCTCTATTCCTATGATTTCTGTCCTTTATCAAGCGTGTTTAACGGTGTGTTCCGCCAGCCACACTTGAGAGCCAGTCCCATTCCAGGCTTGGTATGTTTACTATCTTACGCATTAGGCCAGTGACTGTGATCTGTTACGACCCAGTAGAATAAACTAGTTCCAATCACTTCAATACTTAAAATAAGTCAACTAAACACTAAGTAGGTACTTTCTCCTAAAGTACGTATGTACTTGTGACATGCACGTCACGTGTATGTTCAGGAAACCTGAGGTTCAAGTAATTAAGACCTCCTCCAGACTTGAAACTTTGGTCCTAGTTTCGCTTTCGACAGTTTCCGCTAGTTACCGTGTGCACGAATTGAACACTCGACACGCGAGTCAGCTAGACTTTGTAGGACCACTTTTGATGAGGAGAGACATAGAGACAAGTTTCGGAACCACATAATGTACGAACTGCCAGACTGTTAGGCACAGGTTTTTTCTCATTGTGAGAAGGATGATAAGGTTCACACTGGCCAAGTGCAAGTTCACATAATATAGGCTGGTTTATACAAGCTGCCCCACTGCTAGACTAAGACTTTTTCTCATTGTGAGAAGGAAGGTTCACGCTGGCCAAGTGCAGGTTGGCAGATAAAAAAGTTCTTTGATAACTGTTGAAAGACATTGAGACACGTTTCGGAATCGTATGATATAGCCTTGTTTATACAAGCTGCCCCACTGCTAGACGAAGGCTTTTTCTCATTGTGAGAAGGAAGGTTCACGCTGGTCAAGTGCAGACAGATAGAAAAGTGTAGTTTAACTTCATCCAATCCATTGACTATCTATTTAGCTGACATTTCTTAATTTTGTAAATAATTGTTAACTTATTGCATGTTGTCGTCACCTGTAACTGCTATCACATCTAGTTTTGTTTTTTTTTGTGTTAATGACCGCCATTACTGTTGTGATGTGTATAGTGTTGGTGATCTAATAAATAAATAAATAAATAAATAAACTTTTATAAAATAAAATTTTGTCATATAAGAAGGATAAATATAAAGAAAAAAGAAAAAAAAATATTTGTATCATATATTTGTCTCAAATTGTATCATATCTCTGCTTCATGAGTCGTAGGGCGTAGATTCGATTCCTAGGACAAACATATATGACGAACACAGGTGATTTATATATTTACTTACAAAAAAGTATGTAAGTATTTTATCAGCTATCTGGTTCCAATAAATATGTATATAGTAAAAGCTTTGCTTAGTTTGGAGCTGTATAAAAATGTCATCCAATGTAAATATTAAAAGTACAATTCAATTATTATGTATGAGTTATATTAAAAAAAGAAAGTAAATTTGGTGAGCAAAGTTTTTATGTCCAATACATAACACTTTGTCACAAAACACTCGCAACTCTTACAAATGCAATACTCCTTCGAGAATATCCGGCCAACTTCGCACAATAGAGTAATTTGACATGGTATCGGAAGGACCCGTCTGAAGTTCGCGCGAGCGACTTTCCGAAATGACTTGTGTCGGGTACTTTGAAATAACTTGGAATATGTAAGGTGTTGTTCGACGTTTGAACTTTTTGTTTGGTGTCGTTTCTGTTACGTTCTTTATAGTTATCTTCAATCATTTTTGTTGTATTCATACAGAATTAATAATAATAAATAACTGCTAAAATAAATCGTAGGGCATTACACACAGCGCCATCTGACCCAGAATTAAGCAAAGCTTGTACTATGGAGGACAGATAACTGATAGAATACATAATTAATTTTTTGTAAATACATACAGTATATCCAGACACAGAACAAACATTTGTTAATATCACAAAATGCTTGTCCTGTGTGGGAATCGAACCCACGTCCTTCAGCTCGTGGAGCAGACATACTACCAATGAACCAACAGAGCTGTCAACTTTTTCAAATACAAATACAAATACAAATCATTTATTAATAACACCAAAGTTACAGGTCATTTTTCCATTCATATTTAAAAACTATTTTCAAAATCATTATATATGTCAAAACAATGAAAATAAATAAATATAAAAATAAATGTCAATAAAGTAATATGTCACATATAAAATAATTATGTCAATATAATTTACTCATGATTTGATGAGGTCATATACTCTGACTATAGCTTCGATTACATCTTCATCTTCTATTGATCTTTTTCAAGGAGTCAAAGTAGATTACGGACCAGCGCGTGGTCTTTTCTTGCTCCGCAAGTTCTTCGATTATTTTACCAGAATACAGTTATACATGCAGCGCTGGTCATACCACTTAGAGTGACCAGTATTATGCTGAGGTGAGCCCCTATTGAGTCAAATAACAAAACCCTTCAAGCAATTTTGAGCCAACAAAACACAGAAATAGATAAACAATTAGCCAATAATCCTATAACCATAGCTAGTGTAGGCATGTTCACGCAGAGTTATCTTTAAAGGGCGTGGCATTGTATAACGCGGCTGATCGGGCTTACATAAAGCTTATCGGGCAGTGGGACACACGGCTGTGGTGTTAAGCAAACAAGCTATTGCTCTACTAAATTGATAGAACAAAAAATAGAAATAAACAATAGTTTATCTGTCTTCTTCTTCGTCGAGTCAATGTTTCAATTTTTTTAATTAGATAGTTTTCCCCCAGTTTTTAGCCACTGCAACACCGCAGGAGGTGGCTTCTTGGAGGTCTTCCATGATGCAGGAGTCTGGACAGCGAGGGCAGGAGCCCCACAGTTGCAAACCATGCAGCACCTTCTCTTGTGCCCTCGCTGTCCAGACTTTATCTGTGACAAAGAGACAGTACCCGCTAAAACAAGTTAAACAAAATCACCTTAAAATGTCTTTGTCACAAATCGACCCCAACTCAGCCTTATGTAGATTGAAGAAACCGGCGCTGGTCCAGCATAGAGGTCCATACTTTTTTCATAATTATGCTTAATTTTATTGTCTACTAGATGAACTTAGTATTAAACTTGTATGTTATTTAAAAAAAAAAGAAGGTTATATATAATAGCTGTATACGCTTTGTGCTTTCTATCTTTTCATGTTTTATGATCAAGGTACACGTAGCTGTCAATCGTCTCTAGACTCTCATTCCCAATCATTATTGGGTTTGAGGTCCTAGAAACATTCGAAACAAATATATGACGAAGGAGGAACCTCGTTGCCATCAGTATGGCTCATACTTTCTTAACCTCCAAGCGGCGGTGGGTAATGTTGGTGCAATGAAACACAGTAGTTAAATCAATTCGTTTATAATGTTCAATCACTTATTGAGTAGGTAGGTACAGATCTTCACAGTTAGAGCTAGAAACGCGCGTCGGTTTCAATATTCGACCGCACTGGCCGGCTGCTGCTCGAGAAGTGACGCGCACGCCGCTCAGCCGATCAATAATTGATTCCGTCGAGCGCCGACCGAGGGCGCTGGCGTTCCGACCATAACTCGATTGCGACATATAAATATAAAGTTGCCAAACATTTTGCTGAACGTATCGAACGCCCGTGTGTCTCGCTAAGCTTATCAGCCAGGGTTGCGTAACAGACAGTTTGTTATACCACCGGGATGTAATCAGGAGCCTGTTGCCTAACCATGAATAGACTCGTATTCCGCCCCGGTTTGCGTGTTGTTTGTAATGGTTCTTACCACTTCTAGTACTTGGTGGTACACCTCCTTAGGAGGTCGTCTAAGTAGGTACCACCGCAGTACCACATATTCTGCCGCCAAGTAGTAGTGTGTAAACATTACTGTTTGAAGTTTGAATAGTAATGCAGCTAGCGAAATTACAGGGCTGTTGAGACTAACCATCGAAAGTTTCGAAGTAATGAGCGGTAAAACAACAATACTCTTTGTTTCGCTACTCCAATTTCTGTTTATCACTGCGATGGTCGTGGACAGGTACTTTGACATAAAAAGATTATTTTTGATTCGCCTGCATTGCCATTGCTGGGAAAAGATTATTTTCGTGAGAGAAATGTTATCACAAAACTAGTGACAACACTTTTTCTAGAACAAAGTAATTTCAACTATAACTAGATAGATATCCCTACAATAAAACACTATCTAGGTAGACTTGCCCATTGTCCAAAGCTCCTAAGGGAGTAGAGCTGTAGGAGCACAATATGAGGGTTATCTTGAAAGCCAGGCGCTTGACAGTAAGTGGTTGTTACCGTTGGAAAAGGTAGAATAGAAAAATACGGTACAAATGTTGGCTGACGTATTGGTACAGAATAAATAGTAGTTCTTCTATTGGGTGTGTAGCGACACTAGCGACCTCGCTTCATACAGCGGCGATCGACGTCAACATGAGTGACCTCCTATAGGAAATGAGCCCAATGTAGAGGATAAGAAATTATAAGACAACTCTCTAAAGTTCACAGCATAAAACATAAAATATTGATTAGAAGGAGAATAAAGATGAAAGGTATGGCTAGTTGTACATAATTTATTTTTACTTGGTGGTAGGTTTCCTTAGCAGGAGCTTAGCGTGTAAACATTACTGTGTTCCGGTTTGAAGGGTACTGCTAGCAAAATTACAGGGCTGTTGACACTAACCATCGAAAGTCTCAAAGTAATGAGCGCCAAAGCAGCGATGCCCTGGATTTTGTTTTACTATTCAAAGTTCTGTGTATCGCTGGAATGGTCATGGACAGGCGTCATCTCTTATCATCTAGACAGCGACTCGTTCGTCTTATAACATTTACATTTAATTACAGTTTTCATAGAACAAATCGAGAAGTACAACAAAAAAAACAAAGAATTTTTGAAAATTGTGTCAACTGTCAATTTGTCAATCGAAAAGTTCAGTCATTATTGTTAACATCTTTTATTATGACGCCTGCCCTGAAACAGCAAAACATCAGCTGTCACATTTTGCCGAAAATAAATTACTTTTTTCTGTGGAATAGCTAATTTTATGGGCGATTATAGCGTCAGGAATCCCACGGAATAGATAGTTTTTTTTTTTTTTTTTATGGTTGACAGGCTAGTTGTTTGACCACAGCTCACCTGATGTTAAGTGAAGGTGTGGTCGAAGAAGGTAAAGCACACCTAGCCTGGAATGGAACTGGCTCTCAAGTGAGGCTGCCGGAACACACCGTTAGATGCTTGGCGGCAGATTTTCAACTTGAGGGTGGTAGCTAGCCAGCCGAGTACTAGAAAGTACCCTACCACCATGCTATGGTTTCCTCACGATGTTTTCCTTCACCGGCAGCTTAAGCTCATTGTTGGGGTTTGAACCCACGCCCTTCGGCATGCGAACCTACCGCGCTAACCACTGAGCTATCATCGCTACAAAGTGCGATGCGATAGTGGTAGTGAGTGCGATATTTTTTTTATTTTAAGTTTTAAAATAAATAAATAAACATTTTGGCTTTGTACTACTTATCCTGTAGGAATGTGTAATCGAAGTGATCATGTACGGAATATCTACTATATGGTTTTCCAGCTTGGCCTTTATTGTTTGCTTAACATCAAATACAAATACATAAACATATATTTTATTAATAATGTTACAACTCAATCTCACTTGGTGGTAGATCTCCTTAGCAGGAGGTCCTCCAGGTTGCACCGCCAGATATTCTGCCACTAAGCAGTAATGTGTAAACATTTTGTGTTCTGGTTTTAAAGGGTACTGCAGCTAGCGAAATTATAAGGCTGTTGAGACTGTCTCAAAGTCATGAGCGCCAAAGTTGGACTGCACTGGACTTCGTTTTATTACTCAAAGTTTTGTGTATCGCTGTATACAAAGGTGATAGACAGACATTATCTCTTACTTAAAGTAATAATTAATTCATTTTCAAAGCGTACTACTATATATTACTACTATGAACACTACTACAAACCGTACCTATACACAATTAATAAGCACTTACTAACATTTGAAACCCCAATTACAATCGAATTACATTTCATACTTCCAAATCCCTCTACTACAATGGGTAAATTCATATTCATACATTAATTAATAAACCAACACTCACATAGGTCGGGTTATCCTTTGGGACTTAAAACCTAATTGGAAACCCCTATCCGCAACTATTGTTTGGTACTTGTACATAATTGACCGAGTGACGCGTAACTTACGCAAAACAGCAGCGGCTGGTAAAGAAATACAAGACATTTGCTCAGTCTATCTCATCTATCGAGCAACAAGAATGGCTCATGCCTATTTACTTATTTTTGGACTAATTTAATTATTTTTTTTACATAAGGCTTGCGTTTGACCGCCAACTCGCCTGATGTTAAGCGAAGATGCAGTCTACGGTTGAGCATGTTCGCCTTGAAGAAACCGATTCAATCGCGACTTGAAGGCACCCAGATTGTCTATCTATCAGGGATTGCCCCTCTTTTTTCTAGCTTAGTGGTTTGCGTAGACGGTTAACACACCAAAGAACGTGGATTCAAAACCCACCAAGGAGCTTAAACTGCCGATGAAAGAAAACATAACTTTATAATACTCGACTGCCTAGCTACTATCCTCAAGTTCAAATTCTGTCCAAGCATCTAACGATGTGCGGTTCTAGCGGTTTCACTTGAGAGCCTAGGTGTGTTAACTTTATTGCTTTGGTGGTCTTATATATAAGTTTTTTGATTCCACAGTTTATAGCGGACATGCAATATTTTCTTATATAGCTAGGTTTACTAACTAAAAGGACCAACATCGACCACACCGTCACTTAACATCAGCTGAGCTGTGATAAAACATATCCTGTCAACCAAAAAAAGATAAAATTATCATAAATAATAAAAAAAAAAAAATTACATTTCAAGCTATTTTAGTAAACCACTTGTCTCAAAAATGCTACAGTCTGTTTTTTTTTAATGCGTTTAGGGCTCTAGTAAGACGGCATGTTGAGGTATAAGCTATAAGCCCGCGACTTAAAAATGGATTATCTGTAAAGACATAGTTAAGCTACCTAACAAGTAGTGCCGAATACATGAACCAATACAAATTATTATCTCTGGTCTCTAGTAAATTGATATTGCATAAACTTAAGCTCAAAGATCAAGAATGGGTTAAGCCCTGCTAGAGTAACACCTACTCTACCAATTAATCTGTGGTCGAGGATAGAGCGACAAATTACTTAGGCAGTATGGAACTATCTCAGACCTACTTGAATATTTAAACTTTGGAAGGAAGAATACAATGTTAGCTCATTATTTATACATCCAGTTACATTAACTTATTGTTAGAAAATTGGATAGCTATAAGGTTGACTTGGTATGGATAAGAGGGTAGATTGCTATTGCTAAAAGGCTCGAAAGTTAAAAGTTGGAGTAATAGTAAAACAACATAATACAAGTAGTCAATATGAAAATTGATAATTATTAAACACTGACGTAATAGCAGTGTTCGTCGTGATCAATTGAATCAGTTTTCGAGCATTCATTAAAAGGGAACCCAAAACCAATTGATCTCATTATATTGCGATCCCACCATTTGCATTAATTTTGTAATTATGGCAATATTTTATCATCCTATTAATCTTTAAGACCTAGCCACATGATGCGCTGCAGATGTAGAATTTTTATTGTAGTTACGGTCCGGGGTCACGACTTTCGCATAGATGAGCATTTGTAAAAAAAAACGATAGAGAATTCGACAATAAAGATTAGAATCAAAATCATCAATTGACCATATTTAATTAAAAAATTGACTTACCTATAGTGAGCCAATTTTTGTAAATCAATAAAAAACACATTTATAAATATCGAGATCTATCCGAAAATGTAAAAAAAACAAAAGATTAAAATACAGTAGGACAAATTACGGCCCCCTTGATGGTAAACGGTTAAAGCATGTAGTCACAATTTTACGTGTGTAAGGTTTATATAATCAAAATCAAAATTAATAATAAATCATAGCTACAAAAATATTAAAAAATAAACATTAAAATTAGTCAAACAAATAAATATGATTTTTCTAGCCTCTATTGGGACACCACTGGGAGCCTCTAGTGGGACACCACTGGTGGGCAAAGGCAATCCTCCTTCCAGACTGCCCCGTCTTCGGATTTGGTGGTCCAGTAACTATTCTGACGATTTAGTTCATAACACACCTTCGTCTGCGTCGACCTTGAGGTCGCTTGAGGTCGCTCAAATTTTGGCGTCCTAACTGCGGTGACCTTTGCCCAGCGGTCGTTTGACATGCGACAAACGTGGCACAAATACATGATTTACGTCGCAAGTTTGCTCAAACCCATACATAGAATTATTGGCATTTAATTTAACTTTAGTCTTTGTTACGAATTAATAGCTACGTGTTATAATAGTAAGTAATAACACCGTGATATTGATATACACTTGAACGAACTTGAAAAAATCTCAAGAGATAAAATAAAGAAACTTTGTCTCAGACAGAGGTAACAATTGAAACAATGTCCAATAATCCAAGAGCCTTCAAAAAGGTCGACTGAAAAAGTTTTAATGGTACAAAAACTAATAACAATGATAAAAGACCGGATTATGAGACAAGAAAACTAGCTTTAGTTTCTAGATTTAGAAAGTAACGACTACACACATTTTATATATAACGTAACATAAATACTACATTTTTTTAAATTGGTGGTAGATCTTTTTAGCAGGAGGTCGTATCACCGCCTGATATTCTGCCAAGCAGTAGTGTGTAAACATTACTGTGTTCCAGTTTGAAGGTTACTGCAGCTAGCGAAATTACAGGGCTGTTGAGACTAACTATCGAATGTCTCAAATTAATGAGCGCCAAAGCAGCGATGCCCTGGTCTTTGTTTTACTATTTGTTGTTTGTTCCGTTGCAATGGTCATGGACAGGCGTTAGGTACGTCTTACCATCAGGAGAGCGTCTCGTTCGTCTTATTAATTTAACATAAAAATAATTAAACAGCCCGGTGAACTTCACCTAAAAAAATAATAAAAAACTGTTTTATGTTTCAGATTATAACAGTTATGCATGATACAGCTGTCAAATGATAGGTATTGTATTGAACCTTGTATTGAAAGTTGTACGAATTCTTGAGAGTTAGTGTTCTTTGTAGAGTAAGCAATGATAGCGTGGGTTCAAACACCGCAACGAGCTTGAGCTGCTGGTGAAAAAAAACATCGTGAGAAAACCATAACATGGTGGTAGGGTACTTTCTAGTACTCGGCTGGTTATCTACCACCCTCAAGTTGAAAATCTGCCGACAAGCACTTAACGGTGTGTTCCGGTAGCCTCCATTGAGAACCAGTTCCATTCAAGGGTAGGTGTGCTTTACCATCTTCGACCATGCCGTCACTTAACATCAAGTGAGGTGTGATCATACAACAAGCCTATCAACAAAAAAAAACACAATTGAAATGCATATCATATATTTTATTTTACAAAGCTGTATCTATATTTTCCATATGAACATAAGCGGAAGAGGAAGAGAAAGTAAATCGCACAAAGTTGACACTCTGAATTCTCGAATGGTATAAGAGTTGTAAGGGGCTGATTTTCATAAATCTTCTTGAAGGGTTTTAGTGAAGCGCGTTACCTACAATCGATATCGATTTTATTTTATCGACTTATCAGTTCCCAAAGATTATTTCGAAAAGATTTATCGAAAAGATTATTTATGGACGTCTATTAAAAGCCTCTAAACACCTACTAATTGACGAACAATTCGGTTTCCGCCAAGGTCACTCGACGGTACAGCAGATAGCTAGAGTAGCTGAAATCGTGTCACACAACCTCAACCTCAAATACTCAACGGGTATGTTCCTCCTGGACATTGAAAAAGCGTTTGACACGGTTTGGCATGAGGCCTTACTTCACAAGCTAATTTTGCTCGGAGTACCTATTTCTCTGGTTAAAATCGTAAAATCTTATCTATCAGATCGTACTTTTCGTGTACACATCCGTGAAGACACGTCCTCGCTAATGCCCGAGCCTGCAGGTGTGCCCCAGGGATCCATCGTGGGGCCATACTTATTTGTGTTATTTCTCAATGATTTACCCGTGCAGCCACGGACACATTTAGCCTGCTTTGCAGACGACACAGCTTGCTTTACGTCTTCCTCTGATACTGATTTAATAATAGGCCGACTTCAATTATCCATTGACCGCCTGTTGGACTATTTTAACAGATGGAAGCTTAAAGTTAATGGCTCCAAAACTGAAGCCATTCTTTTTACCAGGAAGCGAACCCCACCATCACGAATGCTAAAAATCGAAGGGCACAGCATCCCGTGGAGTAAGACAGTAAAGTATCTTGGCACAACTTTCGATAACAAACTGAACTGGACCGAAAACTTAACAAAACTGTGTCTCAAAGGTATCAAAGCAATGAACGCCCTAAGCCCTGTGTTAAATCGAACCTCTAGCTTAAGTAGTCATACGAAATTACGAATATACTGCACCCTGGTCCGACCGTGTATCACGTATGCATGCCCTGTCTGGAGTAGTACGAGCAAAACTAATGTAAACAAATTACAAGTCTTACAGAATAAAGCGCTCAAGTACGCATATAATACTCCGTTCCGCACTAACCTACAAAAATTACATTTACAGATAGGCTTACCAAAAATCGATGTATATATTTATAAACTTGCAGAAAAATTCTATATGCATACAAACCCTAATAGCAAGAACATACTAATTAAAAATATTTGTAAAACTCGCAAGATAGATCTCACGTTTATCGATACATACAATCGCTACAGATTACCCCATCACTTATTTCTAGAGTGCGATGAATAGGCCAGGTGACGTGTGGTCGCGCGCAGTCTGACAACTGCTAACGCGCGCGCCATACCCGCCCGTATTACCAGTAGGTACGTGCGGAGGTGGCGCGCGCGGCGCGCTGTGCCTTCCTGCGCGCTTCTATGCGTCACTGGTTTACGATAACAACTTTGCAAGTTCCTGTTGCTAGCTACGACTGCCGGCCGAGCGAATGATCCCACCGTTCTCTTACTACCGCCATTAGATACTTTTTATTCAAAAAAAAATATATATATGTTTTATACCTTTCCTTTTAAATATAACTGTTCCAAAGTTTATATAATCACTTAAGCTCCTGTATCAAATTGTTTTTGAATGTTTTATGTTATCGTTTTATTTACATAAGTTTTTATTTTTTTAGTTTTGGATGAGTATTATGCTCGCAAAATAATAATATTTACACGGTTGTACTGCCAGGACCAAATACACACTGGTAGTTGTACATGCTTGTTACATATTTTATGATATATTAAAGAAATTTTCAAAACAAAACAAAACAGTTCCCAAAGATACCCTTGTCCATTTTGTCGATTAATGTAGAAACGAATATTTAAGAGTTTTAAACTTTTTTAATTGTAATTGTAAGAAAAAAAATAAAGAAGGTAAAAAGATCATCTAGTAAAAGGTCGGATATGTAACCCAAAATTGTTGTTTGTTGATTGTTTTTTTTTCCTAACGAAGCGTAAATAATCACAATTCACATTAATATTATAAAAGCAAAAAAGTTTGTTTGTATGTTTGTTACTCTTTCAAGTTGTAATGGTTGGACGGACGGATTTGAATAAAGTTTACTAAAATTATCTTATATCCTGGATTAACTGAATCGGTTGAACTAAATATTACTTCAAAGCGTAGCGATTGATAAGTTATCACTCAAAAAGATTTATCGTTTTCAATAACGATGTTTTGTAAGTAACCTATCAAAGTATCGATACATTTATCGAAAAATCCCCTCCCTAGACATTTCAGCTTCAAACAGGTGGTTTCATTATCTTCAAAAAACGAGAGTTATTGAAGCTTTCTTTTTATCGGAATTGTTGTTTTTTTGTTATAAAGTAAAATCAAGTTCGAGCAACAAACTTTAAGAAGATTAATGACTTTTTAATGAAGGCGATAGGCCCTGATTTTTTGATAATGTCATAAAAAGTTTTGTTTTATAACCGAAATTGGTATTAGTGGATAATAAAAACATTGATTTTGGTGAAAGTTATAAAAACTTAACCGCTGTTTTGTTAAGTAAATTTTCTTGTTTATATTAAGATCATCATCTCGTTTTATTTGTGATTTATAAGTTCTGCATTCTCCTTGCTGACTGGTTGACGCAATAAAATATATTCAAACAAAGTTATATTACAGAGTATTCTCATATAGTATACAAGTGACCAGACAAGAACAGGGCAGATTGCTAAATAATATATTCATATTTTTTGCAAAAAAAAAAACTTCTTTCCTTTCCTTAAAAAAAAACACCGCTGTTTTAAGCACGCAATTTAATTTCATTACAGGGCTACTGAAACTAATCTTTGAATGTCACAAAATGTGATGGAAGTTTGCGTTTGACCACACCCTACTTTTTATGCAGGGATGGCAACAGCATCATTGTTACCAGTGATGTAAAGAGTTGTGATCATAGTAAAAGTTATTCATGATTTAATACACTTAAAATGAATTGAATAAAATACCTGCTTCCGGCTTAGTACGGCCCAAGTTTATATATATTACTAGTAATATATTACTAGATGCCTCGCGGTTTCATTTGCGTAGTTTCCGTTCCCGTGGGAATACAGGGATAATAAGTAGCCTATGTCACTTGGGGATAGTGTAACTTCCCAACAGCGAAATAATTTTTGAAAAAAGTTCATTAGCTTTTTGCAAAAAAACGTACAAAAATCCAAAAATATAAATCTTTCCTCTTTATAGTATTAGTAGATTGAAAAAAAAAAAGATTTTTTTAAATTTTTATTTTTATTTTCGTGCATACGTATGTAGTTTACTACCTGTATTTACATGTCAGATACTTTTTATATCAGAAAAAATGTAAGGTTCCTGTGGGATTATATAAAAACAAACTACAGGATGTATCCACTTGAAATTTGATATAGATGTGTCATGGGACCTTATTCCGAGATAAAAGGTATTCTTTACCGTAATCAATAAATATCGTAGGACATTTACAGTTATTCTGCCGCTAAGCAGTAGTGTGTAAACATTACTGTGTTCCGGTTTGAAGGGTACTGCAGCTAGCGAAATTACTGGGCTGTTGAGACTAAACATCTAAAGTCTCCAAAGTAATGAGCGCCAAAGCAGCGATGCCCTGGACTTTATTTTGTTACTCAGAGTTCTGTGTATCGCTGCAATGGTCATGGGCAGGCGTTATCTCTTACCATCAGGAGAGCGTATCGGTCGTCACATTATTTTTTACATAAAAAAAAACACACAGCGCAATCTGACCTCAAACTAAGCAAAGCTTGTGCTATGGAAGTCAGATAACTGATAGAATACATATATAACTATTTTTTTTGTAAATGCATACTTTTAATACATACAGAACACCCAGACACAGAACAAACATTTATTGATACATAAAATGTTTGTCCTGAGCGGGAATCGAACCCACGCCCTTCAGCTCTTAAGGCAGATATGCTACCAATGAGCCAACAGGGCTGTAATAAATATGGCTTGTTTAATAGTATTTAATAAATGTTTTTCTTACCTCCTGTTTAGTGCGCGAGGTGACTTTCTCCGACCACCTCGTCGCATTTTCAGTTCTAACCGCAATTGAAGCTTTCCTATTTTGCGAAGTTCATGAGAGAATACTATTAAGTTTGGTAGAAAAAGCCGTTTAACTCTTGACCAAATAGTCGATCAATCTCTATCAAAAAGGGCAGGCAGCTTCTGTGGAGGCATTAGGGCTAATAGGCTCACGTCTCGGAATATATCTCTTTAGATATTTTTATTTATAGATACTAACTTGTGGGAAGTAAGAAGGATGAACGCCTTTAGTTATAAAAGTAGAGCTAGTGTTATAAAATCACTTTTGCAGCTGTTGTTCTACCACCCACAGTTTGGCTTAGTTTAGGGCTAGATAGCGCTGTGTTTTTTATAGTTGACAAGCTAGTTGTTTGACCACAGTTCACCCGATGTTATGGTTGAAGATGGTAACACACGAAGCCTGGAATGGAACTCAAATGAGGCTGCAGATGCTTGGCGGCAGATTTTCAACTTGAGGGTAGTAGCAATTACCGAGTAGGTACAAGAAAATACCAAGCTATAGTTTTAGGCACAATAATCAAAAGCAGTTCCTCAAAACAAACCGGGGTGTTCGCGCTATGCATTCCAGAGACACCGAAAGATTTTCGACAATTTCCTTTTGTCTGACAACCCAATAAATAATTGGAACAGCCGTCATCGGTACCAATTTCGATTGAATCCACCCCCAGCAAAAATCCAAGGAATTCCCCGCCGTTTAGCTGCCATCTATAATCCGGATCCCTAGAATTGTGATGGAATTCCCCCATGGGGTCCGATTTGACCCCATTGTCTGGGGTGTCGGGGCAAATTGGAGACAAATCACCAGTCGTAAAGAAGGTCCGATGGACTAATATCGAACGTTCCCGCGATCTTGCGTAGAGTTCTAATCCGCTTACTTATGGGCTATTAGTTGGAGCCCACGGTGTCACTTGCGTTATCATATGCTAGCAGACCCGGGTTTCACCCGCGTACTTCCCGTTCCCGTGGAAAAACAGGGATAACAAGTAAAATTTGAAAACCCCACGACGGTTAAAAAGCAATTGAAAAAAATAATGCACTAATCAAACCCGAACCTATAAGTGAAAACTGCATCAAAATCGGACTAGTAGTTTTGGAGAAAAATGACAACATTGATTTGCACAAACTATGTTTGCTGCAGCGCTCCCTGGTGAGTTGTCACCGTAGAATCTAAAGACATGCACCAATCAAACCCAAACCCATAACTGAAAACTGCATCGAAATCGGACATTTTCCCCCAAAACCACTTTTGGGGGAAAATGGCAACATGTATTTGCACAAACATCCTCTCACCCCAAACGCATACACCGTCTCCACTCCGTCGCAGGTAAAAAGTAGCCTATGTCACACGGGGATAGTGCATCTTCCCGACAGTGAAAGAATTTTTGAAATCGGTTCAGTAGTTTTTGAGTTTATTCATTACAAACATACAAAAATCCAAAAATACAAATCTTTCCTCTACAAAATATGTTTTATATAAAAGCAACATACTTATTAATCCAAGGTATAACCTATTTCAACAGGAGCAAAAAGCACGTAGCATCGTATAACAATGTTCGGAAACGTATATCTACTGTTTATAATGAACAACAAATTTCTGCAGATAATAAAGGTTTAGAAGGAAAAATATGTCCTTTAAGCTTCTAGATTAAAAAATTCGCACCAAAACGGTTCTAGTGTCATGGCGCCGCTAGTGACGTCACGTTTAAATAAACAAAACTTAAACATTAGACGTTTTTTACACGCTCATTGAATAATTTAGTTATCCTGTGTTATTAAACATGAACTCTAAAGTTTACATAGGTGTTGTGCGGTTCCTTAGTAAATAAATAATAAATATCACAGGACATTACACACAGCGCCATCTGACCCCAAACTAAGCAAAGCTTGTGCTATGGAAGACAGATAACTGATAGAATACGTAAATACTTTTTTTTTTGTAAATACATACTTATAATACATACAGTACACCCAGACACAGAACAAACATCGATGTTAGTCACACAAATGTTAGTCCTGAGTGGGAATCGAACCCACGCCCTTCAGCTCTCGAAGCAGACACACTACCAATGAACCAACAGGGCTGTCATTTTAGTGTAGTAACAGGTCATCATTAAATACTGATAAGTTATTTTGTTTACGCAAAAGTGACGTCATTCATTCTGGTGTTCAATAATGGCGGACTTTCGTGTATTGTGTTCCATTGTATCATAATATAAATTTACAATTAAAAAAACCCGACTTCTTAGCCCAACTAAATACACTGCTCCAATGAAACAGCGAGGTTTCGGAGTAAACGAAAAATATCATCGATGTAGTGTAGGTATGCAATTTTTAGATTTTTATTGATTTTTTAAATACCGCTCAGATTTCGCTAAAAATTTTATGTGACCAAGTATAATCTACTAAACAATGTACAAAATGATCCCGTAACATACATACATACAAAAAAACATGCAGTCGAATTGAGAACCTCCTCCTTTTTCGAGTCGGTTAAAAATAAGAATCAATTTTGCTCTTAATAAAAAAGTAAATGCGTATTTCGTACCCATGACTCAAGTTTCGCTAAATAAATACATAATTTTAGTGATTTATAATTCTTGTCATGAATCATACCTATTACCGAAAATTAAGGTTAGCCACTCAACTCTCACGATACAATAGTAGGTGCCTAGTTACTTGTGTCTACTGACTCCAATAATAGAACCTAAATGGGACCCTGAAACCCACGATTACCGTGGCTTTGTAGTCTAAGGTTAACCTCGTACGTGACGTCATCACAGCAGGTCAACATTTACTAACCCCACTTTGAATAAGGTCTGTAGTGTAATTAATTTCTGGGAGCATGTAGAACCTCCTCATTTGATTGGCGTACACTGCCATTTTTTTGGGTTCCGTACCCAAAAGAGTAAAACGGGTCGCTATTACTAAGACTTCGCTGTCCGTTTGTCTCATGAACCGTGATAGTTAAACAGTTGAAGTATTTCCGTTGCCGCTATAACAAAACACGCTAAAAAACAGAACAAAATAAATATTTAAAGGGGCTCCCATACAACAAACGTGATTTTTTTTGCAGTTTTTATAGATGGTAAAGAACCCTTCGTGCGCGAGTCCGACTCACAATTGACCGGTTTTTTATAGCTGATAGGCTAAGTGTTTGACCACAGCTCACCTGATGTTAAGTGACGGTATGGTAGAAGATAGTAAACATACCTAGATTGGAATGGAAATGGCTTTTAAGTGAGGCTGCCGGACACATCGTTAGATGCCTGGTGGTAGATTTTTAACTTGAGGGTGGTAGCTAGCCATTCGAGCATTAGATAGTAACCTACCAACACGCTGTGATCATTCCACAGTATTTAATGCTTGACCAATAAATTATATTTACTTGGTGGTAGATTTCCTTAGCAGGAAGTCGCCTAGGTAGGTAGGTACCACCGCAGTACTAGATATTCTGCCGCCAAGCAGTAGTGTGTAACATTACTGTGTTCCGGTTTGAACGCTAAAACAGCAATACCCTAGACTTTGCTTCGCTACTTAAAGTTATATGTATCGCTGCAATGGTCATGTACAGGTGTTATCTCTTACCATCAGGAGAGCGTCTCGTTCGTCACATTACTTTTACATAAAAAATAAAAATAAATTAACGCTTTTAAACCTTTTAAGCCCTTTACCTTTTATACCCATATTGAGGGAGTTGTGAAAAAATATGTAATCCGCCATTTTGTGGTGGCGGCGTCTGTCTGGGACCGATTTTCATCAAACATAGCTAAGAACGCTCCCGACTAATTCACCTTTCAAACAAAAAAACAAAATCAGTTTATCCGTACGGGAGCTACGATGACACAGACAGACAGACACACACACAGACACGTCAAACTTATACGCCATTTTGTGGCGGCGGCCGTCTTGGGTCGATTTTCATCAAACATAGCTAAGAACACTTCTGACTAATCCCCCTTTCAAACAAAAAAAAAAAAAATTAAAATCGGTTCATCCGTTTGGGAGCTACGATGCCACACACACACACACACACAGAGCGAAAGAGAGAGAGAGAGAGAGAGAGAGAGAGAGAGAGAGAGAGAGAGAGAGTGAGAAAGAGAAAGAGAGAGAGAGAGAGAGAGACTCGTCAAACTTATAACATCGTTTTTGCTTCAGGGGTTAAAAATTAAGCAAAATTTAATAGTCGATTTACAAAATACAATCGTAAATCTTTGTCTTTTTAAAAAAGCTCGTTTTTCTCAGCATTTCCCCCCGTTTTAGATCGCTTCTCTCCGTTTTTCTGTAAGCATCAGTCTTCAGTAAGTGCTGGCGTTCAGTCACCCACCATCGTTCTAATTTGCCAATATAAATGACATCGTCAAACGACGCCGGGAGATCGATGTCCGCCATAATGATTTCCACCATCGCGCAATAGAGCATATAATTTTTGATTAATTTCTTTTTATGGTTGACAGGCTAGTTATTTGACCACAGCTCACCTGATGTTAAGTGACGGTGTGGTCAAAGATGGTAAAGCACACCTAGCCTGGAATGGAACTGGCTCAAGTGAGGCTGCCGGAACACACCGTTAGATGCTTGGCGGCAGATTTTCAACTTGAGTGTGGTAGCTAGCCAGCCGAGTACTAGAAAGTACCCTACCACCATGTTATGGTTTCCTCACGATGTTTTCCTTCACCGGCAGCTCAAGCTCATTGTTGGGGTCAGATAAGTAATAGAATATAATTATAAATATATATTTTTTGTAAATATATACCTACTTTTATCCATTGCTACAATAACTTTTCAACCATAAAAAAAAACTAAGTCGATTAGGATTGCTAATAGTAATGAATTCTAAGCAAAATTATAGCGATATCCCACCAATATTATAAATGTGAAAGTTTGGATGGATGGATGTTTGTTACTCTTTCACGCAAAAACTACTGAACGGATTTAGATCAAATTTGGTATGGAGATAGCTGCAATTCCGAATTAGCACATAGGCTACTTTTTATCCCGAAAACATGCAGCGGGTAACAACGCGGTGCGCAGCTAGTAACTCTATAAAAAATAGCATTTATCCCAGTTTTCTTACAGATGTTATCTATATCTAACCTCTCGAGCGAGGGTCACTTTACCCGCTCATTAGCCAGACAGATGGCGCTGTCAGCACGTGAGTTTCATTAATTTCCAGCACGAAGCAAAATTGGTCTCTATGCCGAAGAGTTAGAACTGATTCTTGCCCGGAGAAAAATTTAGAAATTTCTTATAAGTTTTTGGAGAGCTATCAGTAATTAGGCAGTTGTGAACTATGCTTTATTTAAGGTGGAAACTTTAGGTTTATCTTAAATTCGATAAAAGTTTTCGTTGGGGATTTTACTGAGCTAATTGTAAAAATGTCTTTGAGTCTAACAAATAATTAGACATCAACTTATACGGGATTTTAGATCCTTTAGATTTAGACACTGGTTCGATTCCTTGAAGAAGAATACTCGATGTGGCCGAAATTATAGTCGGAGTACCCGATATAATTAAATATGAGTAATTAAAACAATTCCATAGTAAAATAATCAATTAAAAATAGAAAAGAAATAGAATAATCAATTTTTTTTTTTTAACATTTACAATGTAAAGAGATAGAAAGAGACAGTCCCACGCTGCGCTTGCCGGTCCGTGGTCTCCACTCCAGAACTTTGCAGCCCCATCGGCCATCAGTTCTGCGTGCTATGTGTCCTGCCCACTGCCACTTCAACTTGCTGCTTGCTGTCAGAGACCACGTTTCAGCGCTATAAGTCATCACTGTAGTATATAAATAAACCATTTAATCCGGCACGTGGACGCAAGTCGTCTTAGGTCAGCCATACACGGACAGGCGCTGTCAACTGCTTCAATCTTTGACTGTATAGCAAACTACAGTCTTGTGCGCACACACATACACGGAACCGCTCGAGCAATTGCAACTGCTTCGGCCGGTCATGCGATCAAGCAGTTGCCAGGCATAGCCTGACAGCTCGAGCTGTCAACTGCTAAGTGATTAAATTCTCCATGATAATTTCGTGTTTTCAAAGTTGGAGAAACCCATAATATTATATTTCTACGCCGCCGCCGTCGTCGTATGAGCAAAAGAAGCAGCAGTCTTCCTCAAAATCCATGTTGATACTGACTTGAATGACGAGCAGTTGGTATCAACTGCTCCAGCAGTTATCAATGGCAGCTTCAAGCTGTTGACTATGGCTGCGAGAATGGTCCGTGTATTTTGATCAATGGCTAACTGCTCGAGCAGTCTGTGTATGGCGGCCCTTAGACACTGTAAACCCCATGTGTCCCCTCCATGCAACGCGATACCATTGAGTCTAAAAGATTCGTCATGTTTTATGTATTTCTAATTCTGTGATAAAATATAGAAACATTCATTAAACTTCAAGCTATGGGTACAAGCAGTATTTGCGCAACCCACTCTAGCAATCTCGTTAACGTCTTCGCCAATAAAATAAACTACTTCAGACAATAAAGATACATTTTATTAGCGCAGTATCCTAAATCCAGCCTTTTTTTTATGTAGCCGGTTATTTCAGGGGTAATAACACAACTTTCTAGTGATTTTTAACCCTCGACGCAAAAACAACGCGGTGTTATAAGTTTGACGTGTTTGCGTGTGTGTGTGTGTGTGTGTGTGTGTGGCATCGTAGCTCCCGAACGGATGAACTGATTTTGATTTTGTTTGGAAGGTGAATTAGTCGGGAGTGTTCTTAGCTATGTTTGATGAAAATCGGTCCAAGATGGCCACCGCCACAAAATGACGGATTACATATTTTTTCACAACTCCCTCAATATGGGTATCAAATGAAAGGGCTTGACTAGTAGAATACTATACATAATATATCAAAAGGTTTTTTTAATTTTAAATTTATACTTGTTAGTATTGTTTCCACTGATTGCACAGACATTTCAATAATTATAATTTTATACTGAAATATTACTAGTATAATACTTATAACATTTTACACAATATTTTTTAACTTTGACTAATATAATTGAAACTAAACGCAATACAGTGAGAGGTAAGCTAATTTATGACTTACTAGTTTGTATGTAGGTACCAGCGACCTGTAAGCCGCACCCGATCTCGAGTATGACGCATGTGACAACCATCGCAACCTCAACGATATCTGACAGATACGACGACGTCGCAAGAAGGAGTTTTTTATGTTAAAGTAATGACACGAACGGGTCGCTTTCCTGATAGTAAGCGATAACGCCTATCCATATGACTCTGTGTAGATTTATACAGCTAATTGATTTATAATTTCTATGTAACACACATTATCACATTATTTAGTTCATTAGGTTCTTTTGTTCTCTGTACTGTTCTGTTTATGGTTCCCACAATAAAGCGTTATATCTATCTATTATCTTGTTTTTGTACTTATCACTTATCTATGACCATTGCAGCGTTACACAGAACTTTGAGTAGCAAAACAAAGTCCAGGTCACAGCTGCTTTGGCGCTCATTACTTTGAGACTTTCGATGGTTAGTCTCAACAGCCCAGTAACTTCGCTAGCTAAAGTACCCTTCAAACCGGAACACAGTAATGTTTACACACTACTGAGTGGCGGTAGAATGTCTGTTGTTTCTAAAGTTAGAAACACAGTTTCGTTAAAGCTGACGAATTGTTTCCAAAGCTTCACAACTGTTATCAAGAAAAGGGGAAGCGGTAAGTGCGCTTCTATAAAAATATTCCATCGCCTTGCAAGATAGGCTATGACGTGCCCTATCGCGCTTAATAAACTTGTGCTTTTCTCCGAGCGGTCCGAGGCACAAGCGAGAGAGTCTATGACAGAAAATGGTTTTTGGTGGTTCGATTTCCATACAAATAATTTTTTGCCATTTATGGACAAATAGAGCATAATTTTACAGTAAAATCACAGCTTCTGGCATTTATTTTGGGTTTTATTTGCGGTTAATTACAATTGCTTGAATAAAATCATAAATCATTCATAAATTTGATTTTGTACTAAATAACGTGCCGTTTTATTTTAGCAATTGTAATTTAACGCAAATAAATGCCAATAGCTGTGATTTCACTGTAAAATTATGCTCCATTTGTCCATAAATGGCAAAAAAATATTTGTATGGAAATCGAACCACCTTAAAGATGGTAAAGCACACCTACCCTGGAATGGAACTGGCTCTCAAGTGAGGCTGCCAGAACACACCGTCAGCGGCAGATTTTTAAGATTTGTTTGATAGCCAGCCGACCAGAGTCTTCACGATGTTTTACTTCACCGGCAATTAAAGCTCACTGTTGGGGTTTGAACCCTTCGTTGTGTGAACCGACCGAGCTAACCACTGAGCTATCATCGCTAAACTCTAACAGCAGCCCCTATAGATAACCCAAAACAAATCCGCAGATCTGTTGATAGCATAAAATCTCAAAAGCGTGTCAGAATGAGATTTCGTCTGATCGTTCTCAAAAAGTGTCCGTATCTTTTCATATCTTCCGCTGTCGCCGCCAACGTCCGCCGCATTCCCTCCGACCCACGTCTCGACACCCTTGCCATTTCAATATCAATCAACGTCAATAATCAGATCTGGGGGCTTAGGGAGCGTTAAATCTGGTCCTTAACTCTGTAAGGTGCTTGATAATTTCATTTTTGGATCCTTGTTTTACGCCTTGTGACGTTTATTTTATACAAGTACAAAATGTGGTATTGTTACAAAAAATGGTAATCCTGTCTGCTCCTTTATAGTATAGCTGTAGTACAGCAGACAGTGCTCTCCCTTAAACTAACTTAGCGATGCTAGCTCTGTGGTTAGCTCGGTCGGTTCGCATGCCGAAAGACGTGGGTTCAAACCCCAACAATGAGCTTGAGCCGCCAGTGAAGGAAAACATCGTGAGGAAACCATAGCATGGTGGTAAGGTACTTTCTAGTACTCAGCTGGCTAGCTACCACCAAGTTGAAAATCTGCCGCCAAGCATCTAACTGTGTGTTCCGGCAGCCTCACTTGAAAGCCAGTTCCAGTTCAGGCTAGGTGTGCTTTACTATCTTCGACCACACCATCACTTAACGTCAGGTGAGCAGTGGTCAAACACCCAGCCTGTCAACCATAAAAAAAACTAAGTATAAGTTAGGTAACAAAAATAGATGTGTAAGAAAATATTTGCTACCGATATGGTCGCTCAATGCCAGGTGTGTGTTTGTGTGTGTGTGTGTGTGTGTGTGTTTGTGTGACTTTTAGTCTACTCTAATCGTGTTCTACGTTTTACAGTTTGATTCTTAAGAAATGTTCAGGTCTCATATTATTTATTCTATTATTTATTATATTCTGGATTGTCCTTGTAGGTTACGCTATCAACTGGTATGAGCCTTCTAAGAAATGTTATTTTTATCTTTATTATTGGCATTAAATAAAATAGAATCTGTGTTTAATATTGTTCAAAATAAAGATCATTAACAATGTCGATTATTTTGTTTGTTATTTGACATTAACTGAAAAAAACATGTTTTTTTTTTTACATTACACACAGCGCCATCTGACCCCAAACTAAGCAGAGCTTGTGCTATGGAAGACAGATAACTGATAGAATACTTAAATACTTTTTTTTTTGTAAATACATACTTATAATACATACAGTACACCCGGACACAGAACAAACATCGATGTTAGTCACACAACCGGGGATCGAACCCACGCCCTTCAGCTCTCGAAGCAGACACACTACCAATGAACCAACAGGGCTGTCAATTTATATTCTGTGTGATTACTTGGGATCATGTAAGGATTCTAACTTTTATCTATATATCTTAACATACGGGTAAAACACATAATCCTCCTTTTTTTTAATGGTTGACAGGCTAATTGTTTGACCACAGCTCACGTGATGTTAAGTGAAGGTGTGGTCGAAGATGGTAAAGCACACCTAGCCTGGAATGGAACTGGCTCTCAAGTGAGGCTGCCGGAACACACCGTTAGATGCTTGGCGGCAGATTTTGAACTTGAGGGTGGTAGCTAGCCAGCCGAGTACTAGAAAGTATCCTACCACCATGCTATGGTTTCCTCACGATGTTTTCCTTCACCGGCAGCTCAAGCTCATTGTTGGGGTTTGAACCCACGCCCTTCGGCATGCGAACCTACCGCGCTAACCACTGAGCTATCATCGCTACAAAAATCGCTATCGCCTCCTTTTTTAACTTTACCGTAGACGGTTAAAAATTGACCATTATCCTCATCGCTACAAAATTCACTATCTACAAAAATGCTAGAACGTTCGATCCTTAAAAAGAGTCGAGAGAAAAATAAAAAGGCCATAATAATATTACCATGAAAAGGAGATGTGAGGGAAAATAAAAATGTTACAGCTAAACTAATTACAGGGCACTCATGGGTAATCCAATATACATGGCTGGTGCCATGGTTACGTTCGTATAAAGACACGAGAAGTATTCACACGTGAAGTGTTTCCATTAGGAAACTTGTACCATATCGTCGAACGGTTTAACCAAAACCGTTTGACGATAGATTGCAAAATGTTTAAGAATTGTAAAGAAGAACTACATTGACAAATACGATAAAAAAATTACATCTAACAGACTTGATTTATATAAATACTGACATACACAATTATATTTAATGTTTTCAGGGTTTAGTACATGCATATACCTATATAATGTGCAAGCGGACGTCTCGCGGTTTCACCCGCGTGGTTCCCGTTGCCGTGGGAATACAGGGATAAAAAGTAGCCTATGTCACCCGGGGATAGTGTAGCTTCCCAACGGTGAAAGAATTTTTGAAATCGGTCCAGTAGTTTCGGAGCCTATTCAATAAACACAATAAAATGTTTCCTCTTTATAATAGTATTTTAAATATCAGAGCCTGCAGTAACTTGTCACTTCAGTACTTCATTTTCTCTGACGCCATCACTCGACCTCGACGTAATTCGATGAAAGCAGTTGTTGGGTGCGAACCGCGACAGAAAACAGGGTTGATTCCACTATTCAAGAGATGAATCGGGCAATCTAAGATCCAAACTACGATTGTGGACCTTTCTAGAAAGCAACGACATCATATTATATAGACGTCACGTCCTTTATATCTACCCTACTAATTTTTTATTTTTTTTTAATGGTTAATGGTTGACAGGCTAGATGTTTGACCACAGCTCACCTGATGTTAAGTGAAGGTGTGGTCGAAGACGGTAAAGCACACCTAACCTGGAATGGAACTATAATTAACCAACCAAAATTATAAACCAGCTGCGCCCCGCGTTGTTACCCGCTACATGTTTTCGGGTTTGTAAGTAGCCTATATGTTAATCTAGGGTCTCAGCTACCTTCATACCAAATTTCATCGGAATCCGTTTTGTAGTTTTTGCGTGAAAGAGTAACAAACATGCTAACAAACTTTTGCATTTGTTATATTTAAGAAGGGAAAATTTGTATGTTTGGATGTTTGTTACTCAAAAAAAATGGCACACATATAGTTTACTACCTGGATTAACATATAAGATACCTTTTATATCAGAAAAGTGTTAGGTACCAGTAGGATTATCAAAAAACGAACTACTATACACACAGCGCCATCTGACCCCAAACTAAGCAGAGCTTGTGCTATGGAAGTCAAATAACTGATAGAATACTTAAGTACTACTGGACGTGTCCACTTGAAATTTGGCACAGATGCATCTTATGGAACATTAATCAGGGATATAAAGGTATCCTTTGTCTTAATCTAACCATAAAAAAGCGCGAGTTTCATGGCAATTGCAAATGAAATTTCGAAAAATAAAATCAAAATTCTTATTTATTTATATAAACATAACTTGTCAACGGCTGAATACGTGATAATTTGAATGAGGTTTATATACATAGATATAAATAAATAAATATCGTAGGACATTACTCACAGCGCCATCTGCCCCCAAACTAAGCAAAGCTTGTACTATGCAAGTCAGATAACTGATAGAATACTTAAATACTTTTTTTTTGTAAATACCTAATAAATACCGAACAAACATTTGTTTACATTTGTTTGTATACCACAAAGCGTTTATCCTGGGTGGGAATCGAACCCTCGCTCTTCAGCTCTTGAAGCAGAAGTACCAATGAACGAACATGGTTGTCATATGATACCGAAGGTTGAGTGCTATCGCACCTCTAGCTAGTTATAAATATTTATCTAGTGGTTGATGTCTACGGTGTGATAGCGATGGTTGGGAAGGGACTGAACAGCTGATTTTGTAGATATTCCACATCTCTCGATGTACCAGCTTGAATGGCATCGGCGGGTTGCTTTCTCAATGAAGATTGGGAATAATAATATTCTTGTAACCCAAAAAAGATACCACTTTATATTTTTCTAGGTACATTTGGAAAAGTGTTTCATTTGCCAGTATTCTGGTGGTTAAATTTACCTTGAATGTTTTTTCTTACTATCTACATGTAGAGATTTACTACGATAACATGAGCCGCCCCTCCAAAATTCAAAACATTTGAGAGTATTTACAACGCACCACCACGCATGTGCGTTTACTGGTACTGCCGTCAAGCAACTAGTCAAGCTAGCAAATCCACGGATTTGTGTCTCGACTAGTAGCGTTCATTAATCGCTCTTTATTATTAGTATGGCGCTGCACTGACGTACTCTATGAAAATGACACGTATTATTGGCAGGCTAGGTGTTTGTCCACAGCTCATTATATTTTATTATAATAAATAACAATATAATTTATCAGTTGCAATAAGATATTCCAAATAACTTTGGGAATACAAAATCATTTCCTACTTTCATTCAACTTACAAAAATACGGTAATTTATCCTTATTTCCTAATAACATAATATCTATTTGTAAGTACGCACATAATATCACGAGAAATCGTATCATAGATATTGGTAATGACATGAAGTAGGTACCTATTTACTTTGTCCACGTTTTCCTCGATCGAGACATTTCCTTTTTCATTTCTGCCGAACCGAGTCTTGACTATATAGTTGATACTTCAAAATGGTCACAAAAATACAGTAGTGGAACTTCAAACGATTAATTAATTTTACTAAAATACTCTTTCTTTACTCATACTCGGAAAGTAGGTCTGAAGTTGCCTGAAGAGCGGGTTGAAAGTGATACTTTTCAGCCCTAGGGAGAGTCGTTTTCAACTGAAAGCAATCAAATTATTTAAAAAAAAAAGTCTATTTTAACATGTTCCGACTTTTTATACAGCCACTCAATTATAGCGCGATGTAAAATTGAAATAACATAACGTTAAGTATTAATTAAGGAATGTATGTTTTTAAATGACTTTATTTATGATTTTCTTTCAACAATTCTTTAAAATTCACCCATTTTGCCCAAATCTATTTTGGGCAAAATGGCTGAATATAATATAATGAAAAATAACTGATAGTAACTGATTTAGTCCCGTCTCGGGAATATCTATCTGTCTTTCACCGCTAGGGTAACAATGTACTACTAGGTAAAGGTAAAGTTTGACAAGATAGGTGTTTGAAACGACCACAGCACACCTGATGTTAAGTTACCGTGTGGTCGAAGATAGTAAACATACCAAGCCTATAATGAAACTGGCTGTAAAGTGAGGCTAATAAAAGTTTAATTTGGTGGTAGATCTCCTAGCAGGAGGTCGCCTAGAAAGATATCAGTAACGCAGTAGTGTGTAAACATTACTTTGTTCCGGTTTGAAGGGTACTGCAGCTAGCAAAATTACAGGGCTGTCGAGACTATCCATCTAATGTCTTAAAGTAATGAGCGCCAAAGTAGCGATTCTCTGGACTTTGTTTTGTTACTCAAAGTTCTGTGTATCGCAGCGATGGTCATGGACATACGTTATCTCTTACCATCAGGTGAGCGTGGCGTTCATCTCATTACTTTTCAATAAATTAATTTAATAAAATAAGGTTTATTAAAAATATATACAACCTTATATACTGTATTATGGAACTGATCTAGGCTTCTAAATATATCCAGTTTATGGTATACTTTTACAGACGCATCTTTTAGACTTCGGAAATAGAGTTGGTACACTCAGGAAATTCCGCATTTGAGGTAGATCCAAGTTTTCTTGACCAGCGTTATAGGTCAACGAATTCAGATATTCTTTGCTACCAAACGTTACATACGAAACTTATTTCTAAACTCGAAACAAGACATAGTCTACAGGTTACAGATATAGGCCAACAGTAATGCATAATTAACTATTTTGCAAAAGTAAAAAATCTTTAAATAATAAATAAATTTTGTAGATCATTTCACACGGCTCCTTATAGCCCTAAAAAAAGCAAATATTGTAATCTGGAAACCAGATAAATGATAGAATATTTATATAATTTTTTTGTCATTGTAAATACATACTTATAATACATACATATTTACATCACAAAATGTATATTCAAGGTATATATTTAGTTTATTTCCGCCCAACAGTCGTCCCAGTTAAAACAGTGATGAGGACTTAATTTTAACTAATTTGACAATAATTTATTAATTAAAAACCTTATCTTACTTAATTTCTAGAACTAATTTGACATAAACCTTAAAAATATAAGATAACAAAAATCTAATTAAAAATAAAATTTCTAAATAAAAAATCACAAGCCTTAATATCCTCTTTTCTCTGCAGTAACTACTTGCCACTTGCCTTAACCTTGAATATTCAAAATGAATTTACGCAAAGTAACGCCTGAATCAAAAACACAAAACACAAAATATATGTCCTGGGTGGGAATCGAACCCACGCCCAACAGCTCTTATAAGATAACCTACTAACGATAAACTAACAGGGCTGTCAGTAATATATGTATGGCAATCCACGAAAATGTCAACAACAGCAGCATCTACAGCGACATCTGATCTGAACTACGATTTTAATTTTATTTTACTAATGTACTGTTTCACACGACATGACGTCATTCAGTCATTCATGACAGTCGTTACAGCGTTCGCGGCAAATTTTAACTGTTGAAATAGCAAATTAAATAATGTTAATTTGTGAACACATTTCTGATTTAAACTAGATTAAGAGAAACAGTATTAACAAATTTTTCAAATATCTTTACAAAGTATAAAACAAAGTCGCTTCCCGCCGTCTGTACGCTTAGAGCTTTTAAACTACGCAACGGATTTTAATGCAATTTCCTTCAATAGACAGAGTGACTCACGAGTTAGGTTTATATGTACATGCATATGCTACATTAGTATCTACAATGCACCCGTGCGAAAACGAGGCGGGTCGCTAGTAGTCGATAAGCCGATTTTCAGCGCTGTCCTTATTTAGGCATTCAATGCAAAAGCTAGAGGACAATCTCCTGTTTTTAACGTGTTCTATAACTATGTACTACTCGGCTATATTGTCGCACTGCTTGCCGACACAGGTCTTTACGAGCGCGGTATATGAGGCGTGACATGCGCTGTTTACTGCCGATGCGATAACACACATTCGATTTACACAGATGCATAATTCGTGAGAAATGATCGCAAGCCTTTAAAGGGATATTCAAAAGGTTTATCTGAGTTTCAGGTACGATGATGATCACCATGACACAGAAGATGACAAAGCACAGGTTAGGTCGTGTATGGAGTGCTGTTCGCACCTGTGGGATGGCTCTGCCAAGTTTCAGCTTGAGGCACTGCAGTCAGTCGAGAGGCGCTAAGAGGTTGATAGGCAATGACACTTTGGTCAAGTCCCGGCTGCAAAGCCTCGAGCATCGACGTAAGGTCGCCTCTCTATCGGCTTTATACCGGATACATTTCGGAGATTGTGCCTTGGAGTTGCACGACTTGGTTCCCCCTGCCCCTTTTTACTACCGGACGGCCAGACAAACGCGACCGAGGCGACACCCGTACATGGTGGATGTTCCCCATGTGCGCACTAAGCGCTTTGAGTCCACATTCTTTATGTGGATGTGGAACTCTTTGCCGGAGTCTGTGTTTCCCGAAAAGTACAATATGAGTGTCTTCAAATCAAGAGTAAACAGGTTACTTCTAGATAAGCGTGTTCCATCTTAGACCGCATCGTTGCTTCGCGAAATTATTCAATATATAAAAAAAAAAGATGTTATGGCGATCGAACCAAGTATAATTATATCTCGAAAGATGTGCGAGCCAGGGCCGTCTTAATCACAATAGGCACCCGGGAGTGAAACTTAGACACAACTACTTCTAAGTACTACTTTGATAGCTTTTATTCTGTGATTGATACAATCTGAGTTCCTTCAAGTCGCGAGTGAATCGGTTTCTTCTGGGCGAGCGTGCTCCACCGTAGACCGCATCTTCGCTTAACATCAGGCGAGTTTGTGGTTAAAGCTTAAACGCAAGCTTATACCTACGTTATAAAAAAAAAAAAAAAAACTTTCACTCTTTGCCAGCAATTTTTTTTTTAATTGTTTAATCTAGATTTCATTCAATACTTTACAATGATTGCCGTGCATATGTTGGAATATAAATTTAATAGCTATCGGAGCTGTAGGACGTGAGTTCGATTCCCATCTAGGATAAAGAATTATGACTTATAAATAAGATCTAAATTGGCTTGCACATGGCAAGTCGCAAAGCGAATGTGCTGAAACCTGCAAGAGGCGTATTTTGGAAACAAAATTAGTGACTATATCATTGTAGATATAAGTTAATCGGCTTGCGCCCCCTAAGACCCTTCGCTCGGGTGTCACACACCCTTTGAACCCCTGGGTAAAGACGGCCCTGGTGCGGGCTGTCTCTGGTCATGTTCATTCGTTATTAAATGTACATAATTATAGGTTTGTTGCAAACTGTTTTTTTTTCTTATTCCTCAGATATACTTGGCGTCGCACTTTATGTGCATTTGCCAGTTTTTTTGTTTTGTTTTGGCGTCTTTTTTTGAGTAATTGCCAGTGTAAAGTGTTTTATATTTTTAAGTTTCATAAGTTAAATAAGTTGCCTGGTAGCTATATTTTTAGTCAAAGTCCAGTCTTAGTCAAGTCCAGTCCGTGTCAGTCAAGTCCAGTGACGTTTTAGTAAAGTAGTGGCGACTTTACTACTTTGATAGAGTTTTGGAAGCAACACGAAATGTCATGTTTCACTACAATATATCATATTCCCACACTCGCGCTTCTAATTCGGCATTTTATGAATAAAACACCACCATTTAAATGCATAAACACTCGACAAAACACTAGTTTTAGAAAAACATTCAATGGAGCGACACGACTCTCTCCGTGTTTCCGCCAAAACTCTGCAAACTGTTGTAGACGCGTCCTAAATTTTTTTTCTTTCTTTTTGTCATCTTAGTGTGTAGTTGTGCTTTTTGCCAGTATAGTGTATTTCAGTATTTTGAGAAATAAGTTAAATAAGTCCTAAGTCACATTTTCTTACGTTTTTCTTATCTGGTTGGTGTAGATTTGGGTCTTTGTGACATTTTTATTCTGTACCAAAGTTGCCGGAAGTCGGGTTAATGTGCACTTGTGGGAACAGTTAGCTTTCTAGGACATATGGCAACACTAAAAAGAGGTTGAAAATTAGAACAGCGGTGGTAAAATGTCGAGTGTCGATAAAAAGCAGTGCCTTGATATTCTTTATCACTACATAGTATAAAACAAAGTCGCTATTTTTGTCTGTTTGTTTGTCTGTATGCTTAAATCTTTAAAATTACGCAACGGATTTTGATGCGGTTTTTTGTAATAGGTAGAGTGATTCAAGAGGAAGGTTTTTATGTATAATAACATCTATTAAATAATGGAGAAATACTGTTATTTTCAGGGTTTCTAATGTGGTGTCGTAAATTCTTACATTTCTTGCCGCTTACATTGCGTACGCAGGCTTAACCTTACAGGATTTATAAAAATAATGTACTAAGTATTGTACACCTTGAAAAGGTCTACAGAAAAGTCCGCGATGGTATATGTCTATCTCTTATCGGTATCCCACAAAACCATTTTTTGTCATTTACTTTTTACGGCAAATAATAGCTAATTTTCGAAGCGATTTTAAACACTACAGCATTATTCCTTATTTAATTAACTACCATAAATAGATTGTTGATTTAACATAGATTTATATGGCCTTTTACAGCACATAATTTCTTTGAATATTTTCGAAGATATTACAGATTTAAAAATACATTGCGTAGCGTTTGCGGCGGTACCTATCGGCCGGCAGCCGCCGACCGCAGCGCGACGCGATATGAAAAGAAGGCATACATATACATATAGGTATATGAGGCAGGTAAAGACTATGTAAATATTGACTATCAAAAAGTGATGTGGTGCATCCTATTTTGATAAATAAACATATTGATTTTTTTCGAATTTTGCACCCGTGCGAAGCCGGGGCGGGTCGCTAGTTACTACTATAAAGGTCGTATTCACTTGAAATCACATTCAATGAAATATTATAAGGAACCGACTGATACTGTCTTCATGGAACGTGCTTATTATGAGATGAATGGTAGAGTATTTATAAGGTTCCCGACCTCAAAAGGTAAAAAAACGGAACCATTAAGGTGGTTCGATTTCCATACAAATATTTTTTTTTTTTTTTTTATGGTTGACAGGCTAGTTGTTTGACCACAGCTCACCTGATGTTAAGTGAAGGAGTGGAGAGGAGTGGAGTGAAGTGCTCCATTTATGGACAAATGGTGCATAATTTTACAGTGAAATCACAGCTACTGGCATTTGTTTTGGTCTTTACTTGCGGTAAATCACAAATGCTTGAATAAAATAGTAGATTTATTAGCATAATCTACTGCTTCAAAAATCATAAATCATTAATTAATTTGATTTTATGCTAATAATCTACTGTTTTGTTCAAGCAATTGTGATTTACCGCAAATAAATACCAAAATAAATGCCAGTAGCTGTGATTACACTGTAAAATTAGGCTCCATTTGTCCATAAATGGCAAAACATTATTTGTATGGAAATCGTACCACCTTAAAGCAAAACTCAACTGAAAGGTGAACGTGACTGAAATATTTTCAATTAGCATAAATCAACGTTAAAATTAACGCGTACAAATAAAACAACGTGTTTATTTGTTTAATCACTGCAAATGAGTTTCGAGGGTTTTACAATACAGTGGTCGGTGTTTAGAAACTCATTACGTGTGCCCAAAAGGACCGAGTTGTAGGTTCGTGACGGGTTACATTAGCACGTTACAAATACCTACTGTTGATAATGTGTCCAAAAGGCTTTAGGCTTTAAGGCGGGGCTCGACCACGTAGGGTTAAACAGATACTTTAACCCGCAGGTTTATAAGCTTAGGGTATTCTAAGCCGAAAGCGGGTTATTGTCCTAGTCATTACAATGTTTTAAATTACGATATCGTTATTAGTATTGTTATATATATTTATGTTTATTATTATTTCGATTTTTTATTTATTCAATTTTTTAAGGGAACTTTTGTGGTAGCCACATGGTAGTCCCATCGTATTTTCTAACAGGTTTTGCGTACAACTGAAACAAAAATTATTTGTACACACTATACACAAACATATATACACACTCTCTCATACACACATTCACTCCCCCGCATACACATTAATCATAATAAAATAGTTGGATCATTTGAGGCGACTTACACAGCTGAACAGCTCCCTGGCTGCGTCAGAACAGGCCTCGGACAACAGCTTGTTGTATCTACTAGCGTCGAGTCTGTTCAAATGATTTGATTTGTAACTTGGTGTTATAAAATGTGTGTTCATTTTATTGTGTGTAATTGTTTTAGTATATTTAATTGTTATGTTCAATGGAAAAAGTTTGTTTTAGTTTTAAGTTTATATGTTTAGTTTATTTCGCGATTTCTTAGTTAATTTTGACCACCTGTAGAAATGCTTGTAGCAATGATAGCTCAGTGGTAAGCGCGGTCAGTTCGCATGCCGAAGGGCGTGGGTTCAACCCCCAACAATGAGTTTGAGCTGCCGGTGAAGGAAAACATCGTGAGGAAACCATAGCATGGTGGTAAGGTACTTTCTTGTACTCGGCTGTCTAGCTACCGAGTAGAAAATCTACCGCTGAGCATCTAACGGTATGTTCCGGCAGTCTCACTTGAGAGCCAGTACCATTCCAGGCTAGGTGTGCTTTACCATCTTCGACCTCACCGTCACTTAAAATCAGGTGAGCTGGTGTCAAACACCTAGCCTGTCAACCATAAAAAACATTAATTTTAAATTTGAATCATAATGATGAGTATATGACCACCTTAGAAGATTTGGCTTAGAATATCCCATGCGTGTAACCCTGTAAAAAGTGTAACAAAAACAGATAGTATTCATTTTATTGGCAATCATCAAAAAATATTAACTCCTTAGATACAATCCAAAAATAAAGTTGGCAACGGCTTCCACGCGTCGATGCTATTAACATAATTCAAAATTCAAATTTAGAAATGCCTAATATAAAAAACCGCATTTCAAATGCCAATTTTGAATTTAGAATCGGAATTTTAAATAACATCCACGTGTTGCTCTTGCGTAATATAAAGAAATTGACATTGACATTACATAGCGAAAGTAATCGTAACCCAGAATAGGATTGATTAGAAAAATTATACTCTATTGCATTAGTTTTAAAGTATAGTATGGTTTGGCTGATTATGTTACTAGGCTGCGTCACTGGCTATCGCGGTCAGGCATTCCTTTTTCAAATCGAATTTATTTACTAGTGATGTCACTTTCGATTGAATGGCTACCTTTTTGGAGTGGACAAGAAATGTAGAGTGATCCTACGAAGAAAGGTTTCGATGACATAATTTTAAATCGAGATAAAATAAACTAATAAACCTTTTAGTAACTGAATTTTTGACGGGAAATAAAAAGAAATGGCAAAAGTTTAAATTAGTTTTCTTTTGCTAAATAGCTAGGCGTTTCAATACACTATGGTGTTGATGATTTCGTCAGATATATCTGTAAAATTTAAAAACTTATTAATAATGAAACTAATTTATTGTTTTGTGGAAGCACTTGTCGATAAAAAAATAAACGAATGCCTAAAACTCGAATCTAATTCCATTACAGTTTAATTTTAGTTGTTTACGGCACGTCACTATCGCTAACTCTGATTGGCGGATGATTACGTTATCTCGACTCAGAAATGGAACGTAATCGAAATTTGAATTTCGAAGTCGTTAGTCTTAATTGCGGCGTCTATGTGTCAGTCAAGATGTTTAAATTAATTCTGGAACATATTCGCTAATTTGTCTGTGTTTAGTCTAAAAACTTCGAATATTGGACTGATTGATTGATTAGGAACATTAATGAGAATGTAAAGCCGAATGCAAGTTATACGACTATTCTAGCGATATGACAAACGTTACAGGACTGTTGAGACTAACCATCAAATGTTTTAAAGTATTGAAAAAGCTGCGATGTCCTGGATTTCATTTTCTTACACATAGTTCTGTGGTAAGCACGGTGGTAGGGTACTTTCTAGTATTCGGCTGGCTAGCTACCACTCTCGAGTTAAAAATCTATCGCCAAGCACCTAACGATGCCTGCCATGGTGCTAGAGCATGGTGATTCTATAAAACCTGTGACTTTTATCTCTGTAACCCATGTCTTTGCAAAATAAAGAATTTGAATTTGAATTTGAATTTGATGTGTTCCGACAACCTCACTCGAGAGCCAGTCACTTGACATCATGTGAGCTGTGGTCAAACAACTAGCCTGTCAACTATGAAAAAATAACACTTAGAAAAGTCATAGTGAATAATTAAAACGCGTCACGTTGGCATGTCGGTAACGCGACCTGCAAGTTTTGCCCAAAAACTCGCTTAAAGCGGCTAAAGTAGATTTCACTTAAGAAAAATTATTTCGTAGTAAAACTTTACTTTGATTTTCAACCAAATACAGAAAATGCGTAAATCGTTTCGCGGATATCGGAGTGATTGGTGTACACGCATAAAATTGATAACCATCCTACTGAAGTCGGTTAAAACTACAATAGACATCTCGTAAAGCATAACGAACCGTGACCATTGTGGGTAAAAAATGGAATTTTCCGCATCAAGCGTAAGTAGAAACTATTCTCCAATCTGTGACTCAAGGTGAACGCACTGCGCAAATTTCCTAAGCATTTCCGATGGCATAAAAACAAAACAATATAAAATTATTGAATTATACACTTTAAAGTCATGATGTTAATGTTTAAACCGGCTTGCAAGGTAGTGTTGGTACTTGCGTAAGAGGTCTTGATCCTTGAACCGATCGTTCAACAAATTGCGGTGTCAATGCTCGATCCGGTGAACAACTTTGATTGTAGATGTTCAATATTTGGAAATGAAGTTGTTATATCCTGAGATACTTTTTGAAACAGAGTTTTAACTAATATTTTAGTCAGCTATACCTGTTCTTTTGGCTTCGTCGTTGTTAGTACCTAACTAGGTGTATTTTAACATTTTGCATAATTATTTGAGGACTGTCCCATTACCGTTGGTGTCGAGTGAGCTTCTTGTATACTTTTCAGTCAGTATCTAAGATCGTTGGATATAAATATCGGAGGGCATTTTTACATAGCCCTATCCCCAAACTAAGTACAGCCATAGGATTAAGATAACTGGCAGAACAATTATTATTTTTTTGTGAATGTATTTTTATAATACATACATTCGGAGCACCTGAACACAGAGCAAATATCTCTGTTCGTATAATAAATTTTTCTGAGTGGGGATCAAACCTACGCCCAAACTAAGCAGAGCTTCGGCTTTGGTTCGTGCCATAATTTTTTTCTGTTAAAAAAATTGTGGATTTTTTAATATTATATTCTAAAACTAGTGTGTAACACTCAAACATTTAATTTAAAAAAGCAGTGATGTTTTAATCATAAGTGCCGCATTACCTGCTTAAGGTGGTACGATTTCCATACAAATCAATTTTTGCCATTTATGGACAAATGGAGCATAATTTTACAGTGAAATCGCAGCTGCTGGCATTTACTTTGGTCTTTATTCGTAGGACATTACAGCGCCATCTGACCCCAAACTAAGCAAAGCTTGTGCTATGGAAGGAGATAACTGATAGAATACTTAAATAGTTTATTTTTTGTAAATACATACTTATAATACATACAGAACACCCAGACACAGAATAAACATTTGTTTATTTCACAAAATACTTGTCCTGGGTGGGAATCGAACCCACGCTCTTCGGTTCTTGAAGCAGATATACTACCAATGAACCAACAGGGCTGTCAAGTATAATAATTGAATGTAAAAAAATAAATTGCCTAACCGTGTAGTTGATTGCATCGGCTTAGAGAAAAGATGACCTCGGTCACTGTTTAACAGTCTATTGCGTTCCGGTCATCCTTCAATTAGGTAGAGCTACAGACACAAGGGAGTGGCGTGCTATCCTGACCTTGACCTTTCGCAGGTTTTCGTACTTTTATGAGTTTTTAGGGCGATCGTACCTACATTCATTCGCACAGAACGCAAATGTAGAATATCCTGTCAGAATGAAATCTTTCCGATATATCGGTATATCGGTTTATCGGTATCTAATGCTTGTGCTAAGGTAACCACGCTAGATATCTTAGCACGCGTATATCAACTATGAGGTAAGCCCCTAATTTAATAAAATACATAAATTAAAATTGACTTTCAATTTTAGGACATGACGTCACCTCGTAGGGTAACTTTCATAGACTAAAAAAGCGTATATACTAGATTTTTGCCCAATTTGTCAAGTTTTTATTCTAGATGGATTGGCGTTTGACCACACTTTGCCTGATGTGATCTAAGACGGAGCACAGAGTAAATAGATTTGTTATAATGTAGGTAAGCTCTTTAAAAAACCTATTTACTCTGTGTTTTTTTTGTGTTTGACGAGCTAGGTGTTAGACCATAGCTCACCTGATGTTAAGTGATTGTGTGGTCGAACATGATAAACACACGAATGTAACTGGCTCGCAAGTTAGGCTACCGGAACACGCCGTTGGATGCTTGGCGGCAGATTTTCAACTTGATGGTGGTAGCTAGCCAGCCGAGTACTGGAAAGTACCCTACCACCAAACCATGGGGTTCTCATGATGTTTTGCTTCACCGGAAGCTCAAGCTTATTGTTGGGGTTTGAACGCACAACCATCATCACTACATCTGAAGATTATTGTACATTCTCACCGTACGTATGAAAAATGGAATCGAAGCGTTTACTATGGACGTGGGGAATGTCCACCATTTGCAAATAGGTATTTATATAATATATAAAGCAGCTGTTTTTTTCACAGTTTTAGAGTTTATTGTATATACTTATAGTGTGGTATGGAACCTTGCATAATATGGCTGTGAACATCAATGTTATTTCTAAAAAATAAACAATAGAAGAACTTGTTAAAAATTTTTTGTGCTCCTGTTTGAAAGGTACTGTAAAGAAATTTTTGTTCATAATGCTTATTCGAACTTACGAAGTAAAGCACAAAACTTCAGTTATTATGACAAAGTGACACGTGTTGCCCATGGCACGGACTCTAGGGAATGTCGTGCGCCAAACTTGACCTTGTCCATTTAGAAAGTTTGGGTACTTTTTATGAGTTTCCTGGTACATCCCTAACCGAATAAATCACGTTCGGGAATTGTTTTGATTTGTTAATTTAACTTATAAATGTAAGCAGACTAGGTCCCCAATTCGGTATGTAAAGTTTTTTTTTTGTATTTATTTTATATTTTTTACTGATAGTAAACTTTATTTTATGAAACTAATTTGAATATTTTGGCTTTCTATGCGGTAGTTTAATTCTAATACATTTTCAAACTTTTTATAGTTATGACGTCATAACATTGGCTGAATATATAAAATATGTACTTTTTTAGGCACTGAAAGAATCCTTATACAGCCAAGGACATGACGTCATTAGAGGTTAATTGAAAGTCAAATTTATTTTATGTATTTTATTAAAATAAAGCCCGTCTCATAGTTTAAAGAGTTTTAAACGGAAAAATCATGTACAGGAATGTAATATTTCGAAATGGTCTTGGAATCAGCAAAGTATTTTTTTTCTTTACATACCGAATTCTGTAACACACGCTAAATTTTTAATAGTTAATTTTTTTTTTTTTTTTTCGTTAATTTGCCCTTTCGGGCAGGCTAAAGCTATAAAGCCATACTGCCTCGTCTTCAGTGTTATTTCTGCTGTATCTTAACTATGGTTATCGTCAAAGTCGTCTTTGTCAAGTCCAGTTCATGTCAGTTCGTGCCAGTCATGCTTTAGTAAAGTAGTGGCAACTTTACTATAAAGCTTCAATGGAGTTTTGGAAGCAACACGAAAACTCATGTTTCACCACATTATATCATTTTCCCACACTCGCGCTTGTAATTCGGCACTTTATGAATAAAACACCACCATTTTTATGCATAAACACTCGACAAAACACTAGTTTTGGAAAAAATACAACGAAGCGACACGACTCTTCCCGCGTTCCCGCCAAAACTCTTTTAATAGTTAAACGTTTATCACGTTCTTCTTCGTTGATTTTGGCGTCGCATTTTGTGCATTTGCCAGTGTCGAACGTTTTGATATTTTCAAGTTTTATAAGTTAATAGACAGATAAAACTCTTTACTGTGCACACCATAAACAGAAAAAATACAGGAAACGAAAGAACCTTATGAACTAGTGCCACAAGTGGCGGCCTTATTGCTAACAGCGATCTGTTCCAGGCAACCAAGAAAAGAAAAATTAAATAAATAGTCAAAATCCGGTCTTGGTCAAGTCCAGTCAGTGCCACTCAAATCCAGTCATGCTTTAGTAAAGTAGTGGAAACTTTACTATAAGCTTCGATGGAGTTTTGGAAGCAACACGAAAATTATGTTTCACCACATTATATCACTTTCCCACACTCGTGCTTGTAATTCGGTACTTTATGAATACAAAACTATTTTTGTAACTGTTTGTTTGTTTGTTTTTAATAAAATCTGTTTCTTTCTTCTTTCTTTCTTCAAAAACACCACTATTTTTATACATAAATATACTCGAAAAAACACTAATTTTGGAAAAAATACAATATAGCGACACGACTCTTTTTGCGTTCCCGTCAAAACTCCTACGAGTTTTAATTCTTACAAAGTTTAATTTGACAGTTCCAAAATTTTAAGCTTCGATGCAGTTTTGGAAGCAACACGAAAACTCATGTTTCACCACATTATATCATTTTCCCACACTTGCGCTTGTAATTCGGCACTTTATGAATAAAACACCACCATTTTTATGCATAAACACTCGACAAAACACTAGTTTTGGAAAAAATACAACGAAGCGACACGACTTCCCGCGTTCCCGCCAAAACTCCCAGTTCCAAAAGAGCGTATGACTACACCATATGACGTTTTTAAATTCGGCTTTGGCATAGGTAATATTATTTTACGTGAACTCAATCCCAACTCGGTATGTAAAGTTTTTTTTGTATTTATTTTTAAATTTTTTACTGATAGTAAACTTTATTTTATGAAACCAATTTGAATATTTTGGCTTTCTATACGGTAGTTTAGTTTTAATACGTTTTCAAACTTTTTAAAGTTATGACGTCATGATGTAGGCTGAATATGTAGAATATGCCTTTGCCATATAAAACAAAAAAGTATACTCATATTTGATTAACTTTGACAACAGAACTGACAACTTTTTTTTTAAATTGGCCCCTTCGGGCAGGCTAAAGCTGTAAACCCATTCTGTCACGTCTTCAGTTTTTCCAATTCATGACATGAAGTAAACAAATCTTATGTCATAAAAGCGATATCAGAGTCCAAATAACGTTTAAAGTAAAATAATCCAGATATTTGTATCAATAAAGCGAAAAACAACTCGACGTACGTGTATTGAAGAGATTATTATGACCGCCGTTGACTTGACATTGACAAATTTTGTTTTGGGTTGCCAATCCTTTTTTAGTCTATGAAAATTGCCCTACGAGGTGACGTAATGAGACATCAATTGAAAGTCAAGTTTGATTTATGTATTTTATTAATCATACTTTATAGAGTTTTAAACGTAAAACTATTGTACAGAAATGTACTATTTCGAAATGGTTTTTGAATCAGAAATGTTTTTTTCTTTACATACCGAATCGTGTTGGGGTCCTTTGTTGTCCTTTGTTGTGGATTGACGCCCTTCAGCGGCAAACCGACCGCGCTCACCACTGCGCTATCATCGCTAAAAAAATGTGTATTCGTTACCTTCATCCATTCACCAATAACAGAAACATACCTGAAAGCAAAACAAACATAACTGTGAATCCATTTAAAACTGAAACCTGAAACTCATACATTATTGTTAAGAGAATTACTGTGACATCTCATTCGTCATCCTATTATCAACTTTATTCCGTTGTGTTAGTGTTTGGTGTGTCATTTAGGTCATTAATATTCATTGGAATTGACGTCACGAGGTCAATGGCCTGATGTTAGAAGAAAATAGATATTTAGTAACAATTAATAGTTATTTAAGTTTTGGCAGGAACGCGGAAAGAGTCGTGTCGCCCCGTTGTATTTTTTTCCAAAACTAGTGTTTTGTAGAGTGTTTAAGGTGGTTCGATTTCCACACAAATAGTTTTTTACTATTTATGGACAAATTGAGCATGATTTTACAGTAAAATCACAGCTACTGGCATTTATTTTGGTCTTTATTTGCGGTAAATCACAATTGCTTGAATGAAACAGGAGATTATTACAACTGTTTTATTCAAGCAATAAAACAGTAGTTTAAATGAAAATTTATATGGGACCTCTGAAATATGATCTCCAAGCAAAAAAAGAATCATCAAAATCGATTCATAATTTGCGGAATTATCGTGTAACAAACATAAAAAAGAAACTTACAGTCGAATTGAGAACCTCCTCCTTTTCTGAGCCGGTTAAAAAAACATTTCTGTTAGGGACAAAGACATTCAAATCACCCGCCAAACCGCGCCGCGCCATCCAAGCGCTAGTGGCGCCGCCCTCGCGCGCCTGTCAGCTGTCAAAATCGATCACCGGCGAAAAAGAACTGCGCGCGCGCTTTGTTTTACTAAATAAATTCAAAATAAGTGTTGTGCACCAATATCGGCGGGTGAGTCCTTCAGCTTTTGGGTTCATTGTCATTTTACTTAAATTTTTGATGTACGCAGCTACAATTTCGTTGCAGTCCATTAAACAAGGATGGTATAATTTTTGATGAGTTCAGTTCAGTTCATCTATTTATTAAAATTGAAAATCTTCGAATGTGGTATTAAAATTAGTGTGATATGGTGTACTGTTATATTGAACGAATTCCAAAATTTCCCACACTCATTAAATCTATTTCAATCGACGGCGCTTCAATCGCTATCGGACTATATTTTCCGTAGTTTGTTTTTCCATTCCACTCCTAGTCTATGAATAGAGCATTTGATTTGCTTAACTATTGCCGTTGTCTATTTTTACGCTGTTTTGTTTATAATAAAATTACTTGTGTATACATGCTGTATATAATAGATCAATTGCCGTGCTTTAGTCTCGAAAAATCTTGAAAATATGTCAAGTCATTGAGAACTTTTGAAGTCGTGTAACAATTTCGAAATATGTTGTTGAAGTTTGTACTCCGATGAAATATCTTAACCCTACAAGGCTCAAATTTTTTTTAGTGCGCGACAAAAATATATGTGTTGTAATTAGTGATCAGAAGATAGGGAAAAATAATAAAAAAATAAATAAACCCATAGTTTACGGAAAAATCTACTTTTTATTTCAGTTCCACATATGGTACACTGAGCCTTAACTAGTACTTTTTGGTATTAAACTAGTACAATTAAATCGTTTTATAAATAGTTTCCTATTTGAAGTTTTTACAATTGGTGACTTATTATTTTAAACAAAATGAAATAACTATTATATATTTTACTTTTTTACATTTAGCGACTTATAATATACGAAATAATATAACTAATACCTATGATAAATTTAATTTTTTTTATTGATGAAAACATAAATACAATAAATATTGCAGGACATTTACATGCAGCGCCATCTGACTCCAAACTAAGTAAAACTTGTAATATGGAAGTCAGATAACTGATAGAATACTTAAATACTTTTATTTTTTAATAATATAAAAATAATCTAAAACAATTTCTATATCTATTTGGGCAAAGTTCTACGCGACATTTGTCGCAAGATAATAGTTATTTGTTATACAAAAGTGCAAAGTTGCTTTTTAACCGCGTGCTCAATTTTGATGAGCGAGCAAGCCAAGGACTCAAAATTAGAATCCTGAGCGTTAACGAGGGAATCAAAAGAGCACGAGGTGAAAAATCTTTGCACTCGAGTGCAACACGTAACTTTTCATCCCACCTCAGCGAGGAAATGACTGAATGCAAAAAAACTTTTGCAATCACAAGATACTTTTATTTCAGTTTAGGTATTAACAATATAACGTGAAAAGAAAATTGCACGCGCAAAGCAATTTAAAAAAAAACGTACACGAAGGAGGTAGCGAGTCTGAGTTTTTGACAAATTAAAAAAAGTTGTATGATAAATTCGGCGCCATGGAGGTAGAAGTAAATAGGTTTAATGATGTTTTTTATTCACAAACATAGTGCACACGATGTTCTAAATTCAAATTAAGTTCATCCTCTAGCAGATAATAACGACTTTTTCACTCAGATATCAAAGAGCAAAAATAGTCTTTCCGAGATGGGGGGATGAAAAAAAATGTGTTTCCTTTGCAACCAGGATATTTGCATCGCTGTCTTTTTACCCTAAACAGGAAAATGTTCAAACCCATCACCATCTGACATCACGAGGAGGTAGGATTGATGTATTTGGCTTCTGCCTTCTAATTTCAACTTCATCAGATAAACTTGGTCTACCTCTCTTTTTGTTTATTGACGTTTTTATTTTAAATGTCCAATTTTGAATATCCATAAGGAATATTCAAGAAACGCTCAATATCTTCATCTCGCTATCTTCTTCGCGACATAATCTGCAATAAAACCAAAGTATTCATAAGGAAAGTTATCGTAAGTACGTATAAGTAAAAATAGACACTAAAGCTCAACGTACCGTATGTGGAACCCACGTAAAAATATGATTTACTAATAAGTTTACTATTGTAATATAAAAAACAACTTACCTCTGCAAAATATACACTTCGTTGTAACACACAGTATTTTTTTTCGAGTCAAAACTGTTCAATAACTATTTTTTATTTATTTTTCAATTTAGTAAAACGACCATTGTATCACTTTCATCCAAATTTCACACTGAGTGCACCATTACAAACACACAAACGATATCTGTACGTAAAGATTTGTGTTATTAGATTGCTAAATATCAGTAGCTTCTATGAAGATACAAGAGATGATGCTACTAATAGTTTTTTAGCTATAGGAACGATTAAAGTCGGTGTTCCACTTATGGAACTGGGTGCCTTGTAGGGTTAAGTTTGTGACCTCGGGGAGTGATCGAAACCTTGAAGAGGGACGACGTCATATAGCAGCCATTAAACAAAATGTTTTCAGCTGCTCGTTTATGTTTCAAACTATTCGCAAAATACAGTATTTTGGCAGTTTTTCCATTCGCAGGTTTTCGAAAGTAGGCATATTTTGCTTTGGGATGGCGCTGTCAGCAAATACAAAAAAAAAACAGATTTTAGTTTTTTTTGTAGGTTTTGGTTTTTGTTAAATAAAATAATACATCTAGTAAGTATGTAAAAAAATAATTATGTATTAAAATAAAACAAACAAAATATAAGAAACTAGCGAACGCCTCGCGGTTCCACCCGCGTAGTTCCCGTTCTCGTGGGAATACAGGGATAAAATGTGCCCTATATCACCCGGAGATAGTGTAGCTTCGTATAGTATAGATAGATAGATAAAACGAAACGAAAACGAAAAATGAATAAAAATGATAATTTTTATAGAGAACACAATTATTTTTTTGACGTCGGTTAAAATACCGCCAAAACAAAGACAATGATGGCGTTCAGAGACTCGTGACAGACAGACGCACGAGCGATTTGTTTTCAACTATAATATTACGTGATTGGTGTTAATACGGATAAATATATACTTAGACAAAGGATGGCTAGGCGTCGTGTCTCACGACTGACATTTGAATTTAAAAAAATATGTATTTTATAAACACGTGAAGAGACTTAAGTTCATTCTTATGATTTAGTTTAACTACAGCTTGTTGTTAACCCCGGATTGTATTTTCTGTATCTAAGTATATCTATAAATTAGCGGACGCCTCGCGGTTTCACCTGCGTAGTTCCCGTTTCACCCGTGGAAAGTGTAGCTTCCCAACGGTGAAAGAAGTTTTGAAATCTTTTGAATTTTGAATTGAATGAGACGCTATGAAACGTTATCAGAGTATTGTTTTTATGGGTGACAGGCTAGGTGTTTGACCACAGCTCACCTGATGTTAAGTGACGGTGTTGTCGAAGATGGCAAAGCACACCTAACCTGGAATAGAACTGGCTTTTAAAGTTTGGAACACATCGTTAGATGCTTGGCGGCAAATTTTCAATTTAAGGGTGGTAGCTAGCCAGCCAAATACTAGAAAGTACCCTACCACCATGCTATGGTTTCCTCACGATGTTTTCCTTCACCGGCAGCTCAAGCTCATTGTTGGGGTTCATGTATATACAAATGTGGTCCATATGCATGTATTATACATATCCATCCAAACCTTGCCCTTGAATCACTCTGTATATTGATGGAAACCGCATTAAAATCCGTTGCGTAGATTAAAAGATGTAGGTGTACAGACGGCGGGAAGCGCCTTTATACTATGTAGAGATACTATCTATTTAGCCTGTCAAAAAATGTACAGCTTCCTTGCCATTGTAAAACGTATAAACTCATATCTAAATACAACAAATCTTACGTAAATGTTCAGAGTTTCGCTCGTTTGGCGGCACATGTTTTCTAATAGTAGGTATGTATTTTACATGCTAAAGTTGGCAACACTGAAAACATTAATCATTTCACAAGTTTTCTTCCAGATGGTAGCTTTGAGTTAGAGTATTCTGCGAAGAAATGATTTTAGTAAGAATATGATTTTTCTTGAGTGTTTGATTTTTTTTATACGGAATAGGTTCGCGTTTTACTACATCCTGCCTGATGTTAAGCAATGGATGTTTGATACTCTTTCACGCATAAACTATTCAACGGATTTGGATGAAATTGGGTATGGAGGACTACTTTGGTTTGGTAAATACTAGCTGTGCCCCGCGGTGTTACACGTTTTCGGGATAAAAAGTAGCCTGTGTTAATCTACGGTCTCAGTTACCTCCACAACACTACTACTACTACTGAGGTTACTGAGGGAGAATGTAGAATTCCAATTTTTTAAATCGGTCCATTAGTTTTTGATTGTATTCGTTACAAACATACAAAAATACAAATCTTTCCTCTTTATAATATTAGTGTAGAAAACAGTATAAGTTTACTAGCTGTATTCCACTGCTACAACGCAAGTGCATGGTTCTATTTTTGGCTGCGTTTAAAGATGGATTCGGACGTGAGGTGACCTACAGTAGGTATACCTAAACTGTTGTAGCAAAACAAGCAGCTAGCAACGACGTCAGTGTTATTGCCAGTAAAATGTTTAGAATTCCTGAGTGGTATTTACGGCCAATCACAACAAAAAAATTTCGGGAAGAAAAATCTTACTTCAAACAGTGTATGTCAGTTAGTTACCCTGTAACCGCTAAAACAGATTTTGATTAAATTTGGATTGCAAATAGTGTATATCCTGAATTATTACGTGGACTACTTATTTGTAGCATAAATAAATATCGTAGGACTATATACACAGCGCCATCTGGCCCCAAACTGAACAGAGCTTGTGTGATGGAAGTCAGATAACTGATAGAATACATAAATACTTTTTTTGTAAATACATACTTACAATATATACAGAACACCCAGACACAGAACAAACATTTGTTAATTCACAAAATATTTGACGTGAGTGGGAATCGAACACACGCTCTCATGGCAGACATACTACCAATGAGCCAACGGGGCTGTATGGATAGCTCAGTGGTTAGCTCGGTAGGTTCGCATGCCGAAGGGCATGGGTTCAACCCCCAACAATGAGCTTGAGCTGCCGGTGAAGGAAAACATCGTGAGGAAACCATAGCACTTTCTACTACTCGGCTGGCTAGCTACCAAGTTGAAAATCTGCCGCCAAGCATCTAACGGTGTGTTCCGGCAGCCACACTTGCTTTACCATCTTCGACCACACCGTCACCTAACATCAGGTGAGCTGTGGTCAAAAACCTAGCCTGTCAAACATAAAAAAAAATTACGAATACAAAAAACTTTCGTCTCTTTATGTCTCAGTATATAAAAAAGCCACTTACTTTTCGTACTTAAGTACGTAATACCTTCAAAATTACATCCCAGCTTCCATAAAATATCCAAAGCACTAAATAAGTAAACGAATAGAAGAGTTCCGTATTTGAAACATTCACAACTAAATTGACAAGACAGGGGCTGGATAAATAAAACAAATGGGGGTACCTCGTAAAAGGGCCAAAGGGAGTTATATTTTCATGTAAATGCTGAGTCTAAGGGAAAGGTCTCAATGTTTACATGAAGCGATTCAGTTTACACGTTTTACAACATTTTTGATACTTTTTTTTTATATAAAGCGTTTTGTTTCTACATTTATTTACTCGCGATGATATATTTTGACGATAAAAATAAAACGAAATATTTACATAAATCTCTATACAGGTCAAATATGTCAAAAAACAAATTAATTAAAACTAATTTATGTTCAAATCCCACTGTGTGTCCAATGCGGGATTTTGATGATGATATTTTGTAGCGATGATAGCTCAGTGGTTAGCGCGGTTGGTTCGCATGCCGTGGGTTCAAATTCCAACAATGAGCTGCCGGTGAAAGACATCGTGAGGAAACCATACTATCATGGTAGTAGGGTACTTTCTAGTACTCGGCTGATGTCTTAAAGATAATTTTAATAAGAATCGGTTAAAAAACTTTATTAAAAAAATGCTCATACAAATACACACACACTCACACACGCACGCATGAAAAAACCCTGTAATTTTACTAGCTGCAGTACCTTTCGAACAGAAACACAGTAATGTTTACACACTACTACTTGGTGGCATAACATCCGAGACTTATCACTTAATAAAGTTGTTCAAAATTGTGATTAAAAATACCCTTTGGTCTAGTACACCCTAAGCATTTAACCTTGTATAAAACATACCGGTAATCGGTCTGTTAAGTAGGGTGATTTTGTAGCAAAAACAATTTGGTTATGAATGAAAAATAATAATAAACAGCAAAGAATTGCTTTAACCCTTTCACGACCATGGGAAACATTTTTCCCCATTGAAAAATAGGCAATTGTGATATTTAATTTAATCTATTACATATTTTTTTATACAAAATAACAAAATATAATGTATGCTGAACGCAATTACGTAAACAGGATTGCATAGAAAAAAAAAGTTCTTTCAAATAAATTGGCACCAAAATTAGCTTATTCGCGTGCTCTACTTTGTTTAGTTATGGATTATTGTGGGGTATAATTATGTATGTTTATTGTGTTTTCTCATATGTTTTACATTATTTGGTAAGTATATTTTTGTGTTATAATGAAGTTTATTTGAATAAATGAAAACAAATGCCTTATAATGACAAATTATTGTATGGGAAAAATAATTCCCTGTGGTCCATATGTAAAACTTTTCTAAGCTATTGGTGTTTTGTTTCTTTGTGTCATAATGATTGTTGTTTATTTTATTTTTTTACCTATTTATTGTTTTTTTTAACTTTTTGGTAGTTTATTTTGATTGTTTGTTGCTGAAATGGCCAGAAAAGGGATATAATGAGATATTGCAGTAACTTTTGGCAGATAACAGTGATTATAATGAGCTTCAGTTGAATGAAGCAGATCAACAGTTCATCGCTGACATCCTGAGTTTCAAAACCTGAGCTCCACGCAATTGTTGAAATAGAAGAATCTTTTCAGAAAACAAATCAAGTTGCTGCTCCATGTAGTTCATGTGAGAATTAGGAAGACGTTCCTAAATTTCGATGAAAAAAGAAATCTTATGTTGCTCATATAATCAACATCCTTCATAAAACTGGCCAACTGTAGTCACTGCAGAAAAGCAGAGGGTTGGTACAATAAAGATAGATTCCTATAGATTTTAGAAAAAATTTAATGATGTGCAATTTGCTCTAACTACCGCACAGAAAAAAGGACACATGACATATGTACCATATGCAATGTACATTTATGCTTTACAATAAAAAGAAATTGCTTCGCAGAGTATTATAATTAGCTTGATCTTGATACCAGTAACTGTATTTCAATATTTTGTATCACTTTTTCAGCATAAAAACAAATAAATAAAACACATTTCAAAATAAGCCTTACTATTATTTGCGTTACCTTTATAGACCATTGGGAAAAATATTTCCCTTAAAATTCCAAAAAATCTAAAAGTCGTCATGTAAAATCCTGTTGATTTTTATTAATTTTACATCTAAATGAACTAAAAAAAACAATCACATATTACAATTTGGTCTTAGCAACCTTATGGTCCTGTAAGGGTTAAGTATATATGAACCAATTTTCTTCAACACTATATCAAAAGTAATGAGCGCCAAAGCAGCGATGCCTTGAACTTTGTTTTAGTTCACAAAGTTCTGTGTATCGCTGCAATGGTCATGGACAGTTATCTCTTACCATCAGGAGAGCGTCTCGTTCAGCTCATTAATATTACATATAAAAAAACAATTATTTCACATATTTTCTTACATTCAACCTTCACCTAGTAGCATAATAGGATGCGATACAACGAAATAAGGTAAAATGGCTTATGACGCAAAACAATCTCCATTCAAAAAAAGAGGTTAATGCCTTGTGACGTCACATTATGGCGGGTGACGTCACATACAATCACCATTCCTCACAAAAATGCGACACTCGAGTAACATCCAAGATATCGTATCGCGTGCACTAAATGACACTGAAGGAAGCATTTAAGCCGTGTTTTCATTACACGCTTGACTCTTGAGAAATATGAAGACAAATTTATCGATTGTATTAAAAATTAGCGGACGCGCGTAGTTTCCGTTCCCGTGGGAATACAGGGATAAAAAGTCACCAGGGGAAAATGTATCATCCCAATGGTGAAAGAATTTTTGAAATTGGTCCATTAGTTTATTCGTTACAATCACACAAACATCCAATAACAAAAATCTTTCTTTATAACATTAGTGTAGATAAATATGTTCACTATGACGTTAACGGAAAGCTTTGTTGTAATAATAGCTCAGTGGTTAGCGTGGATGGTCCATATGCTAAAAGGCGTGGGTTTAAATGACAACAGTTTCTAGAGAAGGAAAACAAAGTCAGGAAACGTTAATGTGGTGGTATGGCAATATATACTACTCGATTAGCTAGATACCACCCTTAAGTTAAAAATCTGTCGTCAAGCACTTAACGGTGTCTTCTGGTAGTCTTACCTGAGAGCTAGTTTCACTACAGGCTAGAGGTGTTTACTATCTTGGACTACACTATCACTTATCAATACAATGTGTTCGGACAGCATCACTTGAGAGCCAGCACTATTCCAGGCTAGGTGTGCTTTACCATCTTCGACCACACCTTCACTTAACATCAGGTGAGTTGTGGTCAAACACCTAGCTAGTCAACCATTAAAAAAAAAACTTAACCTATTCTGTCAACCATATCAAATGGAAGCTGAACTGAATAACGGAACTGGCTCTAAAGTGACGCTGCCAGAACACATTGTTAGTTGCTTGCTGACAGATTTTCAAATTGAGAGTGGTAACTAGCCAGTCTAGTACTAGAAAGTATTACCACCATAACACCATCATCACGATGTTTTCAAGCTTATTGTTGGGGTTTGAACTCGCGCTGTGATCACGTTAACTACTGAAATAACATCGCTATCATAGCAAAAAATCAATATGAACGCGAGCCGGAATCAAAAGCTACTTATAAGTAACCCGCTTCAACTCGGTCTTTGTTCGCACGCTCGCACAGTAAAACCGTACCTTAAGTCTTCAATCTTTGATGTGTAGACTACGAAGGTCCCAAAACACTTGATATTCTATACAAAGGTGGGATAAAGTAGGATGTTTACTGCTCGATAAAGATTCTAGCCGTTTTTGGGTTAAAAATGGACTGAGGTATTAGCGGTGACTGAAGACATTAATCATATTATAGGTCCCGTGTTTTATATCTTACTATAAGTCAAGATCATAGGGACAGGATTACAAACTTAGGGTATACTGAGCTGAGAGTGAGTCAATGTTCATACTATCTATCTGCCTCATCATCATTATCCACAGCCTTTTTTTTAATGGTTGACAGGCCAGGTGTTTGACCACAGCTCACCTGATGTTAAGTGAAGGTGTGCTCGAAGATGGTAAAGCATACCTAGCCTGGAATGGAACTGGCTCTCAAGTGAGGCTGCCGGAACACACCGTTAGATGCTTGGCGGCAGATTTTTAACTTGAGGGTGGTAGCTAGCCAGCCGAGTACTAGAAAGTACCCTACCACCATGCTATGGTTTCCTCACGATGTTTTCCTTCACCGGCAGCTCAAGCTCATTGTTGGGGTTTGAACCCACGCCCTTCGGCATGCGAACCTACCGCGCTAACCACTGAGCTATCATTGCTAAAACCTTTCCATTGCCTTCTTTATCCCACTGGCCTCTCTCTTTACATGCCATCTGCCTCGGTCCTGTGAAAATGTGGTCCAGGTTCGACCCGCGACGGTGACAATATTCTTGCGGCTGGACGACCAACGCTCCGCTTCCCTTGCTGTTCTATCTGTCTATATCTATACTATTATAAAGAGGAAAGATTTGTTTGTTTGTAACGAATACGCTCTGAAACTATTGGACCGATATCAAAAATTCTTTCACCGTTGGGAAGCTACGCTATCCCCGGGTAACATAGGTTACTTTTTATCTACGTACTCCCACGGGAACGGGAACTACGCGGGTGAAACCGCGAGGCGTCAGCTAGTACAAAATATATTGTTATATTTTATTGTAGTGTTTCATTGTATTGTATTGTCTATATTATTGTTAGTTATTCCCTGGGTGGGAGAATTGGGGTAACCTGTAATGCTCTATCATGGGATTGTACTTATGTATATTTTTTTTTATACGCAATAGGTCCGCATTTGACCACGTCCTGTCTGATTTTATGCAGTCTAAGATGAAGCACGTTTACCGAGAAAATACCTGTTTACTCTAGATTTGAAGACACCCAAATTGTACTTCGTGGGAAAGCCAGACGTCGGTAGAGAGTTCCACATCCTCGCTATGCGTATGAAGAATGTGGATTCGAAGCGCTTAGTCCGTACTTGGGGAATATCCACCATGTATGGATGGCGCTTAGGCCTGGTCTGTCCGGTAATAGAAAGGGGCTGATGGAAACAATTCCAAGGCACACTCTCCGAAATGTATCCCATAGAAAATGTGTGTTCAAAAATATTCAGTAAGTATACCTACTTACTGAATATTTTTGAATATTTTTTATTATAAATTCTACCTACTTAATATAATTTCTTACAAATAAACCCAAAAAATCCGAATCCAGATTTGTCTCGTCACAGTTTAGTTATATATTGATGATTAAAACTTGAGATAAATCCACCTTTCAGACTATTAAATCTTGAACACAGTAACTCATTACTGTGTTCAACTCGCAAAAAAAAACAAATCTATGAAGATTTCTCAGAAAAATACGACTGAAATTAGAGCAGGTGTTTTTATCTTTCCAAGAAAAACTGTTTTTATTTGACCTCTGGGATGTTCGGATTAAATCTAGTTTTTTTATTGTGAATTCGGGATAATTTAGAAGCAAACTCGAATTTATCTCGGTGTCTATTGGGAATATTGTTTTATTGAAGTTTGTATCGAGTGAAACAATTCTAATTAAATTTGTTTGAATTGCACAAATTGAACTGAGTTGATAAAACGTGTATACGTGTTTTGCTAGAATATATATATCTAACATATAGGCTTGCGTTTAACCGCCATCTTGATTGATTGATTGATTAACTCTTTATTGCACACACTAAAATAATACAATACAGAAGAAATCGGTGTCGGTGTCTATCTTGCTTGATGCTTGAAGGTGCGGTCTACGATGGAGCAAGAAACTCACATGCGACTTAAAGTTACCCAGATTGATTGATAGATTTCAATCTTATCTTTATCATTCCGTCAGTCTATTTTAACGCCTGTTTGTCTACCTATTTTGGCGTGTACTTTCAAACAAAAAAATAATTCAATATCGACGAGTGAGTAATCGATTTTATCTTAACCCAATTACAGCCTATTCGATATATTGAAACAATTTGTTCTATTAGCATACATATGAATATGTATGAGACATCGGTATCATGAGTGCCATAAATCGATTCGAACTATAATCGAATGATTCAATCGAATAATTTAATTTATTCGGTTGGATGCTTAGTTTGTGCCGGCGATCCGGTGTTATAACTTGCTATGCGATGCTAAGAGAAACGAAAAGGTAACAAGATTGTTTTATTAGATACATTTCGATCTTTTTATCGTTGACAGGCAAAGTGTTTGACCACAGCTCACCTGTTGTTAAGTAATGTGGTTGAAGATGGTAAAGAACACTTTTTTTTTAATAACAAATAGGCTTACGTTTGACAGCTGTCTCACTTGATGTTAAGTTGGATTGGAACTGTGTGTACAACGAAAATGGTAGGTAATAGGAGAGTATAGTCAAATAAAGAAATTAAATAATAAATTACACACAACTGCTGTTTTACTTATGGCATTAAAATGCAGTTTTCATAGCATCAACATGGCGATGCCCATTGAGTGCTAAACACTAAACAGTCTCGTCGTAGTCGTCGTAATACAAGTTGTTGGTTTCCAACCGAAGCATATTTTGTAGCGATGATAACCCAGTGGTTAGCGCGGTCGATTCTCATACCGAAAGGTTCAAACCCCAACAATGAGCTTGAGCTGCCGGTGAAGGAAAACATCGTGAGGAAACCATAGCATGGTGGTAGGGTACTTTCGTGTATCCGACTGGCTAGCTACCACCCTCAAGTTGAAAATCTGCCGCCAAGCATCTAACGGTGTGTTCCGGCAGCCTCACTTGTGAGCCAGTTCTATTCCAGGCTAGGTGTTCTTTACCATCTTCGACTACACCGTCACTTAACATCAGATAAATAAATATCGTAGGACTATACACACAGCGCCCTCTGGCCCCAAACTTAGCAGAGCTTGTGTGATGGAAGTCAGATAACTGATAGAATACATTAACACTTTTTTTGTTGTTGTAAATACATACTTATAATACATACAGAACACCCAGACACAAAACAAACATTTGTTTATTCACAAAATGTTTGCCTTTAGTGGGAATCGAACCCACGCCCTATAGCTCTCAAGGCAGATACACTACCAATGAGCCAACGGGGCTGTCAAAACCTATAAGATAAGCTATGGCCAAACACCTAGTCTGTCAACCATAAAAAAAAGCTAATAATCGTGTAACAGTAGCTTTGCTTTACTGTGGATGACAATCCCGGCGATGTAATCTTAGTATGCATAAATGGGTGAGTACAAAATTCAATAATTTATGTACATAATGCATTTAAAACTATGTGTCTGTTTATACTTGACGTCAAACATATGTTATTGTAATCAAATTAAGCTGTAAGTTGCCCACATCGAGTTATAAGTTACTAGCAGCTCGCCCCGGCTACGCACGAGAAAACAAAACTCGATTAACAATATAAATTTATCGATCCAGTAGTTTCGGAGCCTATTGAATACAAACAAACAAAAAATTAAATCTATCTCTTTATAATAGTGTAGACGTCTGAGAGTGTAGATGTAGATGACAACTATAATAGTTAGACATATGATATTGCGGACTTATTTGTAGCTGTCAATTTGCTCTATAAAACGTCACTTTATTCTATTGTCAATAGTTTTCTCTGCGCATGCTAAGTAAGGATTTTTTTGAGGATTTTTTCAATGTTTCTTAGCTTGGGTTACATTATTGAATTTTACATACGGATCCCTAATTGTTTTTTAAAATAAAATATAACCTATGCCCATCACGGATAATGTAGCTTAGCCAGTCAATCATAAAGTAATATCATAATTCATAGTAATATTATTTGGCCAATTTTTCAAAGAATTTACATCACAAATATGTTTCGTAGAATCTTCCATCGAATACGGAACGTCCGCCCATTATCTCGATCAGAATGGAAATCGTTCAATTTGAATGACATTAGTTTATCATCCGGTCAGGTGCAGATATATGATTAAAGGCTCGGACACACATAGCACTGCAGGAGCCGCGGCGCGTGAAAAAAGTTAATCGTAGCGATGATAGCTCAGTGGTTAGCGCGGTAGGTTCGCATGCCGAAGGGCGTGGGTTCAAACCCCAACAATGAGCTTGAGCTGCCGGTGAAGGAAAACATCGTGAGGAAACCTTAGCATGGTGGTAGGGTACTTTCTAGTACTCGGCTGGCTAGCTACCACCCTCAAGTTGAAAATCTGCCGCCAAGCATCTAACGGTGTGTTCCGGCAGCCTCACTTGAGAGCCAGTTCCATTCCAGGCTAGGTGTGCTTTACCATCTTCGACCACACCTTCACTTAACATCAGGTGAGCTGTGGTCAAACAACTAGCCTGTCAACCATTAAAAAAAAAAAAAAAAATCCTTTCGGAGTGGTTATGGTTACGTTACCAGAAACCGCTCAAGGGGAGTTTTGGCGGGAACGCGGGAAGAGTCGTGTCGCTCCGTTGTATTTTTTTCCAAAACTAGTGTTTTGTCGAGTGTTTATGCATAAAAATGGTGGTGTTTTATTCATAAAGTGCCGAATCACAAGCGCGAGTGTGGGAAAATGATATAATGTGGTGAAACATGACTTTTCGTGTTGCTTCCAAAACTCCATCGAAGCTTTATAGTAAAGTCACCACTACTTTACTAAAGCATGACTGGACTTGACTGACACAGACTGTACTTGACCAAAAATGGACTTTGACTATATCTATAGCTACAAGGCTACTTACACAACCTTTGAAACTTGCAAGATAAAAACTTGACACTGGGCAAATGCTCAAAATGCGACGCCAAAACCAAAGAAAAAAAACCGCTCAACACGGTCAAAAAAGTGTTTACTTAAAAAATAGCAGCAACCGCAATCACCAGTATGCGTTGACCTACCCCAATACAATCTACACCCAATACCCAGACTCATTTAGACAGTAGAGTCAAAACATCGCCTCCGTGTGTCACATTTAATAAATAAAGAACCACCAGCGTCTACATGATCTTGGCACGTTGTCAAGAAGTTCATTCAGACAATTTGCCACTTCCGCGGGTCTGCAGTGGAGATCAGTTGTCAAGCTCCAAGGGTACCGATGTTTGTAGATATACATAATTATAAGCCTTTCTATTTTCTAAAAAAAAACAATAGCATAGATGGATCACAAAAAAAAACAAGGATGCCCATAAAAAAGTCTTTTTTTTAGTTTTGATGTCGTTTTTGAACATATGCCAGTGTCATATTTTCAAGTTTCATACGTTAAATAAGTTGCCTCGTAGCTATAGTTATAGTCAAACTTCAGTCTTGTGCAAGTCTAGTTCGTGTCAGTCAAGTCCAGTCAAGCTTTAGTAAAGTAGTGGCGACTTTACACGAAAAGTCATGTTTCACCACATTATATCATTTTCCCACTCTCGCGCTTGTGATTAAGCACTTTATGAATAAAACACCACAATTTTTATGCATAAACACTCGATATAACACTAGTTTTGGAAAAAATACAACAAGGCGACACGACTCTTTCTGCGTTCCCGCCAAAACTCAAACGATGTCTAAGGGTTGTAGAAAAGTTCCTTCTAATTGTCTACATTCGTACTCTTTCACACATCACTAAAACGATTCACACTATCTCTTTTACACGTTACCTAAATTAGCTTTCTCTTTCATACCTACAATTATCTCACATCTAGGCATCTCTTTCATATTGAGGTTACGTTCCATTCACAACATCATATCTTTTCGCTCTTTCAGACATGTTAATTGCTCATTAACTCCTTCTCATTCTCGATACCTTACGTTACATTTCACGCAGTGCCTAAAAGCATTCGTCAAAGATACGGATCCAACTGGAAAAAAGTTAAAGAGAAGAAAGCATGTAAAGGCATGGAATAGGTCTACGCCAAAAGCGACTCTTAGTGCTTAGCGTGGTATCATATATCTTCTGTACTATAACCAAAAGCTCTTGATCTTTGACTTTGAAAATTTCGTTTTTTGTTTTTTACACTAAAGCTTATGTACTGACTTTTGTAATACTGAGAATTCTCAATAGACTGTTTACAAACAAAACTTGTTTTCGTTTGTGGATCTCGTTTATTGCCATTTTACTGTCCACTAGTGAATTGGTTGGAAGAAATAAGCTTTTGAAGCGTTGACGCTGTGTGCGGTAGCTCCAGCTAGAGGAAGTCAATTATAACTGCGTTGATAGATTGAAGATCGACTGCACAGTTAACGTGCTCTGGTATATCAACTTTCATTAGTTTGGAAAAGTTACAAATATTCCTACTGGCTTGCCTTTGAGTTTTCATTTTTAGCGATTCGGAAAATCCCTAAATCAAGTAGATTAAGGATTTTCTTTAATGTAAAAGTAATGAAGGCATCGTCGACACTAACCATTGAAAGTCTTAATGTAATGAGCGCTAAGGCACCGATGCTCAGGATTTTGTTTTATTAGTAAAAACATTAAACATAAAATTAACTTGACGTTCAATTGACCTCTGATGACATCACATAGTAGGCTGTATCAGGCTACTCTCAGTACCTAAAAAAGCAACGGCAAACCAAAACGATTATGATTGTAATTAAAATCAAATGTAATAATAAATACATTTTTTAAGTAATGAATTGACATAAATGTTTATTTTGTTTTTCTGTGTAGAATTGTTGATTATTTATTAATTTGTTTTTCAAATTATGTATCAGCGCACCGTAATGGTTGACAATAGTCGTAAAAAAATTAATTTTAGACCTTTTAACAATGTTGTCATGCAAATAAAACCTTTGACTTTGAAACAAAATCTGTCAATGTCAAGTCATCGGCAACTGACTATAATAACCTTTTCCATCGTACATCGAGTTGTTTTTCGCTTCATTGATACAATAATCTGGATTATTTTACTTTAAACGTAACTCGGATTCTGATTTCGCTTTTATGAGGCTATGATATAAGATTTGTTTACTTTATGTCAATTGTCAAAGTCATTCAAATATGACAAAATAGCTATACTTTTTTTAAGGCAAGGTCATACGTATATTCAGCCTATGACGTCATTTAAATTGGAAAAATTGGAAACATTTACAAAGTGGTAGATTTCCTTAGCAGGAAGTCGTCTAGGCAGGTACCACGGCAGTACCAGATATTCTGCCGCCAAGCAGTAGTGTGTAAGCATTACTGTATTTCAGCGAAATTACAGGGCAGTTGAGACTAACCATCGAAAGTCTCAAAGTAATGAGTGCCAAACCAGCGATGTCCCGGACTTTGTTTTGCTACTCAAAGTTCTGTGTATTGCTGCAACGGTCATGAACATGCGTTAACTCTTACCATCAGGAGAGCGCATTGTACGTCTCATTACTTTTACAAAAAATAAAAAAAATAATTGAAAATCAACTACCGCATAGAAAATCAAAATGTTCAAATTAGTTTCATGAATTTACTAATGTGAGGGAGGCGAGTGAAACACTTGGATGTCGGATTATAAGTGTCCTATATTTAGATAATAATCATTCCTATTTATAAACATGATTATATACTTATGTATCTATACTTAGTTACTACATCTCGATTCGATCTACATTACTACATCATATTGACACCCCGTATTATTATTTTTTTCTTCCTCTGATCCTGTCCGTCCTGCGGTTGCCTGGAAGAGATCGCTTTTAGCGATAAGGTCGCCAGTTGTTACACAAATTAATTAATTTTATTTCTTCTGTATTGTTTTTTTAGTGTGTGCAATAAAGAGTTAATCAATCAATCAATCATCTCATTTTCACCGCTGTTAGAAAAATAAAATAAATGTTAGTTTATTTTATTTTTAAAATATGGTAAATAAATTACATAGGACCACAGAATAAGAGGAAAATATTGTGGAAGTATATAAAAGTATTAATGGTTTATATGAAGAAATAATTTCTCTTACTCGACAAGTCTACAAGACTGCAGTGAGTCCCGCGATACTCTATGGTGCTGAATGTTGGACTGTGAAACAACCACATGATCAGAAACTGCATGTAAATGAAATGGAAATGCTCAGAAGGTCAGGCGGCGTGACCAAACTGGACAAAATCAGAAACGAACACATACGGGGAAGTTTTAAAGTGGCACCTATAACCGACAAGTTAACGGGAAGTCGATTAAAGTGGTATGGACACGTGATGCGGAGAGACGATGCCCATGCTGTTCGAAGAGCGCTGGAGCTGCCAGAGGGGAAGCGGGGAAGAGGGCGCCCTCCAGCCACCTGGTGGACGAGCATGCTCCAAATTATGAACAAGGCCCAATTAGACCCACTGACAACCCAGGACAGAGCGTCCTGGCGCAGGCTTATTAGGAGACCCGACCCCACCTAACGTGGGAACAGGGAAAGAAGAAGCAGAGACAAGTAAAAAATAATTTTGGTAACATGGCGTTCGACCTAAAGGTAGCGTTGAGCTTATTACACAGTAACAGTAAAAAATGTAAAATAAATAATAAAAAATTTAAATTACGTACCGAATCATTTACGGTTTATTCCAGCCCTGAACGTGTCGCGAATCTTTGAAACAATGGTCATATAACAACTATACAGAATGCAGATAGGTGCGTCATGTAGTTCTAGTGACCTGATTACATACTATCAATTCTCGCTTCGCTTGCACAAGGAAAACGTATTATGCGACGTCATAATGTCATTTATGCTGTAACATTGTTACTTTGTTTCTTGGTGGTAGATTTCCTTAGTAGGAGGTTGTCTACGTAGGTACCACCGCAGTACCAGTTATTCTGCTGCTAAGCAGTAATGTGTAAACATTACTGTGTTCCGGTTCGCAGGGTACTGCAGCTAGCGAAATTACTGGGCTGTTGAGACTAACCATCGAAAGTCTCTAAAGTAATGAGTGCCAAAGCTTTGTTTCGTCACTCAAAGTTCTGTGTATCGCTGCAATGGTCATGGATAGGCGTACCACCAGGGGAGCGTCTCGTTCGTCTCATTACTTTTTACATAAAAAAAAAAAACTCGCATACATCGATGATATTTTCGTTTACTCTGAAACCTCGCTGTTTCATTGGAGCAGTGCGTTTAGTTGGCCTAAGGGTCGTGGAGACAGTTAGAAATTTTTGTTGCTATAGAAATCAAGAAACAAAAAATAAAAATACTTACATAATTATATTTGTGGTACATTTTTTTATAACAAACTAGCGACCCGTCTGGCTTCGCATGGGTGCAATGTTTTCGCAAGACAGCCCTGTTGGTTCATTGGTAGAATGTCTTTTCTTTTTTTTTATGTTTGGCAGGCTAGATGTTTGACCACAGCTCACCTGATGTTAAGTGAAGGGGTGTGGTCGAAGATGGTAAAGCACACCTAGCCTGGAATGGAACTGGCTCTCAAGTGAGGCTGCCGGAACACACTGTTAGATGCTTGGTGGCAGATTTTCAACTTGGGGGTGGTAGCTAGCCAGCCGGGTACTAGATAGTACCCTACCACTGCTATTGTTTCCTCACGATGTTTTCCTTCACCGGCAGCTCAAGCTCATTGTTGGGGTTTGCACCCACGCCCTTCGGCATGCGAACCTACCGCGCTAACCACTGAGCTATCATCGCTACAAACTACTACTACTTGTCTGCTTCAAGAGCTGAAGGGCGTGGGTTCGATTCCTACCCAGGACAAACTTTGTGGTACAAACAAATGTTTGTTCTGTGTCTGGGTGTACTGTATGTATTATAAGTATATAAAAAAAAGTAAGTAATTTATAAGTTATCTGACTTCCATAACAAGCTTTGCTTAGTTTGGGATCAGATGGCGCTGCGTGTAATGTCCTGTGATATTTATTTATTTATTTTATTTTATGTAGATACTAATGTGGTGTATATGCATGTATTATACTTACAAACCTTTCTCTTGAATCACTCTGTCTATTAATGGAAACTTTGCTGAGCAATATGTAATAGCAAAATAGTAATTTTTTCGTAAAAAAAGACATTTTTAACAGGAAGATGATTTGTGAAAATAGGGCGTTAATTAGGTAAGGGGACTTTGATGAGATTGCGTAATTAAATTTTGCTTTGTGAGAGGTTTTCCAAGGTTTTCCTTATGATCTTTATGTTCTGATAAAATTTCAAATTATATAATTAAAATGTGTGGAATAATTTTAATTGATTTTTATAAACACTAAATTGACGTTTTGCTGCGATAAGTATTTTTATTTGAGTAACAATACTCTCACAAGAACTCTCTTTTCGTTTGCATCGGCTAATGTACAAAAAAAATAATGGTTTATAAGCTCGGTGTGCTAAAAGTAATCTCTAAAAGTAATAAATTATTTTATTTACTACTGGCTGTGCCCCGCGGTGTTACCCGCTACATGTTTTCAGGATAAAAAGTAACCTATGTGTTAATCCATGGTCTAAGCTACCTCCATACCAAATTTCATCAAAATCCGTTCAGTAGTTTTTGTTTAGTTCACATTCCACATTCCGCGCGAATTAAGAGAGGTTTACACTTTACATGGGTCAATTTTACTTACTAATTGAAAAGCTTCTTCATTGCCACTTACACGGTCAATTTTGCCGCCTGTTTGGTGGAAGTCGAAATTTACTTTTTTTATCGTTGACAACCTAGGTGACAGCTCACTCTATGTTAAGGGACAGTGTGGTCTAAGATGGTAGAGCATACCTAGCCGGGAACGAAACTGGCCTGATCTATATCTATAAAATCAGTTGTTCCTGAGATTCTCTCGCTGTCTTGTCAATTTGCTGTTTACACGAACGGTGAAAGCGTCTGTCGCTCCTTCATAACAACTCACTAGTCATGACAATCGATCACATTTCGTCTAATCGGCTGTCGTCAGTACCTCCGTATTTTTATACCACACTCCTTTGTATTGTGGTCAAAGTCTTAAGGAATTGCGTATTGTTTGCTATACGAGTATCGATATAACTCTGAAATCTCTAATAATATGTCAAATATGAAATACACACTCACTGACACTGTCAATGTCACTTGACAAAAAACTTATCTATAGAATTTTTAATTAAGTATATTAATTTGTACTATTGATTTTATTTATTGTTTTTTTGGTTTATCTGTTTTGTTTTATTGGCTTTTATTTTGTAAATAATTTTATAATTTTTGACTGTTCATTATTTTTTGGGACATTAAATTTATTGTTATTCTGTATTTTTTGTCAAGTGACACTGTCAATGTCACTTGACAAAAAACTTATCTATAGAATTTTTAATTAAGTATATTAATTTGTACTATTGATTTTATTTATTGTTTTTTTGGTTTATCTGTTTTGTTTTATTGGCTTTTATTTTGTAAATAATTTTATAATTTTTGACTGTTCATTATTTTTTGGGACATTAAATTTATTGTTATTCTGTATTTGTATAAATTTTGACATTTTGATTAATACTGACATGCTAGTATAGTTTACAATTTAACATTTCATGTGTTTTAAATCATTGTAAGGTAAATGTAACTGGGTGTGTCTGTTTTTTCCACAACAAAAAAAATAATCACAGTAAGTCAAGTAAGTAAGTCACTTTACGTCAAGTGTATCAAAATGTCATAATACTTACTTATAAGCGTGACGTATGCGGTGTCACAAAGGTAACTGATGTCACATAAAATCTACAATAGCGGATTATTAGGTATGACCTTAATTCACACTTGAAAATAGTTTCTTTTTAAGCCAAACACGATCGATAAACAAAACGCTTTCGTTTTTTTAGTGATCTGAAACATTTTTAGGGTTTTAGGGTAAAAATACGAACGATAAGAACGGGACCCTAGTACTGAGACTTTGCTGTCCGTCCGTCCGTCCGTCTGTCACCAGGCTGTATCTCAAGAACAGTGATAGCTAGACAGTTGAAATTTTCACAGATTTCTATTGCCGCTATAACAACAAATACTAAAAATAAAATAAAATCAATATTAAAGGAGGGCTCCCATACAACAAACTTGATTTTTTTGGTGTTGTGTTTTTTTTTAGATAATGGTAGGTACGCACGAAGGGTTCCGCCCTTCGTGCGCAAGTCCGACTTGCACTTGGCCGATTTTTTTATTGTAACAGAAATGCCGTTCTACCTATGGTAAAAGGCTATTCTATTATTCTATACATCTATTTGTGACCATTGACCAATGGTACCCAAAACATTGAACAACATTCTGTCGTGTTGAGCAATATTTTCTGAAAGTCCTGGACATTCCTTTGGCATTCATCATGTACTATCAAGATATTCGACGGTTAGTCTCAATACGAACAGCCTTGTGTAATCGCTATTTCTTATATCCTATGACCGCATATAGGATTTCTCGTGAAAATTATTTTCCCCGTGGCAGGAACGTGTCTCGTTATATCTCGATAAGCGGAGTTGTGTGGGTCCCAGATATCGGAAGATGATGGATGGAGTTTTTACCGAACTTAACTTTCATAATTAATGGTAATGTTTTTATCCAGAGTAGATTTCTTTAACAGGAGTCTAGGTATGTACCACCGCAGTGCCAGATGTTCTGCTGCCAAGCAGTTGAAGGGCACTGCAGCTAGCGAAATTACAGGGCTGTTGAGACTAACCATCGAATGTCTTAAAGTAATGAACGCCAAAGTTGTGATGCCATGGACTTTGTTTTGCTACTAAAAGTTCTATGTATCGCTGCAATGGTCATGAACAGGCGTTATCTCTTACTATCAGGAGAGCGCCTTGTTCATATCATTATTATTATACTTAGAAAGAGCACTTGTCTTACTTGGTGGTAGATCTCCTTAGCAGGAGGTCGTCTAGGTAGGTACCACCGCAGTACCAGTTATTCTGCCGCTAAGCAGTAGTGTGTAAACATTACTGTGTTCCGGTTTGAAGGGTAGGTACTGCAGCTAGCGAAATTACTGGGCTGTTGAGACTAACCATCTAGTCTCAAAGTAATGAGCGCCAAAGCAGCGATGCCCTGGACTTTGTTTTGCTACTCAAAGTTCTGTGTATCGCTGCAATGGTCATGGACAGGCGTTATCTCTTACCATCAGGAGAGCGTCTCGTTCGTCTCATTAGTTTTTAAATTAAAAAAAAAAACTTGAATTTTCTATTTTGCCGACGAACAGTTCACCTAAAAATGATGTGCAGTTAAATAGGTACATAGTATCGGAAATAAATTTGAAACAGTAAAAAAAATTACAAAACAGGGGTAAGAAACAAAATAAGTAAAGATGGTATATCGCAGTAAGAATAGAATACGTTTATTTGATGTAAATAAACATTTATTTTCTCAATTTGATGTTTATTTTCTCAATTTAATTGATTTGATATATGAATAACTTTTGATACTTTTATCGTAATTTAGTTAAAAGTACAGGACATTTTCTTTCTCTAGGCACGATGTTTTTCTCCATCGCTTAATACGAAAATAATTTGCAAAAAAAAACAGAAATGCGCGCCGTCAGATTCGAACCCACGACCTTCAGATTCACAGTCAGACGGTCCAATTAGACTCTCGAAACAAATTGGTGTAACTATACTTACGCGTAATCGAGTAAACAGCGGTAAGTTTTCCGTGACATTGCGAAATGTCAATGTCACCGACCGTGACATTGTAAAGTGCCTACTTAACAGGTTGCAGCCCGTATGTCGCGACTAGCAAATCGTATTTTAATGTGAAATCAATGTAAATATTCCGAGACGAAGGAAACTTTAACGATTATGGACGTAATATCAGTTTGACCTTCTTTGGTGAAATTCTGTTGTTATTTGGTTTAATGATGCTATTTATGAATATATAATATATATTATTATATATTATTTTTTTAGCATAGCAAAGCTCACCTAAATTAAAGTGGCAGTGGAACCATATTTGTCGCAAAACTAACAACCGCTGAGGTTGACGTGTTCTAGAGTGGATACCGCAGCAAACAAAGCGTAGGACGCCCTGAGACTGAGCGGAGTGACGTATGTATACGTCACTCCGCTCAGTCAATGTATACATAAGACAGTTAGCAGTAACCTGGGAACTTTTAAAAATCTTCGACCGGCTAGGTGTTTAACCGCAGCTGGAAGATTTGGAGCTTAAACACATTTAGCCTAGAATGGAACAAGCTTACGAACGAGGCCGCTGAACATATCGTAAGGTGCTTGGCGGCAGATTTTCAATTTGAGGGTGGTAGCTAGCCAACTGAGTACTAGAAACTACCCTATCACCATGTTATGTATATTCCTCACGATGTTTTCTTTCACCAGCGGCTCAAGCACATTGTTGAGGTTTGAACCCACGTCTTTCGGCGTGTAAGGCGACCGCGTTACAGTGGTTAACGCGGTCGGCTTACACGCTATCATCTCTACAAGGTCCTTCTCGACCTTCATATAAGCTGAGCACTGCGTTGGGCTCGGTCGACCACTACGATCTTATACTTAAGTTAAGTAGTTATTTAAATAAATAAATATCATAGGACATTACACACAGCGCCATCTGACCCCAAACTAAGCAAAGCTTGAATTATGGAAGACAGATAACTGATAGAATACTTAAACAGTTTTCTTTTGTAAACACAGAACAAACATTTGCTTTTATATCACAAAATGGTTGTCCTGGTTGGGAATCGAACCCACATCCTTCAGCTCTTGGAGCAGACATACTACTAATGAACCAACAGGGCTGCTTGCTTTTGATGATAAAGCGATCCCAAAAGAACAAACCGCAAATCGTTAGTAAAATAGAGCAAAACAAACCATAAACCAACGGAATACATTTCTACAACAAAGAAAGTCCGTGTATACACATGTTGGTTCAAATACACTGTGTATTATTTATATATCTCCGCAGCAAGTATTTCACGGTCGATGGCACAATGACCTCTGGCGGGAACGTACATTTTTCATACGATTGTATTCGACGGGGAAACTTGGGGAAATTCCATGAGTAGACTTACTCATGTTTATTTTATGTTCTGAGTATGTATTTAATAAACAAAATAAAATGAAAAAACCTTAAATTGATACTATTTACAAAATTTACACAAAAAACTTAATCTAAAAATAAATACATATCACAGGACATTACACACAGCGCCATCTGACCCCAAACTAAGCAAAGCTTGTGCTATGGAAGACAGATAACTGATAGAATACTTAAATACTTTTTTTTTATTTTTTTTTGTAAATACATACTTATAATACATACAGTACACCCAGACACAGAACAAACATCGATGTTAGTCACACAAATGTTAGTCCTGAGTGGGAATCGAACCCACGCCCTTCAGCTCTCGAAGCAGACAAAAGTCCATCAGAGGAGGGATACGCAAGCATTCTGGCCACTGGAGGGGTATGTGGTCAGAATGCTGGTAAGCATTCTGGCCACATACCCGTTCAGTCCACAGTCCCACCTCTGCAAGTTCAGCGAAATAAGCGAGTAATACTTTTTTGGGCTCAGTAGGTACGCAGCTTAGCGACGATTCACTGTAGTAGTTACACCGTACTATGTGTTCAAGGACTGCAAAAACAGTTCACAAAATAAATGATCCAGTACATATCTGACCTTTCTGACATTGCCATCCAGGGTGGCAATGCTTAGCTTTTGATACCACATTCCGTTCGAATTGATTTTTCTGTATTGAATTATTATTTTTAGAAACTTTTTAGTGCTATTTTATACTACAACTAAAATATGCTAGCTCCTAATCCGATATCCTGATCTCAACATTTTAATTTTTTTAAATTGTTGTCAGGCTTGACCGCGGCTCAGCGGATGTTAAGTGACGGTGCGGTCGAAGATGGAAAAGTACACCTAGCCTGGAACAGAACTGGCTCTCTGAATGAGGCTGCCGGAACACATTGTTAGATGCTTGGCAGTAAATGTAATAAAATAAATATTGGAGGGCATTTAACACAGCGACATCTAGCCCCAAACTAAGCAAAGCTTGTACTATGGGAACCAGGCAGCTGACAGAATACTTAAATACTTTTTTTTTAAATACATACAGTACACCCAGACACAGTTCAAACGTCGATGGTAGTCACACAAATATTAGTCCTGTGTGGGAATCGAAACCACACCCTTCAGCTCTTGAAGCAGACATACTAGCAATGAACCAACAGAGCTGTCAGATAGGTACTGGATCTTTTATTTTGTGAACTGTTTTTGCAGTTCTTGAACACATAGGTAGTAGCTGCGTAACTACTGAGCCCAAGAAAGTATTACTCGCTTATTTAGTATTACCTACCGAATATAACGGTGCGCGGCATCTGGGTTTTAGTCTGTCTGTGAACGGTAACTATCATAAATTAACGCCAAAACGAAGTGCAGTAGATAATTGTATGACTATTCTATTTTGAGACAATACGCAGAAATCCTTACGCACGAATGAAAGTTCAGGCCTATGACCCTACCACAATAAAAACTGCATAACACTATCCGGGCTAAAATTGCAGTGTCGACGCACTCCGTACTCAACTTGACCTTAAAACTACTGCAAACAAAAACAGAACTTAACTCTACGAAATAGAATATTGAATTCAATCAAAATCAGAGCAAATAATGAGACCTTTTCAATTCCAGAACCAATTACCATTGAAGTCTACAAATAATCCTAAACGAACTATATACAGTGCTCTGCTACGGTAAAATAGACTTTAAATCTGTAACGTTGTAGAAGACTTTTACGTGAACGGTTACGCAGGAACCCCTGGAACTTGGATAATGCCCTTTACGAATGGCAGCAATGTTTCGAATTCGACTTATTTGCTGTGGAATACCGCTCATATTTCTTTGTCACCTTAATCATTGACAAGCCCGAATAGTCTTAACAGCCCCTACGAGTCACACAGAAGAAATAACTTTAAGCGTAGCGGACAAGGTTTATATTGGTGTGGAAGCGTCAAGAGAGTGTCACCGATATTGCATTCCAGGAGATGCGAATGACTTTACGATGACAACGGCCAGACAAGGGCACGCATTGCCTCTTGCATGAGGTAGCTTGATAAATAGAATTGTTTTAGTTTTGATTTATAGCGTCCGTGACACGATACAAGACAGAGAAGTCAATCGTTCTCGAATATTATATATAATTTACCTATTTTGATCAAAAATGAGAATAAATATAGACTTTCCGTTCGCCAAATACGATGATCTCATTTTTCATGTGTCAGGCACTTCCCTGACCTTCCCTTTGTTTTGTCTTGAAAATTTAGGTATCCTCAATTCAGTGGTCACTTTTTTATGTCAGTGACTTGTCTTCATCATCATCATCCACAGCCTTCTTTATCCCACTGCTGGGTATAGGCCTCTCTCTTTTAATGCCACCTGCCTCGCTCCTGTGCCAATTTGGTTCAGGTTTGACCCGCGACGGTGACAATATCGTCGACCCATCTTGTCTGACTGACTTATCTGTCTGACTTGTCTTAGTCTGTCTTATTTATTCTAACAGATAACAAAAATGACATTATCATTTGCGGTTGTCAATATTGGGTGCCGTATTCGTACTAGGTTTGCATCTGTTCTGCGCCTAGACAAAAATATATGTATATTCGTTAACGCTAATAGAAAAGTCCAAAAATGTACGGGATTGACATAAGCTGCCCACGTGATATATCGACAGCTTAAATCAATTCCGTACATTTATCACTTTTCTATTGGCGTTATCGCCAATCGAAGGTTGTCGTTACCCTCAGGTTTGTTAACTCCGGTTGTGCTGATTCGAAAGGGAGTTTAATTCATTGTAGGTACTCATTATGGGCATAACTCAGAAATAGTACAAAAAAGTTGTTTTATAGAATTTTTTTTTTAATGTAAAAGTAATGAGACGATCGAGGCGCTCTCCTGATGTTAAGAGATAACGCCTGTCCATGACCATTGCAGCGATACACAGAACTTTGAGTAACAAAACAACGTCCAGGGCATCGCTGCTTTGGCTAGATGGTTAGTCTCAACAGCCCAGTAATTTCGCTAGCTGCTGTACCCTTCAATCCGGAACACAGTAATGTTCGCACACTACTGCTTGGCGGCAGAATATCTGGTACTGCGGTGGTACCTACCTAGACGACCTGCTGCTAAGGAAATCTACCACCAAGTAAAAGCGACACGCGCTAGGGTCAACTGTATATACATTCATCGTTAGATGCAAGACACTGTTTATATAGACAGACACACATTTGGACACAATATTATACCTATATATAATTCACACTTAATAACACCAGACAGCCAAGCTCAGGCAAGTGTGTTCTCGATGAAGACTAGGAGCCAAGTGACTGCAAGCAGTCGGACCATCACGAACGAAGAAAAGAGAAACCGCCTCGGTTTCCGTTACGGTGATAGCCATCAACAGCTGGCACGTAGTTTCCGGTATAGACTTTGGTTTGCAATCGGCAAGGCGGCAAATTCAAGTGGCGACAACACAAGTGATGTACCAAGACCCGCTCGCACTAGCTACTGGGACGGTGAATGCAAATTTCTACTTTATTTTGCACCCAAAAAAAATAATCGTTCGAAACGAATAATAAGTTTAATTAATGTCAAAAGGTCGTACAATGCGAGTCAATAAATTAGCAGAAAGCTGTCTAGACAAAATAGCTAGACAGTTATATACCTAAACATAACCTAAGTAAAGCATTTTACGACTTTCTCGCCGTAGGTAATATAACTGAATAGTACCTAAATAAGACATTTACGACTTATTCTAGTACCTACTTATTCTAGTTTTTAGATTTCAGAAACGTATTACAAAAAAAAGGTCATAGACAGACGTTATCATTTACTATAAAATAAAATAAAAATAAATATCGTAGGACATTACGCACAGCGCCATCTGACCTCAAACTAAGCAGAGCTTGTGTGATGGAAGGTTTGTAAATGCATACTTATAATACATACAGCCACACAATAAACATTTGTCGATACATAAAATGTTTGCCCTGAGCAGGAATCGAACCCGCGCCCTTCAGCTCTTAAGGCAGATATGCTACCAATGAGCCAACAGGGCTGTCAAAGGAGTGTTTATACGTGTGGTCTAGTCGTGTAATTTTGAGAACGCATTCTGTGCCTGAAACATTTAAGGACTATCGTTATAATGTTCTCTCGGTTGCACTCACGACCCCTCACGTGTAAGGCTTCATAGTGTATTCACTTCTAGATGGAAACGGGCCAACTTTGAAATTTTATGCCCTGTACCAACTTGGATAAACTTAATGCGATATAAACGAGTACAATTTATGTGGAAGTCATGTGTGTGATTTATATAGCTGCAGTTAGAGCTGGGCTCATACTTCATGACTCATAGTTTTGGTAAAAGTTTGTAGTAAGTAACTAATATTCAATTTACTCTGCACTAGCTGACGCCCGCGACTTCGTCCGCGTTAACTTTAGAATTAAGTTCACAGAGAAATGAAACATGTAAGTAACAAATGAGCAATAGTCATGAATCTGACATCTGTTAATGTGACATCTGTCAATCTGACAATCTGTTAATCCGTCAATGAAAAAATAAGCTTTCAAATGAAATAAATATCTTGTAAAAAGTATTACATAATTTTACAACAGATTTATTTATTTATTTTAACGCGCGTTTGACTACCAACTCGCCTGATGGGAAGCGATGAGGTCGAAGATCAAGCACGCAGATTTAGAAGAAACCTTTTCACTCTAACCTTAAATAAATAAATATCATTACACACAGCGCCATCTGACCCCAAACTAAGCAAAGCTTGTATGGTATGGAAGACAGATAACTGATAGAATACTTAAATAGTTTTTTTCTGTAAACACATACTTATAATATAGAACACCCAGACACAGAACAAACATTTGTTTATACCACAAAATGTTTATCCTGGGTCGGAATCGAACCCAGACATATTATCGAAGAACCAACAGTGCTGTCGATCTAGATTATATCTATCAGGAAACTAGGAAGCCGGCAGCTTGTTCCATTCCTTGTCCGTACGGATGAGAAACGTAGAGTCAAAACGTTTGGTACGTACCCAAGGAAATTCCACTACGTATGGGTAGTAATGGGCCGTCTTTCTACTTGTCCTGTAGTAAATAAGGGATGAAAGTACAAAGTCGTACAGCTTAGTAGCACAGTCTCCGATATGAATCCTTTAGAAAATGTATAGACACGCGACCTTCCGGCAGTGTTTAAAGCTTAAAAGTTTTTTATGAAACTTGAAGTCAAAAAAAAATCCCGCTGGATTGAAAACAGTGCTGGATTGCCATCCCTAGTTGTGATACAAAAATATTGTTAATAAGATTTACTTGGTGGTAGGTTTCCTTAGCAGGAAGTCGTCTAGGTAGGTACCACCGCAGTACCAGATATTCTGCAATAGTGTGTTGACATTACTGTGTTCCGGTTTAAAGGGTACTGTAGCTAGTGAAATTACTGTGCCGTTGAGACTAACCATCGAAAGTCTCAAAGTAAAGAGCGCCAAAGCAGCGATGCCCCGGACTTTGTTTTGCTACTCAAAGATCTGTGCATTGCTGCAATGGTCATAGACATGCGTTATCTCTTACCATCAGGAGAGCGCATCGTTCGTCTCATTACTTTTACACAAAAAAAAAGTCCATAGTTCACTGTAACAAGTCCGCATAACAATCAACAGAGCAAGTAATCGATAGATGCGACAGCACAAACGCTGTTAGCATATTAATGTACTGAGATGTAGCTGGTGGGCTGCTCGTTTCGAGCTATTGTCTCTGTGTCTATACCACAGTAACCATGCGCCAATACATTTCCAATAATTGTCATCGAAATTACTCGAGCACAAACATACACACACAAGCCTGTCTGAGGTATGTCACTCATCCGGACTAACAGTAAGAACATTTTTTATTATTTTTTATTCCTAAGTATTTGTATATATATTAATTTATCTATGTAGTAATATTTAAGTAAATTTAGGTATTTTTTTAAAAAAAATTGTAGTTTATTTGTTGCTTGTATTAGTATTGTTTTGTAACTGTGTACTTTATTGTATTTAATGTGTATTGTATTGTAATTGACTCTTAATCGTTTTGGTGTATAACTGTGAGTTTTGAGTAAATCAAATAAAATAATAAAATAAAATAACATAAGAACAACATTTGACAACCCTGATGGCTCATTAACAATATGTCTGCTTCAAAAGCTTTAAGGTGTGGATACGATTCCCACCCAGGATAAATATTTTGTGGTAGTATAAACAAATGTTTGTTCTGTGTCTGTCGTCTTTTGTAGCGATCATAGCTCAGTGGTTAGCGGGGTCGGATCACACGCCGAAGGGCATGGGTTCCAACGCCAACAATGAGCCGGTGAAGGAAAACATTGTGAGGAACCCATAGCATGCCCTTTAGCATGCAACTTTCTAGTACTCGGCTGGTTAGCTTTGGTGTTATCAATAAAATATTTGTATTAAAAACAAATAAAATGAATGAATGAATGCCTTTCCTCCTTGTCCTTTTCGACTTTTCCCGCTTAGTCTATTTTTTTTATTGTAAATGTAATGCGACGAACGATGCGCTCTCCTGATGGTAAGAGATAACACATGTCCATGACCATTGCAGCAATACACATAACTTTGAGTAGCAAAATAAAGTCCAGGGTCCCTGCTTTGGCGCTCATTACTTTGAGACTTTCGATGGTTAGTCTCAACAGCCCAGTAATTTCGCTAGCTGCAGTACCCTTCAAACCGGAACACAGTAATGTTTAAACACTACTGCTTGGCGGCAGAATATCTGGTACTGCGGTGGTACCTACCTAGACGACTTCCTGCTAAAGCAATTTACCACCAAGTACAATATGATTAAATGTCAATAAGAAAATAATATACAATGGGTGACTAGTAATACAATTCTCATCTAGGTACATAGAATCCAAGCACTTGAATTCTCACAGCTAGAGGAAACGCTATAATAGTCAGTGCAAACTGTTGTTTTAAGTAGTTAGTGTAGTTTACACAAACAACATTCACCGTGTGTACGTTTGTCTGACCATTCACGTTTGTAGTGTAGGTACACTATGAGGTTTTCTTATTTGTTTAGTTATATAATAAGCATATGAGAAATACAGACAGATTGGATAAGTCATTAGTAGGAATTTGCGATTGATAAAAAGAAATCGAACCGATGTCACATGCATAAAAAGCCTGTTTTTTTTTTTATGGTTGACAGGCTAGTTGTTTGACCACAGCTCACCTGATGTTAAGTGAAGGTGTGGTCGAAGATGGTAAAGCACACCTAGCCTGGAATGGAACTGGCTCTCAAGTGAGGCTGCCGGAACACACCGTTAGATGCTTGGCGGCAGATTTTCAACTTGAGGGTGGTAGCTAGCCAGCCGAGTACTAGAAAGTACCCTACCACGATGCTATGGTTTCCTCACGATGTTTTCCTTCACCGGCAGCTCAAGCTCATTGTTGGGGTTTGAACCCACGCCCTTCGGCATGCGAACCTACCGCGCTAACCACTGAGCTATCATCGCTACAAATAGTGAAATAGTGAATAGTGAATCATGGTTCATTAAGATCAGGCAGCACAGCATCAAAGTATCACAGATTTAATTTAGCATATAACATCGCTACATAGTTAATTGTTTGATTCAGACGTTACTTTGCGGAAGTTCATTTTGAATGTTCAAGGTATATATCTAGTTTATTTCCGCTTAACAGTCGTTCCAGTTCCAACAGTGATGGGGACTTAAATTAAACTAATTTGACACAGCTTATTAAATAAAAACCTAATCTTACTTAATATCTAGAACTAATTAGACATAAACTTAAAAATATACTTAATTTGACAAAGATTAAATTAAAATAACAAAAATCTAAGGAGGATTTTAAGATTTAGCATTATTTTAATTAGACCCACAAAAATTACCTAATTTCTATTTTCAATGACAATTTCATAGTAAGACAATTTCCAACCTAAACAGAACTAGAAAATTGCAATCGTAAATTGCGTTCCAATTCTGTCCAAACATAAAAGGGGTTCCTTTTTAATCAATTAAGCGGAAAAATCCTTAACACATGACGTCCGCACTCTAAAACCCTAAAGCGATTGGCGTGAGTACCCAATCCCGGTATATGTATGTGGTCTAAGTTACAGGAGAATCACACGAATATTATAAAGGCGAATGTGTGTGAGTGTGTTTGTATGTTTGTTACTTTTTCACACGAAAACGGCTAACACACACATGCTTTGGTTTTCAACTATAGGCTCACCGGAAGACCAGGGCTGGTCATGACCAGTTAGTATGACCAGTATTATGGTGAGGTACTAGCTGCGTTCTGTGGAGTTACTCGCTCCATTTTTCGAGATAAAAAGTAACCTATGTGTTAATCCAGGGTGTCAGCTACATCCATACCAAATTTCATCAAAATTGGTCCAGCCGTTTGAGCGTGAAGAAGTAACAAACACACTTACACAATGTTTGTTCTGTGTCTGTGTGTTCTTTTATACAAAAGTATGTATTTAGAAAAAAAAGTATCTAAGTATTCTTATAGTTATTTGGTTCCGATTGGTTAGGTTTTGTTATTAATTTTTATTAGAAATGTAGGAATTTATTATTATTAAATTATTTTATCTAGTGTATTGACATGTTATTTTGTAGTATACTATTTTTTTTGTAATTATGTAGTTGTGACTTGCCCAGTGTAACTGAATGTCTTATAAGGCCAATAAATTTAATAAAGAAATATTACAAGCTATGCTTAGTTTAGGGCTAGATGACGCTGTGTGAAAGATGAATATGACATTTAAAAATATGACAATTTAAAAATAAAAAAATTGACTTAGATGAATCCTCCTCTCTTCTAAACGTTGCGGTGCCCGACATGGTCCATATTTGACTATGTACCATAAACTACTTTGTATTATGGAAGCAATAAATATCTTGAATCTTTTGTAAAAAAGTCCTAGATTTTTTTTTCTTTCTTTCATCACACCACTGTGTACGCCTGTGACTTGCACCACCCTCCTTGCATAAGAGTTCCAAGTAGAACACTCGGACCTACAAGATTGCTTTTCGAGTGCCATTACACAAGGCTCCCCAAATGTGGAGGTTTTATTAACCTGAGTTTTATTTTATATATGTAGGAAGACTTGTGAGGATTGCTTGGGATGGATTTGTTTTGGGGAACGAGGGTTAGCTGACTGAGAGGTCACGTAAGTTTTGAGATGGGCATCGGACGTCTTCATGTCATCACTGGAAATTTGTGCTTTTTTTTAATGGTTTACAAGCTAGTTGTTTGACCATGCCCCCGTTGCATAGGCCACCACTCTGCTGCAACCTTACTTCACCTGTCCTCACTTCGGTTAGCAATGTGTCCTGCCCAGCTTCACTTGAGGTTCATAACCGCGACACCGACGTCTCGAACTTTCGTTTATCGCGGATCTATAATAATTAGGATCTATAATACGTATCATTCGTATTTATTTTTAATTGCCTGATGGTTAGCAATAGTGTCGTCAAAGACGCAGCACGCTTACCTAGAAGAAATCTATTTACCTACTCTATGACAGCCCTGTTGGTTCATTGGTAGTATGTCTGCTCCAAGAGCTGAAGGGCGAGGGCTCGATTCACACCCAGAACAAATGGTTTGTAGTATAAACAAATGTTTGTTTTGTGGCTGGGTGTCCTGTATTCATTATAAGTATGTATTTACAAAAAAAAGTATTTAAGTATTCTAACAGTTATCTGACTTTCATAGTACAAGCTTTGCTTAGTTTGGGGTCAGATGGCGCTGTGTGTAGCAAAACAATTGTCTATCAAAAAGGTGCATACACATTTTAAAATAAAATAAATAAATATCGTAGTACATTAGACACAGCGGCATCTGACCCCAAACTAAGCAAAGCTTGTGCTATGGAAGTCAGTTACCTGATAGAATACTCAAATACCTTTTTTTGTAAATACATACTTAGATAGAGCTGTCAAACAAAAACTTTTAAAAGTGCAATAGATCAAATGCATGTTGAGAATCGCACAAATAAACGCCACACGCCGCAGGCTGTATGCCTAGTTTTGGACATCCCTGCTATAGAGACACTTAAGACCCAATTCTATGATCGCACCCTAACGATGTGGTTACCACTCCAACGCGTTAACGATTGCGGTTCGCAAAGTGACGTCACCCGTCCATCATGACAGAACCAAACCTTCGAACTTAAATGATCAATTAGAAATTGTTACACTTTTGTATAAACTTGTATAATAAATTAAAATTTATAAATTCCAAATTATTTTGCTTTATATAATTTGGAATTTGGAATTTATTATTTAAATGTCTTGGTTTGTAAATTGGCGATAAGTTAACAATGTATACAATTTCTAAACTTTCGATTTCGATAATTTTTTAATATGACCACCTCTAAAGTATGATCTATCAAGCATAAAAAGAATCATCAAGATCGATTCATAATTGGCGGAATTATCGCATAACATATATACAAAAAAAAAAAACAAAAAAAAGATACAGTCAAATTGAGAACCTTTTTTGAGTCAGTTTAAAAAAAAGTAATTTTTCTTTACATACATACGTATATGACATGTCACGAAAGTCTCCTCCTTGCAGCTTAGCTGTGTCTTTATTTATTATTAACTAATCCATTGAGTCCAAATTAAATTGTTTTAGTAAAAGAAAAAGCAATAGCAAACATTATGCCAGTCGATACACCCGGGACTCTTTCTGGCACAAATTCTTCATTGCTTAATCAATTTAACTCATATTTTATTTCTTATCAACTGACAACTCGAGCGATCATTTTCTGTCCTATTTCATAAAACCTTTGAAGCTTACATCTTTAAGGCCCTTAAAATTCTTAAGGTAAGGCTTCAAACATCTTCACTTGAGTTAACGTCAGTATCACTTGATTTAATCACTTTTAAATGGGATAAGATACATTTTAACATAATAATATTATTCTGAGGGTTTCGTGAATTCAACCACAGACTAATATATTATTAGAATTTGCAATCATATAATAGCGCTTGACATGGGAGCAAACCTAAGTAGATTCATCCTACCAGACACGTGTGTTTATGTGTTTGTCATTATGCGTTCCAAATTTCATCTAAATATATTTAAAAAAAATCTAATCAAAAAATGAAACAATTTTTTTTCTTTAATATTAGACCATCTCCCGTCTTTTCTTAATCAGTGACGTGTTTTCCATTCTTAGTTGCCTAGGAGAGATCGCTTTTAGCGATAAGGCCGCCAGTTTTGGCTCTAGCTTATTAGATTCTTTGTTACTGTACATTTTTCCATTTTTGGTGTGCACAATATTTTTTTCTATCTATTAGTCTATTTATTCGAAAAAATATAAAACAAACATACTGACATCCACAGACTTAAAGTTTAACTTTTAGATTACATTTGCGTGTTGGTCATCATTTCTAGTACCTACCCGGTTAGCTAGCTACAAATAAGTTAAAAAAAAATCGTGTTTATTATTTTGTGTTTTTATGTAATGACTAGTTCAGTAGTTTTTGCGTGAAAGGGTAACAAACATCCATCCATCGAATCTTTAACATTTATAATGATGATGGTTGTATTTTAAAAGTAGTTTTATGTCACGAATAAAATATTGTCTATTGTCTTTTGAAAACGATAATGGATTTTCCTGTTTGCAATGCGATGGACCCGCACGGCGACACCATTGAACGCTAAGAAGTTTTGACTTGTAACTTTCATCTATCTATACTATTATAAAGAAGAAAGATTTGAATGTTTGTTTGTTTGTATTGAATAGGCTCCGAAACTACTGAATCGATTTCAAAAATTCTTTCACCGTTGGGAAGCTACACTATCCCCGGGCAACATAGGCTACTTTTCATCCCTGTATTCCCACGGGAACGGGAACTACGCGGGTGAAACCGCGAGGCGTCCGCTAGTTGAAAACAATCGTGGACTCCTTTGTGAGTCTTCAATTCTTTTGTGATGAATCTTCACTAATACAGATGGTGTTTTTAACAGAAAGTTACAGAACAATGAACCTAAACTGAAACTCATTACTATCCCATAAGTTTTCCTTATAGGAGAGGCAATTATCCCATTGTTGCACTTGTTGAGAAAACTTTTTCTTTCATGTAAGCTTCCTTCTTGTACGAACAAACATTTACGGGACTTGAAAAGAGAGGACTAGGTATTTAGGTCAGAGATGCGGGTTCTTTTGGGAAAGCGTGTATATAAGATATTCTGCCGCAAAGCAGTAGTGAGTTCCAGTTTGAAGGGTACTGCAGCTAGCGAAATTATAGGGCTGTTAAGACTAACCGTCACAAGTCTCAAAGTAATGAGCGATGGAGTAGCGATGCCCTGGACTTGGTTTAGCTACTCAAAGTTCAGTGTATCACTGCAATGGTTACGGATAGGCGTTATCTCTTACCATCAGAAATTCGTCTCAATACTTTGTCATTTAAAAAAAGTGTTTTTATAGCTATTCCCTAAAAAACGTATTCAAAAACTGATACTGTAGGTATATGTAGATAACAACTTAGTCTTGGTTTGAAATGTTATACTAAAATAGCTTTTAACCCGCGTATTACATTTGGAAGAGCTATTTAAAAAAACGAGACTGCCGGAAAATTTAAGCCAGCTAAAGTTTGGCATCGCCTGCGTATTACATTAGGAAGTGCTATTTTAAAAAAACAAGACTGCTAAAAATTTCAAGACTGCTAAAATTCGTTTAGTAATTTCCTTGTTAGTTTTCTTTCGTACATTTTGAGAGCCTCAGCATGTAGTAGGAAAGATAGACATGTCCTCGTGATTTATTCATTCACGATTTTCTTCCTATTCCCTTTCTTTGTCTACTCTGAGGTTGTAATCTAAGTTACCCTCTGTACCACAGATTAATAATAGTACATAATTGTACTTTTATCTTTGTTTAGCAGTCTTATAGAATCCAAGCGACCCGCTGCGCGCCGCCGTTGTTCATTTTAGTTGGTGACTTAATTACGAAATATTGTTTGCCTCTACATACATTTCAATATTAACATTTTCATTACAAAATATGATGACATATGTTATGATTTACCAATTCACCTACTTATTAGTATAAAATTTAACTAGTATAAGATTTTAATTAGTACTGTGAATTCGGACGAAAACAATGCTTTCGAATTTTATTTGTTACCAAGTTCATTTTCCGCTTTTCACCGTTTCTCGTCATTTTTCACCATTTTCCATCTTGACAAATGGCAGTAATACTCATTGGCCGGAGGAAATTTAATTGAGTTTCAATCAGTCCATTCGAATTCATAAAGAAAATTCGGAAGGCCTTTTTCAATTCTCCTGAAAGGTTGGTACCATTAATTTTTGCTTCGGATATTTTAATGGATGATGTTCTATTGTAATGGGGCTCAGTGGTACCTTCACTGAAGTATGACAAGTAAATTTAACATAATCTAGTATCTGTACCTATTGTTTATGTGAGTACAGTCCGGTTTGAAGGGTACTGCAGCTAGCGAAATTACTGGGCTGTTGAGACTAACTCTATCAAAAGTCTCAAAGTAATGAGCACCAAAGCAGTGATGCTCTAAACTTTGTTTAGTTACTTAAAGTTCTATGTATCGCTGCGATGGTCATGGACAGGCGTTATCTCTTATCATCAGGAGAGCGTCTCGTTCGTCTCATTACTTTTTACATTAAAAAAAAACTTGAACTGCATTTGGTACCTCCTGTACCTTTCTTCCAAAATGTCATCCGTACATGGTGGATGTTCCCCATGTACGCACAAAGCGTTTTTTAATTCGACGTTTTTCATTCGCACAGCGAGGTTGTGGAACTCTCTGCCGGAGTCTGTGTTCCCTGTTAGGTACAATATGGGTGTCTTCAAATCTAGAGTAAATAGGTTTCTTCTAGGTAAGCGTGCTCCATCTTAAACTATACTACAGCTTAACATCAGGCAGAGTGTGGTCAAACGCTAAACTATTTTGAATATAAAAAATTGTGAGTAAATATGATATAATTTGACATAATAATTACCTACATGTGTAACAATGATATGTATAAGTAGTCAGACAAAATGTTGAATATGCGTTTGCCTTGAAGAGTTGTACCATAAAAAAGTCCGTTGACCTTTGAACAAATCAGCAAAATTATATCGCGTTTTAAAAAAAATAATTATAAGTATGAATAATTTTTTGGTTTGTCATTGCTTTTTTAGTCTATAAAAGTTGCCTTACAAGGTGACGTTGTTAGACATCAATTGAAAGTCAAATTTATTTTGTGTATTTTATTAAAATAAACCTGTCATAGTTTACAGAGTTTTAAACGTAAAAATATTGTACAGAAATATACTATTTCGAAATGGTTTTGAAATCAGTAAAGTTTTTTTTTCTTTGCATACCGAATTACATTAACTAACATAAGTGGTTTCATTTCATGCCACAGAAACCGCTTCCGCCAAATTTATTGACATTTTATTTCCATCCATGTCAATTTTAATATGACACAGTTATTCAATATTTTTACAGAATATTTTTGATTGTCAAACGTTTTACATTGAAAACAAAGCGAGCGGATGAATTGTTTTCGTTTCATATTTGACGAGAGATTAATCTGCCGTTGTGTTAGACAAGGGATATAATGAAACAGGTCGTTATTTTCTTATTGTTCACTAACAAACTGTCGAATGTTTGCCACTATTACGCCAGGCTTTCATAGCCACATAAAACTCCATATATAGCATGTGTGTCTCTATAGTAGAAGAGCGGGATCTTCAGCCACAAGTATTTTTTTTATACTTACTGAAAGGTCCCAACCTAACTTTTAGAAAAAATTTGTCATTAGAACCTTAAAATAAAAATTGAAAAATAGCCTTTCGAGAAATCTTTCTATGAATTTTTCATCAAATTTTATAAATTTTGTCATGCTCAAGTTATGCACATACCTACCCTAGTAAAGTAGTGGTGACTTTACTAGAAGCTTCTACGAAGTTTTGGATACAACATGAAAATACGTTTAACCACATTATTATTAATTGTTATACATTACTTGTGTGCATAAAACACCAATATTTTAAAATGTAATGCGGTGATTGGATTTTCCTCTTTCCCGCCAAAACTTAGCGTCAGTGGCTTTAAGGTGGTTCGATTTCCATACAAACAATTTTTTGCCATTTATGTACAAATGGAGCATAATTTTACAGTGAAATCACAATTACTGGTATTTATTTCGGCCTTTATATGCGGCAAATCACAATTGCTTGAATAAAACAGTAGATTATATTATTAGCATAATCTACTGTTAAAAATCATAAATTCATAAATCATTTGATTTCATGCTAATGATCTACTGTTATAATCAAGCAATTGTGATTTGCCGCAAATAAAGACCAAAATAAATGCCAGTAGCTGCGATTTCACTGTAAAATTATGCTCCATTTGTTCATAAATGGCAAAAAATTGTTTATATGGAAATCGAACCACCTTAACATAGTTATAATTTATTTTTAATTTCACTGTAAAACCAACTTTCTGTGTGTCTCTGCAATGGTCATGGACACGGACAGACGTTATCTCGCAAGGAGAGCGTCTCGTTCGTCTCATTACTTTTACATTAAAAAAAAATAGGCATAGGTACCTCCCACCGTAGTATGATTTACTGCCGCCCCAGTAGTGTGTAAACATTACTGTGTTCCGGTTTGAAGGGTACTGCAGCTAGCGAAATTACAGGGCTGTTGGGGTTAACCTATAAAATATTAAGACGGATTTAGGAAACTATGTATCCAATTACCGCTGTGTGTTTAGTGCTTCATTGTATGTAGTGTTATGCCCAGCAGGGATTAAGCGAGATTCCCATTAAACTGTATCTGGTTCACAGTCCTAGACCAACTAGCTGCATGTACAAATCTATGTATATTAGTGTACTAAGGGACTAATGCGTATTGGCAAACGTAACTTAGTAAGCCCTGCGACTCGATGGAGTGACGATATACGTAGGACAGCTGGTGGTGGATGGAAGCGAAAAGACGAAGATCGGGCTGAGTGGCGTGTCTTGGGAGAGGCCTATGTCCAGCAGTGGACTACAAAAGGCTGATGATGATGATGATGATGATGAAGGCGGTACCGTGGATTTTGAAACATGATTCACGCCGTCGCTAGCATCATACTGCTCGCCGAATTTAAAACATAGCCTAATACTGTATTAAAATCGCAGGCAAAGTAATAAAGTCAACAGCTGACCGTTTCACAATCAGGGATCGGAATTGAAACATGAAATAAATTAAACGAGACTCGTCCGCTTAATAGCTCATTCCGTACCGCGCGGCAGCAGCCGGGGGCAAACTGCTATACTGACAGTAAGAGCGAAAGCACTGAAAAAAATGCATCGTTGGAAATTCATAGACATAAATTTAACACAGCGCCATCTGTACGCAAAGTAAGCGAAGCTTGGATAAATAGAAATAATTTTCTTGTCGTAAATCTCAGTGGTTAGCGCTTTCGGTTAATATGCTTATATAGGGCGTGGGTTCAAACCCTTGAGCTGCTGGTGAAGGAAAACATGGTGCGGAGATCATAACATGGTGGTAGGGTATTTACTCTCATTTTATATATGACTAGCGGACGCCTCGCGGTTTCACCTACGTAGTTCCCGTTCCGTGGGAATACAGGGATAAAAAGTAGCCTATGTCACCCGGGGATAGTGTAGATTCCCAACGGTGGAAGAATTTTTGAAATCGATCCAGTAGTTTCGGAGCCTATTCAATACAAACAAACAAACAATCAAATGTTTCATCTTTATAATAGTGTAGATTAATTGTTTCTGTGTATACATGTTTACTTTTATGCATGTGGCCAAATTGCGTTCCGCACATGGTGTACGTATTTTCACGTTTTTCACTTCGTTTCCACGTTTTTCAGTTTAATTTCAGTTACCGTTTGCCCGCCTTAAGATGAAGTGTGACTATGGTAATGCGACTTTTGAGGGGGTGAAGCAGCCGCACACGGGCGATTAGCACGCGGGGACGCTTCCCCCCGCGCGTTTGTCCATACGCGTCCAGATAATTTCATTTAGATTACAAAGAAAAAATAAAAACTAACAACGTTGAACAAATAATTAAAATAATTAAAAAAAAAATTGATTCATTTGTCGACGGATGAGTAGAAATTGGCATTTTTTCATAAAACTACGTTTTTTTTTCTATCGGACCAACCAACAAAACCACTATGTTTTAAAGTAATTCATCGTCACTTGCAAAATGTTTAAAAAAAAATTGTCTCGGGTTAAAAACGTTTTATTCAGAAGACTATTTTTCAATTTTGGGAACTCACTTCATCTTAAACTTTATTTATTTATTTTTAACAAATTTTGGTATTAAAAACTTTAATTGAAAGTTTTATTTCAATTAGTCATGCGAGACCTTTAATGTCCTTACTGCTGTTATACTTTTTTGCTGGGACCTGAATTAATTATATTCACAATTTAGAGCAGAGGTTGGTCCGACTGCGCGGACTATCTCATTATGTAACATGACCCATGTTTTGCGAAGTTATGAGCACTTTCTTATCTTTTGTAATGTACTAAAGGACAACTGTGCAAGTGTGCAGACCTAGTATCAGAGCCGCTGACACAAACAAGCGAATACCTGAAGGTCGTGAATCGATTTTTGGTGTTTTGGTGGGAACGCGGAATGAGGCGTCACCCTATAACATTTTTTCGAGTGTTTATGGATAGAAATAGTGGTGGTATTCATAAAGTGCCGACTTAGAAGCGCGAGTGTGGGAAAATTATATAATGTGGTGAAACATGAGTTTTCGTGTTGCTTCCAAAACTCCATCGAAGCTTTATAGTAAAGCCGCCACTACTTTACTAAAGCATGACAGGACTTGACTGACATGGACTGTACCTGACCAAGACCAGACTTCGACTAAAACTATAGCTACAATGCAACTTATTTAACTTTTGAATCTTGAAATTATAAAACACTTTGGCAACCTCGCACTGTTCGAGTGTATCGTGTCTATTTTTGTCCGACTAGTAGTAGGCCATAACATTGCAACCCGTGCGCTAATAAAGTGAAAATTTATATCGTTTAATAGGACTAGATTTTCTTGCAAAATTGTAAATTTATGTCGTGCTGTGCTGTGTTTTGTCCATCAAGAACAACAAAACGATGTATAATAGATCCGGAATTATTATTTCATACGTATGTCTTTATGGGCTATTATTATCTTAAATATTTAAGTTTTAAAGCAAAAATGTATTTCTCATTAAGAATACATATAATTAACATCATTTAATTACACTGTGGTGATAATTAACTTAGAATTGAAGCTTTAATTTATGTTCGATAGATGCATCGTTTTACGTCTCCAGAATAGTGATGTACCTGCAACGCTCTTAGGACTTTATCGATAATTATTGCTAAATCCATATCTTTGTTATGTTAAGTTTAATATTAAGTTAAATGTTAGTTGAAGTAGATTAGGATGGTATTACTATTTAATATTTTATTACATGGCAATTACTGTTCATATTTTGCATAGAATAGAAAACAGTTTCGTAATGTAATACCGTAAAATTACTCTCTAGGTCTCATACTATGTAACATTTTCGATAGTAACAGGATTTTTTTTATAGTATTTTTTTATTATACCCACAGCAAGTTTGGTTATCAGCGAAAGTTAAAAATTAAGACACCTTTACATAATGGTCGTTAAAAACTTGTGTTGGCGGGTTTTTTTCGATTTTTGTTTATATAAAGATGACGAAATCAATAATTTAGATTTCATCAGGATACACGAGGCAATGAAAATGAACACTAAAAAATCATTCATAACTAAATTTGATTTCATGCTAATTAATCTACTGTTTTATTCAAGTGATTTACCGCAAATGAAGACCAAAATAAATACCAGTTGCTGTGATTTCACTGTAAAATTATACTTCATTTGTCCATAAATGGCAAAAATTTACTTGTATGGAAATCGAACCACCTTAAGCTTCGACATTCTAGTGTTCTTAGTTGAGAACTAGTTTTAACCAAATGACATACTCATAGACGTCCGAAAATGTTAGTCAGACCAAGGTAGTCATCTTCGAACAAAACGAACATTGTAACATTAAAGCCAATTTTGGCAACCGATGAAAATTTATAAATCACTATCACTAATTACATTTTGGTAGAAGTATTTTATCAAAGCCATGTGCTAAAGTAATTGTAGTCGGAATTTGTTAATACGCATAATTAAGGTCGAAATGTCTGCAATATTAATTCCGTGTGCAATTCAATGCACATGTTTTAATATACGTAATAAATAGTTGGCACTTGAAACGATGATTATATTGGCCCAACAATGTAAATGTTTCAAGCAGAAATAAAGCTGTTTTGTTACACCTGCAGAAATTTAAAGAACCCATAAAAAGATCGACTTGCTTTTGTTTTGGCGGGAACGCGGAAAGAGTCGTGTCGCTCCGTTGTATTTTTTCCAAAACTCGTGTTTTGTCGAGTGTTTATGCATAAAAATGGTGGTGTTTTATTCATTCTTTTATTGACTGGAAGAGATCGATTTTAGCGACAACGTCGTCATTCGTGGCACTTGCTCTTAAGTTTCTTTTTTGTGTGTGCATTTTTTCATATTTTAATACTTATCTGAATACGTCGTTATCTGAATAGAGTACAGAGTCAGAGTTTTGTTTTCAAACCTAAGTTTATTTTGACCACATCGTGTAGGCATAATATTATTATCATTGAGTTAATAATAGCTTAAAAGATAACGTTACATACAATGTCAACGATCTCAATATAATTTATGACAATCTTGACATACCCAGTAGGTACCTAATAATTAGGTACTAATTTGATAACCTGTAATCGGAGGTGAATGACCATACAGATTGTATATAATATATGTTCTTTATACAGTTTTAACATTATTAACAAGATTAGGGGGATAACCGCCACGCTAATGACATCAAAAGAGAGCGAAACATCTTTTTTTTTAATGCTTGACAGGCTAGATGTTTTGACCACAGCTCAGCTCATGTTAAATGAAGGTGTGGTTGAAGATGGTAAAGCACGCCTAGCCTGGAATGGAACTGGTTCTCAAGTGAGGCTGCCGGAACACACCGTTAGATGCTTGGCGGCAGATTTTCAATTTGTAGGTTGTAGCTACCCAGCCGAGTACTAGAAAGTACCCTACCACAAATGTAATATGGTTTCCTCGCGATGTTTTCCTTCACCGGCAGCTCAAGCTCATTGTTGGGGTTTAAACCCACGCCCTTAGGCATGCGAACCGACCGCGCTAACCACTGAGCTATCATCACTACAAATATAATAATCTTTTTCACTATTGCCGGTTGTTTATTGATTTAATGGGCACTACAAAGACGCTCTCCTGATAGTAAGAGATAACGCCTGACCATGACCATTGCAGCGATACACAGAACTTTGAGTAATAAAACAAATACTTTCGATGGTTAGTCTTTACAGTCCAGTAATTTCGCTAGCTGCCCTTCAAACCGGAACACATTAATGTTTACACACTACTGCTTGACGGCAGAATAACTGGTACTGCGGTGGTACCTACCTAGACGACCTCCTGCTAAGGAGATCTACCACCAAGTAAAAGTTGATTGTCCATACTATCTTTTCGCTTTCCTGCAAACATAAATTTGGTCACTGTTTATTTGATAGAAGAATGTTACTTAACACGCATATTATAGAACACATGAACAAAGTGTCTTCCCCTTAATAGAGACGGTAAGAAAAGTGTCGATGGACGCATTCTTAGAATATACTCTACTTAGCAATTTAAGTTACATTAAAATTACTTATTAGTCTCAACTAGGCTAGATTGTAATAACAATGAGGTATCTATCAACAGAAAGATACATCATTAGAAGGAAAAAAAAAAAAAAAAAAAACTTAACACGCGTAGTGATGTACTCGATGTTTTTGCAATATCGATAACGACTTGTATTCGATATCTGGGATCGAATGGAAGCTATAGTGTTTCATAACGAGTGTGCTCACCTAGTGAAGCAACAGTGTAATGTTACATACTATGTAGTAAGATGGACCAGAATTGGCACTGTAATAATAATTTTGAGTCATGGAGGCCAATTTTTTTCTCTTTATTTGGTTTCGCACTTTGTGCATTTGCCTGTAGGTAGTTAAGTATTTCGAAATTTTTAAGTATTCGATAAAAAAATATTCAGGTTTGGTTATTCCCTTTTAAAATATTAGCAACTATACTATATGCTACCTTTGACGTAGTTTTCGAATAGACACGTATCACCGCATTATTTTACTATCCTATAATCGAATGTTTAATCCTTCATTTTCTGAAATAAATACCACAATGTTAAAGTTAACAATCTAAAAAACACGCGTTTTGGGAAAAATAATAAAATAGTTCTTCCGCGTTCTTGCGAAAACTTATGCCCAGTTAAGGCATTACAATCATTAAGAAAGAGACTTTTTAAGAAAGTATGTTAGATAGGTATTTGTAGCAATGATATTAACATCTTAGAGACAACCCTAGCCTTATTCAATTGCATTTCAAATGACGTTCCCTTGCACAAATCTAAGAAACATTCGAGTGAAGCGAACGTGGTGGTAGGGTACTTTAGTACTCGGCTGGCTAGCTACCACCCTCAAGTTGAAAATCTGCCGCCAAGCATCTAACGGTGTGTTCCGGCAGCCTCACTTGAGAGCCAGTTGCATTCCAGGCTAGGTGTGCTTTACCATCTTCGGCCACACCTTCACTTGATATCAGGTGAGCTGTGGTCAAACACCTAGCCTGTCAACCATTAAAAAAAATAAAAAATAAAAAAAAAACAATAATGTTTTTTTAAATCTGGACATCTTTATGTGGCCAGTATGCAGTTCGAGCTAAATTTGAAATTCAGCTTGTTTTATCTTATGACTGCATAAGAAAAATAAGTATATAATTATGATAGATTGCGTAAAATTTGAACGAAAACACCTCGGTTCTACAATTTTCACTTGTCATAATTATAACTAACTGAAAATTGCAAAAGAAATTATTACTCAAATACTGACTTACTAGTACGTACGTCTAAATATTACTATGTTATTTTGCTTAGAACCATACGTCAGCTCAAAAAACATTAAGAAGTTTTCGACCAAGACATTGTTTAGCAATAAATAATTTATAAGAAAGGGTTGGTTCCGCTGGGAGCTGCGCCCTATATGCCAAAAAGCATACACCTCATCTGTTTATAGTGTACATCTTCGTCTTTGATTTTGGGGTCGCATTTGCCAGTGTCAAGTGTGTTGATAATTTCCAGTCTCATAAGTGAAATAAGTCTAAATCAGTTAAAGTCTTAATCGAGTCCGGTCATGACGTAGTAAAGTAGTAGCAACTATCTTACAAGCTGGTATGGAATATTGAAAGCTACACAGGAAGTCATGTATCACTACGTCATTCCACGTAATTTTTCACTTTATGAATCAAACACCACTACATATTTTTATACACAAACACTCGAAAAAATACAAGTGAGGAAACCATAGCATGGTGGTAGGGTATTTACTAGTACTCGGTTGACTAGCAAAAATTTGCCACCAAGAATCTAACTGTGTGAGCCTATCTTGAGAGCCAGTTCTATTCCAGGCTAGGTGTACTTTACAAAAAATATATATTTAAGCAACAAGGCCCGTATAAAAATACGAATAAACACATTTTAATTAAATATACTAGAATAATAACAGCTTTAACATCTTTGACCACACCGTTATTTAAAATCAGGTGAGCTGTGGTGAAAAACCTAGCTTGTCAATCATAAAAAAAAATTGGAAAAATATTACGTATAGTGCAGCGACGTTACCTACTTGTAGTCCCGCTTACAGTCTAGAAAAAACTTCACACCTGGTAAATAAGTTCTTAAAACATTCCGTTGTCAAATAAAGCACAACGTTTTAATTTTGTTCTCGGCTAAGCAATTACAAAGTCATTTTCATTTAAAGCACTATTTGCCTGCAATTTGAAGCGTAAAACGTTCCTTGACACCAATAAGTGAACCTCACTTGAAAACTTAAGCACGGAATGGAGTTAACTTTGAATAAAGGTAAATACGGAGCTGCGCTGTAGTGTTTTCACTGTACACTTACTGTAATCACCAGATATTAAGGTGGCTCGATTTCCATACAAATAAATTTTGCCATTTATGGACAAATGGAGCATAATTTTACAGTGAGATCAGAGCTACTGGCATTTATTTTGATCTTTATTTGCGGTTAATCACATTTGCTTAAATAACGTTACGTTTCGACTCTACGTTTCTCATCCGTACGGCCAAGGAATGGAACAAGCTACCGGCTTCCTTGTTTCCTGATAGATATAATCTAGATCTTTTCAAGGTCAGAGTGAATAGGTATCTTCTAGGTCTGCGTGCTTCATCTTCGACAACATCGTCGCTTACCATCAGGCGAGTTGGTGGTCAAACGCGGACTTATCCGTGTAAAAAAAAAAAAAAATTTTTTCAAAAATCATAAATTCATTCAATCATTCATAAATTTGATTTTATACTAATAATCTACTGTTTTATTCAAGCAATTGTAATTTACCGCAAATAAAGACCAAATTGAATGCCAGTAGCTGTGATTTCACTGTTAAACTATGATCCATTAGTCCATAAATGGCAAAAAATTATTTGTATGGAAATCGAACCACTTAAGGTGCGGTTACGGTACGTGGAAGAGCGAACACAAATAAAAAATGTTCATCAAATATTGTTCTGACAAAACCCTTGTCAGATATTTCAACAACAACAAGAATTGGTTGATCGATTTTTTTTTATTTAAAATTTTTTTCACTAAAAATTTAAAACAATAAATATTATATAAACCCTAAAACTAGAGTGGCGCCGTTAGCGGTGCTGGGCTTAAAGTGGGCTTTTATTTGAATGTTGGCATCATGCTGGTAATGAATTTTGTTAATGACGATAAAGCCTTATAAATGAAGTAAAGGTTAATTACGCAGTTAATTTCACTTTAAAAACTTTTCCATTTTCAGTTAAATTCAAATTCAAATTGTTTGTTAAGTTCATGGTAGAAATTTCCCATTATTTTGTTAAAACTCGTTAAGTCACGTTTCATAACATAACAGATTGTTCATTCACATTTTAATAACACAATCATTAAAAAAAAGAAACTTTCAAAGTACCTACTGTTGTTTGCACTTTGGAACAAAACAAACAACTTGTTTTTAATTCGAAGGCAAAATTTTTTAACAACTGGGGTATTTAAAATAAAGGTTATTTTTTCGAATGAAGGCTTTTGTGGGCGCTTGCAAGACTTCCGGCCTGGTTATTATGTTTTATTATTATAGGGAAGTGAAAATTATTTATCGATAAACCAATATGTTTTGTTGAAAAATTTAAAATCGCTTCATATTTGTAGTAAAATAGAATATGATATATATTGGTAGTAAATAGAAAAAAAGTTTGACATAGACACGTAATTATGCTAATTGTGATCGACAGGCTCACATGCACACAATATAGGCCGTGGGTTCGATTCCCAACCAAGGCAAACATTGTGTCGTATAAACAAATGTTTGTTCAGTGTCCTTTGTTTGGCAGGATGTGGTCTAAGAAGAAAAACGCTTACATAGAAGAAACCTGTTCACTCTGGATTTGAAGACACTCAAATTCGAGGGAAATACAGACGCTGCCGCCGGCAGAGAGTTCCACATTCTCGCTGTACGTATGAAAAATGTGGGGGAAGTCCACCATGTACGGATGGCGCTTTGGTCGTGTCAGGTGGAACCAAAGCCTCTTTGCCAGCGCCCCAGAGCCTCGCTCCGATACTTTAAGGAGCTGGGTTGGCTCGGGTAGACGCTGGTAGGGGGAAATGCACAATACACCCCAAGCGGGACGTCAGTGCAGGACTCATCGCCCCCATTCCGAATAAGAATAAGAATAAGGTGGAACCAAATTATGCAATAAATATATTCTCCGAAATGTATCCAAAGAATGACTTATGTACGAGTTGAAGTCAAATTTAATTAAGATTGAAGCCTCCCATCTCTGCTCACGTTAGTAATCCTTTAACTAATTAATTAATCTTCCTTGACGCCAACCTGACCCACAATAAAGATGTTTATCGACACCGGCCATCCCTAAGCCCTTACCAATGGCTATTTCATCCCGAAGGATTATTAGGCATTATATATCTACCCATTTGCCTTTACACCTGTTTGCCCTTCCCTCCGAAATGTTTTCATTAAACTTTGTTAATTTTCCCTCTTGCTACAGCGCGTTTTAGTAGAAAATGTGGGATGATAGGTAGAAATACATGGGTTAATTGTTTTTTCTGGGTCCGGATCTGCCCTATTTTTTACACTGCCCCACTGCTAGGCACGGTCTTCTTTGTTGAATTTATTAGTATATTTGTATTTTGTCAACCGCTATCTTAGATTTTCTCTTTTACACTCGTTTTGCGTCTGTGCTAGGAATCAGTCGTATTGCTCCCAAATACATAATTATAATGCACTGGCTGCGACCCGTGGTGTTACCCGCTACATGATTTCGGGATAAAAAGTAAAATGTGAAAGTCTCACTCTTAAGAATATAGATATATATAGTTCTTATTAAAGAAAAGTCACCGCTACTTTACTAAAGCATGACTGGACTTGACTGACACAGGCTGTACTTGACCAAGACTGGACTACAACTATTGCTACGAGGCAACTTATTTTTTAACTTATGAAACTGAAAAATATAAAATACTTGACACTGGCAAATGCTCAAAATGCGACGCCAAAACCAAAGAAAAAAAAACACCACAGCTACAGGTCACTTTGACATTGACATTATATGGCATTTCTGTGTTCACATTTTTTCCGTAAATAAAAAAACCGGAGTAGAGAAGCATGGGGTTTTGATTATTATGAGGTGATATTGATCGAGAAAGGCAACGAGACGAGACTAATATTAACTGAGCCGTATTAGCTATGCTGGCTTACGTGTGTATGTCGCCCGATCTAAAGTCACAAAGCCTTACAAAAAAATCAATACGGCTTCATCTTACATGCCTACAATCTACATGTTAGATAAAAGCTAGTTATTTACCTTTAATACAGTTAAAAGTCTTGACTTGTGCCAAACCTTGGCTTCCTTAAGTACTTAACCAATCGACTTTGGCACCAATTTTATACAAATTTGCATTCTACAGCTAAATCTAAATTATATAAACAATGCTGAAACATAAACGTGAAACCAATATTTTTAGATATTATTGGAACAGCATTAAAGTCGTCACACAGATCTTGTTTTTTGTATAAATGTATTAAAAATGTTATTCTTGAACTAATCTTAACCTCAGAGCTTTCAAAATAATTAGTTTTCAGTTTATATTTGTAGCCATACTGTCTATAATTCTATATCCATCAGCTCCCATCACTTCTACCTTATTGTTTCCCCGAAATAGGTTTCTAAGCAAAAGGATTATTCCTTTGATAGGGTGTTAAAAGGGGACGGCTCCTGGAGGTTTTTTTTTAATAATCTGAGAGAGCTTTACGAAGATAATGACTGGTGGATAATGGAAGGTTTGAAATTATTACTTTGAAGTTTTGGTTTTAAATTAGACGAGATTACTTTACGTTATTGTACTTGCAATCTACTGTTCTTTATGGTTAACAAGCTAGGCGTTTGACCACATACGGTTGCTTCACTGTTTGAACATAATTACGAACGACACAGTAACCGCACATTGCGACGGTAATATTGATTAATGTTTAGAACTTAATAAGTTACCACTCTTTTCGCGGAAATATTAAGTACTTCGTGAAACAGTGAGATAATATTACCAGCCTTTATTTTGAGAGTTTGAAATCATTTGAATCGCAGAGAGAGTAAACAAACAGTACAGATGTCGTACTGCCTTAACATACACTCACTCGTAAACGAGTAGTACTGAGATTGTGTACAAAATAATTTCCGTGGAATAAAGAGAACCGTGATTTACCCTAAGAAAATGTTTTGCAAAAAATCTGAAAAAAATACAGTTATACTACATACTCAAGGATGTCAAAAATGAGAAAACAATAGAACAGTCTTAATAGTGCTTTACGACTTCATTCCCCGGGGCAAGCCATTTATGGTTCACGTAGAATAACGGGTGAAACCAACGTAATTATATCGTACTAGCTGCGCCCTGCGGTGCTACCCGCTACTTGTTTCCTGGATAAAAAGTAGCTTTTGTGTTAATCCAGGGTCTCAGCTATCTCCATACCGAATTTAATCCGAATCCGTTTAGTAGTTTTTGCGTGAAAGAGTAACAAACATACTCACAAACTTCACATTGGCATTATAATAAATAAATATCGCAGGACAATTCACACAGCGCCATCTGACCCCAAACTAAGCAAAGCTTGTACTATGGAAGTCAGATAACTGATAGAATATTTTTTGTAAATACATACTTATAATAAATACGGAACACACATTTGTTTATTCACAAAATGTTTGCCCTGAGTGGGAGTAGAACCCACGCCCTACAGCTCTCAAGGCAGATATACTACTAATGAGACACAGAACAAACATTTGTTTAGACAACAAAGTTTGTCCTGGGTGGGAATCGAACCCACGTCCTTCACATCTTGCAGACATTCTACCAATGAACCAACAGGGCTGTCAAAGTTAGTATTAGTAAGAATTAGGAAGGATATTTGTTAGCAATACAAGTCTATAAAAATGTGAATGAAAGTATCTCCTTTTCGGTAATACCAAGATCTAAAATTATATCGTCGTTTTTCCATTAAATATACAAGAAACATAATATCGACACGATATTGTGACGGAAAGACATACATAATATAAAGCAGTAAATTTTACGGAACATAAACTTCAACAGCTGACAATATATGAGCGTTATTAATGCCTTAGGAAACAGATACTTCAACGTGTTGTCTCGAGTAACGTATAAACTGTATCTAGAGTTGTACTACATCGACAAAATTCATCGTAAAAATTTTCTTACATGATTTTGATGTGGATAGATTACAACAATTAGAACGTTCTATGTCAGAACAAAAATACAGTGCTAGTTTTTTTTTTTTTTTATGTTTGACAGGCTAGGTGTTTGACCACAGCTCACCTGATGTTAAGTGAAGGCGTGGTCGAGAATTGTAAAGCACACCTAGCCTGGAATGGAACTGGCTCTCAAGTGAGGCTGCCGGAACACAGCGTTAGATGCTTAGCGGCAGATTTTTAACTTGAGGGTGGTAGCTAGCCAGTCGAGTACTAGAAAGTACCCTACCACCATGCTATGGTTTCCTGACGATGTTTTCCTTCACCGGCAGCTCAAGCTCATTGTTGGAGTTTGAACCCACGCCCTTCGGCATGCGAACCTACCGCGCTAACCACTGAGCTATCATCGCTACAAAATTTTGGAAATGAAAACTTCTTTAGCCGTATTAGTTAATGGTAGGGGCAAAAATGGCAGCAATGGCTGTAACTCAGGATTACATAGAACAGCTGCCAACAAAAAAAAAAATACACATTACAGACGACTGTGTGTAATGTTAAAAAAAAAAGAATAATCCATGAAAGGTTCAAGATCGTGTATACAAAAAAAGTAGTAACAAACATAGGTAAAAAATATGTTAAAACAAGAAGAAAGAAATAAGTTTTGTGCGATAAACCAGCCTCAACTCAAATTATACATTTGAGTTGAGGCTGGTTTGTTGATGTTTGATGTTTTATGTATAAAGGTGTTTTATGTTTTCACTTCTCGTCGGCAATCCCCTATTTTTTACATTTTCAAATATAAATCGCTTTGCCACGTAGTTTAGTTTTGATTACACAGCTCGCTTCTGTCATAAAAGCATTTTTTTTTTTTTTCTTTGGTTTTGGCGTCGCGTTTTAGCATTTGCCAGTGTCAAGTATTTATATATTTTCAAGTTTCAAAAGTTTAATAAGTGTCCTCGTAGCTAAAGTAATAGTCAAAGTCCAGTCTTGGTCAAGTACAATGCGTGTCAGTCAAGTCCAGTCATGCTTTAGTAAAGTAGTGGTGACTTTACTATAAAGCTTCGATTGAGTTTTGGAAGCAACACGAAAAGTCATGTTTCACCACATTATATCATTTTCCCACACTTGCGCTTGTGATTCGGCACTTCACTACATAGTATAAAACAAAGTCGCTATTTTTGTCTGTTTGTCTGTATGCTTAAATCTTTAAAATTACGCAACGGATTTCGATGCGGTTTTTTGTAATAGGTAGAGTGATTCAAGAGGAAGGTTTTTATGTATAATACATCACATTAGTATCTACATTACACCCGCGCGAAGCCGGGACAGGTCGCTAGTTATAAATAAAACACCACCATTTTTATGCATAAACACTCGACAAAACACTAGTTTTGGAAAAAAATACAACGGGGCGACACGACTCTTTCCGCGTTCCCGCCAAAACTTCCATAAAAGCATTATACATGATGTAAGATTAATTGATAAAATAAAATCTATCGATAACAATATTGACTTGACTATATCTTATGCCCAACACTTTCAGAGTTGTGCAAGATTGGCCTGGGGTTATGCAGCAAGCACTATGACTCAGACAAGCCCCTTATTAGCGCTTTGATAATGCTTAGCTAGTAGCCTGCAGAATCACCAAAATACCTAAGGTACAACAGTAGGTAATTAAATAACGAGTCGTGTACCAGATTCAGTATATGACTATGACAGTTACAATATTTTATTGATAAAAAAATTAATTAAATTACAATAAAAAAATAATTCAAATTGTACAAAATAATAACAAATAATCAATTAATTTAATCAAAATAAACAAAAATTATACAGTTTTTAGTAACATCATGTCAGTAGGTAGGTAGGTAGTAGACTGTAAGTAGACATACAATTTGTAATTATAATATTATAAACAACGTATTTTAACCCCTCCAGTGCAATTTATAATTATCTAAAAAAAAATATCTGAAACTAAATTAAAAAAAAACGTATAATTTAAATTAAAAAAATAACAAATCAATCAATAATGTTTACATACTACTGTTTTGGCGGCATACTATCCAATAAATGTCGATATTCTAATTTCGTAAAAAATTACAATACGTCCTATGAACAATACATTTAATTTATAAAAATTGTATTTTCCCAAAACTCTGTAGAATGGCTTGCTAATTAGCTTCCTGTCGTTTCACAATGGCAGCACTGATTACCCACTCCGATTCCTAATTTCAAATTTACGTATCGTCCGGCAGTTTCGGACTAATGGCAACATTTAGGTACGAACCTGTTTATTTGGATTTCAAATTAAGAACACCTGTTGAACTTGCCGCGCTTAAACAATGCCGGTTCACACTGTATGATTTGAGAATTTTATTTTTTATTTTATGTTACTTTTTTTTTACAATTTTATTATATTGTATTCCCTGATTTGAAAAGTAACGAAATTAAAAATATACTTACATCATTGTTCTGGCGTATACACTTATTAATTACGTACCTTAGGTGTTAAATATTAGTTTTGTTTTAAAAATGTATAAGATGAAGTTGTACTATGGAAAGTGGGAACTGGCGTGGTTTTGATGCATTTTAAAATTAGGAAGCTTATTAATGACTATGACCTCCTGGAGTTTCCGCGGTACATAGAACCTCTCACGAGCTAGCACAGAAGTTTTATGTGCCTCAGAAATCCTGTAAGCCCACACAGATGAGGGTGGAATCTGCCACCAACTTGAGACCTTGTTTTCATGGAGCTCGTGAAAGTGGTCGCGGATCTGAAGACGTCGCAGTGAGTGCTGTGACATTCCTGACACCGCAGAGGACTCCGATAAGGAAGGACTCCAAAGCGCACCGACGCATCTCAGCACACTATCCGCTTCCACACTACCCACTTCCACACTACCGGCTTCCACACTACCCTCTTCCACATTCACGCACCGAATGGCTGAAACTATAGTCGGAGTATCCGATGTAATTTAATGTAAGAAATCCCACACAAGTGAAACAAAAAAGAGATGAAGATGTTAATTAAAAAAAAAAACAGTACTGTGTGCACTAGCATTATGGGAGGACGGATGGAATGACCTGATAATTTGTTTATATGTATAATGCAATTTGCACGACTTGTTCCGCGTTCACAAGTTTGTTCAGCCTCTAATGAAGCGATCTACGACTTTATGCTACAGCTGTTTAATTTTGCTTTGGAAAGGGGTTTTTTTACTAAATTGTAATACAGATACTGAAAAGGTTAGCATGAATATTTGCGAAAATTATGTAGTACGTGAACAATTTAAAAATGTATGAAAATTCATTTCATATGGGGTTCATACATTTTTCGCCCGTTTACGTACTGCACGAAACAAAATTTTGCTGTTACATAAGTCTGTAGGTATTCGTACATATATTTGACCGTACATAATTACTATGTCGTAAATACGTGTACATTTTGCACCACTAAAAAGACTTGCGACTTTGGTGTTATTATTAAAATATTTGTGACCTGCGACTGTAATTGTGTTTGTAGATGAAGTCCCTCAGATTTACATGTTTCAAGTATCAGTCAACGTAACAAATTCTTTAGCTATCGAGTGGTGGAATTAAATATTGTACGTAGATTTTAATTTTAATTTTATTAAATAAGACTTCACATAGATAACTACATCACTATATATGTTATAAAACTTACAATCTAATACAACTAAATGTACTATCTTTTAAAGGAAGTACCGCATGCTTTATTACAATAAGTTTTTAAAAATATCAGAAACTAAGGTTATACATGATAGATATGTAGATGCTATACCAAACTGTATCCCCGATTTTAATTATATTAATCAGTTTTCTGAATGGCCTTCCATTATAGAAGCAGATGTAATAACGCATTCAAGTGAAAATAATACTATTTTTCCTTTAAGAAAATGTTGAGTATCTAGTAAATAATAAAGAAACGGCCTTTGCCAATTTTATCTAGATGTCGCAGAATTCAGTAATCGCTACATTTACATTAGGATTATTTTATTCCTTTCGGAGTCACGTAAGGTTTTAACGTTAGGAAATGAAAATGCTACAACGTTTTACGGTGGAGTGAAATTTGTGGGGAAATAAAAAATGCTGATTGAAACGCGTCACGTTATCTGTTACCCTAATAAAGTGAAAAAATATTAATACCGGGTTAAGCGGAACGGAAGAATACATTCGAAAGGATGTCAATGAACTTATGTAACTGAAATCTCGAATAAGATCACCTGTCCCATTGAAAAAAGTCATTCACATTTGAGAAAATTTTTGATGATGATATTTTTCGCAATTTCAGTCATTCCTGAAATTGTTTAAAAATGATGAGAAACGTGACACTGGCAATAGATGGAAGCGTAAAACCTAAGATCAGAGTGAGGACGTGGCTTAGGAAAGCCTCGAGCTCTTCTGATAGTTACTTAGCCATTTTTACTTGCTTATTATACTCAGAGAATTATCCGCGTGCTCGAAGGACCACATGTTTTCTGAGATAATAGAAATAAAAGATAACTCATTCTCGACACTCGCGTATGACAGGTTACTGAAAAAAAATAGTATTAATCCCGATCGGCCGACCGAGACGTTCGGGATTAATACAAAAAAGGCATAAGATTTTCTGGAAGAGATTGCTTTTAGCAATAAGGTTGCCAATTATAACACATTTTCAATTAAGTTTTTTTTCTTCTGTGTTGTATAAATTTTGATGTGGACAATAAAGAATAAATCAATCAATCAATCAATCACGTCAGTTTCCATAACACGACATTTAAAATTCTTGTACAAAGTCTTGTATTGTTCAGAGAAGTCACGACCTTTCCAGGAACTTGCCCAGCCCTAATTTATCACTCGGCATCTGGTGAAGTGTATCTAAAGTATCCAGACAGAAATCTCGTTTGGAATCAAATTAAAACTGCTTTGTAAACGTGTCCCCTCTTCTCGTAATAAATTGTTTACAATTCCTCGTGCACAATAGAAAAGGAATGGAATCACAACAATTACACTCAAGATCAAAGGAATTGCTTTATCCGTAGAGCAAACGCTCATTGTGGCGTTTTAAAATACAGCTTTTTGACGGAAACGCGGCGTGGATGTTACTTTGAGTAAGGACACATTAGATGTCTCTAATAGAACGATTTTGCAATCACAACGTGAATTACACGACCATCACGCGAATTACGTGACCATCACGCGAATATATATATGGCGTATAATGGCGGCCTTATCGCCTAGAGCGATTTCATCCACCATGTTTGGTATATTAATTAAAAATGTAGAGTTCGACTCTCATCATCATCATCATCAGCCTATCGAAGTCCACTGGACCTCTCCCAAGACACGCCACTCAGCCCGATCTAAAGCTTTTGACTCTAGACTTCGACTCTAAGCCTATTTATCTATAGTGAAAAGCTCCATACTGCTTTCATATTGACAAAAACAGGGAAATTCGTCGTTTTGAAGTGTTGTTTGCTAATTTATGAGTTACGACGTGTAATTTTGTCTCGTTTGTTTGGAAATTAGGTTTCGTTAGCTTCTCTTAGATCATAATTTTTAAATAAGTGATCCTCTTTGAGTATGGAGTGATTTTTACGTTGTTGTTTTAAGAAAATAGAAACATTTTTTTTGAAAGCACATACCTTTAAGACGACTTGAAATCATTCAGCGTTTCTCGGTATAGTCCTGAAACAAAAAGCATAACTCTAAATACTTTTCTAAATTCTAAATCCCGCTATTCGCACATGACTACTACATGTTTTCGAGATAAAAGTAGATAGTAGTCAGCTACCTCCATACTAAATTTCATCAAAATTGGTCCCGACGTTTGAGCATGTTACTTCAAAAGCATACAAATAAAACTTTTACTTTATAAATGATTAGCTGCACCGTTACATGTTTTCGGCATAAAAAGTGGCCTATGTCTCAAACCAGGGTCTCAGCTAATTCTATACCGAATTTCATCCAAATCCGTTCATTAATTTTTGCTTGAAAAAGTAACAAACATACATCCATCCATACATCCAAACATTCACATTAAAAATATTAGAGGGATATTTGAGGGATTACTTACTTGTAACCATTAAAACAAAAGTAATTCTAAACTGAACTAGTAAGCACCTACTGGGAACGAATACTAATAGAACATCAGTCATTTTGTAGCGATGATAGCTCAGTGGTTACCGCGGTAGGTTCGCATGCCGAAGGACGTGGGTTCAAACCCCAACAATGAGCTTGAGCTGCCGGTGAAGGAAAACATCGTGAGGTAACCATAGCATGGAGGTAGGGTACTTTCTAGTACTCTGCTGGCTAGCTACCACCCTCAAGTTGAAAATCTGCCGCCAAGCATCTAACGGTGTGTTCCGGCACGCTCACTTGAGAGCCAGTACCATTCCAGGCTAGGTGTGCTTTACCATCTTCGACCACACCTTCACTTAATATCAGGTGAGCTGTGGTCAAACAACTAGCCTGTCAACCATAAAAAATTATTAATAATTATTCTTCAAAAGTTCTCCCATAAATTTAAAGCTTAAGACTTGACTGAGAGAAATCGCTTACTCCAATAGTACCAAAACATCTTGCAAGAGACATTCGGACAAAAAGGCTCTTTACCCTAAATAAAAACGCTTAGTTCAAAAGGGAATCTTTGCCTCATATACTATATAAGTTTGAGTATCATTTAATAGTCTAGAAAGTTAAGCTGAGTGTACACAAAAATCATAGCATATTTAGTATTTACTAGCCGCGATTCATCCGCGTGAAATTTAACAAACAAATTGTTTGTTAAATTTTACGCGGTTAGTTTGTTAAATTTTTTGCAAAATTAACGGAAAGTTAATAATTCAATAATCCTATCCTAAAAACCTTAATCTTTTTTTTAATGTAAAAGTTATAAGACGAACGGGACGCTCACCTGATGGTAAGGTATACCGCCTGTCCATGACCATTGCTGCGATACACAGAACTTTGTGTAGCAAAACAAAGTCCAGGCATCGCTGCTTTGGTGCTCGTTATTTTGAGACATTTGATGTTTCCCTGTAATTTTGGTAAGAAATAACGCCTGCCCATGACCATTGCAGCGATACACAGAACTTTGAGTACCAAAATAAAGTTCAGGGCATCACTGCTTTGGTGCTCGTTATTTTGAGACATTTGATGTTTCCCTGTAATTTTGGTAAGAAATAACGCCTGTCCATGACCATTGCAGCGATACACAGAACTTTGAGTACCAAAACAAAGTTCAGGGCATCACTGCTTTGGTGCTCATTACTTTGAGACTTTCGATGGTTAGTCTCAACATCCCAGTAATTTCGCTAGCTGCAGTACCCTTCAAACCGGAACACAGTAACGTTTACACACTACTGCTTAGCGGCAGAATATCTGATACTACGATGGCACCTAGTTAGATGACCTCCTGCTAAGGAGACCTACTACCAAGTAAGTAATCTTTGGTGGTAACCTAATATTTTCCGGTTGAAAAGTATACTAATGTTAATCCAGGTTATACAATTTTATCGTTTTTTTGTATAATGTATGAGTAAATAGGTTTCTTATAGGTAAGCGTGAGACCTTAGACCTTAGATTACTCTTAGACCGCACTGCTGATTTTCATCAGGCAGTGTGGTCAAACGCGAAAATATTTTGAATAAAAAAAAAGTGTGCCAAATTTCATAAAAATCCGTTCAGCCGTTTTTGAGCGATTGAGTAACAAACATCTAAACATCCAGACATACAAACTTTCACATTAATAATCTTATTTAGGACACATTTCTATAGACGAACTTACTTACTTACAAAAGTATGAAATTTATAAAGTCTGAAGATTGTCTAGGAAAGATAATATTTTACGCAAAGAAAATCTTACAGAAATATTTAAATATTGCTGTGGTTATTTTATTACTAACATTTTTACTAAAGAATCGGATAAAATTTAATAGAATCAGCTTATTTATAGTACTGTTTTTAAACTTTAAAATGAAAATATCACAGTTATTTTATTCAGCTGTATTGTATTCAGAATAATATATTATAAGACTAGCGGCGCCCCGAGGTGTTACCTGCTACAGGTTTTCGGGATGAAAAGTAGCCTATGTGTTAATCCAGGGTAACAGATACCTCCATGCAAAATTTTGTCCAAATCCGTTCAGTAGTTTTTGCGTGGAACATACATCCATACTCACAAACTACAAACTTTAGCATTTATAATATTAGTAGGATTGGTTTTATAACCACTCTTATTTACAAAACTAGTACCTACATTTTGGTACCTTAAGACCCAAAAGGCGAAGCGTTGGCAAAATAATTCTATCGGATACATACCCTTCGCGCTAGGACAAGATATAAAGATCTGTAAAAATTGCAACCCGCCTAAGACTGCCGCAACACCGTTTAGTGTTTTGACTGTTAATTTATAACTTGGCGGATGGTAGCTAAACAGTAAGTAATAAAGAATAAAATGAAATAAAAAGAATAATCCTATGTTGGTTACAAACATCCCACCCACACACCACCACCCATACACCCCCACCCACATCAAAACACACACACATACACTCACACAATATACGAACTGCAGGCAGAATGGTCCTAGATGTTTACATATATTTTTTTTCAGTAATATTTAATATTTATACCTATATGGGAACACTTTAGCAACATTATTTTATTTTAAAATTAATTAATTCGTTGCTCACTATTGTTTAAAAGACGTATCATGTAATAGGAGAAGCCACTGGCTCCTGACACAGTCTTTGACTAGCCTATGGTAAATGTATCTGTACAATATCTTTGACCGCCCTGTTGATTCATTGGTAGTATGCCTGCTCCAAGATCTGAAGGGCGTGGGTTCGATTCCCACCCAGGATAAGCTTTGTGGTATAAAATAATGTTTGTTCTGTGTCTGGGTGTTCTGTACCTATATATTTACACCAAAAAAAAGTATTTAAGTATTCTATCAGTTATCTGACTTCCATAGTACAAGCTTTGATTAGTTTAGGTTTAGTTTGGCGCTGTGTGTAATGTCCAGCGACATTTATTTATTTATTCTTGCGACATTTATCTTTTATGTCGAATAAAAATTATAATTATTAATATTACTCATTATGGTTTTCCTAAAATGTTTTCCATCACCATCAGTTCATAGTTGATTCTTGAAATTTGAACCCGTGTCTAGCTACCATTGCTACATAAATTCGTATAAATTATTCCTTCAGTGTGTGGACCCGGCCTTAGAGCAGCAAGTTAGTGTAAGAGCCAGCATTAGGTGGCATCATTTATCAGGCAGACAGATCAACCGACGCTCTTAGCGATGACAAATGTAAGGTCAGGTAAAAACGAAAATGTTTCAAAATTTCACTTAACGGTTTCTTCATGACATCTGCCCATTTGTCTGGTATTTCGTAAATATCAGGTCTTTTTGCTGGATTGCTGGAGGCTATGTACGTAACCCTTTTGATGGATGATCATAAAGAGCGAAATATTTCAGCGAAAAAGTGGGAAATTTTATCGTAGCATTTCAAAAAGCCATATATTTGTACTTCGTGAACTGACTAGTGAAACAATTTTTCGATTCGTTTTTTTTGTATTGACTTATAAACGGTGCCGAAAATAAAAAAATCAATCAAAGATTTATCTATCATACAATCTATCTATCTCGTATTATAAAGAGGAAATATTTGTTTGTTTGTATTGAATAGGCTCCGAAACTACTGTACCTACCGATTTCTAAAATTCTTTCACCATTGGGAAGCTGCACTATTTCCGGGTGACATAGTTATACTACTTTTTATCCCAGTATTCCCACGGGAACGGGAACTACGCGGGTGAAACCGCGAGACGTCCGCTCGTGTTAAATATACTAAAATAAGTACCTTTACTTTAAAACATGTTGCTATTTTATTGTTTGAAAACTTTTTTTTACGGTGGACTGGCTAGTTGTTTGACCACAGGTCACCTGATGTTAAGTGACGGTGTGATCAAAGATGGTAAAGCACACCTAGCCTGGACTGGAACTGGCTTTGAAGCGAGGCTACCGGAACACACCGTTAGGTGTTTGGCGGCAGATTTTCTATTTGAGAGTGGTAGCTAGCCAGAGTACCAAAAATACCCTACCACCATGCTATGGTTTCCTTACGACGTTTTTCTATTTCTACAACTCAAACTCATTGTTGAAGGTTGAACCCACGCCTTTCGCCGTATGATCCGATCGCGCTAACCACAGAGCTATCATCGTTACGAAAGCATATAACGCAGTAAGTATTTTAAAAAGAGCCTATTAAACTTACACGTCAATTAAATACAATTTTTCCTGTAACTTGCCTTTCCTATGCTTAATCAAAAGAATTTTTTTCATCAAAGCTACGTACGTAAAGTGAATTCGGGCACTTTTAAAATGGCCGACGGCTTACGCCGCCTTTGTCGTGGAAATTGGGAATTATTATGGGTTTTATACGTAGAAATGTAAGCATTAATTTTTCCGTGAGCTTATTATAGCCATTTGTCTTGATTTATTTTGCTATTGTGTTTCCTTAGCGACTATTTCTTTCAGGCGTTGTGACATATGTGAGAAATGAGAAGCAGATAAAATAATATTGAATCGATGACTACGCGTCTGTTTTGTAGCGACGATAGCTTAGTGGTTAAGGCGGTCGGCTAACACGCCGCAAAGGCGTGGGCTCAACCCCCATCAATAAGCTTAAACTGCCGGTGAAGAAAAATATCGTCAGGAAAACATAACGTGGTGGTACGGTACTTTCTAGTACTCGGCTGGCTAGCTACCACCATTGAAAATCTGTCGCCAAGCACTTAAAGATGTTTTCCGACAGTCGTATTTGAAACCCATTTCAGCCTTGGTGTTTTTCATTTTCGACCACAACATCAATTAACATCAGCTGAGTTGTGGTCAAATACCTAGCCTGCCAAACAAGACAAAAAAACTATTTGCGTGTTTTACAAAATTTAAAATGGATAGACATTGGGGCCGTAATTGAAGACACCTATTTATTTATTTATTTTTGTAAAGTTTCGGCAGCCTTGTTGGGTAATCGTCTGGCTTTCAAGCTGGTACTGGGTTCGAATCCCACTGCACGAACCGTTGATTTTTCTAAGTTATGTGTGAATTGCTGACTTCAAAGGAAAACATGAGGAAACCTACATGTTCAAGAGTTAAGAAGTTCTCGAGGATGTATAAAGTCTGCCAACTCGCATTTGACCAGCATGGTGGACTACTACTCTTCTTTTTTCCCCCCCGTCTTTTTCTTCCTCTGATTCTTTCCATCCTAAGGTTGCCAGGAAGATATTTAGCTTTTAACGATAAGGTCGCGCAGTTGTTACAACTGTTAATTAAGTTTATTTCTTCTGTATTGTTATACTTTTGTGTGTACAATAAAAGCAATCATCATAATCATCAATAAGAAGAGACCCGTGCCAAGTAGAGTTTATACAAAAGAGTTGATTCGGATTTATTTATTTTGTACTTTATATTTTACTAGCTGCGCCCCGCGGTTACCTATATGTTTTTGGAATAAAAAGTAGCTTATGTGTTATTTCAGGGTCTCAACTACCTTCATACCAAATTTCATTTAAATCCGTTCAGTAGTTTTTGCGTGAAAGAATTACAAACATCCATCCATCCATCCAAGCTTTCACATTTATAGTACATACTAGCTGCGTCCCGCGGTGTTACCCGCTACATGTTTTATAGATAAAAAGTAGGCTATGTGTTAAACCAGGTTCTCAGCTACCGCCATACCAAATTTCATCTAAATCCGTTGAGAAGCTTTTGCGTGAAAGTGTAACAAACATCCTTCCATCCAAACTTTTACATTTATAATAATAGTGGGATTTAAAAAAGTGTACGGAAACATCATACACGATGAACCTCGCTGAGGTTGCTTTCGGTGTCGGTGTCTTTAGTAATTGTTTGACACGTCACAGTCAATGTAACAGATAACCCATTAGATCATTGTAGCTGCAGTGAGCTATGAAGTAGGAAAGGAAGCGTACTTGGCCTAGTTACTTGGTTGTGAAACCGCAATCACGGCGGTGCCGGTTCGAAGCCGAGTGAGTGGCCCAAGGATGTTGGTTAACTATTGTTCAGATATGAGAACGAAATACTACGTTTTTAGTCTTGGTACAGTAATCACGCTAATATTGTAAATGTAAAATGATATTAAAGCGTGTTTTTTTAAACTATGAAAAATAAATTAAATACACGTTTGTCTTCCAAGATGATAAGCTCTCCTGATGGTAAGAGATAATGGTTATGCTAGGGTTGCCAACACATGTCCGACGCCTATTTGCTGGTTTGGTCTCCGAGGTGGATCACGATGTGTCTGGTGTTCGGACACATCGTCATCGTGGCGGGACGAGCTAGGGCTCCCCGAGGCGGGTCCGCGAGGATAAGCGCTGTCGAGGCCGCGGTAGAGTGCGAAAGCGTGCCCGCAGCCTCGGCACTAAGCGCCGAGGTGGAATACTCCAGGGTTATTAGTGGGTAGGCCGTCGCTAGGACGGAGAGTCCCTAATAACCACCGTGCCCGCCCCAGGGTCGGTGGTATACACAAAGTATTTTTCCTGGAAAAAAGGGTTGCCAACACAAATTTAAAAAACTAGGATTTAAAGTTAGAAAAACCAGGACAATTCAGTTTAAATACTGGACGCAGTAATAGAGTTGGAAAGTTGCGAATTTGAAAATACATTACCTTATCAGGGCGCATTAAAAACTCAGGATGCTGTTTAAAAACTATCCAGGACACTACAAAAACTAGAACATGTCCTGGGAAAACAGGACGGTTTGCAACTCTAGTCTATACCCCATAGCAGCGATACACAGAACTTCGAGCAGCACAACAAAGTTTAGGCCATCGCTGCGTAGGCGCTCATTACTTTGAGACTTTCGATAGTTAATCTAAATAGCCCTGTAATTGCGCTAGCTACTGTACCCTTCAAACTAGAACACAGTTATGTTTATACACTACTGCTTGGCGGCAAAATATGTTATACTGCAGTGGTACCTACCTAGACGACCTCCTGCTAAAGAGGTCTACTACCAATATACACCACTATTTTGTAATTACTAGAAAAAAAAAATGCGTTATCTGTTGCTATAACTAAAAACATCTATGAAAAAAAAAATCCTGAAATATCGATGTCGCATGTATGAAATTATCCACAAAAAAATGTGATTCCTGGTATTATTTTAGCCGTAGGCATTTACGTGAACCTAGTCTGTCGCAATTTCATTCATAAATTATGTGGCAAGTTCGTGCAACTGGATCGGGAGAACTCGGTCGCGATAGAGAAAGAAAATGTTTTTGCAATATTCCAATGAGAGCCGCCATTGGTTACCGCCAGCTTGTCCGGTGATAGTATTCTTCTGTAGTAAATGAGTGTTATGTCCATAATTTAAGGCAAGATTTCCAAAAATTTTGACTAGTAATAACTGCTGTATCGAAAGTCTCAAAGTAATGCGCGTCAAAGCAGTGATTCCCTGGACTTTGTTTTGCTACTCAAAGTTCTGTGTATCGCTGCAATGGTCATGGACAGGCGTTATCTCTTACCATCAGGAGAGCGTCTCGTTCGTCTCATTACTTTTTACATAAAAAAAAAAAACTTTGACATTATAATGTAAACAAAAATTCTGATTTACTATGTCTTACTCGGTCTGCATTACCCAATAAATTTTCTAGTAATTAAAAAATAGTGGTGTATATAAATAATACTTTTTTCTTATAACTTGTGCCATTATACAAGAAGTTAAGTGCACAAAGCTCATAATTCTTAATATCTCATGACGAATCGCCTAAAGGTTCGTCTGTTAACACGTTTTGTTAAAATTGCAGCTGCATAAGAGATAATGTTGCAACAATATTAGGTACCGACAGATGGCTTTAAGATTGGATAGGTAAAGGCCACCGTTCCTTTCTAAACCTACAAATTATTTAATAAGCAGCTTGAATCTTATGCCTCATATATATGCATCATTAAATCGATTGGTGGTTTTTGTAACGTCAGGTCTAATCCTTCTAATCACTACATAGTATAAAACAAAGTCGCTCCCCTCTGTCCCTATGTAAGCTTAGATATTTAAAAGTACGCAACGCATTTTGATGCGGTTTTTTTAATAGATAGAGTAATTCAAGAGGAAAGTTTATATGTATAATACTTGCGTATGCACCACATCAGTATCTACATTGCACCCGTGCGAAGCCGGGGCGGGTCGCTAGTATTATTATAAATGTGAAAGTTTGGATGGATGTTTGTTACTCTTTTACGCAAAAAACACTATATCGATTTGGATGAAATTTGGTATGGAGCTAGTTGAGACCCTGGGTTAATAAATAAGCTACTTTTTAACCCGAAAACATGTAACAAGTTACACCGCGGGGCGCAGCTATTATTTTAATAAATTTCAAAAATGAAGTACTTATTGGAAACCGCCTGGCTTCCAAGCTGGAGGTTTCGAGTTCAAACCACGAGACGTACCTTTGTTTTTCGTCTGAGAATGTTTAAAAAATAAGTTACTAAGGTACTAATGATTACACTTGTAATCATTACTTTCAACAAAAATGAAGAACGAACGAAACGAGCGAATCACCAATAGAACGACAAAACTTGATGAACGAACTAGCCTGTAATAGGAACTGAAGCCAAATCAATCATCTCCATCTATGAAAGGATCTCGAATTGGAAGCAAAATTGTAAGGTTCTTTTTTATTCAATCTCCATTCGAGCGATGTAAATCGAACGGTTGTGAAAAGCAGATAGCTATTTTTTTTATATTGAATAGGTTCGCGCTTGACCACATCCTGCCTGATGTGAAGCATCGATGCGGTCTAAGATGGAACACGCTTACCTAGAAGGAACCTGTTTACTCTTGATTTGAAGACACTCATATTGTACTTTTCGGGAAACACAGACTCCGGCAAAGAGTTCCACATCCTCGCTGTGCGAATAAAGAATGTGGACTCAAAGCGTTTAGTGCACACATGGGGAACATCCACCATGTACGGGTGTCGCCTCGGTCGCGTTTGTCTGGCCGTCCGGTAGTAAAAAGAATGAAACTACGCGAGCTAGAGAAATTACTGGGCTGTTGAGGTTAACCATTGAAAGTTTCAAAGTAATGAGCGCCAAAGCAGTGATGCCCTGGACTTTGTTTTGTTACTCAAAGTTCTGTGTGTCGCTGCAATGTTAATGGGCAGGCGTTATCGCTTACCATCAGGAGAGCGTCTCGTTCGTCTTATTACATTTACATTAAAAAAAATACCGTACAGCTCTATTGGCATATTATAAACGACTATAAATAAATAATTATCCAATTTAATATAATTTTTTTTTCTGAATCACATGTCAAAATAATTTTGTTTATAAATGCCAAAAAGGTTATACAAAATAAAAAAAATATACAAATGTCACTATAAGGTACGTATAAATGTCAAATATGTAAAAACATTACCTGTAATAAATTATTTGATTTGAAAAAAATAGAGCTTCAGAATTTACGGCATCTACAAATAACATTTAAACTGAATAAGGTAACTGAACTCGATACCTTTCACCATAAATTCTTATGCGTCATTTATCCCATACCTACTTAAGGGAGATACTCTTAAGTCTTTTATATGGCCCCTCATTCTCCTTAATACGTCCTCAGCATTTTTCTCCCAAAACTGGCTCTAAGAAGATTAATGATCAGATTTCACAGGGCGTTAAAGCGAATAATTTCGAGTGATTTTTTCCCAGGTTCCTCCAGTGAGGTTTGGATGGAGACTTCTAAATGAGGATCTTGGAGGTCATTTGTAAGATTGTGGCCTTCTGACGTGTTATAATTGAGACAGATTCTGAAGACAAATTGGGAGATTTTGTTTGAAATCCGAGTTAAAATCGAGCAAAATTTAAATTTTGGTTAATTAATTTATAGTACCTACTCGCATTATTTTTAAGGTTTAATATAAATTAAATAAGAACTTAAATGTGGATAAGAATATATTATACACTACTTTTATTTGGTGTGTAAAATGTTCACTAGGTGTTTGACCACAGCTCACCTGAAGTCGGTGTGTTCGAAGATGGTGAAGCACACCTAGCCTAGAACAGAACTGGCTCAGCCGGAATACACCGTTAGGTGCTTGGCTGCAGATTTTCAACTTGAGGGTGGTAGCTAGCCAGCCGAGTACTAAAAAATACCCTACCACCATGCTGTTTTGACAGCCCCGTTGGCTCATTCGTCATCTGCCTTAAGAGCTGTAGCTGTAGGGCGATTCCCAGTCAGGGCAAACATTTAGTGAATAAACAAATGTTTGTTCTGTGTCTCGGTGTTCTGTATGTATTATAAGTATGTATTTAACGAAAAAAAAGTATTTATGTATTCTATCAGTTATCTGACTTCCATCACACAAGGTGATAAACCTTGGCTAAACCTAGGCAACCGAGTACTACAAAATACATCATGCCATGGTTTCCTCACGACGTTACATTCATTATTACATACCAACACCAATCAACTAAACGAAAACATGGCAATAAAGAATTCACGTAACCTACGAAAAATTACATATTTCCTCTTCACAATGCGAATATGGCAACACACGCATTGCCATTTGCTTATACGCCGTTACAATTTCCTCCGGGAAAAGGCGGCGTAATAAAAAAAAAAGTTGCACAAAAGAAAATTGTGTTTCTGAAAGTCCCTGATAAAAAGCGTTTTTCATAATATAACGATTACTGAGTTACGGAGGGAAATGGGACGGGAGATTCGCCTTTAGTACTCTCTTTGCAAATGGGCTATGTTATTTAATAAAGCCTTTAGAACTCCGGATGATAAAGTATATAGAAATATCATTTCTCTTTACTTCAATACACACCTTAATGACGCTTTACAAAAACACTCACTTTCTTCTTAGCGACCTCCTGCTAAATACCACTGTAGTACCAAAATATTCTGCCCCAACGTAATTACATTACTATGTTCCGATTTTAAGGGTACAGCTAGCGAAATTACAGGCTGTTGACAGTAACTATCGTAAGTCGCAAAGTAATGAGCGCCGAAGCAGCTAAGCCCTAGACTCTGTTTTGCAACTCCAATTTTTTTTAACCTCCGACGCAGAAACGACGGTGTGAGTTTGTGTGTTTGTGGCATCGTAGCTCCCGAACGGATGAACCGACTTTGATTTTGCTTGAAAAACGTGAATTAGTCCGGAGTCGGTTCTTAACTATGTTTGACAGAAATCGGTCCAAGATGGCCGCCGCCACAAAATGGCGGATTACATATTTTTTCACAGCTCCCTCAATATGGGTATCAAATGAAAGGGCTTGATTAGTAGAATACTATACACCTGTCGAAGTTTTTTTTAAATTTTCAAGGCTCGGCCTACTTTTACATTTAAAAAGAAGCTCAACCACATAATATCTCAATTGCTCAATTTCATCTGTCATATAACATATAAGCGAGATTATTTCAACATCATTATAATGAATTCTTTATTTTTTTAATCATCATAATTAGTCCAATTGTTCATCGGCCATGATTCAATTGCTCTTCGATACGGTGGACCATTTCATTGCTGATTTAATTTGTTTGCAACAGAAGAGATTAACAAAGTAATTGGTTCCACGAATGTCGGATGTCGCTTATTAACGTCCATTGATTACTTGATTTTTCAACCGACTGCGAATAAACTATGAGGAAATAGTTCTTCTGATCTAATCTATCGAAATAGTACTTTTTTATGGTTGACAGGCTAGGTGTTTGACCACAGCTCACCTGATGTGAAGTGACGGTGTGGTCAAAGTAGTAGTATAAAAGAAAGCCGTTGCCTTTTCATTAATTTCAAAGCTCCACATAATCAATTTATTTAATTAATTAAAACGGCTAAAAGCATTAAATTAACAGACAATTAAAAAAGAAAAAAAAAATATGGTCAATATAGAAATAATAAAATAACAATTACAAATAAAATAACGTCAAAAACATATCGATTGTCATCACCTTCATTTGACCAGACTAGCCACTAAGTATTTTATCAGATATCTGACTTCCATAGTACAAGCTTTGCTTAGTTTGGGGTCAGATGGCGCTGTGTGTAATATCCTACGATATTTATTTATTATTATTAATTAAAATAACCAGCCCATTGCCACTTAAACTTGCTAGTAAAGTATTTGTCATTAAATATAATCCGACAAAACTCTATTTGCAATAAATATCTTCCGACGTGTGTTGCCTTTGCCACCCACTGAGGATAGGAAGGCAAATTACGAGCACATAACACATAAATGTAAATTTTTAATTTGGTGTACACCACACAAAGAAATGACTTAATGTTATGGCTGCTGTAACGCGCATTGAATTTAAATAGCCACTTGTTTTTATATGGTTATTGTTAGAATTTAACGGCGGATACGGCGATTTGTGTAAAAATTGGGCTGTAAAACAAAGGATAGGTTGAAGGTTTAGAGGGTCCGCCGCTATCGAGAGAACATTTGGAAATTTTGCGCATTCTTAACATACATTTGGTATATATTTGTAGCAATGATAGCTCAGAAGCTAGCGTGGTCGATTCAAATTTCAACAAGGTAACGGTGGTAATGGTAATGATAATGGTGATGGTGATGATGATTATGGTGGTGATGGTGATGGTGGTGGTAGTAGTCGTGATAGTAACGGTGGTGGTGATAGCGACAATGGTGGTGATGGTGACGTTGTTGATGGTGGTGATGAGGCTGGGTGATGGTGGTGATGGTGATAGGGATGGGGTGGTGAAGGTGGTGATAGTAGTAGTCAGGGTGGGGATGGTGATTGTAAGTAGTTATATGTCACTAACAACGTGTTGTCTGTTGAGAATAGGCTTGAGCTGCCGGTGAAGGAAAGCATCGTGAGGAAACCATAGCATGGTGGCAGGATACTTTCTGGTACTCGGCTGGTTAGCTAATTGAAAGCTGCCGCCAAGCATCTAACGGTGTGTTCCGGCAGCCTCACTTGAGAGCCACTGCCATACTAGGCCAGGTGTGTTCACCATTCACTTACCATCCGTTAAGCTGCGGTCAAAGACAGATCAGGTCAACCTTTAAAAAAATTACCAGGTTACTTTTACTAGTTGGCTAGGTTTTATTTAATTATTTTATTCGGAGACATTTTAAAAAATTGTCATCAAGTTAGATAAATTTTAATTGTTGTAACCAAAACGAGTTTTAAGCTGAAATACAATAATCTAAATATAACCTCAGACGGAATTTTAAAAGAAACTTTACCCCTAAGGGAATATAATAAGGGATGAACGGTTGTATGGCATTCAATTATTTTTAAAATAAAAAGCATGAAATTTAATATGGCTGCTTCTGATTAAAAATAAATGAACACGTTATATCGATGTTCTTCAAAAATTTACCCCTAATTTGGGGTAGAAAGTTTATAAGTTTATTTCATCACTTTTGAAGGAAGAAGCATGAAATTCAATACTAAAACTTCTTCTACAAAGTTTAGGAAAAAATATACTATCTATATCCATCTATACTATTATAAAGAGGAAAGATTTGATTGTTTGTTTGTTTGTATTGAATAGGCTCCGAAACTACTGGAGCGATTTCAAAAATTCTTACACCGTTGGTAAGTTCCATTCCAGGCTAGGTGTGCTTTACCATCTTCGACCACACCGTCACTTAACGTCAGGTGAGCTGTGGTCAAACACCTAGCCTGTCAGCTAAAAAAAAAAAAAAGTTACACTTTCTCCGGGTGCATAGGCTACTTTTTGTCTCTCCGCTAGTTATAAATAAGTTTACATCTAAGCTTAGTGGCGTTGTACCATGTTTTAGAAATACCTTAATCATTGAGCAATTTTACATTAAATATTAGTTTGGCTTATGCTAGTCTGCCATCTCGCATGATGTTTTGTGGTAGATCTCCTTAGCAGGAGGTCGTCTAGGTAGGTACCACCGCAGTACCAGTTATTCTGCCGCTAAGCAGTAGTGTGTAAACATTACTGTGTTCCGGTTTGAAGGGTACTGCAGCTAGCGAAATTACTGGGCTGTTGAGACTAAACATCTAAAGTCTCCAAAGTAATGAGCGCCAAAGCAGCGATGCCCTGGACTTTATTTTGTTACTCAGAGTTCTGTGTATCGCTGCAATGGTCATGGGCAGGCGTTATCTCTTACCATCAGGAGAGCGTATCGGTCGTCACATTATTTTTTACATAAAAAAAAAAAAGCCTTGTAGGGAGACCATCTGGTTTCCAATTTAGATACCCTGGGTTCGAATCCCACAGCACGCGCCTCTGCTTTTTTAAATTACGTGCGCTTCGCCGATTACTTCGAACAGTGAAGGAAAACATCGAAAGGAAAACCAAATGTGCGTAAGTTCCTTAAAAAAAGTCCTTGAAGATGTGCTAAGTCTGCCAACATGCACTTGGTTTTACCCTTCTCACAATGAGAAGAGACCCACGCCCAGCAGTGGGACAGTTTATAAAAACAGGGTGGTTACGGGAATGTATGCATTCATTTAGAACATCCAGAACAGAACAAACATCTATGTTTGTCAGATTAATATTTGTCTTTGGTCAGAATTGAATCCACACCCGACATGAAAACAACGCACAAAAGTTCAAAATATAAAAATTATTATTATTATTAAATAAATATTGACAACGAATCTCATATCGCATACCTACCACAAAAAACGTTCAATTAATTCTAGCGAACGTCATTGAACGAACTGTTGAATGAAATGAATGAATGAACGACAAATGCACACAGTGCAGTATCTATGAAGTGCAGTCTTGCAATTCTATGCATTTTGAAGAGCTTAAATAGGGTTCTTTTCATTATAATATTCATATTTTTGACGCGAAAGTTCCTGAGTGAGATTTTTTTTCTTTTTTCACGTTGTTACGGCTTAGCACGTTTGAGTATTCTAAATAAGAAAATATGAAAAAATGGCTTATTACACGAGCCATTATGGTATATAGACGAAATTTTAATATTGAAAGTATGTTCGCATAATTGTAACAACATACCTACTTACTAATTTTGTGTAATTTATTTTAATGCCTCTTTAAGTATATACTTACTGCAACTTGACGTGTAATTCAGTTTTATAATTATCAATGAATAATGTCTAATATCTATGTTTACGTCTAAGCACGATAGAGACGGCGTTTCTGGATCATCGAGCCGTATTAAAAAAAATGAAAGTTGACAAAGGTATTTTGGCCACAGCTCAGTAACGTTGTGATCGAAGATGGTAAAGCACATCTAGCCTGGAATGGAACTCGCTCTCAAGTGAGGCTAGCCGAGCACACCGTTAGGTGCTTGACGGCAGATTTTCATGCTGAGCTAGCAGGCTGGTAATAATTAGCCAGCAGAGTACTAGAAAATCGGAGTAAATGAAAATGTCATCAATGATTACAATTTTTAAATTTTTGTTGATTTTTTAAAAACCGCCTAATCGCTTTCGTAAAATTTATATGGGACCTCTGAAGTATGATCTACCAAGCAAAAAAAGAATTATCAAAATCGATTCATAATTGGTGGAATTATCGCGTAACAAACATTAAAAAAGCATACAGTCGAATTGCAAACCTTATTTTTTGAGTCCGTTAAAAATACATGGTTATTCGTATGGTTCTACGATTTTAATCACAGATTTCTAAAACTAAAGGATTTTAATATACGTATATCCATGCGAGCGAAGCGTAGGGCAACATCCTAGTCCCGTATAAGACGGTAAAATAGAAAAGGTGCGATTAAAACTCATATTTCTCATTATGTACCTACTATCTCCGTACATTTTCAGAGTAATATTAGCGTGGGTCGGGGCATGTGAAAACACCGAACTAAGCACTATGTATGTACTAAAAGCCGACTTTCAGACCTACCCGAGTGGTATTAATGACAGCTTTGATCACTCGGACGGCAAGCCAACTGTGTTAGCGGGAATTTTGCAGCTTTTAATCTTATCTATTTTCATTCGGATTTTTGCGAAAACCGTACAAACTATCGAATAAGAATTAAGCGTCCAATTATTTTTTGCTTTCAAGAAAAGAGTGTTTTTATTCGAAAACTGATATGACGATTGTTTTTGCCTTAGATGCATGCAAATAGATTGCATGATGGTAATTATTATTTTGTCATTGATTGATTAAGGCGTTGTTTTGCGGACGTCTTTTCATTGTGAGGAGGGTTCCCCACACTGGCCAAGTGCGGGTTGATAGGCTGCGCACATCTTCAAGATTTTTTTTTAAGGACTTTTGAACATGTAGGTTTCTTTACGATTTTATACTTCATCGTTTGAATTATTCGGCAATAAGCAAAACTAACCGCGGAGTTTTGGTGGGAACGCGGGAAGAGTCGTGTCGCTCCGTTGTATTTTTTCCCAAAATTAGTGTTTTGTCGAGTGTTTATGCATAAAAATGGTGGTGTTTTATTCATAAAGTGCCGAATTACAAGCGTGATTGTGGGAAAATGATATAATGTGGTGAAACATGACTTTTCGTGTTGCTTCCAAAACTCCATCGAAGCTTTATAGGAAAGTCGCGACTACTTTACTAAAGCATGACTGGACTTGACTGACACGAACTGGACTTGATTAAAACTGGACTTTGACTAAAACTAGCTACGATGACACTTATTTAACTTTTAAAACTTGAAAATATATAATTACTTGACACTGGCAAATGCTAAAACGCGACGCCAAAACCAAAGAAAAAAAAAAAAAAAAAACTAACCGCAACTACAAAATAATTTAGAAAAAACAAAGGAGCATGCTGTATTCGAACCCAGAACCTTCAAATTGGAAAGACGGCTCTCCCATCCCTTCTCCCAGCTATGCTGTCGAAACGTCAAAAGCACAGTATAAACGATGTATTTGATGATTAATTATGATAATGACGATGATTTTGTAGCGATGATAGCTCAGTGGTTAGCACGGTAGGTTCACATGCCGAAGGGCGTGGGTTCTAACCCCAACAATGAGCTTGAGCTGCCGGTGAAGGAAAAACATCGTGAGGAAAGCATAGCATGGTGGTACGGTACTTTCTAGTACCCGGTTGGCTAGCTACCACCCTCAAGTTGAAAATCTGCCGCCAAGCATCTAACAGTGTGTTCCGGCAGCCTCACTTGAGAGCCAGTTCCATTCCAGACTACGTGTGCTTTACCATCTTCGACCACACCTTCACTTAACATCAAGTGAGCTGCGGTCAAACACCTAGCCTGTCAACCATTAAAAAACAAAACATACTAGCTGCGTTCCGCGGTGTTACCCGCTGTTACCACGTGAACACTACATTTTTCGGGATGAAAAGTAGCCTACGTGTTAATACAGGATGTCAGCTACCTCCATACCAAATTTCATTAATATTAGTCCAGCCGTTTGCACGTGAAGAAGTAACAAACACTCACAAACTTTCGCTATTATAATATTAGTATTTTTTTTTTACATTCAAAATAGGTTCGCGTTTGACCACACTCAGCCTGATGTTAAACACTGGTTTTTTCAGTAGTTAGTATTAGTTTAGATTCTTTTGCTATAAGTCTACGTTTTATTTAGCTGTAAAGAAACAAACACCAGTGTTTTCCATAGCAAATTGCCTAATTAATAGTACACAACCGACAAAAGCCCTGAACACGCTGAATACTGCTACAAAGAGTCTCTGAACCTACAAGAAATTCTAACAAAGAACTACTTATCGGCGGCTGCTGCAATAATGATATGCAAACGTTTCTCACTGCTGTGTGGAGTCCTATTCTGGGTAAGCGTCGTACCAGCGCGGAATTCCTTATTTCAATTTAAATCTTTTTCTTCTTCTTTATTTTGGCATCGCACGTTTTGCATTGGCAGTATCAAATATTTTATTTTATGATAAATAAATTTTTTTTATTATTTTTTTTTTATGTAAGAAGTAATGAGACGAACGAGACGCTCTCCTGATGGTAAGAGATAACGCCTGTCCATTACCATTGCAGCGATACACAGAACTTTGAGTAACAAAACAAAGTCCTGGGCATCAATGCTTTAGCGCTCATTACTTTGAGACTTTTGATAGAGTTAGTCTCAACAGCCCAGTAATTTCGCTAGCTGGTACCCTTCAAACCGGAAAATGCACACACAGTAATGCTTACACACTACTGCTTAGCTGCAGAATAACTGGTACTGCGGTGGTACCTACCTAGACGACCTCCTGCTAAGGAAATCTACCACCAAGTATATTTGAAATATGACTGAATAAGTCGAAGTTGGTAAAGGACATGTCTAGCCATTTTAGTAAAATAATATTAGTGATAAAGTGATGACTGATGAATTGATGATAGCTCAGTGGTTAGCGTGGTTGGCTCACACGCCGAAGGGCGTAGGTTCAAACGCCAACAATGAGCTTGAGCTGCCGGTGAAGTAAAACATCGTGAGGAAACCACTACCCTCAAGTTGAAAATCTACCGCCTAGCTAGATCTAATCTATCGGTGTGTTCCGCAGTCTCACTTGAGTGCCAGTTCTATTGAAGGCTATGTGTGTTTTACCATCTTCGACCACACCGTCATTTAACATCAGGTGAGCTGTGGTCAAACACCTAGCCTAAACTTAAACAAAACTTACACTAAAAATATAAATAAACTTCCACAAAGTAACGCCTGTATCAATAGATTATAAAATAAATTTGAGATTGAATTTTACCTGTATCCGAGGAGAATTTTGACGAAAATATACACACATAAATATGTATTTCGAATACACGTACTTACAATACACACATACATATCTTCATCGAAAACTGAGAACTATTCCCTATTCCAGAATAGTTCCACCCTTATTAGTGCAAAGGCTAGAGGGCGCTCTAGCCACTCCCTTATAATGAGGACTGCAGACTAGATATCTCCATAATACATATACATTATACGTATCTAGGTATACGTTCTCTATTGTGTGCTTTTTATAGTAAAAACTGGAAGTTGGTAAGGCAAAACAAGAGCAGTGAGATAAAACATATGAAACAAAGTTAGTTATTCAGAAGGGCATAAAATTCAAACTCGGGCTTATTAGATACTAGCGGACGCCTCGCGGTTTCATCCGCGTAGTTACAGTTCCCGTAGGAAAACAGGAATACTTCCCAAGGGTGAAACCAGTTTTGAAATCGGTCCAGTAGTTTTTGAGTTTATTCGTTACAAAAATCCAAGAATACAAATCTTACCTCTTGATTATATTAGTGGGACATTTATTAAACAAAATAAAAAAAAGGCCTTAAATTATACTATTTACAAAATTTCTACAAAAAACTTCTAGAAACCCGTCAGGCTAGGCCAGGCCAGGATATGTGGCTAGAATGCTAGCAGCATTGCCACGCTGGATGGCAATGCTTAGCTTTTGACCAAAGTAGATACCAGCATTCTGGTCACCTGAAGCCTCCTCTAAACGTTTGGTCCCGATACAGTTCGAGAGCGGCCGGCCCCCACGGACCTAAAGTTTCAACCCCAAACAGCACAAAAAGATAAATTCTATCCAAATAACTATATTTGTGCCGTTTGAGGTTAGACTGGGACTAGAGACTAATCCGAAAGGTGGTATATATTGTAAAATTTTTGCTACAACCACAACTTGGAAATAAAATAGTTATTTTATACAATTAGTTTGTTGACCCTTGAACAAATGTATGGAGTAGCTGATTTTTTTAGTATCGACAATTTTCTGCTAGAAATATTGACGTTTATTATTCTCTTGGTTTACGATTTCAATATTAATTTTCAAATTTGACATGGCCTATCCCAAGACACGTCACTCAGCCCGATCTTGGGTTCTTCGCTTCCAGCCACCGTTACTCCAAGTCTCAGGTTCTACACTACGATTACTTATCGATTAGAGGTCTCCACTCTAGAAACACTTCCGTCTCAGGGGTTATCGGTTCTGCGACAGATATGTCCAATATGTCAATTTTCCAGCTCAATGTCACTTCAGCTTGTACATTCTTTGTTCTTCTTTGATTATGGCGTCGCATTTTTTTCTTTTGCCAGTGTCAAGTGTTTTGACGTTTTCAAATGTAATAAGTTAAAAAGTAGTCAACGTCCAGCCCATTATCTATTTTCAAGTTTAAAAAGTTAAATAAGTGTCTTCGCAGGTAAAGTTATAGTCAAAGTCCAGTTTTTGTCAAGTACAGTTCGTGTCAGTCAAGTCCAGTCATGCTTTAGTAAACTAATGGCGACTTTACAATAAGCTTCGATGGAGTTTTGGAAGCAACACAAAAAGTCATGTTTCACAACATTATATCATTTTCTCACACTGGCGTTTGTAATTCGGTACTTTATGAATAAAACAAAACTATTTATAATTTTTGAAAAAAAAAATACAATGGGGCGACACGACTCTTTCCGCGTTCCGGCCAAAACTCTGCTCATACATTGAACTATATTGCTTACTTTAGTCATCTGGCGAATTATTTCGTATAAGATACGCTCCCTTATTAAAATGCCAAGCTTTATTATTTCCATTGCTCGACTAGTTATCCAATAAAAAATAATCTAGCCGCTACCGCTAGTCACATTGCAAGCAACTTAGTTCATCCCACAGAGGTTAATAAAAACAAAACCTGACCTAGCCCAACACGCCACAGATAGGGCAAGGGCATCGCACGCAGCGCCTCAGTGCAACGCCACTTGAGCATAGAAGTGCGCTCGCAGAAGCTCGAACTCAATTTGTGCCTAATGTTTGCTACATTCTGTGTGGGTTGATCAACAAATTTAAAACTCTTATCTTTATAATTGACTCAAAAAAGGTGACGTTCTCAATTCGACTGTATGTTTTTCGTATGTATGTTACGCGATAATTCCGTCAATTATGAATCGATTTTGATGATTCTTTTTTTTCCTTGGTAGATTATACTTCAGAGGCAACCCCATATAAATTTTATTGAAAACGATCTAGCGGTTTTAAAAAAATGCAACAATAGTCTAAAAATCCTAGGGTCTTAAATACAAATATTTTGTTGATAACACCAACAACAAGTCAAATTTCGTAAAATCATTGCAAATATGTGTATCATTAAAAAAAGTTATAAAACACTGATCACAGTCATGTCAATAAATAAAAACAAAATGTCAAATAAACTACATAATAATTTGTCGATATAAAAATATGTTTTACCCTTTTGGTACGCAATCCAAATGAACATTATCATGATAGTAAAAAAATACTAACAGTGGGAACATAATTATTTCGAACAAACAAACATTTCCTCTACACAACACACCACCTCTATGAGATTCTTGACCCCGAGTCGTGACCAGAGCGCGCGATCGTTGGCACTGAGCTCAATTGGATGCGCCTATCTCGAGTAGGTAACCATTGTACCTTCACTGTAGTGTCGTGTACTAAAGTATAGTTATAATAGGTACATGTTGCACTTCTGTATTACGATTTTAATCTGACATATCATCTGTGTGATGTAAAATGCGACTAAGTGGAACTATTGACAGCCCCGTTGGCTCATTGGTAGTATATATTGGTTTGGCTGTGATTCCACTGTAAAATTACGCTCCATTTGTCCATATATGGCAAAAAATTATTTGTATGGAAATCGAACCACCTTAAATATAATTGTTCGGGTCTGTTGTCAACCATTACGGTGTGTGTGGTATGTGTTATATAAAACACTGTAGACTTTTGTATGTGACAGTAATGAGGCAAACGATACGCTCTCCTAATAGTAAGAGACAATGCATGTCTATGACCATTGCCGCAGTACCCATACCAAATCGAGTTCCAAGGCATCGCAGCTTTAACACATTATTTGATTGCCACAATAGCCCTGTAACTTTGCTAATTATTAACCTTCAAATATAAACAGGAAAATATACACACTACTGCTTGACAATAGAATATCTGGCACTGCGGTGGTACTTACCTAAAAAACTTCCCGCATTACGTTAAGAAAGTTTCTACTTTCTGGAAACTAGATCTGTGTAAATCTGGAACGTTTCGAAATTTAAAGATAAGTAAATTTATGGCGGTCTTCTTTAAAGGATTTGTGTCTCAGCCATAGGGCGTCCACTTTTTGATATAGGCTTCCCCAGTCATTTCCATGAAGACCGGTTGGAAGCGGCTCGCATCCGACGCGTTCCTGCGGTCTTCATTAGGTCTGCCCACCTTGTAGGTGGACGTCCTACGTTGCGCTTGCCGGTCCGTGGTCTCCACTCCAGAACTTTACAGCCCCATTAGCCATTAGTTCTGCGTGCTATGTGCCCGTTACACAAGGTTACCTAAGAACATACGCAACAAATCACAAATATTCTATTACTGCTTTTGTTCTCAGTGTGATAGCAGCATTCGCGATCATGACCGCGGCCGATGTTGCAAGTCGCATCAGTGTGGAGCTGGCTTTATTTTTGCAACCGCGCCGTCTAATACCAGTCAACGGTCAAAGGTCTAATTTTAAATTTCTACTTTGATCTACAGAGTGATTTTAATCTAGATTTCGTTTCTCTATCACTGATGGCTAAATATGATTAATTGAATTTTTGTTCATAACTGACAGGTCAATTTAATTTTGTTCCCGAATAATGTGAAGTCATGTTCAATTGGACAAGTCATGCTAGACTTTAGTTTTTAATCTATCAGGGGAATGTTGAACAGCGGTTCCCAAAGTGGGTGGTAACTCTGGTAGAATAGGATAGTTTGGTATTATTACAGGTTATTTTGTAGGTGACAGATTAAGTATTAGTGTGTTGTGACTGCAGCTGATGTTAAGCGACGACGGCTTAGTCGAAGATGGTAAGCACTAAGCACACCTAGCCTGAAATGCAACTGACTTACGATATGAGGTTGCCGGTATACAAAATTCTAGTCTGAAAATGTTCATTGTATTTGGAAATGATATTGCGGTCAATTTACACCCAGTAACGAAAGCGAAAGATTCACATAAATATCGTAGAACATTACACACAGCGCCATCTGCACCCAAACTAAGCAAAGCTTGTGCTATGGAAATCAGATAACTGATTGAATACTTAAATACTTTTTTGTAAATACATACTTATAATAAATACAGAACACCCAGACACAGAACAAACATTTTGTTTATACCACAAAATGTTTATCCTGTGTGGAAATCGAACCCACGCCCTTCAGCTGTTGGAAGCAGACATACTACCAATTAACCAACAGGGCTGTCAACTGTATCTGTAGCTGTAGCTATACATAATAGGTATCACTTGGTGGTAGATCTCCTTAGCAGGAGGTCATCTAGGTAGGTACCACCGCAGTACCAGATATTCTGCCGCCAAGCAGTAGTGTGTAAACATTACTGTGTTCCGGTTTGAAGGGTACTGCAACTAGCGAAATTACTGGGCTCTTAAGACTAACCATCGAAAGTCCCAAAGTAATGAGCACCAAAGCAGCGATGCCCTGGACTTTGTTTTGTTACTTAATGTTCTGTGTATCGCTGTAATGGTCATGGACAGGCGTTATCTCTTACCATCAGGAGAGCGTCTCGTTCGCCTCATTATTTGTCACTTAAAAAAAAAAAAAAAAAAAAAGGTTAAAATCTCTTAGCATATTTTGAAAACACTTCAATGTCATCTTTTTATTTTCGATTTAAATTTATATCAAGTTGATAATTTTAAATAGAGTTTCTATAATTATAGAATAAGTTATGTAATTCATTTTAATACAATTATTTGTATCATTCAAAATTGTAAAACTCAAACTGAAATCGCTACAAGTCGGACAATATCTTTAAGAATTAAATTTCAAATTTTCTTATGCAATCGCAGTTAGATCCATTCGAGATCTCAGTCTCCAGACTACAAAACCCGATTTGTTTACGGTCCGGAGCTGCCCATTGCACAACTTTTCCAGTTGCGATTGAACCAGTAAAATTTTCTATTAGGTACAGTTGGAAAAAACAACATAGTTTATAAAAGTAAACACACCTAGTGCTTTTAGCTGAGCTACGTTTTTGAGTATAACTTAATTAATATTTTTTATGACAAAGTAAAAGTCATCAATAGTCAGAAACAACGCCTATCCATGACCATTATTATTCAAAGTGGGGGCGATAGGTCCTGCACTGACGTCCCGCTTGGGGTGTATAGTGCTTTTCCTCCTGCTAGCGTCGACCCAAGCCAACCCAGCTCCTTGAAATATCGGAGCGAGGCTTTGGACCGTTGGCATAGTAGCTCCAGTGAGTTGGGTGGAAAGTTTAATGACGATGACATGAATGATGGCGAAGCAGCTTCATGCAACCTAGTAGCAATTCTAGTACCTTCTGTGGCTTTGCAATGCAAAAGCACATGCTCTACAGTTTCATTCTCTTGCAAGCAGCCACGACATAGCGGACTATCCGTGGCTCTTAGTGTAAAGAGGTGACTATCCATGACCATTGCAGCGGTATCCAGAATTTTGAGTAACATAACAAAAGTCCACGGCATTGGCGCTCATTACTTTAAAACATTCCATGGATAGTCTATTATTGTCATAGTCTATTACAGTCTAATATTGATTGAATTAAATAACTTTTAATTTTAATTTTATTTGCAAAAAAATGCACGTAATTTGTTTTTCGTGTTCCCATCAAAAAAATAGAATAGAATAGAATATAACTTTATTATACATCAAAAATGAAACACAGATCACAATTAGTACAAATAGGAAACAAACAAAAAAAAGACGATATAAAAAAATGTAAAAATATAAAAATAAAAATCTGTTTGTTTTTCGTTTGTAATAATTATTATTTATAAATAGTTCATTTAACTTGGGTTGTTTATACCGAGCTGTCAAAGATGGTGTGTTTTAATGATCGTTGGGCTCCAATTCTTTACTTGTTTTCGTGAGAGTGAATAATTTTGGCGAAAATGTTATTCATTTCTCCTGATTTGTTTGCTGACTCTACATTATAAAAGTTTCTGAGAACAATATCGGGTAGCGAGGTTTCAGGGTTTCTATTACCAAATACAGCGTGGTGTACGTTTTATTAATAACATTATATTTATAAGAAATGAAAATGTTAATACTTCCAATGTATGTAAAATTCCCATTGATAGCGGCCTTTTAGATTATTTATCATTATGAGTTACTATTTTAAATGTTGCTTGTTTTATTTACGTTGATTATTTATACCTTGTTATTTATCTTATTATAGTATTTTAATAAATAAATAAATAACAAGCATAATAATTTTTTATGCAAAATTATTTCCACATTCTTCTAGTTCAACATCCTTTATTAGCTTTACTAGAGTGAGTAATTAATCAGTTTAATTTTTTGGTAATGATGTTAGCTCAGTGGTTATCGTGGTTTGATCACACGGTAAAAGGTGTGGGTTTGAATCCTAACAATAAACTTGTGGTGATGGTGAATTAAAAAACCGTGCGGAGACCACAGCATGACGGTGGTACTACCTAGTACTCGGCTAGCTAACTACCATCCTCAAGTTAAAAAAATATCGCCAGGCATCTAACTGTGTGTTTCGGCAGATTCACTTGATAGCCAATTCCATTCTAGATTAGGTATGCTTACTGTCTTCGACCACAGCGTTATTCAACATTAGGTGAGCAGTGGCCAATCTCAAACTTAAGTTAAAAAAAAAATTAAGTATTCTATCAGTTATCTGTCTTCCATAGCACAAGCTTTTGCTTAGTTTGGGGTCAGGTAGCGCTGTGTGTAAATATCCTATAAAATTTATTTATATTAATTTATAATGTATATCCTCAAAGTTGCACTTTTTGTTAAAATCTATCCGCATCTCTTCAAATTTAAAGGAGGCAGGAATAAGGAAAGAAAATATGGTTCCAACAACTGCAGAACCATTCATTACGGATGAGTGTATTCTGTGTGCTACCTATAATATTTAACAACTTACCTACTGTCATAAGGGTTGAGGATGACATCAACGTATTCAAATCAGCTCTCACCAACTTATTGTACTTAAGATTTTCTAAATGACAAAAAACTTATATGGATCACTAGTGTGACAAGAGTGTAATTGTTTTCTTTTGTTTCTATACTTTATAAATAATTGCATGCTTTAAAAGCAAAAAATAGAGTGCTAAGTACCTAGATTTAAGACCACAATTTTGTTTACCTATTTTGCAAGAAATAAATGAATTATGAATTAATTTAATTTTCAATTTTGTTACCATTTTCTGTGAGAACTTAGACCCATAACAATTGTAATATGTAATAACAATTCTGTATAACAATTCAGAACTTCATAATGCGACCTAAACTCCAGCAAGCACCAACACGTTACGTCACGGAACCAGCAGTGGCCTGGGAACGTTAGGTCACCCACAATACCTAACTCGAAGCTTTAAGCAATCTGAACCGGTCTAGGTATATCTAGGTTCGCTGGCTCCGTAGCCCACGTGGACGTGTGTTGTTTCCTGCCCAACAAGGTTTGCTTTGACGGGTTGAGGTCATTGTGACAGCGGTGGGATGAGAATAAGCGGAAAGCTATTGTAATCAGTGTTTTTTTAATTTTACTTGCGACTTTTGTAATTTATTTTAGGCATTTGGTTACAAAACATTTAATGGTTATATTTATACCACAACCCTGTTGGTTTATTGTATATCTGCCCCAAATGTGAAGGGCGGGGGTTTGATTCCCACACAGGATAAACATTTTGTTGTATACAAAAATGTTAGTCACACGAACGTTAGTCTTGAGTGGAAATCGAACCAACGATACCAACCATGATGATAGCTCAGTGGTTAGAGCAGTCGGTTCACACACCTAAGGGCGTTGGTTCAACCCACAACAATGAGCTTGAGCTGCCGGTGAAGGAAAACATCCTGAGGAAACTATAGCATAGTGGTAGGGTATTTTCTAGTACTCGGCTGTCTAGCTACCACCCTCAAGTTGAAAATCTGCCGCAAAGCATGTAACGGTGTGTTCCGACAGCCTCATTTGAGAACCATTTCTTTTCCAGGCTAGGTGTGTGTTACCATCTCCGATCATATCACCATTTAACATAAAACACAAATATCAAAATCTTAGCTAGTCCAACATACAAAAAAATTATGGTACAAAACACATTTTTGCGAAAATAGGTAAATATTTTGAATTATAAATAAACTATCCGCTTTCAAACGGACAGAACCTAATCATTGCGTCAGAACTTCTCATAGCTTTGTCGACAACTATGACTGCAGCTACCAGTTTATTATGCAATTAAAGTTCAGTCGGGAAGTATGACTGGACTGCCATGCCCTTTGCTGTTTTAAAAAGTTTTTGAGGGTGTTCTGAGAAACTGCGCTAGACGTAATCTGTTTTATTATTTTAGTTTTTTTATACGTGTCGTTAATTTTAGAGCATACCCATTCGATATCTGCTGAAAACTATATTGCAAAAAGGTAACACAATATGTCATTTTATAGCAAAAAGTTTTTGCATATGAATTATTTTTTTATGTTATTTATAATGTTGTCATTGTACTGTTTTTATTTTTTTATATTATTTACAATATTGTCATTACACTGTTTTTATTTTTTTATGTTATTTATAATGTTGTCATTGTACTGTTTTTATTTTTTTATATTATTTACAATATTGTCATTACACTGTTTTTATTTTTTTTTGTTATTTATAATGTTGTCATTGTACTGTTTTTATTTTTTTATGTTACTTATAATCTTGTCATTGTACTGTTTTTATTTTTTTATGTTACTTATAATGTTGTCATTGTACTGTTTTTATTTTTTATGACATTTATAATGTTGTCATTATACTGTTTTTTGCAGCTTTTTTGCTTGTGTACTGTTCGATTTCACATCTCAAAAGTTATTGAAATTATAAGAGCATAATATGTTATATCGATTATTTTATCGATACTTCCTAATTTTGTGGCTAGCCCTTCAGTAAAATTTCATTATTAAGTAACGATATTACTGTTCGAATATTGGTTTTAACAATTTGTTTTTTTTTTTTTTTTTTTTGACGCAATATGAAGTTTTTTTTTAACAATTTGTTGGAATAAGTCAAATACGTATTACAGGACTTGCAATTCAATTTGAAATAAATCGTGAAATATTGAAATCAGCTGTTCTATAAGAAACGTACGTCGACCATTGACTAAAAATAATTATACTTATAGTAAAAGTTATTCTTAATAATGGACGATGACATACTACATAAAGACTACTACTACTACTATCTATACTATTATAAAGAGGAAAGATTTGCTTGTTTGTATTGAATAGGCTCCGAAACTACTGAACCGATCATAATAATTCTTTCATTATTAGAATGCTACATTATCCGTGATGGGCATAGGCTATTTTTTTATTTAAAAAACAATTAGGGATCCGTATGGAAAACTCAATAATATAACCCAAGCTGTGAAAAACTATTACAGTTGTCATCTACATCTTATAAAGAGGAACGATTTAATTTTTTGTTTGTTTGTTTGGGGTCAGATGGCGCTGTGTGTAATGCCCTGCGATATTTATTTTTATTTTATTTATTTTATTGAATAGGCTCCGAAACTACCGGATCGATAAATTTATATTTTTGAACGAGTTTTGTTTTCCCGTGCGAAGCCGGGGCGAGCTGCTAGTATTAAATAAACCCAATTATCTAACCATTTTGTCTGCAATTTTACAATTTTAACAAAATCTAGAACCTAGTTCATCATACTTTTGGACTAACAGACAAACAGCGAGTTTCAGAACAGGCAATAAAGTGGTTTTGTTGCAAACTTTCAGGTCAAAATAGTTATTTAAAACGCGATGAATAATATGGAAAGTTTGATTTGAATAGTTCAAAATACATTTATTTTTGCACCTACTGCTACTTAATTGAGCTATTTTATACACATAATGACTTTATTTATGATCGACTATATTTCACTGACCATTTTCGATTATACCGTCACTTAACATCAGGTTAGCTGTAGTCAAACACTAAGTCTGTTAACCATAAAACAACAACAAGACAACAACACATACATCTTTAATACATCTTATCTTGTTATCTACCTATCTTATAATACATTTTTTTTTACCCACCACGGAATGGAGACGGTATATGCGTTTCGGGTGAAAGGATGTTTGTTTGTGCAAATGTTGCCATTTTTCTCCAAAACTTCTAGTCCGATTTTGATGCAGTTTTCAGTTATGGGTTCGGGTTTGATTGGTGCATGTTTTTAGATAGATGTTATGGTGACACTAGGGGGCGCTGCAGCAAACATTTTTTGTGCAAATCCATGTTGCCATTTTTTTCCAAAACTTCTAGTCCGATTTTAATGCAATTTTTTGTTACGTGTTCGGGTTTGATTGGTGGATTATCTTAGATAGGTGACAATTACTGTTTAACCGTTGTGGGATTTTGAAAAATTTTAATTTTGCTTTTTATAATCAAAGACGCGGTCTACGATGGATCACGCTTGCATTGAACAATTCAAATTCACCAGCGAAGAAACGTCAAAATCTGTGTTACGGTGACAACTCACCAGGGGGCGCTGCAACAAACATTTTTTATGCAAATCCATGTTGCCATTTTTCTCCAAAAGTTCTAGTCCGATATTGATGCAGTTTTCAGTTACAGGTTCGGGTTTCATTGGTGCATTATCTTAGACAAGTGACAATTACTTTTTTGTGAGTTTTTTCAAAATTTTTAATTTGGCCTTTTATGTATAATTATAGTGATTCAATGTTTGTAATCAAAAGTTGTGACCGTAAAAAAACGAAGTATATAATTATACAGTATACATGCCATACGATGTATAAAAATCAAAAATATTTTAAATGATTATTTAATACGGGCAAAAACAGCATAAGTCTTCAAAATATTACTTTTAAGCTCAATAACTCAAATCGCTCAGTAATTACTCGCTATTTGCTCTCACTCTGCCCACACCCGGAACCAAATATTATCCAAACTGTAACAAAACCCGAATTCTGAATCATTCGCCAGCTGTTCCCCTCGCAATAGGTGCCCGATTTACCGATACCGGTGACAAACCAGTAATACTGGTATCATAAACAGGTATTATTTATGATACCAGTTTTACTCCGGCATCTTGTGCAAGATTTGCTAAAATCAGTGCGTATTCGAATTTAGAATGCGTTGATAACTTTCACTGATAATTTTGTTTTGTTTATGGTTAAAGCTTTTTTTTAGGCTTTGGCGTCGCGTTTTGAGCATTTGCCAATGTCAAGTATTTATATATTTTCAAGTTTCAAAAGTTAAATAAGTGTCCTCGTACCTAAAGTTATGGCCAAAGTCCAGTCTTTGTCAAGAACAGTTCGTGTCAGTCATGCTTTAGTAAAGTAGTGGTGGCTTTACTATAAAGCTTCGATGGAGTTTTGGAAGCAACACAAAAAGTCATGTTTCACCACATTAAATATCATTTTCCCATACTCGCGCTTGTAATTCGGCACTTTATGAATAAAACTCCACCATTCTTATGCATAAACACTCGACAAAACACTAGTTTTGGAAAAAAATACAACGGAGCGACACGACTCTTTTCGCGTTCCCGCCAAAACCGGTCAAAGCATTGTGTTGCCAAATTATGTATAGTGCCACCAAGTTAGCTGTTCAGGTGGCTAAAAATGGAACTACAGCCACGTTATTATAACTACTCTGCATTTTTTTTAGTTTTATTACATTATGTACCTATTGATATAAGTGCAGATTCAAGATTGGCCAGAAAGACTGTCCAATGTTTTAAATTGGCTTTTTTCTTGGTGAATTTCTTAGGTGGCAATACCAAATTCTCCACAAGCGCCGCTGTCATCTGAACGGATAAGATGGTCGGACTGTACATAAATGTATTCTATGTTTGGAAATAAATTGCTGTATTTTATTATATTTTGCTTTCCGGTTTTTTTACTATTTTTAGATTTTTCTATGTTGTATAATTATGGACCTTCTAATTAAAGTCTAATGGGCTGAAATTCGAAGGGCTCACTAGCCATTAAAATCCTTCGAGCAAACCCCTCGACAAGAGAAGGGTTGCGACTACAAATTTTTTTTAATATGTTATATATTATGTGGACTAGTTGTTTGACCACAGCTTACCGAATGTTAAGCTATATTTATTGGGTTCACACACCGCGGCGGTGTTAATAGACTTTTTTTTTTTTTTTAAACAAAAGTTGACAAAGGTCACGGACCCCAGCGTCTGTGGAGCGTATAATAACAATAAAAAAAAATAAAAAAAATAGACTTTTTTAGCAGACTTCAAAAATTAACATAGTTCAAATTTTTTCAAAGGTTCAAATTCAAATTTTTAAGGTTAATACAACTCGATTCACTATCGAGTAGGTAATTCATCCCACTTATTATAAATGTGAAATTTAGATGGATGGATGGATGGATGTTCATTACTCTTCCACGTATGGAGATAGCTGAGACCCTGGATTAACACATAGGCTACTTTTTATCTCGAAAACTAGTGGATAACACCGCGTGGCGCAACTAGTTAGTGTATAATTATTGAAATCATCGTTAAAAAACTGTATATTTTTATCATTAATTAATTTTTGCTTGACCAGGGTGCAAAAGCTCTTAAGTCTTAAAATTGATTTGTTTATAAAAGGTACTTTGTTTATAATAGGTAGGTACACGAAGACGTGACAGAATGGCTTTACAACTTTAGCCTGCCCGATGGGCCAAATTGAAAAAAAAACTTGTCAGTTCTGTTGTCAAAGTTAATGAAATATGTCAAATGTTTTGTCTACTTTTTTGTTTTATATGGCAAAGGCATATTCAGCCGACCTCATGACGTCATAACTATAAAAAGTATTAGAATTAAACTACCGCATAGAAAGCTAAAATATTCAAATTAGTTTCATAAAATAAAGTTTACTATCAGTTAAAAATATAAAATAAATACAAAAAAAAAACTTTACATACCGAATTTTATCAACCAAACTGAACCAATATTTTTAAATTGATTAGAAACATCAAATCTGATCATGGTTAATAAAATATGAAAACCCGATTCAACATAATTATTTTGATATAACTGTCGATGTATGAAATATTACAGTTTTATAGGTCAAAAATACATCGGGAAAATATTTTTGTAGTGATGTCGTAAACATATCGATTAGATCTTGTTTTACGATAAAAACTATATACAAATGAGGTCACGAGTTACTTGCAATAAAATTGTTCTCTCTCAGATTTAGACGGTTTTGGCGGGATCATCTGTTCTAATCTCATCATCATCATCATCATCGTCCACTGTTTCTCTTTATAGACCTCCCTCATTGACTTCTATGAAGACCGGTTGGTAGCGGTTCGTATCCAGCGCGTTCCTTCGGTCTTTAATAAATCCGATCTGTATATAATTTGAAAAAATCCTCTTTTATGCTCAAGTTTTTTTTGTTACTTATGAAATGAACTTGTGTAACTATACATAGATATTGTTTCTGTATCGACTCTATATTAGATATTAATAAAGGTAATAAAAATCATAATATTGTAGAATCTTAGACAGACCATATTCACTTTTCTAATGTAACCTTAGCGCTTTTGACATAACTGTCAGTCGTTCAAATTCAATATTATTATTATTATTTCTTTGGTTTTGGCGTCGCGTTTTAGCATTTGCCAGTGTCAAGTAATTATATATTTTCAAGTTTCAAAAGTTAAATAAGTGCCATCGTAGCTAGTTTTAGTCAAAGTCGTCTTTGTCAAGTCCAGTTCGTGTCAGTTAATTCCAGTCATGCTTTAGTAAAGTAGTGGCAACTTTACTACAAAGCTTCGATGGAGTTTTGGAAGCAACATGAAAACTCATGTTTCACCACATTATATCATTTTCCCACACTCGCGCTTGTAATTCGGCACTTTATGAATAAAACACCACCATTTTTATGCATAAACACTCGACAAAACACTAGTTTTGGAAAAAAATACAACGGGAGCGACACGACTCTTCCCGCGTTCCCGCCAAAACTCAAATTCAATATTAATAGTTATGACAGGAGTTTTGGCGCGGAACCCCATTGTATTTTTCCAAAACTAACGTTTTTTCGAGTGTGTGTGTATAGAAATAGTGGTGTTTTATTCATAAACTACCGAATTAGAAGCGCGAGTGTGGGAAAGTGATATAATGTGGTGAATCATGATTTTTCGTATTGCTTTCCATCGAAGCTTATTATAATAGTAAAGTCGCCACTACTTTACTAAAGCATGACTGGACTTGACTGACACGGACTGGACTTGACCAAGACTGGAATTTGACTACTTATTTAACTTATGAAACTTCAAAATATCACTTGACACTGGCAAATGCACAAAATGCGACGCCAAATTCAAAGAAGACGAACAAAAAAAAAAATTAACGTCAAAATATTCTTTGAGATGTTTGAGATCATAAAATGTTTTACAAATTAGCCAGCAGTTTGTCACAGTATACCTACTATTTTGTAACTTGCTAATGTCATTACAAAATTTTAAGTTTTATTTGTAACTCTTATAAAGCCGTCACGGTAAAAAGTTACAGCCGCTATGGTAAGAATTCACATAAAACAAATTCAGAATTTTTATTGAACTTTTAGCACGTGCCAAATATAATATTATCGATAATTTTCGGCACGTCACTGTTTACAAGCAATAAATACAATCGTAAAATTCATATAACATATCGCCGATATTGGCTTTCGTCATAAACGTGTACATATTACCAACGTAAAAACATGCCAAATTGAATCTTATGCATGAGCGCATAAGAAAACAAAATTGTTCGGTTTACATGCAAGTTGTAAATCAAATATGGACCTTGTTCCAAATGAATAACGATCTTCAAATTAGCAAACAGTTCTCGTAAAGGATATAGAGATCGGTTTGGCGGAGGACTGTACGCCATAAAATTGAAATTTTCTCGGTTATAAATACCCATTAAGGAGCAACGTTTCTATTTTTAACAATTTTCTATTATTCAAGTATATGTATGTAGTATGTAGTCATTGTCATTACTCAAAGGAGGTTGTCAATTCGTCGGAATCTTTTTTTAAATGTATGTAAGAACAAGATCGTTGTGGCGATGATAGCTCAATGATCAGCGCGGTCACTTCACACGCCGAAGGGCGTGGGTTCCCAACAATGAGCTTGAGTCGCCGGTGAAGGAAAACATCGTGAGGAAACCATAGCAAGATGGTAGGGTACTTTCTAGTACTCTGCTGGCTAGCTACCACTTTCAAGTTGAAAATCTGCCGCCAAGCATCTAACGGTGTATTTCATTCCAGGCATGGTGTGGTTAAACTCGCCTAAATCTCGCTACCCTCACACAGGTATCTTTTCTCTGAGAGTCTATTACAAACAATACCTCTTTATATAACCCACTAGTTAGAAGGTGTCGTCAATACAACGATATCTTAGTGGATCATTATGGCTCAATAGACATATTTAACTTTAAACTGTCAAAATTTAAACGGGATGTCTTGGCCATTTTGCAAGAAAAGCAATAGTAATCAATATTGTTTTTTTTTCCAAAAACGCATGATTTATAATTGTAATTGTGGCTTTTACATCCCGCCTGTTATTTACATGTACATAATTCAACATTGTTAGTTAGTATAATAGTAATGTCACTCACTTTATGAATGCTACTGCTTTCTTTGTTCATGTTGTATACACATTTGTTTTGGAATATAATTTAGTACAAAACCTTACTGTAATTTACATAATGATGTGGTAATTATATTCTGTTGTGTGTATCGAAATAAATAAATAAAAATAAAACAAACGCCTAGCCTGTCAACCAATAAAAAAAAGAACAAACATTAAAGGCATGCTACGGTATAGTAAGCTTATAATGCGCATGTAAAAATTAAGTAATCGCATAAACTATACACGTGGAATTACATAACTATTGTTTTGCTACATAACATAATATGTCTGAGGTCACGGCAGTTTATAACTTACATCAACGGAATGAACAAGGAAACTGAGTTTGCCACGCGCTTTGCCATTGTGAGATGTGGTTTCTACCCAATGAGTACCTGACTTGGATTTTACGTACGAATTTAAGATTCACACACGCTTTTCTTGAAGGAAAACACATCGTTTTTAGGGTTCCGTACCCAAAGGTTAAAACGGGACCCTAATACCAAGATTCCGTCCCTCTGTCCGTTTGTCACCAGGCTGTATCTCATTAAGGTGGTACGATTTCCATACAAACATTTTTTTTCCATTTATGGACAAATGGAGTATAATTTTACAGTGAAATCACAGCTAGTCATTTGTTTTTGGTCTTTCACAAATCACTTTAATCGCAAGCGGCGAGTGTGGGAAAATTATATAATGTGGTGAAACATGGCTTTTTGTATTGATTCCAAAACTCCATCGAAGCTTTATAGTAAAGTCACCACTACTTTACTAAAGCATGACTGGACTTGACTGACACGAACTGTACTTGACAAAAACTGGACTTTGACTATAACTTTAGCTGCGAAGACACTTATTTAACTTTTTAAACTTGGAAATAGATAAATACTTGCAATTTGACAGCCCTGTTGGCTCATTGGTAGCATGTCTGCTTCAAGAGCTGTGGGGCGTGGGTTCGATTCCCACCCAGGACAAGCATTTTGTGATACAAAACCAAATGTTTGTTCTTTGTCTGGGTGTACTCTATGTATTATAAGTATGTATTTACAAAAAAAAAGTATTTAAGTATTCTATCAGTTATCTGACTCCCATAGTACAAGCTTTGCTTAGTTTGTGGTCAGATAGCGCTGTGTGTAATGTCCTACGACATTTATTTATTTATTTTTATTTATTTAAATGCAAATGCTCAAAAGGCGATGCCAAAACCAAAAAAAAAAAAGCTTTGTCCGGCTTTATCCGGACGCCTGGCAACGCTATACGTTCATGACTGTATGAAATGTAGATATTATTAATAGTATTATTATAATCATTGCGGAAGTCTAGAATGTTCGTAAGCGGCTGCGAACGTGACTGGACCCGCATGCTATATGCGGTCACTGACAGTTACTGTTTGAGTAATATGGTTATTTTTAGCTCTATGGGATCTTTAATATGAGATACGTGCCGGAACTATTTGTGGTATCTTCAAATAAAGTAATATAAACATACATAGATAGATATCACTCTTTATTGTAAAAAAAAGTACAGAGAACAAAAGTACTTACGTTTCTTTCTTACGAACTTTCTAAAATTTTGAGCTTATAAAATTCCATGATCTAAAGTATTCTATCAGCTGTTCAGTTCCCATAATACAAATTTTGCTTAATTTGAGGCTAGATGGCGCTGTGTGAAATATCCTCCTATAGATAGATAGCTAGATAAAATCTCTTTATTGTGAACACCAGAACTCTTAAAATCAGAAAAATTAATATACATATAAAACAATTTTCGTCGAGCAAGCGAGCATACGCAAGTATTTAAAAAAACCGGTCAAGTGCGAGTAGGACTCGCACACAAGGGATTCCGTACCGTATTCCGTATCTATAAAAACGGCAAAAAAATTACGTTTGTTGTATGGGCTTTAGCCCCTTTAAATAATTATTTTATTCTGTTTTTACTATTTGTTGTTATAGCGGTAACAGAAATACATCATCTGTCATCTGAAAATTTCAACTGTCTAACTATCACGGTTCATGAGATACAGCCTGTTGACAGACGGAGTCTTAGTAATAGGGTCCCGTTTTACCCTTTGGGTACGGAACCCTAAAACGTCTATTTTCACTGGACTATGGTCCGCGTAAGTGTGTTTTTTGATGTTACAAGAAGAACCCTACAAAAACCCTAACCCTAATGAACCCTAGGGTCATCAAACTCAATCAGCACCTAATTCGAATTGTACTCGCTGATGTCACTTCCTATTAAGTACATTGTATGCCAGTTGCGTCATTTGCAAGGAAATAGTTATAGACATACATGGAGCTATTCATCGATGGAGGTTCCAACCAAAAACAATAATACTCCACCATATGTATAATTAACATAAAACAGACAGATTAAACAGATTTATTGATTAAAATTGCGTTTGGGGTGAGAGGGTGTTTGTTTGTGCAAATCCATGTTGCCATTTTTCTCCAAAACTACTTAGTCCGATTTTGATGCAGTTGTCAGTTATGGGTTCGGGTTTCATTGGTGCATTATCTTAGATAGGTGACAATTACTTTTTAACCGTTGTGGGTTTTTTCAAAACTTTTAATTTTGCTTTTTAATATTTGCTCATTAGTCATTACATGAACTACTAGCAACCCACCCCGGCTTCGCATGGGTGCAATGTACCTATAGATACTAATATGGTATATATGCATGTATTTTACATATAAATTTCCTCTTGAATCACTCTGTCTTTTGATGGAAACCGCATTAAAATCCGTTGCGTAGTTTAAAAGATCTAAGCGTACAGACGGCGGGAAGTGTTGAAAGTTTGATGTGTCTGTGGCATCGTAGCTCCCAAACAGATGAACCAATTTTGATGTGGTGAATTAGTCGGGAGCGTTCTTAGTTTTGATAAAATCGGTCCAAGATGGCCGCCGCCACTAAACGGCGGATTACATATTTTTACACAACTCGCTCAATATGGGTATCAAATTAAAGGGTTTGACTAGAACACTATACGCTATGACAAATTTCAAATGATGAAAGGATGTCAGCATCTTCCACAGGTCTGATCAAGTCGAAATTTGGTATGCTGTTAACGGTGTCAGGGGTGTTTTACATTTTTAATTTATAGTTAAGGCTGCTTTGAATCCTACGATACAAGGATGTGCACCGTGCATTAAGGTTTTTTTTTTGGTATTATAGATTCATGGTGCAGGAGTCCGGACGGCGAGGACACGAAAGGTGCTGAAAAATTACAACTCAACCGATCTTTTCGTAGCTTCTGGGCGCAAAGGAAATGGTTATAGCAAACAGACGGACGGACATAGGTTATTTATGTAGTGATACGGTGTTTGAGTGCCAACACCGACAGCCGTATGATTTATACAATTATACCATCACAATGGTACACTTGGCCACCCAGCGTGTTTTAAGAATCTAGTGTTTGTAATAATTGTACTTTGAAAAACAAAAGTAACAGTTTGACAGCCCTGTTGGTTAATTGTCTGCTCCAAGAGATGAAGAGCGTGGGTTCGATTCCCACCCAGGACAAACATTTTGTGGTATGGCAAATGTTTGTTCTGTGTCTGGGTGTTCTGTATTTATTATAAGTATGTATTTACAAAAAAAAAGTAATCTATCAGTTATCTGACTTTACATAGTACAAGCTTTGCTTAGTTCGGGGTCAGATGGCGCTGTGTGTACGTTACACAAGAAGATACAGGAAGAAAGAAAATCTGTCTGTATTTTCTTTTGTATGTATGTTACTCAATCATTCCGCCAATTATGAATATATTATGTTTCATTTTTTGCTTGGTAAACCATACTTCAGAGGTCCCATATAAATTGAATCGAAATCGATCGAGCGGTTTTTAAAAAGTCAACAAAAATCTAAAAATTGTATACATAGATGATATTTTCGTTTACTCCGAAACCTCGCTGTTTCATTGGAACAGTGCGTTTTCACATTTTTCATTCGCACAGCGAGGTTGTGGAACTCTCTGCCGGAGTCTGTGTTCCCTGTTAGGTACAATATTGGCGTCTTCAAATCTAGAGTAAATAGGTTTCTTCTAGGTAAGCGTGCTCCATCTTAGACCACACTACTGTTTGACATCAGGCAGAGTGTGGTCAAACGCGAACCTATTTTGAAAAAAAAAGAAAACATTTGTAAATTTATATATTACTAGCGGATGCCTCGCGGTTTCACCCGCGTAGTTCCCGTTCCCGTGGGAATACAGGAATAAAAAGTAGCTACCTCCATATCAGACGTATCAATGATACGGGGCCTCCGGGCTACAGGGGCCCCTAGCGTGTGTAAGCAAAAATTAATAAAATGTTATCCACAATGTCACTTAATCTCGTGCTTCCCGGGAAAAAACTGTCATGCGATCAACTGTCCATATCATCACTACATAGTACAAAAACAAAGTCGCTCCCCTCTGTCCCTATGTAGGTATGCTTAGATATTTAAAACTACGCAACGGATTTTGATGCGGTTTTTTTAATAGATAGAGTGATTCAAGAGGAAGTTTTATATGTATAATACTTCCATATGCACCACATTAGTACCTACATTGCACCCGTGCAAAGCCAGGGCGGGTCGCTAGCTATCAATAAATATTTATTTTAATTTAATGCAAGCATTTTTGTTTCTTTTGTGAGAAATCTTTACCCTTCATTTGGGTCCCCAACTAATTTTGATGCAGGGTCTCTCCAAGGCACGGTACGCCACTGATCACTTGTCTACTTATGACTATAATTTGGCACTTTATATGTAAAACACAAGTTTTAGAAAAGTATGCAATGAATTGCAAAAAATCATTCGCCGATTTCAAGACCACACGTAGTTCAGTATTAATCAAGATTGAATCTAGATTCCCGAGAATTGCAAACTAAGCAATTTCACAAGATCTTCGATCGTGTTATGCCAGGACTTGGTATAACATGAATTTAACGTTGAGTACCAGAATCCCCCGTATACCGTTCTCTTGAGAGACACTTCAGTCCCGATCCCGGTAGAATTCTACCGGTAATTGATATGTCGAGATATTTCCGAGATTTCATGTGTTGAGAAAATTAAACATGTTTTGGTTTGACGTTAGTATTTAGGTTTTTTTTACTCCCACTCTAGTGGAAAGATTTGATTGTTTGTATTGAATAGGCTCCGAAACTACAAGACCGATTTCAAAAATTCTTTCACCGTCGGGAAGCTACACTATCCCCCGGTGACACAAGCTACTTTTATCCCTGTATTTCTACTGGAATGGGAACTACACGGGTGAAACCGCGTAGCGTCCGCTAGGGGTAGTTAATTTCATTACTATAAAATTACTACTTACAATAAAACTGTCGCAAACATTTTGTGACAACTGTCACAAAACACTGTCACTGTCTGTCACTGTCATCATGGGCTCCTAAAATACAGCCCCTATTAATTTAGGCAATGTGGATCATATATTTTTCAATTGTCCCTTACAACAGTTTTCGCTATAAGATATTATCCCTCCTGAAATCCCCCGTCCTACTTCCCTTAAATGTCTCCTTTCCCTAGTATCCACCCCATTTGTAAATATATTATGTAAATATACCTATTAAAAAAAAAAAAAAAACTTTAAATATGTGGAATTGTATAAAACTATATTGTGAATGTTTGTTTAAATATATATAAATATCTATATATCTGTGTTTGTCCTGTGTTTGTCTATAGTTAGTTTTAATTGTTTTGTTACAGAAAAAGGGGAAAGCACAAAATTCTGTGCACTGTACCTATTACATACATATAATAGTCAAAACTTTACTTAACCCAACCTCTTTATGTGGCAGTCTATCATTCCACGTGACATTGGCAGAATTGTGGAGCATCTCCGCAAAGGCCATTCATCAAGAGTTGAAGTTGAATTTAGGCAATATATTATTTGTATTTAAAATTTATGGTAAAACATTTCGTATTTGTAAAGAAGTCAACGTATTGTTGAAATATGTTAACTGTAGCACACCACCTACAAAATGTCTACTTCCCGACCATACATTGCTTCCAACCAAGTGTATGCCCGGTATTCAATTCGAACATTCTGTGTCGTACCTATACTATATACAGTCTAGCTTTGCAATTGACGAGCTGGAATTGTAAGGACTACAATCTTGTAGTTATATACAACCTTTGTAAAGCATTTAGTTAGAATTGCACTGAAAAATTGCAGATCTGTTGGGATTAACCATCGAATGTTTTAAAGTAACGATGTATTTTGTTTTGTTACTCAAAGTTCTAGGAACCGCTGCAGTGGTCATTGAAAAAGGGTATGGTATGGTCTTTTTTTTTTCTTCTTTTTTTTAATGGTTAACAGGCTAGGTATTTGACCACAGCTCACCTGATGTTAAGTGACGGTGTGGTCGAAGATGGTAAAGCACACCTAGCCTGGAATGGAACTGGCTCTCAAGTGAGGCTGCCGGAACACACCGTTAGATGCTTGGCGGCAGATTTTCAACTTGAGGGTGGTAGCTAGCCAGTCGAGTACTAGAAAGTACCCTATCACCATGCTAAGGTTTCCTCACGATGTTTTCCTTCACCGGCAGCTCAAGCTCATTGTTGGGGTTTGAATCCACGCCCTTCGGCATGCGAACCGACCGCGCTAACCACTGAGCTATCATTGCTTCCGCCAACTATGTCTCTCAGGTAATAATGATAAGTTAGTATATTATTTAAGTTATAACAAATGAAAATGAATAAAAATTATCAATTATTGCTGTATATACAGCAGTAATTGATAATTTTATTTATTTATTTTATTACTCAAAAAATGTGTCATGTGTCTGACACAGCTCAATAATAATAACTATATTATATTATTATATTTTTATTAAAAAAAAATTAAATTAATTACATTGTTTTATAATCACAATAAATTGCAAAATGTTATTTTATTGTTACAATGTCTAAAATCAAATGTCAAATGTCTAAAACAATTTTTTTTTTTAAATATGTTTTAGATATTCTATAATCACAATTAGCCTCCCATCCCAAGACATGTTATTTGGTTTTTTGCTTTCAGCAAATAGCCTTACGCATAGAGTTTCTTACAGTGCGTATAATCTTTAAGCGCCCTACGTTTGCTGATTTCCAGTCTTTACTCTAAAACACTTTTACAAGAGCAGTAACGTGTGGCTGATGTGATCCTTACACTACGTTGTGTGAATTACATTTTTGTATGGGCTACTGACGATTTTGTCGCTAACAGCTATATCTATATCTATTATACAGAGAAATGTTGCAGGTATCATCGTAAGAGACGTAACTAGCCATATTACACATAAAACCAAAAGGCGCTTATCTTGGCGTAACGTCGAATTAAGTCAAGTAATCAAATGCTGGACACGTTTAGGCGAAACAAAGAAAGTGCGAGTTATCGACACACGTGCGCACGCGACAGCGGGACACACGGTCATCTAGAATGATAAGCTGAATAGACAACATGTTCGCGGATTAGTTGGTCATCGGGTATTAGCTGTTAGGGGAAGCGATCGACTTCGATAATATGCACGTAAGTTTCGTATCATATTTAGGTAACTTAGATAAAAACAAGCTTAGATAAAATACTAAAAAAAGAAGATGACTGAATCTAAGCTAATATTATAAAGAGGAAAGATTTGGATTTTTGTATGTTTGTAACGAACAAATTCAAACACTACTGAACTGATTTCAAAAATTATTTCACCGTTGGGAAGTTACGCTATCCCCGGGTGACATAGGCTACTTTCTATCTATGTATTCCCACGGGAACGGGAACTACGCGGGTGAAACCGCGAGGCGTCTGCTTGTTTAGTAATAAAGTTTAAATAATATCAAACCACATACCCAAGTGTTGAGTCTTAACGCTCTTAAATTTTATAAATAAACCAGAGGCGTTAGCACATTAGTTTAAATTGAAATTAAATTAAATATTAAATTGAAATTTACGCACTACGTAAACAATAGACAAATGTTTGTAGCCTGAAACAGCGTTCTGGCAGGATGGAATAAACGATAAAAATGTATAGCAACTGAAATAGCGCCCCTAATAGGCGTAAAAGAAAACAAGCCAGTTTTCCACAAGCCATAGTAAAAATAATAAAAAGTTATATACGCCGTGGGTAGCGAGAAACATTGACTTTGTTTACTAACTTAACACTTACTGAAAACAAATCTCTTATCTCTATCACCACGACAAACATTTACATCGATAAATAACCTGACAGTTACTTACCACAATAAAAACCATAAATCAAGGCAAATCACGTGTCTTCAATCAATCAGCACCCACAACAACAAAGAAACTTTACCACCTCTATGGCGATAACTGCTTCCCCCTTCAATGCCTCCATTAAATAACCACCAATTTCCACTTCGCGTGTGTGACATCGATAAATGATTTGTAAACATTTCGATCTGCTTCCGATCGTTCGTGACACAAAAAGGTGACAGAATTTTTTTTATTGCGTGTTGATCGTAGAAATCATAGTTAAAAGAGTTTTATTAAAATTGCAGCTGATTTGTAAAGGAAACGACTCAAAATCATCGTTTGACAAATTTAGTACACCAGTTACGAATAATTTTGTGCTCAAAGAGGATGCTCAGATCTTATCTTATACAAATCAGGTGCATAAAATCACTGATTAGATCATATTGTATTAATCTGTGTCAATACCATAAAACACATCATCTCATACAAAAAATGACATTACGGTAAACTTAGAACCTAGATGGCGCCACTCTTTGTGCGTGTAAAAGACTATTTTGTCTTCACGTTAGCCACTTCATTGTGGTTAAGCTTCAAAACAATAGATGGCGCTTCTTTTTAAGGGTTCGCGGTTATTTAAAAATCTAAATGTGAATATCATCCGTGGAGGTGATCACTAATGTCAATATAAGGAGGTTTTGGCGGGAACGCGGGAAGAGTCGTGTCGCTCCGTTGTATTTTTTTCCAAAACTAGTGTTTTGTCAAGTGTTTATGCATAAAAATGGTGGTGTTTTATTCATAAAGTGCCGAATTACAAGCGCGAGTGTGGGAAAATGATATAATGTGGTGAAACATGAGTTTTCGTGTTGCTTCCAAAACTCCATCGAAGCTTTGTAGTAAAGTTGCCACTACTTTACTAAAGCATGACTGGAATTAACTGACACGAACTGGACTTGACAAAGACGACTTTGACTAAAACTAGCTACGATGGCACTTATTTAACTTGATAATATATAATTACTTGACACTGGCAAATGTTAAAACGCGACGCCAAAACTAAAGAAAAAAAAAAAAATGTCAATATAAAGTGACATATCGATAAAACAATAGGTACCTAATAGTTTGTCTAGCGTGACACTTCCTCGCGTGGCCGCGTTAATAGCGTGACAACTCTACTGTTTGTCAATAAACGAGTTACCTGACCTCGTACAAATATTTTACTAATTCCTGTATTTGAATAATATTACCGGAAAAATAAATGTAACAAACGTATACATGAACTAACAAAACAATTTTGCATGGAGTTATAAGTTTGAGGTATACTAAACTGAACAGGGGACATTGTATGAAATAGTCACGACTCTGAAATCGCGAAAGAACAGCTGCTTCACACAACAAAGACAATCTAGTTTTTATAAATTACAGCAGATTTTTTCCTTCAGTTGTGTCAATATTTACAGTTGTTCATAATGTTGTTAATCAATAACCTCATTTCAGCTTAGTACACACTAAGCTTATAACTCTGTTTATTATTATATCCTCCTGTTTCTAACATTTTTTTACTTGGCATTGATATTGCAATATCACACTTATATTCAAGACTTTGTAAAAAACAATGTACACAAACGCATTGTTTTTTCTTATTCAGGCTGTAAGCTAGCTTATGCCTCGGATTAACCCATAATTATACTTTTTATCTCGCGTAATGCGCTTAATAACTTAGTTACTAGTGTTCTTAATAGTTGCCAAAGTCCAACATCATAATTACCTTATTTAATTGGGCGTGCTTTAGAAGCTATACATAGTATACATACTTATTTTTTTTAGTGTCATCATCATCATCATCATCATTTCAGCCGTAGGACGTCCACTGCTGGACATAGGCCTCCCCTATTGACTTCCACAAAGACCGGTTGGAAGCGGCTCGCATCCAGCGCGTTCCTGCGGTCTTTATTAGGTCGTCTGCCCACCTTGTGGGTGGACGTCCTACGCTGCGCTTGCCGGTTCGTGGCCTCCACTCCAGAACTTTGCAGCCCCATCGGCCATCAGTTCTACGTGCTATGTGCCCTGCCCATTGCCACTTCAACTTGCTGATTCTCTGGGCTATGTCGGTTACTTTAGTTTTTTAGTGTAATTATGTACTATTAAATATGTTGCCACTTCTTCATGCATGGTTTTGGCATGAATATGTATACAATTTCTTAATCAATTCATTAATTTCTTGTTTTTTTTGGTACCAGAATCATTTATAGCAAATATATCTCTCATATAAGTAAAAATCCAATGATATTCATTGTTTCAAAGTATAAGCAGACAGCCCTGTTTGGTAGCATGTCTGCTTCAAGAGTTGTGGGGCGTGGGTTCGATTCCCACCCAGGACAAGCATTTTGTGATACAAAAACAAATGTTTGTTCTGTGTCTGGGTGTACTATATGTATTATAAGTATGTATTTACAAAAAAAAAAGTATTTAAGTATTCTATCAGTTATCTGACTCCCATAGTACAAGCTTTGCTTAGTTTGGGGTCAGATGGCGCTGTGTGTAATGTCCTGCGATATTTATTATTATATTATTATTATTATAAGGCATTCAACTAGTTCCGAATAAAACTTAATCTTAAATCGATTTATTTAGCGACATCGTTTTATGGTTGACGTTACAAAAACTCGAACGATACCACTTTCATTGTGCGAACCGTTAAACATTGGAATGTGCTGCCTGAGAGGGTGTTCCCCGATGGATACAATCTGGGTGTCTTCAAGTCGAGAGTGAACGCATCATCACTAAACATCAAGTGAGATGGCGATCATAAGAAAGCCTATTTATTATTAAAAAAATATTGCAGCGCATAAGCCGCTTGTGCGATAGTAATGACACGATTGCATCTGCAAGTGATTAGGCTGCAAAGCACAATGCAATGTTCACATGATTTCTTGTCCGTGTGTCATACACGCGCTAACAAGCGACCAATCAACCGGTTACGTAACATATTGCGTGCTGATGCGTCAGTCAACCGTCGTTGATCGCGAACCGGCTTCATCGGGTTGTGCACCGGTTTTTTTGAAGACCTAGGTGACTATATCCTAGTTAAGACTTAGATAAGTTTATATTGATTTGATTTGGTAGGCAATTTACTATTTATTATTTTGTGCATTTTATTTTAATGTATATAGTTTTATAATCGTGTGGCGTCATCTGCCGGCTTCGACGGAAGATCAGCGCCGGCTGGGTGCATTCGGCATTATGCTGAGCTGAGGCCGGTTTGTGACATTGTTGATTTATTTTCTTTTTTGAACCTAACTCCGCAGAAATACTGATGAAGGAAAATCATTCCACAATTTGCTGCTGTTAAAAATCTAAACTATACATTTTTCCATAATTCACTATCCAATTTTCTAAGGTTACATACAAATAATATTGGAACACACTCACATTGATGAAACCCCAAGTAGGTACAGTAGTATTGACTGAATAAATCTAATCTGTCTATGTTAGAGTAATGGGCAGAGACAACTTGGCATCGATCCAAAGCTTCGATTAGATACTGGCAATTTCAACTGATTTTGTAGATTTATCCCTACCTAATCCCTAACAGTGCCCGTCAAGCGGGAGATGAACTAGCGCACCGAAGGTTCCGTATAAAAATTATTCAAGTATTTTGATAAACATTTTTTAAATTTATTTACACATGGTGGACAGACGACCTAATAAAGGCATCAAAACTACTACGCATACAGCGCGTTCCTGGGGAACGCGCTGTATGCGAGACAATCAACCGGTCCATATGGAAGTCAATGGAGGAGGCCTGTGTCCAGCAGTGGACGTCCTACGGCTGAGATGATGATGCTACTTTGCATGGTGGTAGGTCATTTTCTAGTACTCGGCTGGCTAGCTACCACCCTCAAGTTAAAAATCTGTCGTCAAACATCTAACGGTGTATTCCGGTAGTCTCACTTGAAAGCCAGTTTCATTCCAGGCTAGGTGTGTCTACCATCTTCGACCACGCAGTTAACATCAGCTGAGCTGTGGTCACAGCATGTCAGGTATAAACCAAAAAATTCTACGTGAATAATCAATAGTAAAACAAAAGTCAGCTTGTATAATTTATACAGTATGTTACCTTTTGACGAAGTAATGGCTTTACAGATTTAGGTGAAATTTGGAATGCAGATAGTTTATATCCTAGAATAACACATACGGGTGCGTACATAGCGTACGACGCTGTGAACCTTTCGGGTCCAGCCCAGGCTAGGTGTTGACCACAGCTCACCTGATGTTAAGTAACGGTGTGGTCGAAGATGGTAAAGCACATCTAGCCTGGAATGGAACTAGCTCTCAAGTGAGGCTGCTACACACCGTAATATGCTTGGCGGCAGATTTTCAACTTGAGGGTGGTAGCTAGCCAGCCGACTACTAGAAAGTACCCTACCACCATGCTATGGTTTCCTCACGATGTTTTCCTTCACCGGCAGCTCAAGCTCATTTTTGGGGTTTGAACCCACGCCCTTCAGCATGCGATTCGACCGCGCTAACAACTGAGCTATCGTCATTTAATACGTAAGAAAAATTATGCTACCGGTTACTTTTCAGTCACATAAAAAAGCAACCATTTTGAAACTCGTGCCTAATTTACCAGAACAGAGTTATATAAACAAATCATTGGGAAGCGAAGTTCGGCCCTTAGGTCAGGATCCCATACGTGACTCGAATTCGGCAAAACTGGCGAAATTCGAATGAAAAGTTGATATTTTATACATTTATGAAGTCGACAGTCTACTTTCGGGTCCTATTTTATCTGAAGTTCTTTCGGATGCTGTAAATTATTTTTGTAAGGACCGAAATGTTTGTCACTTTTCGTGTGTGAAAACGGTAAAATTTTACATATATATATGTACATATTATGTAGGCCAGATTTATAATATAATTTTAAAATTATAATTTCTGAAAGCCTGTTTTATAAAAAAATTTGAATTGTAATTTCAGATTTCAGTTTTTAGGGTTCCGTACCTGAAGGGTATAAACGGGACCCTATTACTGAGACTCCGTCTGTCAACAGGCTGTATCTCATGAACTGTGATAGTTAGACAGTTGAAATTTTCACAGAGGATGTTTTTCTATTGCCGCTATAACAACAAATACTAAAACTAAAATAAAATAAATATTTAAAAATTTTCCCATACAACAAACTTGATTTTCATAGATAATGGCACGGAACCCTTCGTGCGCGAGTCCGAATCGCACTTGGTCGGTTTTTTATATAATAATAATACAGACATGTCAAACTTATAACACACCGTCGTTTTTGCGTTTGGGGTTAAAAATTAACAGGGTTCAAGTTTCCAGATTTAAGATTTTTATTGCTTACATATAGTTCAAGATGTTGTAAATACAAAGTTGTATAGTTGTTGTGACCCTGTCGGTCACATCAAAGTTTAGATAAGATGAGGGAGCACTATTGTAAAGGTCAAAATTTAAGTTGAGTCCGTTTTCGAACGTTCGTCCGTGAAAAAGTGAGATACTTTAAATTACAACAACATAATTTAGTTTATTTAGTATTTTTTTCAAATGTAAGTATTTTTTTATATAAATGATAATAAGTATCGTAGGACTATACACACAGCGCCATCTGGCCCCAAACTAAGCAGAGCTTGTGTAATGGAAGTCAGATAACTGATAGAATACATAAATACTTTTTTTTTTGTAAATACATACTTATAATACATACAGAACACCCAGACACAGAACAAACATTTGTTTATTCACAAAATGTTTGCCCTGAGTGGGAATCGAACCCACGCCCTACAGCTCTCAAGGCAGATATACTACCAATAAGCCAACGGGGCTGTCAAATATGGATATACGTTTATTGTATATTTTTTTATACACCATCCTAATACCTATTTCAGTTTTTATTTCTAACCAAAGGCTGTCTGGAAGAAATCGAAATGTATTATATTGTTATGTTAATTATCTATTTTTTTATGTTTCATATTATTTGTATGTTGTTGTGTTTAGTTTTTTTTTTTTTATGGTTGACAGGCTAGTTGTTTGACCACAGCTCACCTGATGTTAAGTGACGGTGTGGTCGAAGATGGTAAAGCACACCTAGCCTGGAATGGAACTGGCTCTCAAGTAAGGCTGCCGGAACACACCGTTAGATGCTTGGCGGCAGATTTTCAACTTGAGGGTGGTAGCTAGCCAGCCGAGTACTAGAAAGTACTCTACCACCATGCTATGATTTCCTCACGATGTTTTCCTTCACCGGCAGCTTAAGCTCATTGTTGGGGTTTGAACCCACGCCCTTCGGCATGCGAACCTACCGCGCTAACCACTGAGCTATCATCGCTACAAACATCGTAAATACATCGTTTTGGCGTATAATTAAGTTAAAAGTATTCTATTCTAGTTTCGCTTTTATAATATCAGTTTTGGAAGCAAGGATTAGGATCGTCGATAATCACGCTTTCATTTCTGAGAGTATATTATCCTTCGAGGAAGAATAAAAAATTGGCGAATTTCTTTCATTTTTTCCATTCCCATCACGTAGTAAAAGGTTCTGTTTAGAAGGACCAGACCTTGGACGCTGACTCCGTAATGAGAGGGACGTATTTCACCCAAGTTATTATCGTCGGGGATGTCGGGTGACGTTGAGTGACATATTTTGCGATCATCTGTAAACGTGAAATAGAAATAGTATAAATATGAAAGTTAATTATTTATTTAGATTATATTTTAGCTCTTTACCTATGTAATTGTCGTTTTATATGAAAATACTTGGTGGTGGATTTCCTTAGCAGGAGGTCGTCTAGGTAGGTACCACCGCAGTACCAGATATTCTGCCGCTAAGCAGTAGTGTGCAAACATTAGGTACTGTGTTCCGGTTTGAAGGGTACTGCAGCTAGCGAAATTACTGAGTTGTTGAGACTAACCATCTAGTCTCAAAGTAATGAGTGCCAAAACAGCGATGCCCTGGACGTTGTTTTGTTACTCAAAGTTCTGTGTATCGCTGGAATGGTCATGGACAGGCGTTATCTCTTAACATCAGGAGAGCGCCACGATCGTCTCATTACTTTGACATAAAAAAAAAAATTTAACAATATTTTTTTTATTTCTACAAAATAATCACCCATTCAATCGATCTTTTTTTACCGATGACTGTATGACCACAGCTCACCTTATGTGAAGTGACGGTGTGGTCGAAGATGGTAAAGCACACCTAGCCTGGAATAGAAGTGGCTCTCAAATGAGGCTGCCAAAACATACCGATAGGTAGGTACATGGCGGCAGATTTTCAACTTGGGGGTGGTATCTAGCCAGCCGATTACTAGAAACCTACCAACATGTACCACCAGGTTTTCTCACGATGTTTTCCTTCACCGGCAGCTCAAGCTTATCAAGCTGTCTTATAAGCTAACCACTGATCTATCATCGCTGCGAAAATAGGCAATAGAAATATATCTACCGCACTCCTTCGAAACGGCTCGACCGATTTTTATGAAATTTTGTATGTTGATTTGGTAGGTATTATAAATAGATCGTAAAATATATTTCATACCGCTAGGTGATTAGGAACAATTCTAAACTCAACGCGGACGAGGTAGCGAGCGTAAACTAGTTCATTATATATATTACCACTGACCTGACGTGTTACTTGACATGTGAGCTGTTATAATGCACCACTAGTGGCGTAATCAAGCACGCGAAGGGTCGCAACAGGTGCGTTTACCCTACTTTATGATCCATCGATTGCTAGAACAACTGCTTTATTATTTGCTAAGCGAAAAAGTCCGCGTGAACGTTAAGTTTGTCTAGGTAAGTATTAAGGCTGCATGGAATATTTTTAAGAGCGCGCCTAATGCTAGAAAAAACAGAAAAAGGGGTCGATGCCACTCTGACATTTATTAAGAAATATAACAACAACAACAAAAAATTGGAGTAAGGGTATGATCATGATCTATCCGGCTATTGTACTTCTACAATAGCCGGATAGAATTGAATAGAAATAGAATTGAAAGCCGAATAGATGACGATCATTTTTTTAACCGGTTGAAATTAATCTTGGAAGCCAAACGCTATTACACACTTGACAAATTCTTTAATGATGATATTATTTATAATGACTGTAATGTATGTAACCAATTAATATTCTAATTTTATTTTGTATTACTTAATTTGTAATTGTCATCTCGTTTCGTCGACGCCACACGTGAACAAAACGCTGGCCTTTATTTTGCTCAGCGTTTGAGTATTGCCATACAACGCGGCAATGGGGCCAGCGTTTTGGGAACTATTCCCATTGATAGCGGTCTTTTAGAGTAGTTATTATTTTAAGTTATTTTATTTTAGGTCAATTCCTGTGTGTTTATTATATGCGTTTACTTACATAATTATAGATTATATGCTTCCTGAAATTTGACAGATTATATCAATATAGTATGTATTGTAGTAATAAAAACATTTCTACATCTATTTGTAATTTAATCGCATTTATGTTCTATAGTTCAAATCGATTGATTAAAATTGTTTGCCATACCCTAACCTTGTCCTTGGTATAGCATTGTTAATTTTTTATAAGTTTCAGGAACTGTAAATATGTATGTTGCAATAAACTATTGAGAATTGAGTATTGAATTTTGAAAATAGATCGGAGTTTTTCACAAAAAAAAAACTACACACACCTCAGAAAAAATCTACTATTTTAATTCAAATACTTACTCGAAATTTTCAGCCATGACCCCACATTATTTTTTATGAATAAAATAGATACACTTGCGTTTTAGGTCGTACAACTAGGCTGTCAACCATTAAAAAAATGTGGCATTCGAAACCAGGACCTCCAGATTGGAAGCCAGATCTCCCACAAAAATCTGCCTATACTTCATCTCTACAATAAATATAACAAACAGGGCAAGCTAATAAATCAAATTCGCTTCCCGCCTGTGCGCTTAAGTCTTTGAAACTACGCAACGGATTTTAATGCAGTTTCCATCAATAGACAGAGTGATTCAAGAGGAAGGTTTATATGTATAATACATGCATATGCACCACATTAGTATCTACATTGGACCCGTGCGAAGCTGGGGCAGGTCGTTAGTATGGTTATAAAACGCATATTTTGTGTCAAGTAATCTGCTTTTCACTGATAATATTGACAAAACGATTTTAATTTTGCAAACTTGCGAGCCAATTAAAATGAACGTGATTTATGAAATGAACATTAAATATTTAATTGATAATAATTATTATTGCAGTCTCCATTGTATTTATCAGATAATGTAAACAATATCAGGTGTAGCTGGTAATTTCGTATTTCGGTAAGTAGGTAATAACTGAATTTTGGTTTGAATAAATGTTACTCGTATGAAAATGATTTTACAATTTTACTTTATAGTCGATACCAGCGTAAACAATTAATAGAAAGTATCTGTGTTTGCTTAATAATACAATATGTAGTATTTTCTTATCTTTGGTCAATCGGTGATACGCTCTCCTGATGGTAAGAGATAACGCCTGTCCATGACCATTGCATCAACACACAGAACTTTGAGTAACAAAACAAAGCCCGGGGCATCGAAGACGAAAACACAATATTGTTTTAGGGTTCCGTACCCAAATGGTAAAATTAAGACTCCGCTGTCCGTCCGTCCGTCTGTCTGTCTCTCTGCCCGTCTGTCACCAGGCTGTATCTCACGAACCGTGATAGTTAGACAGTTCAAATTTTCACAAATTATTTATTTCTGTTGCCGCTATGATAACGAATACTAATACAATGCTAAAAAAATATTTAAGGGGGCTCCCATACAACAAACGAGATGATTTTTTCGCCGTTTTTATTGTTAATGGTACGGAACCCTCCGTGCTCGAGTCCGACTCGCACTTGGCTGGATTTTTAATTGAGTAAGTACCAACCTGGTAGTTTTTGTCGGGAATGCGGAAAGAGTCGTGTTTCCAAAACCAGAGTTTTTTCGCGTGTTTATGAATAAAAATGGTAGTGTTTTATTCATAAAGTGCCGAATTAGAAGCGCGAGTGTGGGAAAATTATATAATGTGGTGAAACATGACTTTTCGTGTTGCTTCCAAAACTCCAGCGTAGGTTATAGTGAATTCACCACTACTTTACTAAAGCATGACTGGACTTGACTGACACGGACTGGACTCGACCAAGACTGGACTGGACTGGACAATGCAATAAAACTTGAAAATAATTAAATATTTTTTTTTTCTTTATTTCCATGTAATTATAACATTTGTTCATGTCTAGAGTACATTTAGCCTAGAAATAACATACTTTCAATTAGGTTTCGTTTTACAGGCTGTATATCATACGCTTATATTAAAAACTAATAAAATGAATTTTAATTTTTTTCTGGTACAATGAAATTTGGAAAAGTCATTTGAGATAAACTAAAATAAATAATTATAACAATTAAAACAAGCTTTAGGAAGTAGCATTGTGTGTTTTATTTGTTGTATTTATCCAGTATTGTAGGGTAGGACGTAATAAGCCAGCGAACCGCGCTAGGCGATCCACAGAGCAGCAGTAACGATCGTCGTAGTTACTAATAATATTATTAGAAAGAAACGGAAGACTTGACACTGGCAAATGCTCAAAATACGACGCCAAAATCAAAGAAGAAAAATTACCAACGTAATAAAAAAAAGTAGTTACATTAGTAGATGCATACCTGTTCGACACAATAGCCTTGTGTAACAATAGGTCTGTAGGAGCTCCGACTATCTCAAACACAATACCTAAGTAATCTAATCCATATATTAAATTAATTAAGCCATTGATTCACTTCTTGGAAGCGTGGCAGACAGGGCTAAATTTGGCTGCTATTTATCCAATTACACTGGTTTGACCTTGTCTTAGTCAATTCTGAGTATACTACTGTGCAATTATATCCTCAAACGTTTAGAGGAGGCTTCATTTGACTAGAAGGCTGGTATCTACTTTGGTCAAAAGCTTAGCATTGCCATCCAGCGTGGTAATGCTGCCAGAATTCTGGCCACATATCCCTCCTCTGACGGACTTTTAGATTAAGTTTTTTGTACAAATTTGTAAATAGTATTAATGTCGTTTATTTTATTTCTTGGTCGTAGATCTCCTTAGCGGGAGGTCGTCTAGGTAGGTACAACTGCAGTACCAGTTATTCTGCCGCTAAGCAGTAGTGCGTAAACATAACTGTGTTCCGACTGCAGCTAGCGAAATTACTGGGCTGTTGTGACTAACCATCGAAAGTCTCAAAGTAATGAATGCCAAAGCAGTGATGCTCTGGACTTTGTTTTGTTACTCAAACTTCTATGTATCGCTGCAATGGTCATGGATAGGCGTTATCTCTTACCATCAGAAGAGCGTCTCGTTCGTCTCAATACTTTGTACAAAAAAAAAAATAAGATTTTTTATTTTGTTCAATAAATGATTTTTCCTTATTAATACATATGATACCTACTAGTAATATTAGTTATGATGTGATCGACGATGCAGCACGTTTGCCAATAAGATCTTATACACTTGCGACTTGAAGACACCTATAAGGTATCAATTGGGGAATACCCATGCGGGCACTCCACTGTTCCACTGCTCCACTATTTGTACGATGAAAGTGGAGTCAAACCGTTAACCGATTAGAAGTAAATAAGAAGAAGAAACCAGAACATATCATAAAGTTGTCTGGAAGAAATCGTTCTGAGCGATAAGGCCACCGTTATACGCCATATATCTATTGTTTTTGTGTTGTTTTGCTCTGTGACATTCTTTATCTTTTTTTATGTTTCATATTTGTAAGTTTATAATGCATTTATGTTTGGTTTTTATTAAAGTTGTATTCTATTCTATTATATCTATTAGTGTGGTCCTTTACCCACCTCTATCTCATTGAGATCGCGAGATAAATTCATTCACAATTTCGTTGAAACATTATCTCAATGAGTGTTTGATAACAAAGTACCTATTATCCGATTTGTATCGTGTTATGACCATTGTTTTATACAATGTCACCTTTTCAACCGTGATGTCATTTGACTCAATTGATTATTATAGTTGTCAAAACAAACGTCGAGTTTGATTAGTCGATCACGAGCTGCGCCATTTTTACTATCCATCCAAAGGTTGTCTGGAAGAAATCGCTTTAGGCGATAAGGTTTTTTTTTATGGTTGATGGGCTAAGCTCATCTGATGTGAAGTGACGATGCGGTCGAAGATGCTTTAGCACACCTAGCCTGGAATGGAACTGGCTTTCAAGTGAGGCTGCTGGAACACACCGTTAGGTGCTTGGCGGTAGATTTTTAATTTGAGGGTGATAGCCAGCCGAGCACTAGAAAGTACTCCTACCACCACGCTATGGTTTCCCTGCGGTAGCAGCTCAAGCTCATTGTTGGGGGTTGAACCCACGCCTGTTGGCATGGGTACCGACCGCGCTAACCACTGAGCTACCACCGCTACAAAAATTAACAGAAAAAAAATTAAAATGAATATTTATGTTAACATTTGTACAAATTCCAATTTGACCGCGCGTATACTAGAGGCCGCCATGGTACTGATTGCCACAAGGGCGTTCCATAGTCTAGAGACGTCGTAATGCATCTAAACATCAGACGAAATGACGTCGAACGCAAATCTATTTAAATCATGTATATCTCTGCGCCCCAAAATCTACAAAGGTAAAAGCTTTGTTCGGTTATTTAATAACCTATAAAAAAGACCCCGGACCCTTTGTAGCAGAGTCAAAGCTCGCCTAGCTTTTATCAGTAACAAATGAGGTCGGTAAGGTCGGCCGTTTTATCAGTACGCACTGATAACAATAGTGATAACGCGTGGAAACATTTATTGACAATATTTTATACGTGGGTAGATGAAAATTTCATGTAACGTGTGCTATTGAAAACCTTATGCTCATGACTTGCTAGGTACTACGATAGCACTGACGAAACTATATTGAAAATTAGAAAAACTTCTGATACCAGAAACAGAATATCAAAAGGTACCAAGTGGCACGTTTTTCAAGGCCAGCCAACCCATGAAATTACCTATTTACTCGTATAATGAGTTAATATTGTTTAAACGGATTGCTTCAGCTATCTGTATCTTATCTCCGATATTATTTAGGGCAAAACTAGTTTTTTAACCTCCTAAGCAAAAACGACGGGGCGTATAAGTTTGACATGTCTGTGTGTATGTGTATGTCCGTGGCATCGTAGCTCCCGAACGGATGAACCTATTTTGATTTTGTATTTTTTTAAATAGGAGCGTTCTTGGCTATGTTTGATGAAAACCGGTCCAAGATGGCCGCCGCCACAAAATGGCGGATTACATATTTTTTCACAACTTCCTCAATATTATGGGTATCAAATGAAAGGGCTTGACTATTACCTCTATACACCTGTCAGGTATTAAATTGTAAATTTATTTATTATATTATTCACTACCATGTTAAAATATATATATATATCATGTATATATATAATTATATTTATGCTTGCGTCCATTAAACCATATAAAGTAAAAACTTATAAAGTAAAGTAAAAGTTTATTTATTTCTTATTTCTTATAGTACAAAAAACATATAGTTTACTAGCTGCGCCCCGCGGTGTTACTCGCTACATGTTTTCGGGATAAAAAGTAGCCTATGTATCCATACCAAATTTCATTCAAATCCATTCAGTAGTTTTTGCGTGAAAGAGTAACAAACATCCATCCATCCAAACTTTCACATATTTTCTAATATTAGTGGGATCATGGAAATATATCTATATTTATTGGCTTCTCTATTAATTTCTGGCAATCAACGCTTGTTCTAATTCCAGTAAGATTTCTTCCAAGAATGTAATCTATTTCCTTGCAAATTGATAACTAGACAAAGGCGCCCGAAATTAGAACATTCTTGATTAGTCATAGTTAAAACAATTAACTTGTCATTGTTACAGTTGTTGTTCCTAACTAGAATTTAAAAGGTTAATGGGATCTTTCCTGTGAGGACGATAAGGAAAACCAAAAAAAGAAACATTGCGTAATGGGTACTTTAATATTTTACTAGATAGTAGATCTCCTTAGCTAAAAGTCATAGGTCGTTTTTTTAAAATTACTTATAGGCTTGCGTTTGACCGCCAACTCGCCTGATGTTAAACGAAGATGCGGTCTGCGGTGGAGCATGCTTGCCTAGAAGAAACCGATTCACTCGCGACTTGAAGGCACCCAGATTGTATCTATCAGGGAACACCCACTCGGGCAGCAAATTCCATTGTTTAGCGGTTCGTACTTGAAGGTAGACTCGAACCGTTTAGTTCGAGTCTCTGGAATATCGAGCATGAAGCGGTGTCGCTTCTTGGAGGTCCTGGCTGTCCGATAGTAGAATGGATAGAGTGGAATGAGGTTATGTAGATCTGAAGCGCACCCATGATTTATATAATAATAATGACGCTCTCGTGATGGTAAGAGATAACGAATGTCCATGACCATTGCAGCGGTACACATATAACTTTGAATAGCATAACAAAGTCTAGGGATTTTTGCTGCTGCTTTAGTGCTCATTATTTTGAAACTTCTTTTTGAATGTAAAAAGAATGAGGCGAACAAGACGCTCTCCTGATGGTAAGAGTTAACGTTTAGTATCTATAACCATTGCAGCGATACACAGAACTGTACGTAGCAAAAGTCCAAGATATCGCTGCTTTTCGCGCTCATTACTTTGAGACTTTCGATGGTTAGTATCAACAGCCCTGTAATTTCTCTAGCTGCAGTACCCTTCAAACCAGAACCACTACTACTTGGCGGCAGAATATCTGGTACTGTTGTAATACCTACCTAGCCGACCTCCTGCTAAGGAGATCTACCACCAAGTAAAAAACTTTTGATGTTTAGTCTCAACAGTAACTTCTCTAGCTACGGTTACTACAGTGTCAGATATTCTACCACCAAGCAGTAGTGTGCGATTATTACTGTGATGTTTGAAGGGTAGTTAGCCAAATTAAATTTTATTACTTTGTACCCCGTGCGGTTGCGCTCCGCCTATTAATATAGTCATAAGAAGCCTGCGTCTGTACGTAACTCGTTTTTAACCTAACTTCTAACCGGTCAGTATTCTTCTAAGCGGCGATATGTAAACCTCATTTAAAGTATTACAATTAAAAAAAAACTAAAAAACTTAAATCGCTTCATCCGTTCTCAAGTTATGCGTTTATCAGTGAACATTTAATTTTTATTCATGTGCTATAGGTATACCTATATAGATTATAGCGAACGCCTCGCAGTTCCACCTGCTTAGTTCCCGTTCCCGTGGGATTACAGGGTTAAAAAGCAGCCTATGTCAGCCGGGGATAGTGTAGCTTCCCAACGGTGAAAGAATTTTTGAATTCGGTCCAGTTGTTTCGGAGCCTATTCAATGCAAACAAACAAACAAATCTTTCCTCCTTATAATACCAATAGTATACCTATAGATAAAAACGGTTCTAAAACAAGTAAATTCCAAATCCTAACCAGACTGTTTTCTGAGAAGTCTGGATTAAAATTGTTTTATTAGATTCGCAGAATTTAGAATGCAGTCGAACACAATGGTCTAAAGCAATTTTAAGTGTTATGGCAACCATCACGTTGACAAAATACATATCATAATCGATATTTTTATATGCTTGACAGGCTAGGTGTTTGAACACAGCTCACCTGATGTTGAGTGACTGTTGGTCTAAGATGGTAAACACACCTAGTCTGTAATGGAACTGGTTCTCAAGTGAGGCTGCCGGAGCACACTGTTAGATGCTTTACGGCAGATTTTCAATATGAGAGTGGTTGCTAGCCAGCCGAGTACTAGAAAGTACCCTACCATCATGCTATGGTTTCCTCACGATGTTTTAATCTTTGTATTCTAGATTTGTACCGATCATGCAAGTGTTATACCAGCAACTAATCTTTAATAAGACTTTATACACAGCTGGTTAAGACGGTAATCCGAAGTAAAATTCGAAACAGACCTTCTAACCAATAAGCTAACATGCTAATTGAGATCCCAATATAACTTTAACCCCTAAACAATTTGGCAGAAAATCTTCAATCATTTACGAATTTATTATTTTTTATTTCAAACGTGTCACAGAGTCCTACAATAAAACTGTGTATCCGACTAATACAATAAATGTGAAAGTCTGTTTATATATTAATCATGCAAAAACGGCTGAACTGATTTGGATGAAATTTGGTATGGCGGTAGCCGAGACCCTGGATTAACACATAGAAAGAAACAAAAGAAAGAAAAAAAAATTTTTTTTTCCTACAATACACTAGACACAACAACAGGTAAGTACAAACAAAAACACAAATAAACAGATACGGATAGGATACTTTTTATCCTAAAAACATGTAGCGGGTAACACCGCGGGCGCAGCTAGTAATTTCATATGTCATGAAAATTGCGCTACCTCAGTAAAAAAAATTGAATCAATTAATTTTTTCTTGAAAATTACGTTTTTCGTGAAAGAGTCACAAACTTTCGCATTTACAATATCAGTACTTCTTTTGTAACCTACACATGTTTCATTTCTTTCTGAACACAGTTAATTCTGAACTCAACGCGGGCCGAAGTCGCGGGCGCAAGCTAGTAGGTATATAAAACAATTTTAATACTCATTGTTTACAGAAAAAAATGTTGAAAACACAATATATTTTATTCGAAATACTCACAGTAATTGTGCTATCGAGTAAACACAATGGTAGCACCCCAGGACTCCCGAGACAAAGGTTCGTGAAGGTCGACACGAGGGCACGAGGGTGACCCGGTCTGTCTACTGCGTTTTGTTTTTATTTAGGGTTCCGTCCATACTCGCAAGTCTGGACTTAATTTAATAACAAAATAAAAAAGTTTGCGGTTAAGTATGATAAAGTAAAACATACTAGGTATATTTTTTTTTTATGTAAAATGTAATGAGACGAACGAGACTCTCTCCTGATCGTAAGAGATAACGCCTGTTGAGACTAACCACCGAAAGTCTCAAAGTAGTGAGCGCCAAAGCAGTGATGCCCTGGACTTTGTTTTGTTACTTAAAGTTCTGTGTATCGCTGCAATGGTCATGGACAGGCGTTATCTCTTACCATCAGGAGAGCGTCTCGTACGTCTCATTACTTTTTACATAAAAAAAAAAGTATAATTTTCATTTATTTATTTTTTAATTATTACGAAACTCTGTTATAAGGTGAATAAATAATCTGAATCTGAACCTATCACTAAACGTATGTAAAATTTTGCAAAGAGGCGGAACCCCAAGAACAAAACACGCTTCGCTTTTGGCCAATATTTTTTGTCACTATCGTCGTACGGAGTCTGAATGACTGAATTAAAATATTTGTAACTGACTTCCGCCATTATTCAAGTTAAAAGGCTTTGTTGACTGTACCTAAGACAAAATTTAGACTACGGAAAAAAGTTCTCATGTTCTGAATAAATTATTTTAAGTATTCTAAAGGTATCTTCAAATCGTCTAGCACTGCAACGTCAGATATTCTGCCGCCAAGCAGGTAGTGTGCATTTAAAATAAAAGGGTCACGAGACCTCTATTGAATGTCTTGCAAAGAAGCAGTGATATCTTACATGTTGTTTTGTTACTCAAATTTCTATACAGCGCTTCAATGGTCATGGCCAGGCGTTGTGTCTGACCATCAGGAAAACGACTTGTTCTTTTTATTACTTCTTTTCATAAACTAGCGACCCGCCCCGTTGCAATGTAGATACTAATGTGGTGCATATGCATGTATTACATTTATTTTTTTACTTTAAACACCGGGCCATCTGACTCCAAACTAAGCAAAGCTTGTGCCATGACAGTCAGATAACTGATTACCTATTTTTGTAAATACATACTTATAAAAAATAGAACACCCAGACACAGAACAAACATTTTGTTCACGCCACAAAGTTTGTCCTGGGTGGGAATCGAACTCACGCCCTTCAGCTCTTGAAGCAGACATTCTACCAATGAACCAATAGGGCTGTCAATACGTACATTGTTTCATTCCAGGCTCGATGTGTTTACCATATTCGACTACACCATCACTTAACATCAGGTAAGTTGTGGTAAAACACCTAGCCTGTCAAGCATAAAAAATCTTCCTCTTGAATCTCTCTGTCTATTGATGGAAACCGCATTAAAATTCGAAGATCTAAGCGTAGAGACGGCGCGGCGGGAAGCGACTTTGTTTTATACAATGTAGAGAAAAGCCACCAAAAGAAACTGGTGACCTTATTTAAAACATTAGACATACGTTTTAAAAAGCTGGGCATAAAAAAAATCGTCCTTGATTATTAACCTTGTCCCACTAAAAACGGCAAATTCACAAATTCAGGTTACAGAGAAAGACCGGTTATTTTGACTGGTTTTTAAAACTCTCAGGCCCTGACCGGCCGGTTTGGGTCTATTTGGCACAATTGTAACTACGGCGTCGATTTTGACATTATTAAGATAAATAATGTGATTAAATAATATAATTTATAATGGCTATAACATCCTAACTAAACAAATTTAATAAATAAAACTGTAACAGTGATGTCTTGTTTTTTATACCGTTATGTTGAAAATAACGCTGCATTTATTACAAATTAACAGCCAATTCCATCTTCAAATAGACACAAAAATAATTTGGAAAAACTTTTTAAACCTGCTATACTCAAAGTGTGCTCCGCGGAACCCTTTGAGTGAGGGCTCCACGAAAATACTGGTCATAATGAAAAAAAACTAAAAGAGTCAAGCATAAAAAATCTTCCCCTTCAATCACTCTGTCTATTGATGGAAACCACATTAAAATCTGTTGCGTAGTTTAAAAGATCTAAACGTACAAACGGCGAGAAACCACTTTCTTTTATACTATGTAGAGTTACATTTTTTGAAATCGGTGAAAATGATTTTACAGGCAAAAAGGGAGTCGAATCGTCTACTGCAGTGATGGTGAGGAATACTTGGATTTTCTCTACAGTAATATGCATGTATTTATGCACAAAAACCTTCCTCTCGAATAACTCTATCTATTGATGGAAACCGCATTAAAATCCGTTGCGTAGTTTAAAAGATCTAAACGTACAGACGGCGAGAAACGATTTTGTTTTATACTTTTTGTTTTTTTGAAATCGATGAAAATGATTTTACAGGCAAAAAGGGAGTCGAATCGTCTACAGCAGTGATGTTGAGGACCCCATATGGCCTCGTTGCTTTGCTTCTATGAGAGTTTGAGTCATCTTGAAACTTGATTTACCCCGCAGGGCATACATAATCCTGGCATCCGAGCCATCATTATCCGGCGTTCGGCCGTCACGAATAGCAGCATTGCGCCGCTCCACATAATATCCACAATTGCATATTTATTCCTCAAATAGCATGATTGCTTCAACGAAAGGGGTAGAATTAGCACGGTACTGACCCCCAATCACCGTCTTCCTGTGTAGACACGGACTCCCCATATTAATTATCGAGAAACGTCTATAGCTAATTCAAGCAAACAAATTTCGTTTGCGCGATGTAGGACATTACGCAATATTTCATAAATCATACAAGAATTCTGTCTTTTTGCAATTAAATATACATCTTCGTAATTTTTAGCCGATAAGTAAACGAAATAAAAATATCTAAATAATTAATTCGTAAAGTTTTAGAAAATATGTTTTTGCTGACAAGGATAGCGGTATACATGAATGCTAGAGCGCGACAAGGACGGGATGTAGCGAGATAAAAATATGGTTTTAGTGACGCCATCTCTCAACGGTTTACGGAACTATATTCTTAATCATATTTTAAATTCTCACAGTAAAAAAAATCAAATTGTGATTGAATGAATTTATCTTGCCTGTTACTTTAAAAGTGAGGATTTTTTGAAACAAAGAAAAACGCTTTTCTTACGGTAAGAGATAAAAAGCCCATGGCATAGCTGCTATGGCGCTCATTACCGTAAGACATTTGATGGTGATACTCTTTAGCCCTGTAATTTCCCTAGCTGCAGTACCCTTTAAAGTGAACCACAGTAATGTTCACACACTACTGCTTGGCGGCATAATATCTTGTAATTACTGCAGTGGTACCTACCTAGACGGTCTTCTACTAAATAGTATAACCAAATTAACTATTGGTAAATGAGTATAAATCGTCAATTATTCAGGTTTGGAGGGTAGTTAATAGATAGTGAAAGATATTTAGGTCATCATCATCATCAGCTCATTAGTCTACGGCTAGACATAACCCTCTCGTAATGCAAGCTACCTAGTTCGATCTTCGATTGAAATACTAAAAAACAGTATAAAATAAATATTTAAGGGGGCTCCCATACAACAAACGTGAGGTTTTGCCGTTTTCATAGATAATGGTACGGAACCTTTCGTGTGCGAATTCGACTCGCACTTGGCCGGTTATAGAACACATGAACAGTGTCTTCCCCTTAATAGAGACAGTAAGAAAAGTATCGATGGACGCATTCTTCGATTATACTCTACTTAGCAATTTAAGTTATTTTAAAATTACTTATTAGTCTCAACTAGGCTAGAATGTAATAACAATGAGGTATCTAACAACAAACAGATACATCATTAGAAGGAAATAAAAAAAAAAAGCTTGGCCGGTTCTTTATTTTTTTTTTAAGGGTGGTCAAACATTTGGCCTAACCAAACTTTAAAAAAACAAGCAAGACAATTAAAGTCTTCCTATATTATTAAATATTTATTGTAAATTCTTTGAAAGAAAAACAATATACATTTTTTTTAGGTAACCCAGCTTTCGAATGATTCAAAGAGTGTAAAATCGGGATCTTTCGAATTCGTTTTCATACATTCGCATGCGAATAAATGCGAAAGCAAATTCATTAATAATAACCTATGATAACAGCCCCGTTGGCTCATTGGTAGTATGCCTTAAGAGCTGTAGGGCGTGGATTCGATTCCCAGGGCAAACATTTTGTAAATAAATAAAAATGTTTGTTCTGTGTCTGGGTGTTCTGTATGTATTATAAGTATGTATTTACAACAAAAAAAGTATTTATGTATTCTATCAGTTATCTGTAGCGTATCTATGTATTCTATCAGTTATCTGTGTTTTGTAGCGATGATAGCTCAGTGGTTAGCGCGGTAGGTTCGCATGCCGAAGGTCGTGGGTTCAAACTCCAACAACGAGCTTGAGCTGCCGGTAAAGGAAAACATCGTGAGGAAACCATAGCATGGTGGTAGGGTACTTTCCACCATGCTATACTAGTGCTCGGCTGTACTCGGCTGGCTAGCTACCACCCTCAAGTTGAAAATCTGCCGCCAAGCATCTAATGGTGTGTTCCGGTAGCCTCACTTGAGAGCCAGTTCCATTCCAGGCTAGTGTGCTTTACCATCTTCGACCACACCTTCACTTAACATCAGGTGAGCTGTGGTCAAACAACTAGCCTGTCAACCATAAAAAAAAAAACTGACTTCCATCACACAAGCTCTGCTAAGTTTGAGGCCAGATGGCGCTGTGTGTATAGTTCTACGATATTTTATTCTACCATATTTATACGACTCCAAAACATTCCAGATCAAAATCAATGCACAATACCCGTTTAAGTGTTGCATTGTTGTGTTGTTGTATTTGCAAATCAGGGGTCTAATAAGGATATTCTAATGCGGGGGTACCTCAATTTTTCAGTGGTACCTTTTAGCATAAATATACGGGCCCCGGGTATAGTTTCTGGTTAGTTGGGGCCGTTTATTGGCAATAAATGCTGGAACACTTAAAGGAAGAGGTCGGCAGGATTTGGTGCAAAATATAAGAGTTTTGACATTCAATAAATTATTACCGTTTAAGCGTAAGAACTATAATTTCAATAGAATTTGATTTTCCAATGTATACCAAGTTTATTTCATAAATATTTTTATCTCTGGGACTTGTTTTCCATACTATAAATGTATTAATTTTTTAACTATTAATTTAAATATTCAAACAAAATCATTTAAATAAACAAAACTAATAAACTATTCTTCTCTGGGATTTAATTTCGGACAAAATTTTGTACTTTTGTTTGTTATATAAAAATAATGAGACGAACAAGGCGCTGTCCTAATGGTAAGAGATAACGTCATACACCCCATCACCATCTCTTCCCAAACTAACCAAAGCTTGTACTATGGAAATCAAATAAACTGATAGAATATTTAAATACTTTTTTTTTGTAAATACATACTTATACTTATAATAAATACAGAACAAAAATTTGTATATAACACCAAATGTTTGCCCTGGGTGGGAATCGAACCCACGTTCTTCAGCTCTCCTGATGTTAAGTGACGGCGTGGTCGAAGACGGTAAAGCACACCTAGCCTCGAATAGAACTATCTACTATATACACTAACTATGAACTGTATGAAAATGCTCGTTGTTCTGGTTTGAATCCACGCCCTTCGGCATGCGAACCGACCACGCTAACCACTGAGCTATCATCCCTACAAAGCTACCAACAAACATACTACTAGTGAACCAACAGGGCTGTCAACATAAGATGATATAATATATTGTATGCCTAGTTTTAAATTACGTAAGAGCGTGGTTAAAAGCTACTTTTTCTCTTAACTTGGGCCACGTTTTCTCAATAAATTAGTGAAGTAACCACTGAGGAACACTTAAACGACGGACGGCTTTGTACGTTATGTACTCGAGCTATTAGATTGGACCACTTATCTTTACTGTAGTCGGGTCAAATCAATACGCTACCAAGTAGAAAACCATTAAAAAATCAATTGGATAATGCCAACTTTTATATAACAAATTGGCTTACGTTTGACCGCCATGTCACCCGATATTAAGTGAAGATGACCACGATCGACCACGCTTGTCTAAGTCACAGTCAAGTCTATTCTATGCCCAAGTAAATTAACTTTTAGGACTTTTAGGTTAAGTTTTTTTTTTTTTTTTTGTAAATAGTATTACCTAATTTAAAGTTTTTTTTAAATTTTGTTTAATAATTAATTATGGTGACTGCATTAGAATAAAATACGATAGGATAAATGAGGTAACGTCACACATAAAAATTTAAAAAAAAATCGAAAAAAAGGAATTAATAAAGAACTAAACAAAATATTCAATTAGGGTACAGCAGTGGGCCCCAAACTCGGCAAGGCCGGTCTCTCTTCTTCAAGAAGCTTCTACAGTTTTTAGAAAAAAAAAACATATTTCAATTTTCACCACATCAACTTATTTACTTGTCTACAATTGGTGGTAGATCTCCTTTTGGTGGTAGATCTCCTTAGCAGGAGGTCGTCTAGGTAGGTACCTTCCATTGCAGTACCAGTTATTCTGCCGCTAAGCAGTAGTGTCTAAACATTACTGTGTTCCGGTTTGAAGGGTACTGTAGCTAACGAAATTACTGGGCTGTTGAGACTAACCATCGAAAGTCTCCAAAGTAATGAGCGCCAAAGCAGCGATGCCCTGGACTTTGTTTTGTTACTCAGAGTTCTGTGTGTCGCTGCAATGGTCATGGACAGGCGTTATCTCTTACCATCAGGAGAGCGTCACGTTCGTCTCATTATTTTTTACATTAAAAAAAAAAATTGCGTATGATTTGGTCCGTTTGGTTTTATCCAACGCCACTAATTTTTATCCAACTAGGTATAACATAGCCAAATTTAAGGGTTGTTTTTAGCAGTCTATATAGTTATGTGCGTTCCACAGTATCTCGGATGAATCAGCTCATCCGATTTTGTTGAATGAAGTGTGAATCGAATTGTGATTTTGCTACCAGCAACGTTACGTTTTTTCTTAAATATTTGTTATTTTGTTTTTTTTTCTGGCGTATTAAATGTAAACTCTCAACGACAGACAGACATTAATATGATTATTCAATGTTGCCAGCAAAATAAATTGAAATCATTTAAGCAAAAATGAGAATAGAATAGGTACAGTTAGACTTGAAATTAAATATGTACAAATACAAATACAAATCTTTTATTAATAACACCATTAACAGGTCATTTTTCCATTCATAAATTATTATTTAAAAATATCAAAATCATAACATATGTCAAAACAATTAAAATGGCAATGAAATAATATGTCACACATAAAATAATTATGTCAATATAATAAAAATGCAGCATAAATTCAAATAAGTAAATTTTATACAAAATCTACACTTTACTCTACTAGTTACATGATACCTACGGCATGTTACAAAAGTTCTAGCACAATCATTACCCAGAACAAGGCAATAAAAATAAGACAATTGCCGGTTGGAAATGAACGAATGCTGGCAAATAAACACAAAATGGCGGAAAACGGAACGCCCTCGGTGAAGGGAGAAATTGGCGGTAAAAATAGTTGGGTGGTAAATGTAGAGTTGAACAAATCTGTGTGTAACTTTTTTTAATTTCTGGCTTTACATTTTGTGCATATTGCCATTGTCAAGAATTTCGCACTTGCAAATGTCTCAAGATAAAATCAAGTCTCTAATAAGTCTTTTGAATTATATTTTTTCGGCCCACTGTGGGGCTTGGGCCTTTTCTCATTGTGAGACCCATAAAAGAGATAGTTAGATAGATTATAGTGATGAATGTGTCACTGTGTTAAAATTATAATAAATCAAAATGGCGGATTTTTGGCGCCAAAATGTATATTTTTGTAGTCAGGTCATAGTTTTTTTATTTTTTTAGCATGTTTTAATTTGTATTTGATAGCAGAACTTGGTAACTATTGTTGCTCTGTTTTATAATGCAAAGAGGTTATAAGCACCTCGTTTTAAGAGGTACTTCCTAATTAACCGTTTCATTATGAACGTACTTTAAACAAACTTACGCGGTAAATCACAATTCGTCCAAAATTAACTACAATTACTCGGTAATGCTTTTTATTTTGGTCGCATTTTTTACTGTTTTAATTTCGGTAGGAAGCACGTAATATATTTAATCTGAGGTAGTATATAATCCTCAAACCTCCCGAAGTGTCAAAGTTATGATGCAATTTAAAAAATGATGTAATTTGAGTATTGCCATACAACGCGGCAATAGGCCCAGCGTTTTGGTAACTATTCCCATTGATAGCGGCCTTTTAGATTAGTTATTATTTTACATGTTACATTTGTCTTAGTTACTTTACTTATGTATACCTGTAAATAAAATTATTACTGAAAAGTATGTATAACCTTCCATGAAATTTATATTTAAAAAATATGTTTAACCTTTTTGTACGATGTGTAACGATGAGGGGCTGTTTCCGACTCATAGATAAATTACCTGAAACAAATTAAGAGTTTTGGCGGGAACGCGGGAAGAGTCGTGTCGCTCCGTTGTATTTTTTTCCAAAACTAGTGTTTTGTCGAGTGTTTATGCATAAAAATGGTGGTGTTTTATTCATAAAGTGCCAAATTACAAGCGCGAGTGTGGGAAAATGATATAATGTGGTGAAACATGAGTTTTCGTGTTGCTTCCAAAACTCCATCGAAGCTTTATAGTAAAGTTGCCACTACTTTACTATAGCATGACTGGCACGAACTGACACGAACTGGACTTGACTAAGACGACTTTGACGATAACCATAGCTAAGATACAGCAGAAATAACACTTAAGACAAGGCAGTATGGCTTTATAGCTTTAGCCTGCCCGAAGGGGCAAATTATTAAAAAAAAAAGAAACAAATTAAAGTCATATTATATTACAAGTTAACACTTGACAAATTTAGTAATAACTTTGACTGACAACATATACCTGCCTAATATATTTATTCTATTATGAAAAAGTAATTAGGTAAAACAAAAACTTGCCTTACAAACTTGTCTTTTTTTATTATGTTTGACAGGCTAGGTGTTTCACCACAGCTCACCTGATGTTAAGTGACGGTGTGGCCGAATATGGTAAGCACCTGAAATGGAACGGTATACGATATACGGCTGCAAAATTCTTCTAATATCTAGAACTAATTTTGACATAAACTTAAAAAAAAAATTAAACAAAATTCTATTTAAAATAAGCACAAGTCTTTATATTCTCTTCTCGCTGCAGTAACCACTTGCCGACGCGTGTTTCGCCTCTACACTAGGCATCCTCAAGGTGTGTTCACTCAACATGCCCTGAGACGAGTAATAGTTATTGTGATTTTATTTCAAGGGTTAATCTTAAGGGTCATCTGTACCTATGTTTGGCAATTTTGTCGGTGTATGTGCTGGAAATGTTGTGGGTACTATTGCAAGTTAAGAAGATTCGTCCCGTTTTTTCATATAATTGGAACTCCAAAAACACTATCCATCTAAAGTACATACACCTGGGCCAGCGCGTCGGTTTCCAGCCACCCGTTTAGAGCGCCGCAGGGTGATACGTGATCTGAATGTTGGGGCCCTTAAAACCACGATCTCGTAATTTAAGTCTCTAGAAAATATAGTTAGTTTCCCCCTTCGCACCGTTGTATTTTTTCCAAAACTAGTGTTTTGTCGAGTAAACACTCGACAAAACACTAGTTTTGGAAAAAATACATAAAAATGCATAAAAATGGTGGTGTTTTATTCATAAAGTGCCGAATCACAAGCGCGAGTGTGGAAAAATGATATAATGTGGTGAAACATGACTTTTTGTGTTGCTTCCAAAACTCCACCGGAGTTTTATAGTAAAGTCACCGTTACTTTACTAAAGCATGACTGAACTTGACTGACACGGACTTTGACTTTAACTTTATGCACGAAGACACTTATTTAACTTTTAAAACTTGAAAATATATAAATACTTGACACTGGCAAATGCTTAAAACACAACGCCAAAACCAAAGCAAAAAAAAAATTATCCGTGGGACGAAGGTAGCCTGACACAAATCTAATTTTCACATTTCCCGCTGTGTCCATTGCTCCACACTCGATGTTCGCACGCTCCAATTTTCAATGCAACACTGTAGAGAACCACTCAAGTGCACTCGTACATCGGACCAGAGATCGGTGTTGCACACAAGTTACATAACTACGAGAAATTACATCTGAGTGAGTGTCTTCATGCATTTTAGTCAATGGTTACAGAACAATTTATTATCACACTAACATTATGAAGGCAAAAGTTTGTGAGTGTCTTTGTAAGTTTGTTACTTCTTTACGCTCAAACGACTGAACCAATTTTGATGAAATTTGGTATGGAGGTAGCTGACAGCCTGGATTAACACATAGGCTAATTTTAACCCCGAAAAATGTATGTAATATATAATTAATAGCGGACGCCTCGCGGTTTTTCTCCGCGTAGTTCCCGTTCCCGTAGGAATACAGGGATAAAAAATATATTTAAAAGAATTTTCGAAATCGGTGCAGTAGTTTCGGAGCCTATTCAATACAAACAAACAAATCTTTCCTCTTTATATTTAGTATAGATAAATACATACATTCATAATACGGTGTAGGAGTAGTGTGTAAACATTACTGTGTTCCGGTTTGAAGGGTACAGCAGCTAGCGAAATACTGGGCTGTCGAGACTAACCATCGAATGTCTTAAAGTGAAGCGATGCCCTAGACTTTGCTTAGCTACTCAAAGTTTTGTGGATATTCGTAATCTTTTACCATTAGGAAAGCGTATCATTCATCTCAATATATTTCCATAAAAAATACAAAATAATTTATTTCATAAAGTGTGTTACGTACTGATTTCATCGTCGCTTGTAGTCCCTGCACTAGGCGAGGACCTGTTTCGTAGGTTTGTGTGTGTGTGTGTTTTTCTCCAGAGGTTCGGAAATACTCTTACATATCATCAGGCCTTGCCTGGGTATGTCAGGATCGATTATTGATAACATCCATACCGACCAAAAACCTCCTCTGGCATCAACCCGTTTTTCCTCCGTTTCCGCCTTTAGGCATTACTTACTTCGCTGAGGGAGGTTCTACCTACTTTTTATTTTTTTATTTTTCCTTCTTGTTACTTTTTTCTACTTCAAGGTTCACTTTCTCTTGATGAAAGACAATATTTTATTTGAGCCCTCTTTCTTTCTAGTGTGTGTGAGTGTGTGTTTGTGTTTATGTGCGTGTGTGTCTGTGCTCAGAGCTAATTTTAAATTATTTTATAAATATTTAACAATTATTTTAAAAAAGAAAAGAAAAATATGCACGGCGTGGGCGTAAAAACCTCAAAACCTTAAATATTTTAGATCCCGGTCCCAATTAACTGCGAGATGTAATGAAAGGGTCTAATAGAACAACATTCCGTACATGGGAATGACGAGAAAAATTTACTACTACCGGGATACGAGATTTGGTTGTATTAAGCTGAAAGGAGGTCATTGTAATCATCATTACCAGCAATCATTATGAGCAATCTCAGCAACGATGTGTGCAATGTTTGTGTTAGAAAATGTATAATGTATTCTTTGCCGTTATTATGTTTAATTTATTAATCTAGGTTTGCTACAAAATATGTTATTGATAACACCAATGTTACAAGTCAATTCCGTAATATTTATCATTTCAAATATAATTATGTATCATTACATGGGTTTTGAAACACTGATTAGGTACATGTCAATGAGCAAAGAACAAAATGTAGTTTAATTTAATACATGCTCATTGTTATACCTATGGACACAACTCTGATGTTACGATAAAAGTCTAGGATTAACGTATTTTTTACAAAAGACCTGTTTTTTTGCATTTTAGATGATAGAGTATTTTGTTATCGTCAGTTTTCTGAATCGCCTCCCAGTCATCATCATCATCATCATCAGCCTTATGTAATCCACTAGTCGACATAAATCGCAAAATGAAGTCCAGAATATATGGATGCAATGGCACCTACATCCTATGACCACATATAGGATTTCTCGTGAAAATTATTTTCCCCGTGGCAGGAACGTGTCTCGTTGTATCTCGATAAGCGGAGTTGTGTGGATCCCAGATATCGGAGGATGATGGATTACCGAACTTAACTTTCATAATTAATGGTAATATTTTTTTATATAAAAGTAATAAAATGGCCGATACACTCTCCTGATGGTAGGCGATAACGCCTGTCCATTGCAGCGGTATTAAGAATTTTAATTAACAAACGTTGTTCAGGGCATCGCTGCTTAGGCGCTCATTACCAAATCAAATCAAATAAATTTCCAAGAATATATGTCGGCTTATATCAATTTTTGTCAGTCAATGTATTCTGTCTGCAAGCAGACGTACAAATGTTAAGAGTACAGTAGTAAATCATCATGATCATCATCCATAGCCTTCTCCTACTGCTGGGTAGGCTTCTCTCTTTTCACGCCATCTGCCGAGTTCGTAATACCGATATCCGGCGACGATCAAAAGTTCGAGACGTCGGTATCGCAATTTTGAACCTCAAGTGGAGCTGGGCAGGACACGTTGCTAGGCGAAGTGATGCCAGGTGGAGTAAGGTTGCAACAGAGTGGTGGCCTAGGCAAGGTAAGCAGAGCGTTGCTCGTCCAGCCGCAAGATGGGTCAACGATATTGTCACCGCCGCGGGTCGAACCTGGACCAGATTGACACAGGACCGAGGCAGTAGTAAATACATTAATTTAATTATTCTAGATTATATTAATATCATTAGTCATTATTTATCAGAAAACTTAACGCTGTAGAAACAACTATTAAGGAGCCAATCAGTCAAACATTTTTTATATTTATTTTCATTTTGAATTTTGCTTTCAGACTTTCGATGGTTAGTCCCGACAGCCCTGTTACTTAGCTAGCTACAGTCCACAAACGGGAACACAGTAATGTTTACCACACTACTGCTTGGTAGCAGAATATCTGGTACTGCGGCGGATGACTACTTCTTGCTAAGGAGATGACAGGTATAGCGTCATTTTCGAAATACAACTAGAATACTGTTTTAAACTTATACTGTGATTCAAAGTCAAAACAATTAACAAGGAAAAATTAACTTCCTGAAGGGAATTCGGAGAGAAATAAAGAAGGGTTTCGGGGTCGTCGAGGGCGCAAACCGACATGAATAATTGTCGTCGAACCAGCGAAGGCTTTTAAAGATTAATTTCTGGGGAAACGGATCGATCTCGCTGTATTTGTTAAGATAAAGATTCATTTGTTTGTATTAAGCTAGTGACCCGCCCTGGCTTCGCATGGGTGCAATATATTCGTTATTTTCGTCAGTGGTGCTTGGCGGCAGAGAGATATCTAGATACTCGTATATGTACATATAACTAGAGATTCATGAATACAACAATATTATTGTTTTCTAATAATAGAGTAACCTCATGACTTATTAATTCTTGTTTCATGACTGACGATTACTTAAAAATATGATATAATTAAATAAATTACTAGTTTGTTATATTTAATTATGTTGACATATTTCTGTAAATAAATAATAAATAAATATCGCATGACATGACACACAGCGCCATCTGGCTCCAAACTAAGCAAAGCTTTACTATGGAAGACAGATAACTGATAGAATACTTAAATAGTTTTTTTTTGTAAATACATACTTATAATACATACAGTACACCCAGACACAGAACAAACATTTGTTTATAACACAAAATGCGTGTCCTGGGTGGGAATTGAACCCACGCCCTTCAGCTCTTGGAGCAGACATACTACTAATGAACCAACAGGGCTGCCTAAGGCTGTATTTGTCAAATTCAAAAATATGTCAAATCAAATTTATGTTGTACTAGATGCACCCCGCGGTGTTACCCACTACATGTTTTCGCGAATAAAGTAGCATAATAATTATGTGTTAATCCAGGGTCTCAGCTACCTCCATACCAAATTTCTTTCAAATCCGTTGAGTAGTTTTTACTTGAAAGAGTAACAAACATCCATCCATACATAATTGCACGCTTAATAGAATACTGACCGATTAGGAGTTAGCTCTAAAATGAGTTACGTATAGACGCAGGCTTCTTTTAATGCTATCTATGATTAGTAGGATTCACATTTCTTTGTTTTTTTTTTATCAATGTCACTCAGATATAATAAACACACAAGAATTGACCTAAAATAAAATAACTTAAATTGTTTGATATTTTCTTATGATTTTGATATTTTTAATGTTAATTTCAAATATAAATTTTAATATTACTCGTAACATTGGTGTTATCAATAAAATACTTGTATTCATATTAAAGGAATTCATGTACATAATAATTGTCGTCCAAACAAAATCATCAAAATTTTGTTTACAAAGTGTTCAGGTAAAATGAAATCATATTCCCAGTTACGAACTCCAAAATAAAGCTGTTAAAGTCCACGAAACCCATTTAATTTGCTTTGACCATGCGCAATTCAAAAAGGGAAATTCCGACTTTTCTCAGAACTTTATTTCTCGAAATACTGTAAATGAGATGCGAATTTCATTCGACGATATTTGGCAGTTTTCGTGGTTACACTAACTTTTTTGCTTCGAGAATTTACAGAAATGAGAAACGAATTTCATTTACCTAGAGGTGAACTTGCGGTTGATATTTCACACCGGGCCAAATACTTTCTTTAATTTTCTATATACTATCTATTCCAGATTTGCGTTTGACTACGTTTTGCCTGATGTTAAGCAGGATGTTTTTTTTTAATTACTTATAATTGGCTTGCGTTTGACCGCCAACTCGCCTGATGTAAAGCGAAGATGCGGCCTACGGTGGAGCATGCTTGCCTGGAAGAAACCGATACACTCGCGACTTGAAGGCACCCAGATTGTATCTATTAGGGAACACCCATTTGGGCAGCAAATTCCACTGTTTAGCGGTTCGTACATTGATGGTAGACTCGAACCGTTTAGTTCGAGTCTTTGGAATATCGAGCATGAAGCGGTGTCGCTTCTTGGAGCTCCTGGCTGTCCGATAGTAGAATGGGCAAGGTGAAACTAGGTCATGTAGATCTGAAGCGCACTCACCAAAGTGTATCCGGTAGAAGACTGACAGACAAGCCACTTTGCGAAGATGTTCAAGGCTAAGATGTAGCACGCTTACCTGGAAAAATACCTTGTTTTTCTCTGGATTTGAAGACACCCTAATTGTTCTTTGCGGGAAAAACAGACGCCGGCACCGAGTTCCATATCTTTGCTGTGCGTATGAAGAATGTGGAATCGAAGTGTTTAGTCCGTATGGGGGGAATATCCACCATGCCGTCCGGTAAATAGAAAGCGGCTGGAAGAATTCATGACCCTAAATGCCAGCCAACCAGGCCAACTAAACACACTGCTCCGAAGGAACAGCGAGGTTTCAGAGTAAACGAAAATGTCATCGACGTATAAAATTTTTAGACTTTTGTTGATTTTTTAAAAGCCACTCGATCGATTCTGATGAAATTTGTATGGGACCACCTCTGAAGTATGACCTACCAAGCAAAAAAATAATCATCAAAATGGATTCATAATTAGCGGAATGATCTCATAACACACCTAAAAAACAGTTGAAATGAGAACCGCCTTCTTTTTTTTTTGCTAATTAAAGTTTATACGTGATGTGGGTTAGTCTCTAATTTATTACCTACGTATGATAGAGTTTTTATAGAATAAAATAGGGGACAGAATAAGCCGCTTTTTCGTTGAGGTTAAAATATATGTCCGCAATAGGTAGATACTCCATATAAGTTGAGTAAGTGAGGAACTCTGATAAGCAGAATGACAACAGAGCATCCCGTCCTTTACGCAGTGGTCTAATTTGTAAGAGACATTCTCGTTTTATAATTAAAACTAATATTATTAATATTTCGTTTTATTTAAATACATTATTATGATTATTTTGATATACTTTTTTTTTTTTCTTATTAGTGTTACGTCTCCCGTCTGTTTCTTATGTTTTTTATCGTATTTTTCTTTTCTTGGTTGCCTGGAAGAGATCGCTGTTAGCGATAAGGCCGCCGCTTGTGGCACTTCTCTGTACTCTTTTTTTATTTATGATGTGCACAATAAATAGTTACATCTATCTATCTATTATAAATGCGAAAGATAATGAGTGTCTGTATGTATGTTTATTGATTTTTCACACTCAAACGGCTCGACCAATTCTGATGAAATTTGGTGTGTGGTAGCTGACACACTGGATTAACACATGGGCTACTTTTTGCCTCGAAAAAATGTAGCGGAGTGCACCTAGTTTATTAATAAATACCTTATAATTAACGTCGCCTACTTATTTGTTATTTTTAAACTTTTGCAATTTAAGTGTAAGAAATAAAAAGGGCATTAACCAATAAGTAATTATAGATGCTATCAGTCGGTTCGTTCGTCGAGCGTCAGCTGCGTCGCCGAAGACTGTCAAGGAGTACAACCTGCAGATGCCTATCTGTGGTGTATGTACACCAAGGAGTTTTTATACTTTTTGTAAGTGGCCTGTTACTTTGTGTCGTATCGCTTGGCCGATAGTCTTCTGTCTTCTGTCTTCTGTTTGTCTTTTGTTTTGTAAAATAAATGGTTTAAATAGAAAAGCATTTCGCTGTGTTATTTTAATTTAAATACACATTAATTGGCGACGAGGAAGTGTAATCTACGCGTGAAATAGTGTTGCCGTGAAACATGGCTAGTTCGGCGATGTTCGGGGGCAATCTCACGTTCGACCACAAAATTCAAGACTGGAAAATATTTTTCAGCAGATTTGTACAATTTTGTACTGCTAACGACGTTACTAATGAAAGTGATAAAAGTGGCTCAAAACGGCGTGCTTTACTTCTCACTGCCTTTGTAGAGGAGACATATCGCGTCGCAAGAGATTTGGTTTTTCCTAAAGACATAGATGGCGTCGAATTTTTATATTTAGTTGAAAGATTGGATGAACATTTTGTGTCAAAGAAAAGTACGTTTGCTGAAAGGTTCAAATTTTATAAGGCAGAACAGCGACCAGATGAAGATTTAGCAGAGTGGGCAGCGCGAGTTCGCAGTTTGGCTCAATTTTGTGGTTTCAAATCTGAGTTACAAACAGCTATGAGAGATCGTTTTGTACTGGGACTCGAAAACACCAAAGAAAAAGAAAAATTGTTTACGGAGAACATAAGCACAGAAGCACTTACATTTGGAAGAGCATTAGAATTGGCACAAAGTGTACGTTGTGCGCGGGTGGCATTACATACAGCTCGAGTTGAAGGAGGCGCGATTATCGCGCAGGCGGCAATTACATCGCAGCCAGTTTTCCACATTCGGTCACAAGCTACATACGGAGACAATGCTGCTACAATTCCAGCGCAAAGACTTCAAAAATGTGAAATATGCGGATACAAAAATCATAGCAAAGGCACATGCCGGTTTTCTAACTATTCGTGTCAAAAGTGCAAGCAAAAAGGGCATTTGAAAAGGATGTGCAAGGCTAAAGTTCAATGTAGTAATTTTGTGGGTGTGGATGAGGGTAAAGTAGAAGGTATGTATACTTTATTCAATATTGAAGAGTCCAATAAAGACGAGCCGATATTGCAGAGTGTCTCGTTAGATGGTAAGGTAGTTCTATGCGAGATTGATTGTGGTAGTGCTGTCTCGATTTTGCCTACAGCAGTTTATCAGCAATTATTCAAAGATAGTCAGTACCGTTTACAGACGTGCAAGGAAGTGTTCAATTTTTATACGGGAGTTAAAGTCGCGCCTGAAGGTTGTTTGTGTTTATCAGTAACTTACAAGGGACGCACTATGCCGTTAAAATTTTTCGTTATATCGACGAGTGTAAAACGATCGCCTCTGCTAGGACGTGATTTTATGAAAATATTTAATTTATATATAGGCACCAGTACTTTAGATTGTAATACATTAAAGGTGCAAGGGAACAAATGTGGTGATTTGCTAAATAAATATGCAACCTTATTCAATGATGAGTTGGGCAAATTCAATAAATACAAAATTAATCTTAAAATGAAACCAGATACTCAGCTAAAATTCTGTAAGCCGCGGCCTGTCGCTTTGGAAGTGAAGCCTTTAGTTGAGAAGGAGATAGACAGAATGGTGGAGTTGGGAATTTTGGAAAAAGTTGATTATTCTGATGTTGCCACACCAATCGTGCCCGTGCTTAAACCCGATGGGACTGTTCGAATATGCGGAGATTTTTCGGTAACTTTAAATAAAGGATTATATATAGACAATTACACACTTCCACGGATAGAAGATTTATTCGCTAAGCTCCATGGAGGCGTGTCGTTTTCAAAGCTTGATTTATCTAGAGCCTATAATCAACTTGAGCTAGATGAATCAAGGAAATTAACATGCATTAACACGCATAAAGGCCTTTACCGTTACACCAGACTTGTGTTTGGATTGTCAAATGCACCTTTTATTTTTCAACGGGCTATGGAACAGTTGCTGGGGGATATAGATGGCGTGTGTATTTTCTTAGATGATATATGTATAACCGCTCCTGACAAGGCTACACATTTACAGCGGTTAGAGCTTGTTCTAAGCAGATTACAAGAAGCTGGTATGCGACTCAAGCGGGAAAAATGTGAATTATTCCAGAGTTCTATAGAATACCTTGGTTTTGTGATAGACAAAAATGGACTTCATAAATCGCAGCAAAAAGTAGAAGCAATTTTAAAATGTAGTCCGCCGAAAAATATTACTGAGCTGAAGTCATTTTTGGGGATGGTAAATTATTATAGATGTTTTGTGCCTCAAACTTCATCAGTTTTGAACCCATTGTTTAATTTGTTAAAAAAAGATGTCAAATGGGAGTGGAATAAGGAACAGCATGATGCTTTTCAAAGAATAAAACAAGAGCTGGCATCGGAGCGCGTTTTAGCGCATTATAACCAATCAAATTCCACCATTGTGACATGTGACGCGGGTCCAAATGGTTTGGGCGCTGTACTGGCACAACGACAATCAGATGGAAGCGAACGTGTCGTTGCATACGCGTCTCGTTCTCTTTCTAAAGCTGAGGTTAATTACTCACAGATTCAGAAAGAAGCAACAGCTATTGTGTTTGCCGTTAAGAAATTTCATCATTACCTTTATGGTAGATCGACACCGTTTATTTTGCGCACAGATCACAAGCCTCTGTTAGCTATTTTTGGCAGTAAAAAAGGTGTACCTGTTTTGGCAGCAAACAGACTGCAGCGCTACGCTTTATTTTTATCAGCATATAATTTTGAGATTCAATACGTTAAAGGCGAAGATAATATAACAGATTTCCTTTCGCGATCAACTGATTCTCACTACTCGATGTATGACTCGCCGGAGTACGCGGATAAAGCCTCTTATATCAATTTTATAGGTGATGCTGTTTTACTGCCGATTACGTTAGATGACGTTAGAAAGGAGGTACAGCGAGATGAAAATTTAAAGCAGTTGTATAAATTTATCACAGAAGGCTGGCCTTCGAAAATTACCGATCCGGCGGTGAAACCATTTTTCCTGTGTCGGCATGAGTTGTCTGTAGAAAACGGTTGTATTTTGCGTGGTCATAAAGTTTTGATTCCTTTACAGTATAGGAAAAGACTTTTAGATGAATTGCACCGTTCTCATTTTGGAGTAGTTAAAACAAAGTCGGAGGCAAGATCTCGCATGTGGTGGCCAAACATCGACAAGGACATAGAAGAAAAAATAGGTTCCTGTAACATTTGCAACACATTGCGAAGCAATCCTCCGCATACAGCTCTGGCACCATGGCCGTATCCAAAAAACCCTTGGGAGCGCGTACATTTAGATATGTTTATGTTAAATGGAAGTCAATATTTAATTGTCATCGATGCTTATTCGAAGTGGGTCGAGTGTTTTCCTATGCAAAAAACTGACAGTGAAACAATTTTAAGCAAGTTAAGTGACATATTTAGCAGATTCGGACTAGTGCGTACTTTGGTCACTGATAATGCATCGAATTTTTGTTCACATGAATTTGAATCTTTTTGTAGTCTGAATGGCATTAAACATTTAACAATTGCCCCTTACCATCCAGCCTCAAACGGGCAGGCCGAAAACAGTGTCAAAACTTTCAAAAACGGGCTAAAAGCCATTTTAACAAACACAGATGGCCAAAAAGTTATTATTAAAAAATTAAATAAATTCTTATTTGATTATAGAAATTCTGTTCATATGACTACAGGATTCTCCCCTGCCCAATTGATGATAGGGAGACCTTTGCGATGTCGGCTGGACTTACTGCGAATATCTGATATTACACCTTCATCATCATCTACAACAGCCACTAATAATGTTTACAATAAACAGGTAGCCCAGAGTAAGAACTTTGGACACAGAAAGCTCAGTTTTTCTGTAGGAGATGATGTATTGGTCAAATGTTATTTTCAAAATGGAAATAAGCAGACGTGGAAGCATGGAGTTATAAAAAGCTGTGTCGGTTCTAGGATATTCACTGTTTTTATTCCTTTGTTAAACATTACTTTAAGGAAGCATGTAGATCAATTACTGGCGTACAAGGGTCGTTTGCCAGCAGATAATGATGATCAAGATGATTCAGTCAGTTGTATTGGAGACTATTCTAATTCAGTATTCACTCCAGAATCTAATGTATCAACATCTTTCGCGAGTCCAACAATAACTTCGAATATTCGTAGTGCGCCGGTTGCATCTGAACTTAGTGCGGTTGTAGTGGGGGAGGAAAGAGATGCTAATTCCGGAGACGAATTTTTAGATGCATCTTCTTCCGGAGCTAGATCTAGTTCTGATACGGATCAAGGGTCCCCAGAACGGCAACTTGTACGCCGGTATCCTGTTAGAGGAACTAGGAATTTAGATGTAAATTATAGATATTAGTTTTAATTTAAATGGGGAGGAATGTGGTGTATGTACACCAAGGAGTTTTTATACTTTTTGTAAGTGGCCTGTTACTTTGTGTCGTATCGCTTGGCCGATAGTCTTCTGTCTTCTGTCTTCTGTTTGTCTTTTGTTTTGTAAAATAAATGGTTTAAATAGAAAAGCATTTCGCTGTGTTATTTTAATTTAAATACACATTACTATCAAAGATCGGAACGTGGCAACGATGGACGCTCAGAGCCGAGAGGAGGCGATCAAAATGTAAATCCAATCAATGTAAACTTCAGATGTAAATATAATTAAAAAAGTAAGCTTATAAGCTTCGGTGGAGTTTTGGAAGTAACGCGAAAAATCATGTTTCCCCACATTATATAATTTTCCCAAACTCGCGCTTCTAATTCGGTTCTTTATGAATGAAACGCCACCATTTTTATGCATAAACACTCAAAAAAGCACTAGTTTTGGAAATAAATACAACGGGGCGACACGACCCTTTCCACGTTCCCGCCAAAACTCAGCAGTTTACTAAAATCGCTACCTCTCGAATCTTTCACCGCGCTCATTCCCATCAGCGCGACACGTAATAAGTAATTCGTGGAAACGCTCAGCAGATAACGCATCCGTAGAGCCAGCACTTGTTAGCCATGTTTTACTGACTACTGGCTGGCTCACGCGTTCCGGACAAACTGTCGCAAAGTACCGAGTCCCTAATTCATGACCGAAAAGGTTGAATGTTATTGTTAAGGTACAGGCTTATAAGCGTTGGGTGTACTATGCCGAAAGGGGTCATTGTACTAATCATTATGAAAAAGTTTTTTTTTTATAGTCGACAGGCTAGCTGTTTGACTCGTAAATATTTCGTTTTATTTAAATACATTATTACATGATTATTTTTATATACTTACTATATATGTTTTATTTTTATTTATTTTTCTTATTAGTGTTACATTTCCTCTCTGTTTCTTATGTTTTCTATCGTATTTTTCTTTTCTTGGTTGCCTGGAAGAGATCGCTGTTAGCGAAAAGGCCGCCACTTGTGGCACTAGTTCATAAGGTGCTTTGTTCTCTGTACTTTTTTTCTATTTATGGTGTGCACAATAAAGAGTTATATCTATCTATCTATATAAGTGCATGCATTTTTTTTGTGATAGTTATTAATTACTAGCGGCCTGCGGCTTCACACGGGTGGACATTTATTGTATAATTACATTTTAGTAATAAATGTATCCTATGTTACTCAGGGAGAATGTAGCATTCTAATGCTGAAAGAGTTTTTGAAATCGATCCAGTAGTTTTTGAGTTTATTCGTTATAAACATACAAAAATCGAAAAATACAAATCTTTCCTTTTTATAATATTAGTGTAGACATGTATTGGCATGTTGTGGCAGTAAAACCGACTCGTATGCCGTGACGGCAAACGCCATGACGTGTCCCTTATGCGATATGATTCTTTCTGTGAGCTATGTACTGTTTAAATGTTTTACATTTACCGGGTGTGCCGCAACGGTTGCAAAGTTGTTTCCTTAGTAAAATTAGTAACTTCAGACATTCGCTAAAAGCAAAATTAGTTGTATTAACAAAATTGTCAAAGATTCCTTTTTGTTGAAATTTCGAAAGCATCCGATAATAATCGCTCGTAAAGATGGTATGAAGTCGTAAAAACAAAATGTATTGAAAAAAATCGATAAACAATCACCAAAAGTACCATCATCTCCATCATTAAGATGTGTAGAAATCCTTTACATGAGAAGACAATTTCATTAATTTTACAACCCCCTTATTTTGAGGGTGGGGGGATAAAAGGACTCGCAATCTTAAGAGTTCTTGAGAGTTACATGAAGGGGATCTGCTTAAGGTTAGTATTTTGCCCTTTTTTAAACAGTAGCTGCCTCCGACTTACAAATAAAGGGCTACGTGGATAGGCTGTAATAGCTCGAAAGGAGCTTGTTACTCATCATTTTATTCAAGTTTCTCTACGGAATTAACTCGTATTTATTTGGAAATTTCGCTGTTTTTTTTTTACAAAAACGTCATCTGCTCTGGGCCAAATGTACAGATAAGCTGATTTTTTCCATATCAAAAAAAAAATACTACAATTACAAGTTTTTGGTAAAGTATTTGTAGCGATGACAGCTCAGTGGTTAGCGCGGTCGGCTGCTTTGCTGGCGTGGGTTCAAATTCCAACAATGATGAGCTGCCGATGTAGGAAACCATAGAAAAGCAGTATTTGTACTCATAGTGCTTAGCTGGCTAGCTACCACCCACAAGACCACCCACAAGTTGAAAATCTGCCGCCAAGTACCTAACGGTGCGTTCCGGCAGCCACACTTAAGGCCCATAGTTATTCCAGGCTAGATGTGTTTACCATCTTCGACCACACCATTAGCATCAGCTGTGGCCAAACACCTAGCCTGTCAACCAAAAAAAAACATAAATATCAAAATTGTATTTGTAGGACGTTCCACATCTTGCACTTCCAAGTAGGTACGCTGTAAGAATTTGCACCGAAACAATACTTACGGTGTAAACTACCACAGTAAATGTGTTTGTGTTCAGTAGCTAATCTGGCAGGGTCAGCATACTTGGAACCCTCATAATCTCCCGTTAATGCTTTCAAGGATGTTCTTAGATGGAACTGATATCTTAATTACGTGTCCTTTGATCAAAGGCCGATATAATTTTCTGGTACAGTATGCAAGCTTTATCTAAAAGACAAAGTGCACTTGATATTAGTATTTAAGTATTCTATCAGTTATCTGTCTTCCATAGCACAAGCTTTGCTTAGTTTGGGGTCAGATGGCGCTGTGTGTAATGTGTCCTATGAAATTTATTTATTTATTTACATTTCAAATTTAAACATTTGGTTGACTTTTTCTATGTGTATAATTTTATTTGTGATAATATATGTATTTTAAAAAGATTATACATAATAAAAAGTATATACATACATAAATTCACGTTTGACCAAAAATACAAATCTTTCCTCTTTATAATATTAATATTATAGCATAGATAAAGGAAATAGAATTGTAATATACCATGTTGCCGCCGAATCTAAAGCTGAAAAGGGAGTTTTGGCGGGAACGCGGGAAGAGTCATGTCGCTCCGTTGTATTTTTTTCCAAAACTTGTGTTTTGTCGAGTGTTTATGCATAAAAATGGTGGTTTTCTATTCATAAAGTGCCGAATTACATGCGTGAGTGTGGGAAAATGATATAATGTGGTGAAACATGACTTTTCGTGGTGCTTCCAAAACTCCATCGAAGCTTTATAGTAAAGTCGCCACTACTTTACTAAAGCATGACTGGACTTGACTGACACAGACTGGACTTGACTAAGACTGGACTTTGACTATAACTAGCTACGAGGACACTTATTTAACTTTTGTAACTTGAAAATATATGAATACTTGACACTGGCAAATGCTAAAACGCGACGCCAAAACCAAAGAAAAAAAAAAGCTGGTATCTACTTCGCTCAAAAACTTAGCATTGCCATCGACCGTGGCAATGCTGCCAGTATTCTGGCCACATGTTTCTGCTCTGGTGGATTATTATTTTTATATTAAATAATAATTCAAATATCAAATACAATAAAAAAAGAAAATAATAAGAACAAACAAAAACATGGTGGATTATTTTGCTTTTATAAATTTGTAAATGTAAGTTCAGGATTATCATGTCGTGGAAATGACATGCTTTCAAATCATGTAAGAAGTTTATGTACTGTATTAAAATAGTCCATTAAAGAGAGGGTCGTAATTTAATTAATAAATAAACGATCCCAATTATTTTGGGTGTTGGTGACACAAAGACGGTCGGGGGTGATTTTTATTGATAAAGGTTCTGAGGCTGGTTATTACGTAGTTATCTTGGCTCAAAGGGAAACCAATATTGCTTAAAAGCGTTGCTCGAATTTCCTTTAAGATGAGGTTTGTAAGTAATAAATATTTCTACATTTAGTAAGTATTTCTAAAATTGTAAGTATTAGATAAATATTTCCAATAATAATATAATTATAATAAGTATTCAGTAATAAGTATTAGCGACAAGTATACAGTTGCACATTTTTTTCTAAAATAGTTATAAGTGCAAAATGGTGAAAAAATTATTTCTGTCTTTCAAAAGAATTTTTAACAAGTATTTCTAAGCTTGTACAAAGTGTTACTAAATCTTGATGATGATGATGATGATGATGACGATTTTGTTAAATAAGTTTTTCTAAAATAGTTATAAGTATTTCCAAAATAGTGAAAAGAATTTCTAATAGATAAGTATTTCTAAAGCAGTAAAGATAAAGATAAAGAAATACAGCATGTAATCGCTGCTTACTGATAATGTGATAGTACTAGGCTAGATGTTCCAAAGTAATAGGTTAAATGATAGCCTTGTTGGCTCATTGGTAGTATATAGTCTGCTTAAAGACTTGTAGGGCATCAGTTCCCACCCAGGACAAACATGTTGTGGTACGAACAAATGTTATTATTCTGTATTTAGTATAAGCAAAATAAAAACTATTTGAGTGTTCTATCAGTTATTTGACTTCCATTGTACAAGCTTCAGTTGCTTCTTTTTAGAAATTTGTTTAATTTAAAGTTTTGTCTATTGTTTAGTTCGGGGTCAAATTGCACTGTATGTAACGTCCTATGAGATTTATTTATTTGTACAAACTTTTTTTTTTTTATGGTTGACAGGCTAGGTGTTTGACCACAGCTCACCTGATGTCAAGTGAAGGTGTGGCCGAAGATGGTAAAGCACACCTAGCCTGGAATGGAATCCATTGAAAATTACTACACGATAGTGAAAACTGTATCAAAATCCTTTGCATGGCTTAAGAGAAATAAGCCGAGAAACACACGGATAACGATTTTGGTTTAAACTAAGAGACTAATAGTTTTATTTTGTCTCCATATAGCAAAGTGATATAGCAACATGAAAAGTGTCGACTGTATATCAATGTCAGCACACTTTCTAAAGTTATGATAGAAGAAAATGAGATCCCTTTTAGCTCAATGAGACAGATATATCTTCCTTTACTCTATTTGCTCTCCCATTTTCATACTCTGCATAGCTTCTATCTTATAAATAACTTGCCATGTTCAAAGGTATGCACACAGAAAGCAATGAAATATAAGGCAATCGCTCCCCTTGAGGTAAAGACGCAGTATACTATACAAGCAGCTGCAAAGATCTCCTGTTTAAAAGAAAAAAGATTCACGAGGCACTTGTTTTTAATAAATAAATAAATAAACATCGTAGAATATTACACACAGCACAATCTGACCCTAAACTAAGCAAAGCTTGTACTATGGAAGTCAGATACTAGAATAATTAAATATTATTTTTTTTGTAAATGCATAATTATAATACATACAGTACACCCAGACACAGGACAAACATTTGTTTATACCACATTAGTTTGTCCTGGGCTGGGATCGAACCCACGCTCTTCGGCTCTTGAAGCAAACATACTACCAATGAACCAACAGGGCTGTCGAGTCACTCACAGCTTACTTAACGTAACAAGTTTTTTGATTGTTTAGCTTCCGATGGGTGTAATTAAATTTTGGATCTAGATGATTGCAGCAACACTAATATTGACGGTCCCTACATAAAGTTTTTTTTTTAAATTGCATGTTGGCTTTAGATTTTTCACATGCACATACCTAAAGTTCCTAAAGCTAATAAAACATTATAGAAAAAAGGTATTTATAATTGTACAGATAATTATTTCTAGAGCGGTTTGAACATGAATTACGCTCTCCTGTAAACCTCGATTTTTGGCAACAATGAGCTTGAGTTGCTGGTGAAGGAAAACATCGTGAGGAAACCATAGCATGGTGGTAGGGTACTTTCTAGTACTCGGCTGGCTCGCTACCACCCTCAAGTTGAAAAATCTGTCGCCAATTCTAACGGTGGAAAAAAAAGCTTGAACTTGCTTTTCCACTATGGAAGCAAATTTAAAGTTTTTTTTTTATTATAGATAGTATTGCGTTTGACCGCCATCCCGCCTGATGTTAAGCGAAGATGCGGTCTACGGTGGAGCAAGCTCGCCTAGAGGAAACCAATTCACTCGCGACTTGAAGGTACCCAGACTATATTCATTGGGTAACACCGACAAAGTTGTAGTCACATCAAAATTATCAGTTTTCGGATATGTTTATCTCACTGTGATTAGTGGAGCTTCGTAACTGTGATTGTAGTATACTGCGCGCCCCTTCTGTCTTCGGGTAAAGGTGGATAAGGGCGGAGGAAAACTGTATCTTTTGACTCGAATAGCTTGAGTAATGACTGCTTTTCCTTTGTCGAGAGACTTTTTGTTTTGTATTCAAAATTCATGATGTGTTATTTAAAGAGTCGAAGAATTTGTTTGGGTAGAAGATATTCAAGTACGCTAAGATGCCTGAATTTTATAAATATATACTTATGTTTTACATGTAATAATTCAAATCAGATACATTTTATTTCGCCTAGCAATTTCGCGCAAGTTTGAAGACTTTTAAAACTAGTTATATACATATATTATATACACAAAAATACCACTATATATAATACTTTTATGTACACAAAAGTACCATTTATTCTGTCGCTAAGCAGTAGTGTGTAAACATTACTGTATTCTGGTTTGAAGGGTACTGCAGCTAGCGAAATTACAGGGCTGTTGAGACAAACCATCGAAAGTCTCAAAGTAATGAGCGCCAAAGCAGTGATGCCTTTGACTTTGTTTTGTTATCGTGTATCGCTGCAATGGTCATGGACAGGCGTTATCTCTTACCATCACGAGAGCGTCTCGTTCGTCACATTACTTTTTACATTTAAAAAAAATGTATATATTATCAAGACGTACTTAACTACATTCTTATATAAGGGGTTTGTTAAGAAACTAAAATAGCACAACAGGTTTGGTTAAAAAACTTTTAAAATTTGTTAGTTTTTTTTTAAAACAGCTATTTTTCCAAGAGAAAATTACGATACTCCACGAAGTACCTGATGTTTCTTACAGGAAATTTTATCATAGAACAAAAATTGTTGGTTAATATGCTTTTCAGTAACTAATGGCAAGGGGTTGGCTCGAGACTGGGCCCGAAATATCCGGTATTATATACTTACTACAAGATGGTGCTGTACTTGGATAAGCCATCCTGTTGAATAGGAATAGGTACCACCGTGGTATCAGACATTCCGCCGCCAAGCAGTAGTGTGTGAACATTAATCTGTTCCAATTTGAAGTTGCTGCTAGCAAAATTACAGGGAAACATCAAATGTCTCAAAATAACGAGCACCAAAGCAGCGATGCCCTGGGCTTTGTTTGGTTACTCAAAGTTCTGAGTAACGTTGCAACAGTCATGGACAGGCGTTATGTTACATTTCGTTCGTCTCATTACTTTTACATATAAAAACGTAGCAAAATTATTTCAAAACTTGTGTACTTCAAAAGTGAGTGTAATAACACATCATCATCATCATCAGCCTATCGAAGTCCGGCAGTGACATAGGCCTCTCCCGAAACACGCCACTCAGCCCGATCTTTGGCTTTTCGCTTCCATCCACCGCCAGCTATCCTACGTATATCGTCACTCCATTGAGTCTCAGGGCGTCCTACGCTACGTTTGCCAATTCGCGGTATCCTCTCCAGAACACGTCTACCCCAGCGTTGTAGTAACAAAATTGGGCTTGACACATATCAAAGCATCTTTTCACAACATAAATCAAACGAAACAACCGTCAAGTTAAATAAATTTCATAATCCCATCCCCAACGTCGTAAGAGAGTATACGTCAAAATCACAAGTGAATTACAGACCTCTCACTTCCTCAAATCCGAGGGTTCAGATTAAGCTTTCCGACCTTCACCCAATGAAGGGCTGAGTGCTGAGACCCCTTTGAGGTGTCCTCAATGAAATACATCCCTTTGATGGAAGTGTCCTCAAATGGATTGACGACGAGATTGCGTACGATTCGCGCCTCAAATGTATTGAACGATAAAAGAACGATTTCAGCTCTGTTCCGATTGCTTTAGGATAGGCTTGGAAATTGGAACGGGTGAGTCGGATGAGGTAAAACTCTATTACAAATTGTTATATTAATAAACTGGCGTTACCTTATCTGTCGCGGGTCTTTATTAGTCTATTTATATCGTCGCGCGGTTTCATCCGTGTTTTTCGGGATAAAATATTACTAGAACCTTTTGTTAGGATGACAAAGTTTTTTTTTAACACGCAACGCCAACTGACCCCAAACTAAGCAAAGCTTGTGCTATGGAAATCAGATAACTAATAGAATATTTAAGGTGGTTTGATTTCCATACAAAGAAATTGTTGCCATAATTTTACAGTGAAATCACAGCTACTGGCATTTATTTTGGGCCATATTTGCGGTAAACCACAATTCTTTTTTGAATAAAACAGTAGATAATTAGGAGAAAACCTAATTTCTTAATTTATGGTTTTTGAATAAAACAGTAAATTATACTAATAATAATCAATTGTTTTAATCAAGCAATTGTAATTTACCGCAAATAAACACCAAAATAAATGCCAGTAGCTGTGATTTCACTGTAAAATTATGCTCCACTTGTCCATAAATGGCAAAAATTTATTTGTATGGAAATCGTACCACCTTAAACACTTATTTTTTTGTAAATACATAATTATAATAAATACAGAAAAGTTCAAATCGGTTAGCGCGGTCGGTTCGCACGGCGTATGGCGTGGGTTCAACCCCCAACAATGAGCTTGAGCTGCCGGTTAAGAAAAGCATCGTGAGGAAACCATAGCATGGTTGTAGGGTACTTTCTAGTACTCGGCTGGCTAGCTACCACCCTCAAGTTGAATTTTCAGTTCTAGCAGTCTCACTTGAGAGTCAGTTTCATTCCAGGCTGGATGTGTTTACCATCTTCGCCTACACCGTCACTTGACATCAGATGAGCTGTGGTCAAACAACTATCAAGAATTTAAAAAAAAAGAGCGCTCAGTCTTAGACCGCATCATTACTTAGCATCAAATGAGAGAGTTAGTCAAACATTAGCCTATTTATTTTAAAAAATCTATTCCAACGTTAATCTCAATTCCCGTTCACCATAGCAAGTGCGTCTCTTTCATTTCATACTCGTTACATCATCATCATCATTTCAGCCGTAGGACGTCCACTGCTGGATATAGGCCTCCCCCATTGACTTCCATAAAGACCGGTTGGAAGCGGCTCGCATCCAGCGCGTTCCTGCGGTGTTTATTAGGTCGTCTGTCCACCTTGTGGGTGGACGTCCTACGCTGCGCTAGCCGGTCCGTGGTCTCCACTCCAGAACTTTGAGCCCCATCGGCCATCAGTTCTGCGTGCTATGTGCCCTGCCCTTTGCCTTGCTTCAACTTGCTGATTCTCTGCGCTATGTCATACTCGTTACAATAAATAATAATTAACCAAGAACATAAAAAACTTTAATTACAAAATTTACACGTTCGAGAATCGGGGAAAGTCCAAAATTTCTCGATTATACATAGAAGAGTATGAGTTAAATTTGAAATTCTTACACGAAATCGCAATTGCCTAATCAATCATTGTTTTAGCTTTACTAAAGCAAGCAATCTGAGAAAACGAACGGGACTATTTGTCTTGAGGATGCTGTATCAAAAAGCAATGTTATAAAAGCTATGCGATATTGCGAATCATTTATCATTAGACAGATTCCGTGACCGTCGAGATCGTAGTTAGTAAACTTTTTGCTTTGGTTTGATTTTGAGACCGCGTATTTGCGAACGTAGCAGGACGCCCTGACACTCGGTGGAATGATATGCGAATGTTTTGTGGTTGACAAGCTAGTTGTTTGACCACAGCTCACTTGATGTTAAGTGACGGTGTGGTCGAAGATGGTAATGGATACCTAACCTGAAATAGTGAGGCTGCCATGACACACCGTTAGCTGCTTGGCGGCAGGTTTTCAACTCGATAGCTAGTCAGCCGAGTACATTGGTGTGCATTACGAGAGAACTACAATGGGCTAATGAGGATGATGATATTTAGAAACAATTTATTTACTGAATACAGCTTAACATCACATACTCTTCCACTGTTAAGTCTATTCATTTTCATTATGTACAATCAATAATCATTGTTATAATAAACATAACTAGCGGACGCATCGCGGTTTCACCCGCGTAGTTCCAGTTCTCGTGGGAATACAGGGATAAAAAGTAGCCTATGTCACCCGGGGATAGTGTAGCTTTCCAACGGTGAAAGAGTTTTTGAAATCGGTTCAGTAGTTTCAGAGCCTAATTGATACAAACAAACAATCAAATCTTTCCTCTTTATAATAGTATATATATTCGCACGGGTGCAACGATTCTAATGTGTCAAAAATAACGAAGTTTCATATAAATTTCTAACTCCAATTTTGCACCCTTAGGGGTGGAATTTTTGAAAATCCTATCCTCCAGTACACACCTACGTCACCTAAGGAACATTTGTGCAAATTTTCATGCTGATCGATCAGTCAGTGAATCAGTCTATCAGTTTCTTCTTTTATAGATATATATTATGTTATGTATATACTATTTAGGGTTAGGGTTATAGGGTGTTTAGGGTTGTTTGGGTTACGTTTGGGTTGTATCCGTAAGAGTCATTGTACTCATTATTATGTACATTATTATAAACAACTTTTATAGACGTGCCTGTTCACGTCAAAAGTAGCTTGTACCTCGATAATAATTTATTAATCCTATGAATATGAAATTCTATCTACTCTGAATTACTTGTAGCTCCAAACAGATATCACATTTTAATTTCTATCAGCTCTTGTTGTATACCGATCTTATCAAAAAACATTGTTCGAGTAATAAAATTACAAACGAGTTTTTTTTTTTATAACGTGTCCAATATTCAATCAAAACATCCAGATATGTTATAACCTCTCGAATTGAATGACAGGCAGTAAAACCGGGTCACCCTTCACACCGTAATGTAATATAAAAATATTTTCTGAATTCCGATTTTCTGCTCGCACAATTTTTTCCTATATTGACATAATTAAATATGCTAGCGCTTTTTTGATGTGATTACGTCTTTAAATATAACCTAATCGTCATCATTTCAGCCGTAGGACGTCCACTGCTGGACATAGGCCTCCCCCATTGACTTCCACAAAGACCGGTTGGAAGCGGTTTGCATCCAGCGCGTTCCTGCGGTCTGTATTAGGTCGTTTGTCCACCTTGTGGACGGACGTCCTACGCTGCGCTTGCCGGTTCGTGGCCTCCATTCCAGAACTTTGCAGACCCATCAGCCATCAGTTCAGCGTGCTATGTGCCCTGCCCATTGTCACTTCAACTTGCTGTTTCTCTGGGCTAATTCAATAGTGTTAGGCTATTCAGAAAAGTGATTTTGGGATTTTTGGGATCCTATGCTACGCTTGGTAATATGCGGTCTTCACTCTAAAATACGATTGTAGCGGATGTTGGTTATGTCATTTTCAGCCTATTGCAATGTATTTGATGAACTACTTCGTTTCGAATTCGGCCCCTCAAAAAAATGACAAGCATATCTTTTTCTATAGCACAATGGGTGAATTTGAAATTGTGGAGCATTTCCACTGTCAGCGTGCACGTTTCGGCCCTGTAGATCATTATAAAAATTTAATAACATATTTAATGTACTCTAAATGTATAAATAAAGAGTGAGGAACGTCCTTTCCCCTAAAACAAATACAGGTCACAGGGCTTGTGAAATATAAAAACAAAAACATGTCACATCCTTTTTTCTCTATTTTATTACAAATGTCAACAACATTACATTGAAGACTTGCTAAAAAAATACAACGTGAGTTTTTTTTATTTTAGTATTTTTTTACTTCAGACATTTTATCACTAAGGTAAGTAAGAGCCAAATTCAGTCCATGTGCCTAGTAAAATGGTGGCGGTACCAGAAGCTTCCACAGACCACAAAAAATCATAACATTTTTGAAAAGAAAATTCATATCAAAACTCTTGGCAAGATATTACAGTGTGAGTGTAGGCCTCACTCATTCCAAGGGGATCTCAGTGTCAATTCCAAATTGGATTTGACACTCTCACCCACACGTCGTTCGTTCTGACGAGTTATCTTTATACTCTGCCGTATTTTAATCATAATTCTTTTATAATATTGTGATTTTATTCAATATTTACATTTTTGTGGATAAAAAAATTGTATATTACTTTCGACGTAGAAATACACGTTTGACAATGCTTCACCAAAGTGTAGACGCTCTACGCTGAATCACGCTTGCTTAAACGTTTTTAGTGTGCATGTATTACAAACTTAGTTTTTACCTGCGATTTCGCTCGCGTGGCCAATTTAAAATTCGGAATTTTATAAAAAGTCACCTTGTTTTTTAAATTACTGTTTTGTGACTACTTTAGTTTCTAACAGAAATATTTTACTTTAATTAATGTCTTTCTAGCGTTTCGGGTCGCGCGCCTCCAACACAACACTTTACGGTTTTAGCTTGCCGATTACTAGAAAATATAATATGATTACTTCACGATGTTTTTCTTCACTAGTAGATCAAGTTCATTGTTGGTATTTGAATCCATTCCCACTGGCGCGTGATCCGATTGCGCTAACCACTGAGTTACAAAAGTAACACGCTTCTATTGAACCCTTCAGGTACCGATCCCTAAGAAATGTACTCCGCGCATTCTATATCAACCACAGATACATAGTAACCTATATCAGCACAGATACATAGTAACCTATAACCCCATAGATACATAGTAACCTATATCAGCACAGATACATAGTAAACTAAAACCCCACAGATACAATACATAGTAACCTATATCCAGCACAGATACATAGTAACCTATATCAGCACAGATACATAGTAACCTATAACCCCACAGATACATAGTAACCTATATCAGCACAGATACATAGTTACCTATATCAGCGCAGATACATAGTAAGAAATGAGGAACACAAAGAATACATCGGCGTACTTTTACCGTTTACGTTGACTTCTCGACAGCTCATTTGACATTCCAGTCTGTGAGGGAAACTTCAATAATTACTGACTTTATTAATCTGACTAAAGACGCGCTCAACTTTAAGGACACGTAATACTTTGAAGTTTTACGAGAATTTGGAATATAAATGACTTATTATGATAGGCGTAATAAGAACTTGGCTTAATATTTTGCGAGGGCGTCTTTTAGCGCGGACTTTTCTTATAAGAGAGGCGGGAGATATGAACAAATAGGTACTTTCTTATACTTGTTATCTATGTCGAGTAGCGGATTCACTTACTTCGTAAAATAAGTACTCTCATAGGCGGTTGACACTTCTAACAATGATATTTGATGATAATGAACGTACTTAATACAACTTGATAAAAAACATAGATCAATCAAAATCAAAAAGAAATATAAATCATTGCATTTACCTTGTCTATCTATCCAACCTATTATATAGATTGACAGCTCTGTTGGCTTATTGGTAGTATATCTGCTTAGGGCGTGGGTTCGATTCCCATCCAGGACAAACATTTTTTGGGATAAAGAAATGTTTGTTCTGTGGGTATTATAAGTACATATTATGTATTAAAAAAAACGAAATTAAGTATTCTATCAGTTATCTGATTCCCATAGAACAAGTTTTGCTTTAGTTTGATGGCGCTGTCTGTATATTGTATAAGTCCTACGATATTTCTTTATTTATATTAAAAAAATATACTGTACAAGTATTACTGTGGTAGAATTTTAATAATTTTATAGCTCACCGTTACTGTCAGCGAAAGTAAACAAAGGGCCCCCATCTGATTGCATAAGCATTGCTATGAAAATATGACAAGTAAATAAATGAATATTACTAACGTTATCTCCATTTAAACCCTCCTCCTTGGGCGGCAATCGTATCAAGTCGTGATTTACTCTAGATATATTATTACTAAGTATACTTTTGCAATATTTTTGTGCACAGAGATATGAGACTAACCACCAAAGTAATGAGTGCCAAAGCAGCGACGCTCTAAGCTTTGTTTTATAAATCAAACGTCTAGGTACCGCTTCAATGGTCATGGATAGGCGTTATCTCTTACCATCAGAAGAGCTTTTCGTTCGTTTTATTACATTTACATTAAAATACTCTGACTATTACTCTGTGATGACATAAAACAAAGAAACCAATGCATGTATTGTATAATATTAAAAGTAGCGTTAGAAACATAAAACACACTTTTGCGTGTATAATATTAAAATCAGCGTTAGAAACATAAAACATATTTTGCATGTATGATATTAAGAGCAAATTTCTGCATGTAGGTATAACATTAGGAGCAGCGCGTAGAAAATAAAATAAAGTATATACGGTAGATATCCCAATAAACGAAACTCAATGCAGTCAGTTTACTGATTGGAAAAATCTCTCGGGATATAACAAAGCCGCTATATCCTGCTAGCTTACAAAATATATTGTCTTTATGGCTTTCGAGAGTTATGCAGTTGGGTAAAAGAATTTTATGTAAGATAAGATTTTGGAAGGTAAAAAAGACGGAGGTTTTTTTACTTGACATGCTAGGTGTTTGACCACATTTACCTGATGTTAAGTGTCGGTGTGGTTGAATAATTTCGCTAGCTGCAGTACCTTTCAAACTGGAACACAGTAATGTTTATTCACTAATGCTTGGCGGCAGAATATCTGGTACTGCGGAACTTGGTGGTAGATCTCCTTAGCAGGAGGTCGTCTAGGTACCACCGCAGTACCAGTTATTCTGCCACTAAGCAGTAGCGTGTAAACATTACTGTGGTCCGGTTTGAAGGGTACTGCAGCTAGCGAAATTACTGGGCTGTTGAGACTAAGCATCGAAAGTCTCAAAGTAATGAGCGCCAAAGCAGTGATGCCCCGGACTTTGTTTCGTCACTCAAAGTTATGTGTATCGCTGCAATGGTCATGGACAGGCGTTATCTCTTACCATCAGGAGAGCGTCTCGTTCGTGTCATTACTTTTTACATAAAAAATAATAATAACTGCGGTGCAATTAAAACAGAAATGTTAATGATAGTTGTTAATAACTAACCGTATTTTATACCGTAGAAAATCCGTTATACCGTCAATTTAATTTGATTTTCATTTTTTGAACGCAAAGGGATGCCCCGCAAACTACGTTACCGTTGCGCTGCGACTGGCAATCTGTATCCGTTTCCGGGAATATTTAATTTTCCGATAAAGCATTTTACTTTGACGGCAATCACGCTAATTCTACCTCACGTTACAGAGATAAAAGTTTTGACGGTACAATTTCACTAACATTACCAACTATAAATTTCGCTTTCGGTTTTTTAAACTTTGACTTTTATAGTGACGATTTCTTTAGCCGCGTTGAGCGTTTTTTATTAGGGGCTAAACTTATTGGTTCGCGTCACCTATTTTTTTAAATAAATAAATATCGCAGGACATTACACATAGCTCCATCTGATCCCAAACTAAACAAAGCTTGTAATATGACAGTCAGTTAACTGATAGATTACTTAAATACTTTTTTGTAAGTACATACTTATAATACATACGGTACATCCAGACACAGAACAAACATTTGTTTATACCACAAAATGTTTGTCCTTGATGGGAATCGAACGCACGCCCTTCAGCTCAGTAGACATACTACCAATGAACCAACAGAGCTGTAAAATTATTAACATATAATGAATAGCAGAATATTAAAAATATCATATAGTTATTTATCATCCTGCGTTTTGTGGCTTATCTTGAATAATGGTTAAATAAATTTATTTTACATTTTTATACCTACGTCTCATATTGTTCGATCCCAGCAAGCAAAAGAGGGTAGACGGAGATTACTCCGTCAATTTTTATATTTGCAACCGTCGATCGAGAGAAGCTTTGTCGTTGCGGTCGAGATCGGACGTACGTTACGTTCCTTGGTCACGGTGCGCGCGCGTAACATATTCATCCAGAAACCAACGAAACCAGTGTCCGTGACATTGTGCCGACTAGTTGCCGAACACCATTTGGACCCACCAGCAAGTCTAGCCGTGCTAGGATTGTACGAAGCCCACGACGAAAGCTGAAGCCGTATTGGCGGTCGTGGATTGAAGGTTGGTGGAGTGTTTTCTGAATGCCTTCGATAGCTTGCGGGGATAGTTTATCCGTTTCCCACCTGTTCCTGGATGCACCTCATACAGTCCACTTACTAATTAAATTAGTCTTCTCCCGAGACTGTACGTGTATCGTACACATATATTTAGGCCCATAAATAGTCATAAAGTAAAAAAAAAATTAATAGCCATTTAGACCCATCAGGCGACGGGGTTAAACAGGGCGGTCAAATTGTCAGTGCTTGACAATTTGACCGCCCTGTTAGATTAATGAGAAAAATATCTGCTTCCAAAGCTGTAGGGTGTGGGTTTGATTCCCACCGGGACAAACATTTATGTACCTAACGATAAATGTTTGGGTTGTTCTGTATGTATTATAAGTATTTATTTACAAAAAAAAAACAAGCATTTAATTTATTTACCCCTAGTACAAGCTTTGCTTAGTTTGAACAAAAATGTTAGAAAAATTTAATTTATTATAAATATGAAGATATACGTATTTTTACACTTTTTAACCGAGTATGCAACAAACATATTGAAACCCGTAATGTAAAATTGTAGTTAATCTAAACTCCTTTAGCGTTAGGTACATTATTAATACATTTTTGATGGATTTCATACTACACCTGAATTAACAAACAGATAGCAAAAGTAACCACAAACCCAGAAATGCAATGAGGTCAGTTACACAATGCTACTCGCGTCGGGTGAGATTCTTTTCATTCATTCATTCACTCTTTCACTCGCGTACCGCGAAAGAGAAAGTTATATGTCTTGTGAATTCCTAATTCAAATTAGGACATGCCATTTATTCTTTCTCCACTGTTTGGAAAATGCAGCAGTGATTTTTTCTTACACTGAAATTGATGAGCTTGGGGTTTTTTTTTTGCCACAGGTGGCAATCAAGCTAACGGGTTGCCTGATGTTAAGCAATCACCGTCGCCTATAGATATCTGCAATACCAGGGGCACAACAAATACGTTGCCGACCTTTTAAGATTCTATTAAAATGCCTTTTGAAGACCCTAATGTTATTTGGATATTTTAATTTGTTTTTTTTTTTAACTTTTTAAAAGACGTTGCCAGGGTTTTTTACATTGTATCGCTATTTTGTATTCCACTAATTATACAGTATGACTGGTGAGACACCTACGATACTCGAGAACGTGATATTTGGCGATCATATAGGAAGAAAAAAGTAACATTAAAAATAAAAATATTAACTGACTTCTAGGTAAACTTAACCGAAAGTTATGTAATTAATTATGCAACGCATGGACACCGTACAGACGCATGAGTTGGACGTTGGGAAGACGCGCGCGCCGACGACGAGGGGACAAGCACGTACTTGTCACGTCATCAAAACATCGTTATCGGGAGTGTATCCACGCTTCATTTTTTTACAGGGAAATTGGGGCCAAAATTAAATACCTAATTTTATTACATAATTGTAACGAGAATCGAGTACCAAGTACTCTCCTTCAGTATCGTAGGTGTCTCACCAGTCATGCTGTATACATATTATCTGTTAGTCTTATCGAACTAGGTTTAGTGTCGTGAGCTATATTCCACTGTTCGGGAAACACGGGCTCCGACAAATACTTACTTACTGCTGATTTGTATTTGGAAATATATTGTTTTTGTCTTGCCGTAGAAGTTTGGCCTATGAATTATGTAGTCCTGCTTCTACAATGTCAAAATAGGCATCATTAATTTTGAATACGATTTAGTGATCACAAAAATAACTTCGTTATGTCATATTATCGAAAGTTATATTCCTAGAGAAGCCGAAAGAAATTCGTGTTTGCAAATTTCTATGAATAATTCATTTTTATTTAGCAATTTTCGTGGCCATGTTATCTAAACTCTACAATTTTATTTTCGTAAGTTGCGTTGAGATAAGTATCTATAATTAAAAAAAAATTTAGTCTATATTAAAAAAAATTGAGTTAGTTTATTGCTTTAATACAGCGGTCGGCAACCTTTTGGCAGACAGGGGCAAAATAAATTAAAGGTGTAATATGATATTAACCCTAGAAGCTTAAGAAAATAAATAAATGGTCATATCCTATAGAATAGATAGAAAAAACTGCTGTTAAAATTTAGGCAATTTAATTCTTATATTTTTAATTATAATATTTTCTATAATCTATATATTATATATTTTAGATATTTATGACTAATTTACAAAACAACCACGGTCCGCAAGTAGAACATTCGCTCTAACTTATGTAGCTACCCAGTCGAATTCTATCAATACTAGGTGTGTATGCAATCTTTGACTTTCGCTTAACATCAGGCGGGTTGGCGGTCAAACGCAAGCCTATCTGCTATAAAAAAATGACCTCACCATCACTTAACATCAGATGAGCTATGGTCAAATGCCTAGCATGCCAACCATAAAAAAGTACTCTATTACCACGCCAAGTTTCAGATAATGAGACGAAAAAATCGCTTTCCTGATGGTATTTTAAGAAGAGACAACACATGTCCATTGCCATTGCAGCGAAGCCTAGTACACAGAAGAAGAAGAGACCAGGATCAGATGAGCTGTGGTCAAACACCTGGCCTGCCAACCATAAAAAATACCCTATTACCACGCCATGTTTAAGTAATGAGACGAACAAAACGCTATCCTGATGGTAAGAGACAACACATGTCCATGACCATTGCAGCGAGGCCCGGTAGGCAGAGGAAGAAGAGACCAGGGCATCGCTGCTTTGGAACCATTCTGATAACCTAAATATGTACCTAAATAGTTCATTTTTTTTTTTTTAATTGTTGACAGGCTAGTTGTTTGACCACAGCTCACCTGATGTTAAGTGAAGGTGTGGTCGAAGATGGTAAAGCACACCTAGCCTGGAATGGAACTGGCTCTCAAGTGAGGCTGCCGGAACACACCGTTAGATGCTTGGCGGCAGATTTTCAACTTGAGGGTGGTAGCTAGCCAACCGAGTACTAGAAAGTACCCTACCACCATGCTATGGTTTCCTCACGATGTTTTCCTTCACCGGCAGCTCAGGCTCATTTTTGGGGTTTGAACCCACGCCCTTCGGCATGCGAACCAACCTGGAAAATGCTTTATTAAAAAATCATATATTCATAAATACTTCATAAATTTGATTTTATGCTACTAATCTACTGTTTTATTCAAGCAAATGTGATTTCCCGCAAATGAAGACCAAAATAAATGCCAGTAGCTGTGATTTCACTGTAAAATTATGCTCTATTTGTCCATAAATGGCAAAAATTTATTTGTATGGAAATCGAACCACCTTTAGGCACTAGCTCATAAGATTCTTTTGTTTTCTGTACATTTTTCTATTTCTCATGTGTACAATAAAGAGTTTTGATCTAACTGCTTTTATGTTGGAAAATGCTAAAATAGCAAGGAACAGATATTCTGCTAAAATAGCTCTTTTAGTTTTGCCCTAGATACATGTAATTACGTCGATTCCTTTCCCATAGTCATATATAGTCGTATTACTGGGGCAAACTTGCGTCACTATCCGTTACGTTTGTCGCATCGCGGTTACGTTGCAGCTATCACAGCTAATTATAGCATAATACCGGTAACAAGCATTCACTATTGAATAAATACTGATTGATCATCAAAATAGCGATGCAAAATCATCAATGTAGCGATGATAGCTCAGTGGTTAGAGCGGTAGGTTCGCATGCCGAAGGGCGTGGGTTCAAACCCCAACAATGAGCTTGAGCTGCCGGTGAAAGAAAACATCGTGAGGAAACCATAGCATGGTGGTAGGGTACTTTCTAGTACTCGGCTGGGTAGCTACCACCCTCAAGTTGGAAATCTGCCGCCAAGCATCTAACGGTGTGTTCCGGCAGCCTCACTTGAGAGCCAGTTCCATTCCAGGCTAGGTGTGCTTTACCATCTTCGACCACACCTTCACTTAACATCAAGTGAGCTGTGGTCAAACACCTAGCCTGTCAAGCATAAAAAAAAAACTTTCAAAAGTATAAATGTTGAGTATTTTCTAGCAGGTACGCAGCTGGCTAGATACCACCCACAAGATGAAAATCCGCCGCCAAGCATTTAACGGTGTGTTCCGGCAGCATCACTTAAGAACCAGTCCTATTCCAGGCCAGGTGTGGTTTACCATCTTCGACCACACCTTAACAATAAGTGAGTTGTAGTCAACACATAGCTTGTGAACCATTTTAAAAAATTCAAAACTTTTAAAGCAGTAGAAAGTTACTCAAATACTTATTTTTATTGAATACTAATTTTTAATTCTAATTAGATTAAATTATTATTACATTATAATATTAACTAATCGGATTGTTGGGTTTTAATTTTTCCAATAACTCGATTTAGATTGTTTCCAAAATCTAAATCCTCGAGTAAGTGTAAGAACTCTGTGAATAGGTTTATGGTTATAATTACCATATTATGATCCGAGCTGCGACAATATTGACACAGCTGTACCACAAGTGTTTAACAATCAACGCCAACGTACCACCAATGTGAACTAGAATGTCGAGGGACCGAATACCGTAAAAAAGGATTTGCGTACCATATTCAAGGTAACAAACAGTTCAAACAGTTTATTTCCGCTTAACAGTTGTTTCAGTTACAACAGTGATGAGGACTTAAATTCAACCAATTTTACAACAATAATAACAACAAACATTTAATAAACCGATATTGATTAATTCACAAAATATTACTAGAAATGTGTTATTTTGTTTTTATTTATATTTGTTACTTTTTCACTACTTAACGGATTTAAATGAAATTAAAATTGTAGATAGCTCATATGGGCTGTTTTTTTGCGAATATAACGCCATAGTTTTATGGGGGGGCTGGTCACACTAACAATCCCTTAAAAAATAGGAATTTTAGTTTGTGCGTATGTTTGTTAATCATGCCGTAAAAGGTTAACGTTGGAATAAAGATTAACAGCCTATGTCTGTGACTTTACATATATACGATCTCTTAGAGAAATGACAAGCTTAGCTCTTTCCATAGCTCACTCAGCGACTTTGAATTAACACACTATTCTCGCTGTAAGTGTCGACGTTTCGAATCTTTAAACAATACAACAACAAATATGATTAAAATGATATAAATACATAAGGGCACTCCAATTTTAATATTTATTAAACAAAATTAATATATAAAATAAAATATAATAAAATAAAACAAACTTAATCCAAAAGTCCGTCAGAGGAGGGATATGTGGCCAGAATGCTGGCAGCATTGCTACGCTGGATGGCAATGCTAAGCTTTTGACCAAAGTAGATGCCAGCAGTCTGGGCACCTAAACCCTCCTCTAAACGTTTGGCCAGGTCATAGTTCGATTAAGTAAACAATAAATGCATTTCATATAAATAAAAACAATCATCTTTAGACTTATTATTTTTTTCCGCTTTTGTCCTTTAGTAATGTAAATTACTTAGTTTAAAACAAACCATGATAACGGTCACTTTGAAGTTTATAATGCAAACAGATAACTGCTATGTTTATTCCTTATCGCTATTCTCGGAAAAATAATGGCATGGCTGCAGTTCTGAGTTAGTATAGAGTAGCGCTGGCATCAAACCGCGAAAGATTTTTTTTAAAAGTAAAAAAATTGATACGGTTTTTCACCAAGCCGCCTGATGGTAAGCGATGAAGCACGGAGACTTAGAAGATACCTATTCACTCTGACCTTGAAAAGATCTAGACTGTATCTCTCAGGAAACAAGAAAGCCGGCAGCTTTTCCCATTCCTTGGCTGTACGGATAAGAAACGTAGAGTCAAAACGAGTTTTTTATAAGAAACTGCTAACATGGTTGATAGTTAAAAATAGTGTCAAAAATTCTGTAGTTATAGGACTCACGTTACGCTTTTTCTATTGCAACTGATGAACTGTTAAACCGAAAATATCCGCTGAACGCCGCTCAACTCTACTGCACTCAGCTTCAGTGTAAAGTGTCGCTCCGCTCTGTTCCGCTCCGCTCTGCCCCGCTCGTCTCTTCTTCAGTGGAAAAGCAACTTTAGGTGCTCAGGATCTTAATATTTTGGAATGTAATAATTAAAAATAAATTTATGAATCCATATTTAAGCAGCATGGCAATCGCGTTGGGCTTGTAAATTGTACACCGTAGGACGTAGGTTCAAATCCGAACAATGACCTTGAGCTGCCGGTGAAGAAAACCATCGTGAGGAAACATACATATCTGCAAATTAAGATAAGATCTCGATAATCTGTGAAGTTTGCCAACCCGCGCTTGACCAGGGTGTTACCATGGCTTTACCCTTACTACCCAATGAAAAAGGGCTCACGCCCAGCAGTGGGGCAGTATACAATAAAGCTGGTGAGCACTATTCAGGGAGATCCAGAATACCTTCTCTAGAAGTTTTTTTAAACACGCCTACCAATAGACTATTTTTTTTTTATTTGTACGCTCCGCAGACACCTTACATCTTACAAATATAATTACCAATATACTATTACAAGAGACATGATTAATTAAAAGAGTTTTTTATTGTTAATAGCCAATACTTGCCTCTACATATTTAAGAGCCTTACCCAAATTTACATGTTTAGGCATTCAATCGCATTATTAACATCAGAATTGAGGCTTAATCAGATTTATGACTTGAGAAATAAAACCTATCAAATTTAAAATGTGAAAATGATTAATGAAGAAACGAATTGATAGGCACCATTTCACTTTTTGATTTGACGTTGGCTTGTTCTAGTTCATGTTATTTGTAAATTTGTAAAATGTATTTTTTAATGACAAAGTAACAAAACGAACGTTCTCCTGATGGTAATCTGTCTATGATCATTGCAGCGACACACAGAACTTTGAGTAGCTAAGCAAAGGGCGCTCATTACTTCAAGATTTTCGTTAGTCTCGTAATCGTTAGTCTCAGTCTTTAATTTCGCTAGTTTCAGTACCCTACAAACCGGAATACAGTAATGTTCACACACTACTGCTTGGCGGCAGAATATCTGGTATTGTGGTGGTGCCTACCTAGACAACCTTCTGCTAAGATGATCACCAAGTAAGTATCGTTCAAACGATTCAAAAGAATTGCACTTGGTGTAGAGAGTCTGATGATGAAGCCAAGAAACTTGAACTAGTAAACGCCTCGAAGTTTGTGGTTATAGGATAGGATTCCTTTTTTTTATTGTTTGCAGCCTAAGTGTTTGACCACAGCTCACCTGATGTTAAGTGACAATGTGGTTGAAGATGGTAAACACACTGGCTAACCTGGAATGGAACTGGCTCCCAAGTGAGATTGCTAGAACACACCATTAGGTGCTTGGCAGCAGATTTTCAACTTGAAGGTGGTAGCTAGCCAGCCGAGTATTAGAAAGTACCCTACCACCATGCTATGGTTTCCTCACGATGTTTTCATTCACGGGCAGCTCAAGCTCATTGTCAGGGTTCGACCGCGCTAACCA